>CM022299.1:519701930-520901930 GCA_011799875.1 Thinopyrum elongatum
GCGGTGGAGGTCGGGGGGCACAGGGGTGGGGTGCGGGGCGGCGGGGCGGCCGGCTACGACAGACGGGGTCGGCGGCGGCGCGGGTGTGGGTGGGGAGGAATGAGAGAGTGGACAGAAGAGAGGGGGGCGGGACGGCCGTTAACGTACCCGCCTCTTTGCCGTCAGCCAACGGTCGGCAAAGTTTCTTTGCCGTCCGCTTGCGAATGGCAAAGAGGTGGGGCCGGTGGGCTTGAGTTGGTTAAACAATAACTGGACCAACCCACCTCTTTGCCGTCTATTAGCGGACTGCAAAGATTCTTTGCCATCAGCCATCGGACGGCAAAGAACTGGCTGATGGCAAAGGCTTTGTTTGCCATCAGCCACATCTTTGCCATCCGTTTTCTTGTGGCTGACGGCAAAGACCTTATTTGCCGTCAGCAAGCGGATGACAAAGAATTAGCAGACGGCAAAGAAGTGGATTCCAGTAGTGTTGGGGCCTTTTCCGGCATCCTGCCAGAGGGGGATTCGATCACGAAGGGCATCTACATCAACTCTATTGCCCTTCCGATGAAGCGTGAGTAGTTTACCATAGACCTACGGGTCCATAGCTAGTAGCTAGATGGCTTCTTGTCTCTCTTTGATCTTCAATAAAATGTTCTCATCGATGTTTTTGGAGTTCTATCCGATGTAATATTCTTTTGCGGTGTGTTTGTCGAGATCCGATGAATTGTGTATTTATGATCAGATTATCTTTGAATATTATTTGAGCCTTTTCTGAACTCTTTTATGCATGATTTGATATCTTTGTATTTCTCTTCGAATTATCGGTTTGGTTTGACCAACTAGATTGGTTCTTCTTGCAATGGGAGAGGCGCTTAGTTTTGGATTCAATCTTGCGGTGTCCTCACCTAGTGACAAAGTAGGGGTAGTGAGGCACATATTTTATTTTTGCCATCAAGGCACATCATGTCATCTTACTTAAGGCGTTACTCTGTTCTTATGAACTTAATACTCTAGATGCATGCTGGATAGCGGTCGATGTGTGGAGTAATAGTAGTAGATGCAGGCAGGAGTCGGTCTACTTGACACGGATGTGATGCATATATTCATAATCATTGCCTTGGATATCGTCATAACTTTGCACTTTTGTATCAATTGCTCGACAGTAATTTGTTCACCCACCGTGCTATTTTACTTCAAGAGAGAAGCCTCTAGTGAAACCTATGGCCCCCGGGTCTATTTTCCGTCATATATTTTCAGATCTATAAACCAAAAAAACCCAAAAATACCTTGCTGCAATTTATTTACTTTTACTTTGTTTTACGTTTTAGTAATCTTTTATATCTATCTCTATCAGATCTCATCCTTGCAAGTGATCGTGAAGGGATTAACAACCCCTTTATCATGTTGGGTGCAAGTGTTGGATTGTTTGTGCAGGTGCATAGATTGGAGACTTGCGTGTACCTCCTACTGGATTGATACCTTGGTTCTCAAAACTAAGGGAAATACTTATCTCTACTTTGCTGCATCACCCTTTCCTCTTCAAGGGAAAAACCAACGCAAGCTCAAGAAGTAGCAGGAAGAATTTCTGGCGCCGTTGCCGGGGAGGTTCTTCATCAAGCCTACCAAGTACCCACCATAAACTCTCATCTCTTGCATTACATTATTTGCCATTTGCCTCTTGATGACCCACAAGTATAGGGGATCAATCGTAGTCCTTTCGATAAGTAAGAGTGTCGAACCCAACTAGGAGCAGAAGGAAATGACAAGTAGTTTTTAGCAAGGTATTCTCTGCAAGCACTGAAATTATAAGTAGCGAGTAGTTTGATAGCAAGATAATTTGTAACGAGCAAGTAACGGTAACGGTAACAAAAGTGCAGCAAGGTAGCCCAATCCTTTTGTGGCAAAGGACAGGCCAAAACGGTCTCTTATGATAAGCAAAGCATTCTTGAGGGTACACGGGAATTTCGTCTAGTCACTTTCATCATGTGGGTTTGATTTGTGTTCGCCACATTGATAATTTGATATGTGGGTGGATCGGTGCTTAGGTGCTCTTCTTACTTGAACAAACCTCCTACTTATGATTAACCCCCTCGCAAGCATCCGCAACTATGAGAAAAGTATTAAGATAAAATCTAACCATAGCATTAAACTTTTGGATCCAAATCAGTCCCTTACGAAGTAGCGCATAAACTAGGGTTTAAGCTTATGTCACTCTCGCAACCCATCATCTAATAATTACTCCACAATGCATTCCCTTAGGCGCAAATATGGTGAAGTGCCATGTAGTCGACGTTCACATGACACCACTAAGGGAATCACAACATACATACAATCAAAATATTGAACTGATACGTCTCCATCGTATCTACTTTTCCTAACGCTTTTCCTCTTGGTTTGGACTCTAATTTGCATGATTTGAATGAAACTAACCCCGACTGGCGCTGATTTCCGCAGAACTACCATGGTGTTGTTTTTTGTGCAGAAATAAAAGTTCTTGGATTGGAACAAAACTTTGCGAGGATTTTTTATACAATAAAAGAGAATTTCTGGAGCCAAGAACCACCGGAGGGGGGCAGCTGGGTGGGCACAACCCACTAGGGTGCGCCCTCCGCTCCTGGCGCGCCCAGGTGGGTTGTCCCCACCTGGTGGCCCCACAGACCCTGAATCCAACTCCATAAATACCTATTTTTCTAGAAAAAAACCAGAGAGAAAGAATTATCGTGTTTCACGAGACGAAGCCGCCGCCACCTCCTATTCTTCATCGGGAGGCCAGATCTGGAGTCTGTTTGGGGCTCCGGAGAGGGGGATCTTCAATCTTCGTCATCACCAACCCTTCTCCATCGCCAATTCCATGAAGCTCCCCACCAGGAGTGAGTAATTCCTTCATAGGCTCACTGGTCGGTGAGGAGTTGGATGAGATTCATCATGTAATCGAGTTAGTTTTGTTAGGGCTTGATCCCTAGTATCCACTATGTTCTGAGATTGATGTTGATATAACTTTGCCATGCTTAATGCTTGTAACTTTGGGCTCGGGTGCCATGATTTCAGATCTGAACCGTTTATGTTATCACGATTATATCTATGTTCTAGATCAGATCTTGCAAGTTATATTCACCTATTATGTGTTATGATCCGCAAACCCCGGAGTGACAGTAGTCGGGATACTTTTCGGTCATGACCGTAGTTTGAGGAGTTCATGTATTCACTATGTGTTAATGCTTTGTTCCGGTTCTCTATTAAAAGGAGGCCTTAATATCCCTTAGTTTCCAATTGGACCCCCGCTGCCACGGGAGGGTAGGACAAAAGATGTCATGCAAGTTCTTTCCATAAGCACGTATGGCTATTTACGGAATACATGCCTACATTATATTTATGAAGTGGAGCTAGTGCCGTATCGCCCTAGGTTATGACTGTTATATTATGAATATCATGCAACAAATTCACCGATCCAATGCCTACGAATTTCTCCTATATTGTTCTTTCTAAGTTACTACTGTTACTGTTACACTTGCTACAAAATCATTGCTATCACTGTTACTGCTACTATTGCTGTTGCCACTACTATCAAAAGTATCATACTACTTTGCTACTGATCTCTTTGCTGCAGATAATTAATCTCCAGGTGTGGTTGAATTGACAACTCAGCTGCTAATACTTGCAAATATTCTTTGGCTCACCTTGTGTCGAATCAATAAATTTGGGTTGAATACTCTACCCTCGAAAACTGTTGCGATCCCCTATACTTGTGGGTTATCAAGACCTTTTTCTGGTGCCATTGCCGAGGAGCATAGCTATATTTGTTGAGTCACTTGGGATTATTATCAAATTATCACTATGAAGAATCTGAAGGATACTAAAACCAAGATCGTTCCCTCTAGGACGAGGGGAGGTAAGGAACTGCCATCACACTCTGCACTTGATTCACCTTCTGTTTTGAGTAGACTTGCAACACCACCACATGTTATTAATCCTATTATGTCGCAAGTCATTGATGATGCTACTTCTGCTATGAATGATACTCATGATGATGCTAGTACCTTGCTTCATGATAATGTGCCACTAGATGAATTTCTTGATAAAAAACTTGCTAGAACTAAAGCTTTTGAGAATGCCGAAACTGATGAAATTATTGAAACTGATGAAGAGCTTGAAACTGAAAATCTTGAAACACCTATTAGACCCAGTCCTCCTAGATATGAATTGCATAAGATACTGGAAGGGTCTGTTATGGATGAGGAGACAACTAGAGACTTTCTTGCTTGCAATGATAGAGATGATCTTAAGAAATTATTATGCAAACTTAGAGAAAAATCATTGAATGCTAGAATGAAATGTGATCCTAAGTTTGCTACTTCACCTATCTTTGTTGATGATAAGGATTATGAATTCTCTGTCAACCTAGAGTTAATTACTTTGGTTGAATCTGATCCTTTCCATGGTTATGAAACTGAAACTGTTGTGGCACATCTTACTAAGTTGAATGACATAGCCAGCCTTATTGCTCATGATGAGAAAATTCGCTATTATTATATCCTTAAGTTATTCTCGTTCTCATTAAAGGGTGATGCCAAGGCTTGGTATAATACTCTTGCTCCTGGTTGTGTGAGTAGTCCCCAGGATATGATTTACTATTTCTCTGAAAAATATTTGCCTGCTCATAAGAAACAAGCTGCCTTACAGGAAAGATTTAACTTTGTGCAAATTGAAGAAGAGAGTCTCCCACAAGCTTGGGGGAGGCTTCTCCAGTTACCTAATGCTTTGCCTGATCATCCTCTCAAGAAAAATGAAATACTTAATATCTTTTATAATGGACTAACCGATGCTTCTAGGGACTTCCTAGATAGTTGTGCTGGTTGTGTTTTTAGGAAACGAACTATTGAACAAACTGATGAATTATTGAATAACATATTGAAAAATTATGATGATTGGACTCTTCCCGAACCAACGCCTAAACCCACTATGAAGAAGAGGGGTATTCTATATCTCAGTCCCGAAGATATGCAAGAGGCAAAGAAATCTATGAAGGAAAAAGGTATTAAAGCTGAGGATGTAAAAAATTTACCTCGTATTGAAGAAATACATGGGCTTGATACAACACCACCCAAGGTGGTGGAGGTAAACTCTTTAATGAAATTCAATGACAATGATAATCCTTACAATATGCATCCTAGTCAATGCCTTTATGAGTTTGACAACTACATTAGAAAACAAGATCACTTCAATGCAAATGTTATGAAACAATTGAAACACAATTCTGATATGATTGCTCGGTTGAGTGACTTGTTATTTAGAATTACCATTGATGTTAGAGGTGTAGGAAAGCATGCCTCTATGGTTCAAACTCAACTAGAACAAGTTGCTAAATCTCAGAAAGAATTGCTTGATGAAATGAATAATAATATCAATGATCATGCTGTTAGAGTAATGACTAGAGGAGGTAGAATGACTCAGGAACCACTTTACCCTGAGGGACACCCAAAAATAATTGAACAAGACTCTCAAAGAGATAACACTGATGCATCTAGTCCTGCTAAAAAGAAGAAGAAGAAGAAAAATGATAGGACTTTGCATGCCTCTAGTGAACCTGAAATAGAAAAACCTCCTGATATGATAATGATGTTTCTATCTCTGATGCTGAAACTCAATCTGGTAATGAACACTCACCTTCTGATAATGAAAAATATAATTATGAGGTTCATGAAGACACTCAAACAAATAATAAAGAAATAGATAATGATGTTGAAATAGAACCAGCTGTTGATCTTGATAACCCACAACCCAAGAATAAAAGATACGATAAAAGAGACTTTGTTGCTAGAAAACATGGTCAAGAAGGAGAACCATGGGTTCAAAAACCTATGTCCTTTCCACCTAAATCAACTAAGAAGAAAGATGATGAAGAATTTGAACGCTTTGCTGAAATGATTAGGCCAGTCTTTTTGAGTACCCGTTTGACTGATATCTTAAAAATGGCCCCTTATGCAAAGTACATGAAAGACATCATCACCAATAAGAGAAAAATACCGGAAGCTGAAATCTCCACCATGCTTGCTAATTATTCTTTTAAGGATGGAGTGCCTAAAAAACTTGGAGATCCGGGAATACCAACTATACCTTGCTCCATCAAAAGAAATTATGTGAAAACGGCTTTGTGTGATTTAGGAGCTGGTGTTAGTGTTATGCCTTTCTCTTCATATAAAAGACTTGATTTGAATAAACTCACACCTACTGAAATATCTTTGCAAATGGCTGACAAATCAACTGCCATACCTATCGGTATTTGTGAGGATGTGACCGTTGTTGTTGCAAATGTTACTATTTTAACTCACTTTGTTATACTTGAGATGCCCGAGGACGACAACATGTCGATTAACCTTGGTAGACCCTTCTTGAATACTGCAGGGGCTGTTATTGATTGTAATAAAAGCAAGGTCACTTTTCATATCAATGGTAATGAGCATATGGTGCACTTTCCGAAGAAACAATTCCAAGTGAAAGGTATTAATGTTATTGAAAAATCTCCGACAATCACCATTAGAAGTTTTCAACTACCTCTTCCTACTGCCAAAAAGAAATATGAAATGCTTATTGTTGGGGACATTCATATCCCCGTTGAGGTAACTTAGTGATATACGAAAGTTCTTCGGTTTCATGCTAATCGAAGGTGGTTGTTAATAAGACTTGATCAACCTTATTAATGGATCACTTTTAGGAGGTATGAAGTTGATGAATTTAGTAGGCACTACCTTCTGTCCTTACTTTTATTTTCTGTTATTCTTAGTTAGATAAAAGAAAATGCCATGTTTTATTAGTTTTCTGAATTTCCTGTGCAATAAAAAATGACCCAAAAATAAAAGTTCTCAGAATGCTCTGAAAATTTGATACGATTTTTTCTGAATATTTCTAAATTTTTGATACAAATAACATCAGAAGGGGGTGCACCAGGTGGGCACAACCCACCTGGGAGCGCCAGCAGCCCCAGGCGCGCCCTGATGGGTTGTGGTCTCCACGTGGGCCCCCTCACTTATCTCTTTAGCCCATGTCATCACCTACCTCCAGAAAAAAAACCAACATTGCTCTCTCTCTCCCTCGTGTTCTTGCTCTCAAACCCGCGGATTTTGATCTCTTTGCTCGAAGCTCCGTTTCCGAAACTGTTTTGGGGGATTGCTACTTGGTATGTGACTCCTCCATTGGTCCGATTAGTTTTTGCTTTAGTGGTTTATATTTTGAATAATTAGCTACTCTTGGTGCTACCGTAGATGAGCTTGCATGTTGAATTCTTAGAGTTCTAAGTAGTTTGAATGCTTGATATGGCCTCTATGCATCCTTATGAGTAGTTGCTATCAATCTTGTGAAGTTTTGTTGATAAAATTTTGTGGCCATTTTTTTTCAGAAATTGTACGCATATATGATGAACTTCTTTGGAAGGAGTTCTTCGAGGTGGAGGTCCTCGGAGGCATCCTCTAGTAGCAGCTTCGTTCGCCGGTCTTACGTTGAACCAAGTGCAAATTCTATACGAGATGCCTCCACCAAATCATGTTTATGGCCATGCAACGATTTTATGCAAGGGAAGGTATTTTGTTCTTGAGAGCGAGGCCCGAGCGCATAACGCGGGGGTTGTGGCTGCTCAGCGGGCTGAGGCGGCTGCACCTAGAGCTTCCGTGAGTTATCACTCCGACCACTACGCAGGCTACTGACGGTGATTACCAAGTTAGACCAAAAGCCTAAGCTTGGGGCAGTACGTATTTCCACCGACATTACATTCATTGTTCACACATTTCATTCCAGTTGTCGCTGTCCACACTTTTTTCATTGTATCATCCATGCTAGATCTATTTTCTCTCTTTCTTCTTGTGTGTTTGAAAAACTTTGAGAAAATCAAAAAAATGTTTCTTGTTTCTTTTCGGTTTTTCTTTCTAGCGTAGTTAGTTGTAGTATTAAAAAGAAAACCCAAAAAGATTTCCTTGTTCTTCTTTTGCTTGTTGGAAGCTCTCCCGTGTAAATAGTTTTTTCTTGTTTTTGTTTTTCTTTTTATTTGCTTTCTTCCAGAAAAAACCAAAAACTCCAAAAATATTTCAGTGTGTTTCTCTGAACTTCTTTTCTGTTTATTGAGTCATACCAAGGAGAAGACCACGATGAAATTGTTGAGTGGCTCTCATATGCATTATTGTTGATCTAACAGAAAGCCCATATTACCTTGTCTTCTCCTTTGAATAAAATGTTTGCAGATTCCAGCTTAGTCCACGGCACTCTTGCACTATTATTATTTTCATATCGTTCGGTCGTGCAAGTGAAAGGCAATAATGACGATATTTGATGAACTGGCTGTGGCAGGGAGAAACGGGTATGAACTCAACTTGCTCTGTTTTTGTAAATATGTTTAACCTAGTATACATGATTCAGCCTATTATGATTAAACATGTTTGCAATGACCCTTAGAGATTATAGTTTCTCATGCCATGCTTAAGTAGCTAGGAGTGGATAATGATTTATTTTGAGTGTCAACATTGCGTTAAAATGATTGTGATGTAGTATGATGATATGGTATCCTCCTCTGATTGTTCGAGTGGCTTGATTTGGCACATGTTCATTCATGTAGTTGAATCAAAACCAACATAGCCTCTATGATATTTATGTTCATGGTGTTCATATCCTACTCATGCTAGTATTCAATGTTACTTAGGCATAATGCATGTCCATGACCGTTTTCGCTCTCTAGCTGGCCGCTTCTCAACCTATTTGCTAGCCTTCGCCTGTAATAAGCGGAATTACTGCTTGTGCATCAAAATCCTGAAACCCAAGTTATTCCAGATGAGTCCACCATACCTACCTATATGCGGTATTATCCTGCCGTCCTAAGTAAATTTGCATGTGCCACCTCTAAAAACTTCAAATAAATATCCTTTTTGTGTGCCTGGATTGTTCATAGAGCGATAGGAGGTAGTGAGTATCTTCCATGCTAAGCGGGTTATTCTCATGATGAGTGTTTATTCACTCGTCCTTGCATGAGAGGGGCGGTAATAGGGATTCCCAGTCCTGAATTCAAATTGCAAATAATTAAACAAAACTCCCCCAGGATTGTTGTTGGTATGGACGGTACCCGTGGATTCGGATCAGCCGTGGAGTGTGTTTGTTGGTGGAGGGGGAGTAAACCTTTACTTTTATTGCTTGGGAACCGCCACTAATGTGTTCAGCATGGAAGATACCGATAACTAATGGTCGCGAAGTAAACAAGAAGGGTGCATTTCTCAAAATTTCATTTACCTCTGTTTTAAAAACTTGAGCTCTGGCACCGCTGCAAATCACTTCTTCCCTCTGCGAAGGGACTATCTATTTATTTTTATGTTGTGTCATCACCTTCTCAAACAAGCGCCAGAACCTGAGAGCACTATTGTCATCCTCATGCATTGTTTGTAGCTAATGTTGGGTGCATCATGACTGGATCTTTTCTACCATGAATTACAATGTTTAGTCGCTGCTTGAACTTTGGAGGTGCTCTGCATTTATGTTTTGCGGCCTTAGAAAGGGCTAGCGAGATACCACTATTGTCATATTATATCATGGTTGTTTTGATAAAGTGTTGTCATTTGAGATATCTTATTATTACTCGCTAGTTGATTATGCCATTGATACGAGTTAATATAATTTTTAAGAGTTATTGTCGACATGGTTAGTTATAATCTTTGCTGAAAACCTGGGTGCTACTTAAGCTTATTTATGTAAACAAGAGCCAAAGAGTTCGTAAAAGTTTTTCTTTTTCACTTTTAGTTTACCAACTGAATTGCTTGAGGACAAGCAAAGGTTTAAGCTTGGGGGAGTTGATACATCTCCATCATATGTACTTTTCCTAATGCTTTTCCTCTTGTTTTGGACTCTAATTTGCATGATTTGAATGAAACTAACCCAGACTGACGCTGTTTTTAGCAGAACTACCATGGTGTTATTTTTTGTGCAGAAATAAAAGTTCTCGGATTGGAACAAAACTTCGTGAGGAATTTTTATACAATAAAATAGAATTTCTGGAGCCAAGAACCACCAGAGGAGGGCACCTGGGTGGGCACAACCCACCAGGGCGCGCCCCCTCCTAGCGCGCCCAGGTCGGTTGTCCCCACCTGGTGGCCCCGCAGACCCTGAATCCAACTCCATAAATACCTATTTTTCCAGAAAAAAATCAAAGAGAAAGAATGATCGCATTTCACGAGATGGAGCCGCCGCCACCTCCTGTTCTTCATCGGGAGGCAAGATCTGGAGTCCGTTTGGGGCTCCGGAGAGGGGCATCTTCGATCTTCGTCATCACCAACCCTTCTCCATTGCCAATTCCATGATGCTCCCCACCGGGAGTGAGTAATTCCTTTTTCGGCTCGCTGGTCGGTGAGGAGTTGGATGAGATTCATCATGTAATCGAGTTAGTTTTGTTAGGGCTTGATCCCTAGTATCCACTATGTTCAGAGATTGATGTTGATATAACTTTGCCATGCTTAATGCTTGTCACTTCGGGCCCGGCAGCCATGATTTCAGATCTGAACCGTTTATGTTATCACCATTATATCTATGTTCTAGATCCGATCTTGCAAGTTATATTCACCTATTACATGTTATGATCCGCAAACCCCGGAGTGACAGTAGTCGGGATACTTTCCGGTGATGACCGTAGTTTGAGGAGTTCATGTATGCACTATGTGTTAATGCTTTGTTCCGGTTCTCTATTAAAAGGAGGCATTAATATCCCTTAGTGTCCAATTGGACCCTCGCTGCCACGGGAGGGTAGGACAAAAGATGCCATGCAAGTTCTTTCCATAAGCACGTATGACTATTTATGGAATACATGCCTACATTATATTTATGAACTGGAGCTAGTGCCGTATCGCCCTAGGTTATGACTGTTATATGATGAATATCATCCAACGAATTCACCGATCCAATGCCTATGAATTTCTCCTATATTGTTCTTGCTAAGATACTACTGCTATTGTTACTGTTACACTTGCTACAAAATCACTGCTATCACTGTTACTGCTACTATTGTTGTTGCCACTACTATCAAAACTATCATACTACTTTGCTACTGATCTCTTTGCTGCAGATAATTAATCTCCAGGTGTGGTTGAATTGACAACTCAACTGCTAATACTTGCAAATATTCTTTGGCTCCCCTTGTGTCGAATCAATAAATTTGGGTTGAATACTGTACCCTTGAAAACTGTTGCGATCCCCTATACTTGTGGGTTACCACGAACACATATCAAGTTCACATGATTACTTGCAACAAGATTTCTCCCGTGACCTAAAGAACAAAAGTAACTACTCACAAATGATAATCATGCTCAAGATTAGAGGGGTATTAAATAGCATAATGAATCTAAACATATAATCTTCCACCAAGTAAACCATATAGTAATCAACTACAAGATGTAATGAACACTACTAGTCACCCACAAGCACCAATCTAAGGTTCCAGTACAAAGGTTGAACACAAGAGATGAACTAGGGTTTGAGAGGAGATGGTGCTGTTGAAGATGTTGATGGAGGTTGCCCTCCCCAAGATGGGAGAGTTGTTGGTGATGATGATGACGATGATTTCCCCCTTCGGGAAGGAAGTTCCCCCGGCGGAATCGCTCTGTCGAAGGGCAAAAGTGCTCCTGCCCAAGTTCCGCCTCAACACGGCGGTGCTTCGTCCCAAAAGTCCTCTCCTCATTTTTTCTAGGTAAAAATGACTTATATACCAGAAGAGGGGCACCGGAGGTGGGCCGAGGAGGGCACAACCCACCAGGGTGCGCCTCGGCTCCCTGGCGTGCCCAGGTGGGTTGTGCCCACCTGGTGGGCCCCCTCTGGTAGTTATTTGCTCCAATAATTCTCATATATTCCATAAAAAATCTCTATGAAGTTTCAGCTCATTTGGAGTTGTGCAGAATAGGTGGCCTGACGTAGCTTTTTCAGGTCCAGAATTCCAGCTGCCTGTATTCTCCCTCTTTGTGTGAACCTTGCATATTATGAGAGAAAAGGCATTAGAATTACTCCAAAAAGCATTATATTGCATAGAAACATTATAAATAACAGTAGGTAAACATGATGCAAAATGGACGTATCAACTCCCCCAAGCTTAGACCTCGCTTGTCCTCAAGCGAAAACCGAAATCGAAAAACATGTCCACATGCTTAGAGAGAGGTGTCGATAAAAACAAAATACGGACATAGAAGCATCATGTATATTATTATAACAGCAACAAATTTTATCATAGAAATTTTATCACATAACTTTTATCATAGACTTCTCATGAACAAGTAACAATTCATCACAACATCGAAGTATAAAGCATAAACTCTATTGGAAACCAACAAACTATGTTCTCAGTCAACTTTGCAACTACAATTCATCATCTTTTCAGGAAGGGTCACGTATTGAAGCCTTTTGGAAAGTCCACATACTCAACCATCATATAGTTTTCTATGATTGCTAACACTCACCACATACACATGAGCAAAAAGTTTCAACCGGACACATAGAAAGATAGGGGCTTATAGTTTCACCACCCAACATATTCACCTCAAGGGTGATGTCAACAATAATAACTCATGCCACCCATATCCAACTGGATATATGTGCCTAGATCTTTCCTCCCCACATGGTGCTTACCAAAAGAGAAAAATAAAAAGGAATAGAGAAGAAAACTTTGACTCTTCGCAGAGGGAAGCAGAGGTTGTCATGCTCTTATTTGTTTGTATGCTCAATCTCTTAGTGCAAAAGAACGTCATGTTATATTGCCCCTTATGATAGCAACCTTTATTATGTAGTATGTCACTTTTATTATTTGCCATCACAAGTTCGTACAACGCTCAATTTTCTCTTACACTAAATGATCTAACACTTTTAGAAGCAATTTTTATTGCCTTATTGCACCGATGACAACTTACTTGAAGGATCTTACTCAATCCATAGGTAGGTATGGTGGACTCTCAAAATAAGATTTGGGTTGAGGGTTTTGGATGCACAAGTAGTATCTCTACTTAGTGCGGAATTTTTGCCTAGCAAAGATGGGGGGCAAGCACCACATGTTAAAGCATCTATGACAATATAACTGCTATGTGAATATGAACAAGCATAAATCATTACGTTGTCTTCCTTGTCCAACGTCAACAATTTTGGCATATAATATTTTGATGGGGGCTCACAATCACAAAAGATGTCCAAGATAGTGTATTTGCATGTGAATATTCTCTTCCCTTATTAATTCTTTCATGAATTGCATCATTGACCAATGCTATGTTTGTAAATCTCCAATAAAATTTTCTACTTATACTCTTCCTTATGTGATGTCATTACTTACCATAAGATTAGCATATGATATTTTCCATCTATTTCCTTTCTTTTTACTGAACATGAAAGTAAAGAAAACAAACTCAAACTAAACTTTATTATATAACTTGCACACGATTACAAGGATAGATCACTAAGCAAACACATGAAAAGAAAGGATCAAACTAAACTTTTATTCAACTAAAGCAAAAGATAACTAAGGATCGAACTAAGATAAGTAAAGGCAAAAGATAATAGAGGTGATACGATACCGGGGCACCTCCCCCAAGCTTGGCACAAGCCAAGGGGAGTGCCCATACCCGATACTCAAGTCTCCTTTGGTGATGAAGAAGGTGGTGGTGGTGATGAAGTAGAGGGTTTATCCTTCTCTTTCTCCAACTTACGTCGGAGGGTAAAGTTATACATCCTCAACTCATCGTTCTCCATCTCAAGCTTTATTATCCTCTTGCATAACGCCTCCATGCTTTCGTGCTTCAAACGAGGAGGGATTGGTTCATCTTCATCTTCCTCATCAGAGAACCATATGTAGGGATAGGTGTCCTTGAAAATATTTTTATCTAAAGGTTGATAAGAAACTGGGCACTCCTTCTCGGAATCTTGAGACGACATATTTTCAGATCTGTCAGAAAATAGCGAGAAAAGAAAACAGAAGATTTCTCCGCGATACGGTGGTCAATAGGTTCCGGGGGTATATAAAGATTTTCTATCTTGGGAAACAAGCAAACGGGAGAAAAACGGAGTCCGAAAGGTACCCGAGGTGGGCACAACCCACCAAGGCGCGCTTGGCAAGCCAGGCGCGCCCTGGTGTCTTGTGCCCACCAGGGTTACCTTCCTGGTTGTTTCTTATTTTCCTAATTTTTAATATATTCCAAAACTGACAGAAAATATTTTTGCGGATTTTTTGAAGTCCGTTTACTTACCGTATTACATACCTCCTCTTTTTTCATGATTCTGGAGTGTTCCGGAAGGTTTCTTTTATGTGTTCTTCCCGTGTCATAGTTTGGATAATATTGCTTTCAACTTTAATGGGCGTACCTGAGATATAATGTTTTATTCTTTGCCCATTGACAACCTTTGGGTTAGTACCTTCGGCATTGTTTATTTTGATAGCTCCAGATCGATAAACCTCCTCGGTAACATAAGGTCCTTCCCATTTAGAGAGAAGCTTTCCTACAAAGAATCTGAAACGAGAGTTGTACAAAAGAACATATTCTTCAACTTTGAACTCACGCTTTTGGATTCTTTTATCATGCCATCTTTTAACCTTTTCTTTAAATAATTTGGCATTTTCATAAGCTTGGGTTCTCCATTCATCTAATGAGCAAATATCAAATAGCCTCTTTTCACCGGCAAGTTTGAAATCATAGTTGAGTTCTTTAATTTCCCAAAATGCTTTATGTTCTAACTCAAGAGGCAAATGACAAGCTTTTCCATAAACCATTTTATAAGGAGACATACACATAGGATTTTTATATGCTGTTCTGTAAGTCCAAAGTGCATCATCTAATTTCTTAGACCAATTCTTTCGGGACCTATTGACAGTTTTTTGTAAAATTAATTTTATTTCTCTATTGCTAAGTTTAACTTGACCACTAGACTGAGGATGATAGGGTGATGCAATTCTATGGTTAACATCTTACTTAGCAAGCATTTTACGGAAAGCACCGTGAATAAAGTGTGAACCACCATCAGTGATTAAATATCTAGGGACTCCAAACCTTGGGAAAATAACTTCCTTAAGCATTTTAATAGAGGTGTTGTGATCAGCACTACTAGTTGGAATAGCTTCTACCCACTTAGTAACATAATCAATAGCAACCAAAATATGTGTATACCCACCAAAATATGTGTATACCCATTAGAGGAAGGAAAAGGTCCCATGTAATCGAAACCCCAAACATCAAATGGTTCAACAGCAAGAGAATAATTCATAGGCATTTCCTGACGCTTACCAATATTACCAATTTGTTGGCATTCATCACAAGATAAAACAAACTTACGGGCATCCTTGAAGAGAGTAGGCCAATAAAAACCAGATTGTAATACCTTGTGAGCAGTTCTATCTCCCGCATGATGCCCTCCATAAGCTTCGGAGTGACATTTCCGTAGGATTTGTCCCTGTTCATGCTCAGGTACACAACGTCTAATAATACCATCTACTCCTTCTTTATAATGATGTGGGTCGTCCCAAAAGTAGTGTCTTAAATCATAAAAGAATTTTTTCTTTTGTTGGTATGTGAAGCTAGGTGGTATATATTTAGCAACAATATAGTTAGCATAGTCAGCATACCAAGGAGTGTTATGAGAAACATTTATTGCAGCTATTTGCTCATCAGGAAAACTATCATTAATAGGTTGTGGGTCATCGAGAATATTTTCTAGCCTAGACAAGTTATCAGCTACGGGGTTCTCAGCTCCTTTTCTATCAATGATATGCAAGTCAAATTCTTGTAGCAAGATAACCCACCTAATGAGTCTAGGTTTAGCATCTTTATTTTCCATAAGATATTTTATAGCAGCATGATCAGTGTGAACAATCACTTTAGAATCAACAATGTATGATCTGAATATATCACAATCAAACACCACTGCTAAAAATTCTTTTTCAGTAGTAGCATAATTTCTTTGGGCACTGTCTAGAGTTTTACTAGCATAATGAATAACATTTAATTTCTTATCAACTCTTTGTCCTAGAACAACACCAACAGCATAATCACTAGCATCACACATAATTTCAAAAGGCAAGTTCCAATCAGGTGGTTGAACAATAGGTGCAGAAATTAAAGCTTTCTTAAGTGTTTCAAAGGCTTCTACACAACCATCATCAAAAACAAATGGAACATCCTTTTGTAAAAGATTTGTAAGAGGCCTAGAAATTTTAGAGAAGTCTTTAATAAATCTCCTATAGAAACCAGCATGACCGAGGAAACTATGAATACCTTTGATATCTTTAGGACATGGTATTTTCTCAATTGCATCAACTTTAGCTTTATCCACCTCAATACCTCGTTCAGAAATTTTATGTCCCAAGACAATACCTTCATTAACCATAAAGTGGCACTTCTCCCAATTCAAGACAAGATTAGTTTGCTTCCATCTCTGCAAAACTCGATCAAGGTTGCTTAAGCAATCATCAAAAGAAGTTCCGCAAACAGAAAAATCATCCATGAAAACCTCAACAATCTTTTCACAAAAATCAGAGAATATAGCAGTCATACATCTCTGAAAGGTAGCAGGTGCGTTGCATAAACCAAAAGGCATACGTCTATAAGCATAAGTTCCAAAAGGGCAAGTAAAGGTGGTTTTCTCTTGATTAGGTTGTGAGACAGGTATTTGAGAAAAACCAGAATATCCATCAAGGAAACAAAAGTATGTGTGCTTTGACAATCTTTCTAGCATCTGATCAATAAAAGGCAGAGGATAATGATCTTTTCTAGTTGCTTTATTTAGTTTTCTAAAATCAATTACCATTCTATAGCCAGTGACAATTCTTTGTGGAATGAGTTCATTTTTATCATTGGGAACAACGGTTATACCTCCCTTCTTAGGGACACAATGAACAGGACTTACCCATCTACTATCAACTATAGGATAGATTATACCTGCTTCCAAATGCTTCGGTATTTCAGTTCTTACCACTTTTTTCATCTTAGGATTTAAACATCATTGGTGATCAACAACGGGTTTAGCATCAGGTTCCATATTAATCTTGTGCTGACAGAGAGTGGGACTAATGCCCTTAAGATCATCAAGAGTATATCCAATAGCAGCTCGGTGCTTCTTTAGAATTTTCAATAATCTTTCTTCTTCATGTTCTGAAAGGTTAGGACTAATAATAACATGATATAACATTTTCTCATCAAGATAAGCATATTTCGAAGTGTCTCGCAATTGTTTTAATTCAAACACAGGATCACCTTTAGGTGGAGGAGGACCTCCTAGAGTTTTAATAGGCAAATTGTGTTTGAGCAGAGGTCGTTGTTCAAAGAAATTTTTATCTATCTCATTTCTTTAATGCATATGCATATCATTTTCATGGTCTAGCAAATATTGTTCTAGTGGATCAGTAGGAGGCACAGCAATAGAAGCAAGACCAATTATATCATCCTTACTAGACAATTCTTTCTTATGGTGCTTTCTACTAAACTTAGAAAAATTAACCTCATGAGACTCATCACCAAAACTAACACCGACGGTTTGTTTTTCACAATCTATTTTAGCATTAACTGTGTTTAAGAAAGGTCTACCGAAGATAATGGGACAAAATTCATCTTGTGGGGAACCAAGAACAAGAAAATCAGTAGGATATTTTATTTTCCCACACAAGACTTCAACATCTCTAACAATCCCAAGTGGTGTGATGGTGTCTCTACTAACAAGTTTAATAGTAACATCTATGTCTTCTATTTCAGCGGGTGCTATATCATTCATAATTTCTTGATATAAGGTAAAAGGAATAGCACTCACGCTAGCACCTAAGTCACATAAACCATGATAACAGTGATCTCCTATTTTGACTGAGACAACAGGCATGCCAACAACAGGTCTATGTTTATCTTTTTCATCGGGTTTGGCAATTCTAGCAGCTTCATCACAGAAGTAAATAACATGCCCATCTATATTTTCTACTAGGAGATCTTTAACCATAGCAACACTAGGTTCTACTTTGATTTGTTCAGTAGGTTTGGGTGCTCTAATATAACTTTTATTGACCACAGTAGAAACCTTAGCATGTTCCTTTATCCTAAGAGGGAAAGGTGGTTTTTCAATATAAGCAGTAGGAACAACTGGATCAACATTATAAATAATAGTTTCATCTTTAGCTAATACCGGTTCTTTAATTTCTTCTTTAATAAGTGGGTGATATTTGAAACACTTCTCTTCAGGGAGATCAACATGAGTAGCAAATGATTCACAAAAGGAGGCTACTATCTAAGAGTCAAGTCCATATTTAGTGCTAAACTTTTGAAAAGCATCGGTATTCATAAAAGATTTAACACAATCAAACTTAAGCTTAATACCTGACTCTTTACCTTCGTCGAGTTCCCAATCTTCAGAGTTGCATTTAATTCTTTTTAAAAGATCCCACCTGAATTCAATAGTCTTCTTCATAAAAGAACTAGTACAAGAAGTATCGAGCATGGATTGATCATCACGAGAAAGCCGAGCATAAAACTTCTGAATAATAATTTCTCTTGAGAGCTCATGATTGGGGCATGAATATAACATTGACTTAAGCCTCCCCCAAGCTAGAGCGATACTTTCTCCTTCATGAGGCCAAAAATTATATATATAATTCCGATCATGATGCACTAGATGCATAGGATAAAATTTTTGGTGAAATTCCAATTTCAATCGATTCCAATTCCAAGATCCAATATCATCGCATAGCCTATACCATGCCAATTCTTTTCCCTTCAAAGATAAAGGGAAAACCTTCTTCTTAGCTTCATCTCCGGGTAAACCTGCAAGCTTAAATAATCCACAAATTTCATCTACATATATCAAGTGCATATCATGATGTTCGGTTCCATCTCCTGCATAAGGATTAGCTAGCAGTTGTTCTATCATACACGAAGGAATTTCATAACCAATATTTTCAGTAGGTGAAGTAGGTTGAGGGGCAACTAATTGTGGTTTCGGTCGAGGTGAAGATACCCCGAACAAACCCCTCAAAGGATTGTTCTCCATAGTAACAAGTGGCAATAAATTTCAGCACGTATTTATAATTTTTCCTTACCGATTTCCACTTACCAAGAGCGCTTCACTCCTCGGCAAAGGCGCCAGAAAAGAGCCTTGATGACCCACAAGTATAGGTGATCAATCGTAGTCCTTTCGATAAGTAAGAGTGTCAAACCCAACGAGGAGCAGAAGGAAATGACAAGTAGTTTTCAGCAATGTATTCTCTGCAAGCACTGAAATTATAAGTAGCGAGTAGTTTGATAGCAAGATAATTTGTAACGAGCAAGTAAATGTAATGGTAAAAAAAGTGCAGCAAGGTAGCCCAATCGTTTTGTGGCAAAGGACCGGCCAAAACGGTCTCTTATGATAAGCAAAGCGTTCTTAAGGGTACACGGGAATTTCATCTAGTCACTTTCATCATGTTGGTTTGATTTGTGTTCGCTACTTTGATAATTTGATATGTGGGTGGACCAGTGCTTAGGTGCTGTTCTTACTTGAACAAACCTCCTACTTATGATTAACCCCCTCGCAAGCATCCGCAACTACGAGAAAAGTATTAAGATAAAATCTAAACATAGCATTAAATTTTGGATCCAAATCAGTCCCTTGCGAAGTAGCGCATAAACTAGTGTTTAAGCTTCTGTCACTCTCGCAACCCATCATCTAATACTACTCCACAATGCATTCCCTTAGGCCCAAATATGGTGAAGTGCCATGTAGTCGACGTTCACATGACACCACTAAGGGAATCACAACATACATACCATCAAAATATCGAACACATATCAAGTTCACATGATTACTTGCAACAAGATTTCTCCCGTGACCTCAAGAACAAAAGTAACTACTCACAAATGATAATCATGCTCAAGATCAGAGGGGTATTAAATAGCATAATAGATCTGAACATATAATCTTCCACCAAATAAACCATATAGTAATCAACTACAAGATGTAATCAACACTACTAGTCACCCACAAGCACCAATCTAAGGTTCCGGTATAAAGATTGAACACAAGAGATGAATTAGGGTTGAGAGGAGATGGTGCTGTTGAAGATGTTGATGGAGATTGCCCTCCCCAAGATGGGAGAGTTGTTGGTGATGATGACAACGATGATTTCCCTCTCCGGGAGGGAAGTTCCCCCGGCGGAATCGCTCCGTCGGAGAGCAAAAGTGCTCCTTCCCAAGTTCCGCCTCGAGACGGCGGTGCCTCATCCCGAAAGTCCTCTCCTCATTTTTTCTAGGTCAAAATGTCTTATATACCAGAAGAGGGGCACCGGAGGTGGGCCGAGGAGGGCACAACCCACCAGGGCGCGCATGGGCTCACCTGGTGGGCGTCCTCTGGTAGTTATTTTCTCCAATAATTCTCATATATTCCATAAAAATTCTCCGTGAAGTTCCAACTCATTTGGAGTTGTGCAGAATAGGTGGCCTGACGTAGCTTTTTCAGGTCCAGAATTCTAGCTGCCGGTATTCTCCCTCTTTGTGTGAACCTTGCATATTATGAGAGAAAAGGCATTAGAATTACTCCAAAAAGCATTATTATGTATAAAAACATTACTAATCATAGTAGGTAAACATGATGCAAAATGGACGTATCACCTCTTGTTTTCCTCTCCCCCACTTCTAAAACGTTTTCAGAAAAACACAAAAAGATTTGCCTTTTTATTCGCCCTTCTTCCGTTCGTCTTTTCGTTTGCTTTTTGTTTGCTCGTGTGTTAGATTGCTTGCTTGGTCATGATGTCTCAAGAAAATACCAAATTGTGTGACTTTTCCAATACATATAATAATGATTTTATTAGTACTCCAATTGCTCCCGCCACTAGTGCAAAATCTTATGAAATTAATGCCGCTTTGCTGAATCTTGTTATGAAAGATCAATTTTCTGGCCTTCCTAGTGAAGATGCCGCATCCCATCTAAATACTTTCATTGAGTTGTGTGATATTCAAAAGAAAAAAGAAGTGGATAATGATATTGTTAAATTGAAGCTATTTCCGTTCTCACTACGAGATCGTGCTAAAACTTGGTTTTCATCTTTGCCTAAAAATAGTATTGATTCATGGAATAAGTGTAAAGATGCTTTTATTTCCAAGTATTCTCCTCCCGCTAAGATCATCTCCCTTAGGAACGATATAATGAATTTTAAGCAACTTGATCATGAACATGTTGCACAATATTGGGAGAGGGTGAAATTGATGATAAGAAATTGCCCTACTCATGGTTTAAGTTTATGGATGATCATACAATTTTTTTATGCCGGATTGAATTTTGCATCTAGAAATCTTTTAGATTCCACCGCGGGAGGTAATTTTATGGAAATTACATTAGGAGAAGCTACTAAACTCCTAGATAATATTATGTCTAATTGTTCTCAATGGCATACCGAAAGATCTTCCAGTAGTAAAAAGGTGCATGCGATTGAAGAAATTAATACTTTGAGTGGAAAGATGGATGAACTTATGAAATTGTTTGCTAGTAAGAGTGCTTCTATTGATCCTAATGATATGCCTTTGTACACTTTGATTGAGAATAATAATGAATCTATGGATGTGAATTTTATTGGTAGGAACAATTTTGGTAATAACGCATATAGAGGTAATTTCAACCCTAGGCCGTTTCCTAGTAATTCCTCTAATAATTATGGTAATTCCTACAACAATTCTTATTGAAATTATAATAAAATGCCCTCTGATCTTGAGAACAATATTAAAGATTTTATTAATTCCCAAAAAGTTTTCAATGCTATGGTTGAAGAAAAATTGCTCAAGATTGATGATTTGGCGAGAAACGTTGGTAGAATTTCTTTTGAGATTGATTCTTTGAAAATTATATCTATGCCATCCAAGCATGATATTAATGAATCTCTGAAAGCTATTAAATTTCTATTGATGAGTGTAAAGAAAGAACAGCTAAGATGCGTGCTAAGCGAGATTGGTTTGTAAAAGCATGTTCTTTTAGTTTTTGTGAGAATAATGATGAAGATCTTAAAGTGATTGATGTGACTCCTATTGAATCTTTGTTTTCTAATATAAATCTTGATAAATATGGGACTGGATATGAGTCAACTTTAGCTAGAAGGCGTCCCAATGATTCGGAGTTTACAGATCTTAATGCAAAAATTGATAAAAGTGGGATTGGAGAGGTCAAAACTTTAAGTAGCGATGAACCCACTCTTTTGGATCTCAAGGATTTTAATTATGATAATTGTTCTTTGATAAATTGTATTTCCTTGTTGTAATCCATGTTGAATTCTCCTCATGCTTATAATCAAAATAAAGCTTTTACTAAACATATCGTTGATGCTATGGTGAAATCTTTTGAAGAAAAACTTGAGTTGGAAGTCTCTATCCCTAGAAAGCTTTATGATGAGTGGGAACCTACTATTAAGATTAAAATTAAAGATTATGAGTGCCATGCTTTGTGTGATTTGGGTGCTAGCGTTTCCACGATTCCAAAAACTTTATGTGATGTGCAAGGTTTCCGTGAATTTGATGATTGTTCTTTGAATTTGCATCTAGTGGATTCCACTATTAAGAAACCTATGGGAAGGATTAATGATGTTCTTATTGTTGCAAATAGGAATTATTTGCCCGTAGATTTTATTGTGCTTGATATAGATTGCAATCCTACATGTCCTATTATTCTTGGTAGACCTTTTCTTAGAACGATTGGTGCAATTATTGATATGAAAGAAGGAAACATTAGATTTCAATTTCCATTAAGGAAGGGCATGGAACACTTTCCAAGAAATAAAATTAAATTGCCATATGAATCTATTATGAGGGCTACTTATGGATTGCATACCAAAGATGACAGTACCTAGATCTATGTTTTATGCCTAGCTAGGGGCTTTAAACAATAGCGCTTGTTGGGAGGCAACCCAATTTAATTTTTGTGTTTTTTGTTTTTGGTTCTGTTTTGAAATAAACACACATTATTACCTCTGTAATAATTGTGTTTTGTTGTTTTAATTAGTGTTTGAGCCAAGCAAGACCTTTGGGATGATCTATGGTGATAGCTGATTTGATCTTCCTGAAAAACAGAAACTTTTGCGCTCATTGCTAGAATTTCGAAAAATCACAGAAGCGTGAAAAATTCTGAATTTTTACACAAGATTGATATATGAATTTCCTCTGTTGTCCTAATTTTTTAGAATTTTTTAAGTTACAGAAGTATATGGAGTTTTCAGATTACTACAGACTATTTTGTTTTTGACAGATTCTGTTTTCTATGTGTTGTTTGCTTATTTTGATGAATGTATGGGTAGTATCGGGGGGGTATTAACCATGGAGAAGTTGGAAAATAGTAGATATTACACCAATATAAATAGAGAATGAGTTCACAACAGTACCAAAAAGTGTTGATTTATTTTCTTATACTAACGGATCTCATGAGTCTTTTGTTGAGTTTTGTGTTGTGAAGTTTTCAAGTTTTGGGTAAAGATTTGATGGACAACGGAATAAGGAGTGGCAAGAGCCTAATCTTGGGGATGCCCAAGGCACCCCAAGGTAATATTGAAGGACAACCAAGAATCTAAGCTTGGGGATGCCCCGGATGGCATCCCCTCTTTTGTCTTCGTCTATTGGTAAATTTACTTGAGGCTATATTTTTATTCACCACATGATATGTGTTTTGCTTGGAGCGTCTTGTATGATATGAGTCTTTGCTTTTTAGTTTGCCACAATCAACCTTGGTGTACACACCTTTTGAGAGGTACACGCATGAATCATGAATTTATTAGAATACTCTATGTGCTTCACTTATATTTTTTGAGCTAGGCAATTTGCTCTAGTACTTCACTTATATCTTTTTAGAGCACGGTGGTAGCTTTATTTTATAGAAATTTTTGAACTCTCATGCTTCACTTATATTATTTTGAGAGTCTCTAAAAAGCATGGTAATTTGCTTAGGTTATGAATTTAGTACTAATATGATGGGCATCCAAGAGGGATACAATTAAAACTTTCATATAATGAGCGTTGAATACTATGAGAAGTTTCATTCCTTACCATTGTTTTAAGATATAAAGATGGTGATATTAGAGTCATGCTAGTGAGTAATTGTGGATTGGTAGAAATACATGTGTTAAAGTTTGTTATTCCCGTAGCATGCACGTATGGTGAACCGTTATGGGATGAAGTAGGAGCATGATTTTTTTTTTGATTGTCTTCCTTATGAGTGGCGGTCGGGGACGAGCAATGGTCTTTTCCTACCAATCTATCCCCCTAGGAGCATGCGTATAGTACTTTGTTTTGATAGCTAATAAATTTTTGCAATAAGTATGTGAGTTCTTTATGACTAATGTTGAGTCCATGGATTATACGCACTCTCACCCTTCCACCTTTGCTAGCCTCTCTAGTACCGCGCAAGTCTCGCCAGTGCATTAAACCCACCGTATACCTTCCTCAAAACAGCCACCATACCTACCTATTAAGCTTGGGGATGCTTGATACGTCTCCGACGTATCTATAATTTTTTATTGTTCAATGCTATGATATTATCTATTTTGGATGTTTTATATGCATTAATATGTTATTTTATATTATTTTTGGAACTAACTTATTAACCTAGAGCCCAGTGCCAGTTTCTGTTTTTTCCTTGTTTTTGAGTTTTACAGAAAAGGAATATCAAACGAAATCCAAACAGAATAAAACTTTCGTGATGATTTTTCTTGGACCAGAAGACATCCACGGAACTTGGAGAGGGGGCCAGAAGAGTCCCGAGGGCTCCACAAGCCCTCAGGGCGCGCCCTAGGGGGGGCGCCCCCTGGCTTATGGGCCCCACGGGACTCCTCCAACCCTAATTTTTGCTCTATAAATTCTCAAATATTCCCAAACCACCAGAAGCATCCACCAAAATACTTTTCCGCCGCCGCAAGCCTCTGTTTCCGCGAGATCCCATCTTGGGGCCTTTTCCGGCATCCTGCCGGAGAGGGATTCAATCACGGAGGGCATCTACATCAACTCTATTGCCCTTCCAATGAAGCATGAGTAGTTTACCACAGACCTATGGGTCCATAGCTAGTAGCTAGATGGCTTATTCTATCTCTTTGATCTTCAATACAATGTTCTCCTCGATGTTCTTGGAGTTCTATCCGATGTAATATTCTTTTGCGGTGTGTTTGTCGAGATCTAATGAATTGTGGATTTATGATTAGATTATCCATGAATATTATTTGAGTCTTTACTGAATTCTTATATGCATGATTTGATATCTTTGTATTTCTCTTCGAATTATCCGTTTGGTTTGGCCAACTAGATTGGTTCTTCTTGCAACGGGAGAGGTGCTTAGTTTTGGGTTCAATCTTGAGGTGTCCTCACCCAGTGACAAAGTAGGGGTAGCGAGGCATGTATTGTATTGTTGCCATCAAGGGTAAAAAGATGCGGTTTTCATCATATTGCTTGAGTTTATCCCTCTACATCATGTCATCTTACTTAAGGCGTTACTCCGTTCTTATGACCTTAATACTCTAGATGCATGCTGGATAGCGATCGATGTGTGGAGTAATAGTAGTAGATGCAGGTAGGAGTCGGTCTACTTGACATGGACGTGATGCCTATATTCATAATCATTGCCTTGGATATCGTCATAACTTTGCGCTTTTCTATCAATTGCTCGACAGTAATTTATTCACCCACCGTGCTATTTTCCTTCAAGAGAGAAGCCTCTAGTGAAACCTATGTGTCGTGGTTTTGTCACGGCAGATGCCCTAGTGAAAGGACTTAGGTGTGGAGCCATCGCGACGTAGGTTAGCTTGAAGGGGTTGAGCGGGACGAAAGACACGAGGTTTACCCAGGTTCGGCCCCTCACAACGAGGTAAAAGCCTATGCCCTGCTTATACTGTATTGATTGTGTATCGATTACAAGGGAGCGGAATCGCTTAACTTAGCTATCGATTGATTGTTACTTGAGTTAATCTACCTCAGGGTCTCACCTTTATATACACAGGTCAAGGCCCTGGGGTTACAAGAGTCCAAGTCGGATCACACAACGTGACCGACTTGGGTTCTAAGTCGCCTTGCCTTGCTAGGCAAGTCGCCATCGGGCGGCTCATATCTCCGGGCTACAGCTCCCGCTCCGGGTCTTGGGCCTTTAATAGGCCCGCCTTGTAACCCCCTCCAGTCTTCATATTTCATCTTCTTAGGCCCACTGAAGCCCTTTCTATTGAGTAACCAACAATGTAACCCGGCCCCTCCTGGGCGGGTCACACCGCGGGGTTATATCCCCAACATTAGGCCCCAGATTGACTTGAACTTGTTCATGTCAATCTTTGCTGCTTCTAGTTGGCGAGTCTTCTTTGGTTCCTTCCAACAATTAAGCTTGAACGAACCCTTGTAACCCGCCATGACATCATGGAAATAAATCCAAAAAAACTCATGACATCACAACGGATCTTTTTACATTAACTGGCTTTCCAAGAATCGAGGCGCCTCCTTTGTTTAGATAATCATGACGCCTCCTTGATTTCCGCGCATGCCATTTCATTGCTTCACTTTTTCCTTATAAATAGGCATAGGGGGCACCCTTTTTAACTTTTACCCCCGTCGCCCCCTCTTCTTCTTCTTCCTCGCGCCGTCTGTCACCACCGGAGCTCCGTCGCCGCCGCTGAACTGCGTCAACCACTCCGTTGAGGCCGCTGCATCATCCTGTTCAGACCAGAGAACTGCGGTGCCCCTTCTCTCTTCACTCAAATCCTCAGGTAATGCTCCTTCCTTCACTCAAATCCACATTAGGATGCCCTAGTTTACGGAGTTCATCACAGTTTGTTGTAACTCATCCAAGTTCATCCATATCTTGCTTAGAAAACGTAGCTCAGTCCAGAAATTATATACAGCTACAGTGGCCGTTGTTTTCAACCTCTATCTTGCATCTTAGATAAATCTTCTTCTCTTTGAATCAATATATAGCTCGCTAGTTCTTCTCTACTGCCTCTTAGGTTTAGAAATAGTTCTTCTTTCTGAGCTGTCGTTGATCCATAAATGTAGTTGCATCCTGTGAAACTTGTTTTTCCAACACTTAATAAAATTTCAACAAAACTTGGATCTGTAGGTATTTGATCTGCCCTTCATCGTTCGGGCGACTTAATGACAAATTTATAACCTGCCAAGAATTCCAAAGATTTGTTTAACCCACTGACATGCTGTCGACTCATACTTGCATAATTTGACCCGCCATACTCTCATAACCTGATAATTATTTCATTCCATGGCTAGGCGGCTTATAATTCCTTTAATGGTCGATAATACGTAGCCTTCTAGCTGTATCTAGTTCATCATTGCTGAATCATTGTATAATCATTTAGGCGGCTTACCATAGTAATTTTAACCCACCTCATCTTTGATCCCAGCTTTTTATCCGGCTCATCATGACCAAGGCACCTACCTCCTCTGACTGGATTGCTTCCAAAGTCACAGAAGACTTGCTTAATAACTACGTGACCATGGGGGTTTTACCCGCCAAGGAGGTCATCCACTGGCGGGTTCTAGGCTCCGAATTTCCCCCTCAGCCCCAAGAGGGCGAAGTTGTGATTTTCACATACCATCTACTCTGTGGCTTCTCACCACCCGGCTCAAAATTCTTCCGGGACATCCTTCATTTCTATAATCTTCATCCACAAGACATTGGCCCCAATTCTGTCTCCAACATATGCAACTTTCAAGTGTTCAGTGAAGTATATCTTGGGGAAGAACCCTATATTGATCTGTTCAGAGACTAATTTTATATCAACCACCAAACTGAGATGTCAGATGGTCCTAGTCTTAAACTTGGAGGTGTTTTTATTCAGAGGCGGAGAGACGTAACTTTTCCTTCAGCTGCTCTACCAAGCCACCCCAAAGATTGGAACTTCACTTGGTTCTACTTCAAAGATACTTCCCCAGCCGGAGAGAACCCCCTGCCGGGTTACCGCCCCTACCGGCTCACCACCAGCAGGCCGCTTCCAGGTCGACTGACCGCCGCAGAACATGGCCTATATGCTTCCACTTTTTCAAAGATCCGGGCCTTGATCACCAACAGTCTATCTGAAATTGATATGGTCCACTGCTGGGTCACCTGGAGGATCTTGCCACTGAGCCGGCGCGGCGGCTTAATGTGTCAATATGTGGGTGATACAAAAGACCCACAATGCTTCAACCCAACACAACTAACTGACAAAGAGATAAATGACACTGTCAAGTCACTTCTTGGGGAGTCTTTGGAAAACTGCAGCAAAATAGGTCTGAACCCTTTCTGCGCCCTTAACCCGGCTCCGGCTGTAACTGTATTGAACAAAACTTCATCTTGCTTGTCTGTCTCTTGTATGTCCAACTTTTTAAATCTTATTGCTCATGTTTAAACAGGCCGACTCTCCTTTTTGGAGGAAGAAAATGCCAGCCGCCGCTGTTCCAGCCAAGAGGGCAAGGGGAACAAAACCTCGTGGCACGGGTCGTCGCAGCAAACAAACATCACAAGATCTTTTCCATTTGGACGAGTCAGAGGTAGAACTTGACTCTCTTGGCCTTCTCTTTATGCAACTTAGTGATGCCGATCCTTCTCAGGATGATGCGGAAATGAGCCAGGCTCATGATGCAGAGGTAACTACTATCTCCTCCGACTCAGAACCTTTACCAAGAAAGCAAACAAGGCGGGTCATCCGGAAAGTAAGATTTTCACACCCTCTTGCTCATTTGGACCCCAACTTTCTTTTGAAGAAACAACAGCATGAGTCAAGGCTTAAGACCCAGAGCGACAGCGCTCAAGATCTCGTCTTCGGCTTAACCGACACACCTGCCCCTCGCAAGCGTCGAAATGAGGTGCCTCATAGCCCGACTCTTTCCATTCCAAAAGCCGGCCTCATACGTCAACCTCTTAATCCTTCCGACTCAAATTATTAGGGGCGCCTCTGTCATCTGGCGACTCTACTGGAACCCAAATGCCTACTTTCAAGATTGCCCATGGGTAAGTATCTTCATCTGCTCATAAATGATTTGTAGTGATATACTCATAGACTCTTGTATTCTTTCTACAGAGGCGTAGCAAAGGCGGGTAAGAAGCAAAAGGTGGGCAGCTCTTCAAAGGACCCCAAAGCTGCTGAGCCGGAGAAGCAAGTGCCAGAGGCCCCTGAAGCTTCAATCTAAAATCCTGAAGATCCTGCCAATGACCCGCCTCCGCAAGCTGACACTGCCGTCTTTGAGGCGATGAATACTGAAATAAATCTAAGTGCTAGTCATGACCCGCCAAGCCCTAAGCCGCCCAGCCTTGCCAAGCTAACTGAAGAGACCCCCCTTGAAAAGAATTCTGATGATGTGACTATCACTGGGATGGCTTACACAGCACCAGCAGCCTCAACTGTGCTAGCCAAGCATAGTACCAAGGAAGAATCTCCTTCCTTGGAGAAAAGCAAGGCCAAACTGGACCTAGAGAGCTACTCCTCCTTCAGTGCAGGCGATGTATATACGGGCTATCTGAGCCGTCTTAACACAAGTCGAGACATGGAGGCTGGACTAGTGCAAATATGAGGTATGAGACCATCCAACTCCTCTTTAACCTTGCACATATACACATATATCCATATTAGCCCCCAAGTCTGAAGGATAGGAAAAATATTGACCATGCTTTAGACTTGCAAAATTTCCAAAGTGTAGCCCCCAAGGGCCAGCTTGTCTTGACAAGAGGAGCCGGGTCCCACAAGCATTGCTAAGAACCAAATATGTAGCCCCCAAGGGCCGGCTTAAACTGACAAGATGAGCCAGGTCTTAATAGAAATTGAAATGACCTACATTAGCCCCCTAGTGCCAAGTATATTGCTAGCAATGTGCTTGGGACTTAATTTAACTGTATCACAAAAACCTTTCTCCTTGTCTGGTAACCATTGCTTCAATATTGTATTTCAGGAAGAGTTGAACGTGAAAGAGTCACAGCTTGGCGACTTAAGGAAAAACATAGAACTGTAACAAGCAGAAACTTCCAAGGCCGAGTCAAGGCTGAAAACTTCACTGGAAGACATTGAGAAAGTCAAGGTGGGTTTTGATGCTGAAAGAACCGCCTAGGAAACCGACAAGGCTGCCCTGTTAAAAAGAGCAGAAGATGCTGAGGCGAAACTTAAGACAGTAACTAAAGAGTTAACCGGCTTAAAGCAACACATATCTCAAATGTCAGCCGCCATCTTCGGTAAGCTTATCATGCAACTCATCATCTCTGTGGTTATTTCTTTAACATGCCTGGCGATTCATAATGGACAATCTTTAACCCGCCTGGTGATTCTTGTGCAAAATTTGAATAGGCCCCAGAAGCGCCAGTCTTGGTCACAATATGCTGCTCAAACTGAAGGCAGCTTATTCACTGACTGAGCAGTTATATTCAGGAACACTGCACAGCCTTGCAGCTCTGTCAGGTGAAAAGAAGCCTCCAACTCTTATCAAGACGGTCCTAGAGCAATTGTCCACAGTGCCGGCTCAAATCAAAGAAATCAAATTATCAGCCGCCCGTGCTGGAGCCATTGTTGCTCTGAGCCGGGCTAAAGCTTGGCAACTAGAGCTTGACCCGGAGGAAATGGCCACCGGATGCCCAGAATTCAAAGACGACGGGTCAACTTTTGAATAGGAGGACTTCAACAAATGCGTCAGAGAAATGTGCCCCTTGGCATGTGAGCTGACAGAAGAGCTGGATCTAACCAAGTACCAGCTGGCTTACGATGAAAATAACAACAAGATTAAGCCACCCACGCATGAAGTGATGGACCTTGTTCCTCCAAGGCGTAAGCATATCTTCGCCTCTGACCTTGACTCTTCCATTATTCCTAATGATGAAGCCACATTCGAGGCTTTAACGGGCATCGACTGGACCTCGGCTGACCTTTAGATGGTCGAAGAGGAAGAGCCAGCGCGGGATGACCCAGAATCTTCAAGGCACCAGGGAGAAGAGTAACTTACTGCGGTGATCATAAGCCGGAAGGCTCTGAGGCCGGGTTACAAGAGTGCAGCCTGGTATTTCCACAAAAATTCAAAGTCTTTTGGGCTCAATTTGAAGCCTTGTAATAGGGTAGCTTGAAACAGTGATCCGCCCTGTCATGCCTTCGTGCACGCTTATCTCAACTTAGCATATGAAGTTTGTTGCATGCTTGATTTGCCCGTTCATATGAGCCGTGCCATGACTCTATTTTCAACTGAGGTCTTGTATGTTCTATACACGCACAAGTGACTTATATCCAAAAGCATGTGGCGGGTTAATAAACCCCAGAGATTCATAACCTCACATCATAAAGAAATCATACCAGTGGCTGTATAGTCAAAAAACAGATTGGCGATTTAAAGTCAAAAATCAAGGCGGATAACAACCCAAATACTCAAATATGAGTAACACAACACGGAGCCTCACGACCCGAGTATTCACATGTTGTACAAAAAGAAAAAACTTGAGATCATAAAAACATCCGAAAAACCAAAATAGAATCATATATGAAACTCAAATATTTGTTAGACCAGTTTTCAGAACATGGCCAAAAAGGTTGGCTCACAGGCCTCATGTTTGCTTTCAAGGCCGCATAGCCGTTGAGTTTGTACTAGCTCACTGTAAGCCAGCTCTCAGGTGACACAAGCCGCCGTTTTAACCTTAACAAGTTCAGGGTCTTAAAAAAGATGGACTGTTAAGAGTTCGGCAAGTCACCTGGCGGAGTAGCAAGTTGCAAACAGGCAGGTTTAACCCATAATGTGGCGTTTCATGCCGGTAAAGAGGGTATGAAAGCTAAACCCGGTGGGTTGGAAGCCCCCAAGTGACCTTATGACCAATTAATAAAGACTTAGATACATAGAAATGAAACGACAGAGGCCCGAATTTTTCAGGGATGCCGGCTTTATTATATTGATCATAAAAAGATATATATACATCGACAGAAGTATGTACAATGGGGAGAGCCGGTGGCTCAAGTATAGTAAGGCCAAAGATGAGCAATGTTCCTCGGCCTGTTGGTCTCCTGCTCAGAGGTGTGTGACTTCTTGTGCTCACGTATATCAATGAGATAATACGAGCCATTGCTGAGATTCTTACTGACCACAAAAGGTCCTTCCCAAGGTGGGGACAGCTTATGCATATCTGTCTGATCTTGAATCAGTCGGAGCACTAAGTCGCCTTCTTGAAACGCCCGAGTCTTGACTCTGCGGCTATGATAGCGACGCAGGTCTTGCTGGTATATTGCTGAATGAGCCGCCGCAAGGTCACGCTCTTCATCCAAAGCATCAAGTGTGTTCTGTCGTGCCGTCTCATTATCAGCTTCAACATAAGCCGCCACTCGGGGTGAGTCATGACGGATATCACTTGGGAGAACCGCCTCTGCACCATAGACCATGAAGAAAGGCGTATAGCATGTTGATCTATTGGGGGTGGTATTGATACTCCAAAGCACTGAAGGTAACTCCTCAACCCAACAACCCGGTGTTCGTTCCAAAGGAACCATAAGCCGGGGCTTGATGCCGCTCAAAATTTCTTGGTTAGCCCTTTCTTCTTGACCATTAGACTGTGGATGAGCCACAGAAGGAACATCAAGACGGATATGCTCTCTTTGACATAACTCCTTCATAGCACCCTTGGATAGATTAGTGCCATTATCAGTGATGATACTATGAGGATAACCAAAGCAGCATATCGGCTTTTTAACAAACTGAACTGCAGTCGCTGCATCACACTTGCTAACTGGCTCTGCCTCAACCCACTTGGTAAACTTATCAACCGTCACCAAAAGGTGGGTCTTCTTATCCTTAGACCTCTTGAACGGTCCGACCATATCAAGCCCCCAGACTGCAAACGGCCAAGTTATTGGAATCATCCGCAATTCTTGAGCCGGCACATGAGCTCATCTAGAAAATTTCTGACATCCATCACACTTGCTAACGATATCTTCTGCATCAGCATGAGCCATCAACCAATAAAACCCATGACGAAACACTTTAGCCACTAAAGATTTTGAGCCGACATGATGACCACAATCACCTTCATGAATCTCTCGTAAGATTTCATGGCCCTCCTCAGGAGAAACACAACGTTGGAATACACCTGTCACACTGCAGCGGTATAACTCGCTGGTGACGATAGTCATAGACTTAGACCTCCTGGTTATCTGCCTTGCCAAAGTTTCATCCTCGGGTAACTCGCCCTGGGTCATATAAGCCAGATAAGGCAAAGTCCAATCCGGAATAGCATGAAGAGCCGCCACCAACTGCGCCTCCGGGCCAGGGATAGCAAGGTCTTCTTCAGACGGTAACTTGACAGAAGGATTATGTAGCACATCCAGGAACACATTAGGAGGCACCGGCTTTCATTGAGACCCAAGCCGGCTTAAGGCATCAGCCGCCTCATTCTTCCGTCGGTCAAGGTGATCCACCTGAGAACACTTAAAATGACCAGCAATATTATCAACCGCCCGGCGATAAGCCGCCATGAGTGGGTCTTTAGAATCCCACTTGCTAGAGACTTGCTAAGCTACAAGATCTGAGTCGCCCAGACACCTGACCCGGCTTAAATTCATCTCTTTGGCCATACGAAGGCCATGGAGTAAAGCTTCATACTCAGCTGCATTATTAGTACAAGGAAACATTAGCCTTAACACATAACAAAATTTGTCACCTCGTGGGGAAGTCAAAATAACTCTAGCCCCCGAGCCCTCTAATTTCCCGGACCCATCAAAGTGGATTGTCCAATATGTGTTATCAGGCTTCTCCTCAGGTGTCTGTAACTCAGTCCAGTCATTTATGAAATCCACCAAAGCCTGAGATTTGATGGCTGTCCTTGGCACATACTTCAAACCATGAGGTCCAAGTTCAATTGCCCACTTGGCAACCCGGCCTGTAGCTTCTCTATTCTGAATAATATCCCCTAAAGGAGTAGAACTGACCACAGTAATAGGATGGCCAAGAAAATAATGCTTCAGCTTGCGACTTGCCATGAACACCCCATACACCAGTTTCTGCCAATGTGGATATCGTTGCTTGGACTCAATCAACACCTCACTAATATAATAAGCCGGCCGCTGAACAGGGTATTCCTTACCCGCCTCCTTGTGCTCCACAACTATTGCCACACGGACAACCTTACTATTAGCCGCCACATACAGGAGCAAAGGCTCCTTCTCAACGGGAGCAGCAAGGATGGGCGGCTCATCTAGCTGTTTCTTGAGCGCCTCAAAAGCCTCATTGGCAGCATCACTCCAGACAAAGTGATATGTCTTCTTCATCATCTGGTATAAAGGGATTGCCTTCTCTCCCAGGCGGCTTATAAACCGGCTCAAAGCTGCAATACGACCCGCCAGACGCTGGACGTCATTGACACATGTCGGCTTAGCAAGTGAGGTGATAGCTTTGATCTTCTCCAGGTTAGCTTCAATGCCTCTTTCTGAAACCAGAAATCCCAATAGTTTACCTGCGGGCACACCAAAGACACATTTGGCCGGGTTAAGCATCATTTTATAGACCCGGAGATTATCAAAAGTTTCCTTTAGATCATTCAGGAGAGTCTCCTTCTTTCTAGACTTAACCACAATATCATCCATATAAGCATGAATGTTTCGCCCAATCTGACTGTGAAAACAATTCTGAACACAGCGTTGATAAGTCGCTTGAGCACTTTTGTGCCCAAAAGGCATAGAAACATAGCAAAAAGCTCCAAAAGGTGTGATGAAGGATGTCTTCTCTTGGTCTTTAATTGCCATCTTGATCTGATAATAACCAGAATAAGCATCCAGGAAACATAAGCTCTCACAACCCGCTGTTACATCAATGATCTGGTGAATACGAGGGAGAGCAAATGGGTCAGCTGGACAAGCTTTGTTGAGATCTGTGTAGTCAACACACATACGCCATGTCTGTTCTTCTTGAGTACAAGCACAGGGTTAGCCAACCAGTCAGGGTGAAAAACTTCAATGTTAAACCCAGCCGCTAAGAGCTGGGCCACCTCTTCTCCAATAACCTTATGTTGCTCTTCATTGAAACGACGGAGGAACTGTTTAACCGGCTTAAACTTAGGATCCACATTAAGAGTGTGCTTAGCTAATTCTCTCGGAACACCTGGCATGTCAGAAGGTTTCCATGCAAAGATGTCCCAATTCTTATGGATGAACTTGATGAGCGCGCTTTCCTATTCAGGATCCATATTAGCCCCCACTGTGAATTGCTGAGATGGGTCGCCAGGGACAAAGTCAGCCTGCTTGGTGTCATCAGCTGATTTAAACTTCAACAAAGGGTCTTGCTCAGTAGTAGGCTTCTTCAAAGGGGTCATATCCGTCGGGTCAACATTATATGTATAAAACTTAAGCTCCTCGGTGGCACAAGCTGACTCTGCATAAGCCGCGTTTCCTTCTTCGCATTCCAAAGTGATTTTCCGATCACCATGGATCGTAATCGTGCCCTTGCACCCTGGCATTTTGAGCTGTAAATAAACATAGCAGGGATGAGCCATGAACTTAGCATAAGCCGGCCGTCCGAACAAGGCATGATACAGACTTTTGATTTTAACCACCTCAAACCACAACGTTTCTGCTCTGTAGTCATAGACATCCCCAAAGGCAACTTCCAAAGCAATCTTTCCCACAGGATACACCGACTTACCAGGTACTACACCATGGAAGACTATGGAGGATGGCTTAAAATCTCTGTCAGTCAAGTTCATCCGGCGAAAGGTGTCATAGTACAAGATGTTGATACTGCTGCCACCATCCATCAGCACCTTAGTGAACTTATAACCCCTGACCTGAGGGGCTACCACCAATGCCAAATGACCCAGATTCTCAACCTGGGGCAGGTGATTCTCTTGACTCCATGTGATCAGATATTCTGACCATCATAAGTATTGAGGTACTGCCGGCTCAACAGCATTGACCACACGCTTACGAACCTTCTGATCTCACTTGCGAAGACTTATGGTAAAAACATGGTATTGACCACCATTGAGCTGCTTTGGATTGCTCTGGTATCCTGACTGATTACCCTACTGCTGGTTACCCTGACCAGACTATTGATTATGACCGCCCTGACTGCTCTGGCCTTGATAACCAGAATTGAGCCGCCGCCACCAAAGCCAGGCCCCTGTGCACCGGATCCTGCCCCGCCGGGAGGCCCATTATTATTACCGTGATTCTGATTGAAATTGGAATTCCTGTACTCTCGCATGATAAAACAATCCTTCCAGGTGTGATTCACCGGCTTGTTAGGCAGACTGTGCTTTGGGCAAGGTTTATTGAACATTGCCTCAAGATTGAAGTTTTTCCCTCCAAAGGACGGCTTGCCATTACCATTGCGGCGCTGGCCCTTATACCCAGTGTTGGTCTTAGCCACTAGATCTGACCCGCCATCGGGTTGTCTGCACTTACCACCATTACCTTGGTTGTTGCTATTATTCATTGCCATATTCTGCTGCTAACCTTTACAATTGTTATTCTTCTTACCCTTATTGGACTTCTCATCATCAGATCCAGGGTCCTTGGTATTGTCAGAATCTTCATACTTAGTGAGGGCCGCCATGAGCTCCCCCATATCATTACAATAATGCTTAAGCCGCCCAAGTTTCTGCTTAAGGGGGGTAAAGTGACAGTTCTTCTCCAAGACCAGAACCGCTTGACCTGCCGCTATGTTATCTGATGAGTGAATAATAGCTGAGACCTGCCGGACCCAATGGTGGGCCGACTCATCCTCACGCTGCACACAGTTATCCAGATCAATAATCGTCAGAGGTTGCTTGCATGTTCCTTGATTTTTTTTGATAAAACACGCCTTCAACTCTGCCCATGAGTTGATGGAATTAGCAGGCAAGCTTTTTAACCACGTACGAGCCGGTCCATCCAGCATCATAGTGAAATACTTAGCACAGACCGCATCATTGACATCCAACATCTCCATGGCCAATTCATAACTCTCAATCTAGCCTTCGGGAGGGAGATCAGCTGTGTAATTGGGCACCTTACGAGGGCCCTTCAAATCCTTGGGCAGATGCTCATTACGCAGAGCCGGCACTAAACACGGTACTCCAACTGTCCTGGAGATTGTCCCAGCTCACAATGAGGTTGAAGAGGTCACCTGAGGCTGCTGATAAGCCCCCAGTTGAGCCGCCGCCTTCGCCTCCGCCTCTTGGCGGGCTCTGGCATCGTTCACAATCGCCTGAGCATGAGTAAGGGGCGGGTTATTCCCATGGGGCGGGTCATCATTACAGGGCGGGTTACGACGCTGCTCACTGTTGGAAACTGCTGGTGACTCAACGCGCCGGCTGTAACTGCGACTTGGGCGAGGGGTTGAATGAACACACTCACGACTATATGAATAAGCCGCCTGCTGCACCACAACCATTTGAAGAAGCTCCACTGTGTTCCGGGTCTCCACCGCAACCGGCGACCCAGCCTCGATTGGAATGGACGCCAGCTGTGTTTTGCCGCTGCTATCATATTATCCACCGGGTTAGAAAAATGACCCGGAGGCTACGTCAAGAAACGTTGAGGCGGCGTTTGATTTGGGGGCGGATTAGGCACCCGCTCATCCCTCCGTGACAGCTCAGGCTGCCGAGGCTGAGCCGCCGCACCACTTCTGTCGGCGTGCGACACCTATGGGATCCCAAAGGACCCCTTTACGATTCAGCAGGGAGAAAGGTATGCACAAAGAGCAGAACCAACGATCGACGCGGGGCGATTTTACCCAGGTTCGGGCCGCTGATCAGCGTAAAACCCTACTCCTGCCTTGCTTTATTATGAGTGTTCTTGAGCCCAGGCTTCGGGAGGCTCGCAATGAACAGTATGTTCAAAGAGCAGCTACGCATGCAGAATGGGCCAGAAGATCCTCCTCCCTCACTCTGGCTCAGGAGCGCTGTGTGAGCTACAGTACACAGCCGCTACGCATGCAATGTGAACTAGAGGCATCTCCTTTCTTTTCCTCCTCCCTTTTCCTAAGCCTTGGGCCTCCTTTTATATGTCCAAGGGGTCTCTAATAGTGGCGTACAGTACATATGCGAGGTGTAAAGTAGCTGCAGGATTATCATACCTAACCACTGACGGGTTAGGACAAATGCATTTAATGCACTATAAGGTGTCTGCTTAGGTGTCTTCACTTTCTTGGGGACGGGAAAAGGGGCCGTCCCATCAGCACCGCTTAAGCTCTCCTCCACTAGTGCCCTGCCATGCATGCCAGGAGAAGGGGCCATAATAGCAGGCCGGTTGCTGCGCTGGAGTGGTGGCATAGTGGCAGAACCTTGTCGGGTGTGATCCTTGCCGGGCTCTCGCTAGCCATCCCGGCAAGATCTTGCTGGGGGGGGAGGGCAAACCTTCTATCTTCAGTCTTCTTGTCTTCTGATCCTGACATCTTCGCCTTATTCTGAATCTTCTCCAGCTAACCCCCGGCAAGTCTTGCCGTAGCAAGCCTTGCCGTGGATGTGGAGGGTACCTTGCCGAGAAGGCTTGCTTCCCGGAATGTCTATCTCGATCTTGCCGGCCCTGAGCTTGCCGGCGATGCACAGACCTATTCCCAGCAAGTAAACCTTGTCGGAAACCAGTCTTTGAATACGTCCTTGAGTGAATTCCTTCTCCGCCATGGCCTTCCCGCCCGGAGGCTACAACTTGCCGGTGCGTGTCCAGGGGTAGTGAACACCCCCTGTTTACTACACCGACAGGAGCCCCCGGGCCTGGGCCGGGCAAGCATGCATGGTGTTTGTCCGGGCTAGGCCCAAGAACACGCACCGGTTCACGCGCGGCAAGAATTACCTGCCGCTCTTGACTTTTAACTGCGCGCCAATGAATGGCACATGTGAGCTTGTGATTTTGTCGGGCCTCGAGCTTGCCGGCAGCATGGGCTAACAGAACAGGACAGCAGTAGGAGTTGTGGGCCCGAAAGGGAGCTCCACACTGTGTGATGAAGAGCCAGCCCCGGAGCCTTCCCCAAAAAGGGTACTATGGGTGAGCCGCTCGATTCATACACTCATCTCTGCTGCTGCCGCCATCTACTGCGATTGCCCTACTGCCGTCTTGCCGTCCTCCAGCATGGCATCCCTGGCCTACTCGCCTGCCGCGTGCTGCCAAGAATAAGGCTGCCGCCGGGACTGTAGCGCTTTCTGCATACCTGTTACTGTAACGGCACATACAAAGAAGCAATTTATCTTAGTTAAATCAATCTTTATGCATGCAATGTATGTTACTTTATGCTGAATGAATGTATGCTTCCCCCTTGATTAATTCAGTCCTTGCACATATTTTAGTCCCTACGCTGTCTGGAAACCTTGCCGGTGCGCACGTTTGCCGCGAGCGCTAGATGCGGGTCTTTAGCAGCCTGCTGGAAACGCCGCCGCCGGCAAGGCGACTTGCCGGGCCAGAACGCAGCTACTAAGCTTACCGAGCGGACTCGAGGCGAAGCTAGAGCGTGGGCTAACCACGACAAGGTTCCTCCGCGTGCAGGTTAATGTACAAGGACAAAGAATTAATCAAGGCGACCCACGCTTGCCGGAAAACTTTCCGGTGCGCATGCTCCAGTCGGCAGTGCTTGAGGAACGGGTCCTAAGCAACTTGCCGGGAACGCCGCCTCCCAGAAAGGTTTATCTCCTCGGTGCTTATGCAGCCACCTAAATTGTCGAGCGGACTCGAGACAGCTAGGGGCGCAATTAACCCCGAGCAGGCTCCTTCGCGTGTAGGTATAAGAAGCAAGTGAAGATAAATGTAATTATCAAAAATCTTTGCAACTTAGCTTTTCCTGCCGTTCATCCCGCATGGCGATGTTATTCTCCAGGGCGCTGCAAGCCTCCGAGCTCATTTCTTGTTGGAGATCTTCGACGTCCTTGACGCCGGTTTCTGGCTTCGAACAGAGGATTACATGCCTTTCTGACAAGACTCGTTCAAAGATGGTTGTCGGGAGCCCCCGGCAACCGCGCCTCATGGGTAAAACTTGCGAAGATGTTCGACATTCCAGGAGTTGCTCACTGGAATGCCATCCTCGGTCTCCAGGTGGACAGCGCCAGGCCTGGTGACTCGCATTACCCGATAAGGGCCTTCCCACTTCGGCGTCAACTTGTTTGAATTCTTGGTGGATTGAATTCGCCAAAGAACAAGGTCGCCTTCCTCAAGGCTTTAGGCATGAAATTTGCGGCTATGGTAGCGGCGCAAAGCTTACTGGTAGCGTGTAGCTCGCACAGCAGCCTGAAGACGATCCTCCTCAAGGAGCACAACGTCATCTTGCCGTAGTTGCTCTTGCTCAAGTTCATCATAGGCGAGGACTCGAGGTGACCCGTATATGAGTTCCGTGGGGCGAACTGCTTCCGCTCCGTACACCAGAGCGAGGGGTGTCTAGCCAGCGGTTCGATTTGGTATCGCTCTGTCTGACCAAAGAACCGCCGGCAACTGGCTTCCCGGCAAGATGCTTGCCGGGGAAATTCATGATTCTAGCGGAGAAATTTAACATTCTTGACGCCAGCTTCCGGCAAGGATGTTGCCGGGAAAACTTATGATCTTAGCGGAGAACTTTTGATGTCCTCGACGCCAGCTTCTGGCAAGGATGTTGCCAGGAAAGGCTCATGATTCTAGCGGAGAACTATGACGTTCTTGACGCCAGCTTCCGGCAAGAATGTTGCCGGGAAAGGCTCATGATTCTAGCGGAGAACTATGACGTTCTCGACGCCAGCTTCCGGCAAGAATGTTGCCGGGGAAGGCTGCGAAGTAATCGCTCATATGTATACCTGCAACACTGATTCGGGCATTTAATGCCACGCCAGCACAACAAGTTAATTAGTTCCTGATCTATGATTAATCTGTTGAAATCTTCCGGTGCGCACGCTCCAGTCAGCAGCGCTTTGAGGAATGGGTCCTTAGCAGCTTGCTGGGAACGCCGCCTTCCGAAAAGATTTTACCTCTCCGGTTTTTAGCGCAGCTGCACATACTGCCGAGCGGACTCGAGGCAATTAGGAGCGCGACTAGCCCCGGGGAGGCCCCTCAGCATGCGAGGTTACACAGGAATCTAAAAATAAAACTCATTGAGCCTTCTCCTTGAACGATTGCATTTTTGTACAATGAATTCCTACTCTTGCTGGAATACTCCCCGAATGCGCACGTCCTGGTCGATGGAGCTCAGGATCGGATCCTGTCTAGCAACCTATCAAAAACGCCGCCTCTTCGGGAGCTTAATGCTCTGGAACAATCGCGGCTGCATCTGTGTTGTTGGGCGGACCCAGAACAACCAGGAGCGCGGAATGTTCCGAAAGCGCTCCTTCGCGCATAGGTTATACAAAAATACCATCAAGGATGAGACTAAACAACAAAAAGCAATTAGAGCTTTAGAACTTAGCTTTCTGTATGTGGAGCGAAGTCGCCATGGACGATGAAGCTGACGCGCTGACCGTTAGATCAGGTTCGCGCAACCTCGATCCCCATACCTGGCGCGCCAAAGATGTCGGCGTGCGACACCTATGGGATCCCAAAGGACCCCTTTACGATTCGGTAGGGTGAAAGGTATGCACAAAGAGCAGAACCAACGATCGACGCGGGGCGATTTTACCCAGGTTCGGGCCGCTGATTAGCGTAAAACCCTACTCCTGCCTTGCTTTATTATGAGTGTGCTTGAGCCCAGGCTTCAGGAGCGGTCACAATGAACAGTACGTTCAAAGAGTAGCTACGCATGCAGAATGGGCCAGAAGATCCTCCTCCCGCGCTCTGGCTCAGGAGCGCTGTGTGAGCTACAGTACACAGCCGCTACGCATGCAATGTGAGCCAGAGGCGTCTCCTTTCTTATCCTCCTCCCTTTTCCTGCACCTTGGGCCTCCTTTTATATGTCCAAGGGGTCTCCAACAGTGGCGTACAGTACATATGCGAGGTGTAAAGTAGCTGCAGGATTATCATACCTAACCACTGACGGGTTAGGACAAATGCATTTAATGCTCTATGAGGTGTCCGCTTAGGTGTCTTCACTTTCTTGGGGATGGGAAAAGGGGTCATCCCATCAGCACCGCTTAAGCTCTCCTCCACTAGTGCCCTGCCACGCATGCCAGGAGAAGGGGCCAGAATAGCAGGCCGGCTGCTGCGCTGGAGCAGTGGCACAGTGGCAGAACCTTGTCGGGTGTGATCCTTGCTGGGCGCAAACCTTGTCGGGCTCTCACTAGCCATCCCGGCAAGATCTTGCGGGGGGGGGGGGGGGGGGGGCAAACGTTCGATCTTTAGTCTTCTTGTCTTCTGATCCTGACATCTTCGCCTTATTCTGAATCTTCTCCAGCTAACCCCCGGCAAGTCTTGCCGTAGCAAGCCCTGCCGTGGATGTGGAGGGAACCTTGCCGGGAAGGCTTGCTTCCCGAAATGTCTATCTCGATCTTGCCGGCCCTGAGCTTGCCGGCGATGCGCAGACCTATTCCTGGCAAGTAAACCTTGCCGGAAACCGGTCTTTGAATACGTCCTTGAGTGAATTCCTTCTCCGCCATGGCCTTCCCGCCCGGAGGCTACAACTTGCCGGTGCGTGTCTAGGGGTAGTGAACACCCCCTGTTTACTACACCGACAACTTCCGGGCCCGTCCGGGTTTATCTGAGGGTTTACCCAAGCGCCTGGAGTGCTTGGGCCTGCTCCAGGGGTGTTAAACTGGTTCTGCTCCTCATACTGCAAAGGCAGGCGGGTTTGGTGTCTCTGACGAAGAACAACATTGGAGGCATCCTGATCCAAACTTAAGGGAAAAGCTTCCGCTCTTATATGCTGTGATTCGGCCTCCATCTGAACCCGTTCTGTCCCCATCCTGACGTTTTCTGCATTAAGTTCCTCCTGGGCCTTGGCTATCTCATCTCGCACCTTTGCAATCTCTGCATTATGCTGTACTTGATTCACCGTAGTAACCTCTATTGCCAACAGGGTTGTCAAAGTGCCCAAGAGTTCAGACAAAACCTGAGCCGGCGGCCGGGCTGAACCGCTGGCCGCAGCCGCCGCAGCCGCAGTCGATCCAGATGTCATAGCTGCAGCTGTTGATGAATTTAGAACCGGTTGTGTGCCAGCCATAAAGATTGCAGCCCTGCACGGTGGCTCATAGGGGTCCGGAATACTGTTGCCATCGAAATAGCCCCCAAGCCCACCGTCTTGAAGCTGGTTGATCGATTCCGTCTCTCCGGTCGAGGACTCATCACCTGAATAGATGGCAGTCTCTCCTCTGAATTCAGAACCTTCCGCAAGCCCCATGCCTTGCGTGAAACCAACAAACACGTCCTTCCGACCGGGTTGAATCCGGGCGGGTTGCACACGCCGAGCTGACTTGATGAGGTTGGTGGAGATGTCCGGCTCAGGCTCAGATTCGCCGATCTTGTCGATGAAGACGTGAATTCCCCCGAAGGGGACTCGGTACCCGTACTCGATTGAGTCGGCCTCAGGGCCCCAGCCAGCGTCGTCGATGTAGAATTTGCCGCGGCGACTCTTAGTCATCCTACCAACGGCGTATCCCTCGATCCCTGGGAAAGTGCCCTTCAAGAACTCGAAACCACCATGCGCTGGCCCCACGGTGGGCGCCAACTGTCGTGGTTTTGTCACGGCAGATGCCCTAGTGAAAGGACTTAGGTGTGGAGCCATCGTGACGTAGGTTAGCTTGAAGGGGTTGAACGGGACGAAAGACACAAGGTTTACCCAGTTTAAGTCCCTCACAACGAGGTAAAAGCCTACGTCCTGCTTATACTGTATTGATTGTGTATCAATTACAAGGGAGCGGAATCGCTTGACTTAGTTGATTGTTACTTGAATTAATCCGCCACAGGGTCTCGCCTTTGTATACATAGGTCGAGGCCCTGGGCTTACAAGAGTCCAAGTCGGATCACACAACGTGACCGACTTGGGTTCTAAGTCGCCTCGCCTTGCTAGGCAAGTGGCCATCGGGCGGCTCATATCTCCGGGCGACAGCTCCTGCTCTGGGTCTTGGGCCTTTAACAGGCCCGCCTTGTAAGCCGCCTCCACTCTTCATATTTCATCTTCTTAGGCCCACTGAAGCCCTTTCTATTGAGTCGCCAACAGGGTAACCCGGCTCCTCTTGGGCATGTCACACCGCAGGGTTATATCCCCAACACTATGGCCCCGGGTCTATTTTCCATCATATATTTTCAGATCTATAAATCAAAAAACCCAAAAATACCTTGCTGCAATTTATTTACTTTTACTTTGTTTTACGTTTTAGTAACCTTTTATATCTATCTCTATCAGATCTCATCCTTGCAAGTGACCGTGAAGGGATTGACAACCCCTTTATCGCATTGGGTGCAAGTGTTTGATTGTTTGTGCAGGTGCATAGATTGGAGACTTGTGTGTACCTCCTACTGGATTGATACATTGGTTCTCAAAACTGAGGGAAATACTTATCTCTACTTTGCTGCATCACCCTTTCCTCTTCAAGGGAAAAACCAACGCAAGCTCAAGAAGTAGCAATCACCACTTTAGGTAATGTTGTTAACTCATTCTAAATTTATATTGGTATTATATCTACTGTATTCCAACTTCTCCATAGTTCATACCCCCCGATACTACCTATAGGTTCATCAAAATAAGCAAACAACACATAGAAAATAGAATCTTTCAAAAACAGAACAGTCTGTAGTAATCTATAAACTTCGTATACTTCTGTAACTCCAAACTTTCTGAAAAATTAGGACAACAGAGGAAATTCATATATAAATCTTGTGTAAAAGATTCAGAATTTTTCCACGCTCCAGTGAATTTAAACAATTCTATTACTGGACGCAAAAGTTTCTGTTTTTCAGCAAAACCAAATCAACGATATACCAAATTATCCCAAAGGTCTTGCTTGGCTCAAACACCAATTAAAACACCAAAACACAATTACTACATAAGTAATAATGTGTATTTATTGAAAAACAGAGCCAAAAACAAAAACATAAAAATAAAATTGGGTTGCCTCCAAACAAGCACTATTGTTTAACGCCCCTAGCTAGGCATAAAACATAGATCTAGGTATTGTCATCTTTTGTATGCAATTCTTCAATTGCACTTTTGTGCCTCCTAGGAAGTTCTTTGGTTTTATTGATAATCACACTCCTAGGTAGGAAATCAAGAAATTCACTTGTAACAATTGGTTCTTTCACAATATTGAAAAAGCTAGGGTGAACACTTATCATCTTAAGATCTTCGTTTCCTTTACTAGATGATTCACCTTTATTTTTAGGAACATAAATAAACTTGGTGGCTTTGGTAGGAGGAAAATTTGGAGTAGTCTTAACAGAGGCAAAAGTGGAACCCAAGTTGGTTATAATGTCTTCTAACTTATCAATTCTAGTAGAACCTAGATCTATTTTCTCATTAACTATAGGTTCCTTTTCCGTTAGATTCTTTAAAGTCATTCCTACCTTCGATCCAATTTGAGTAATATGATTGTGGATCTTCGTATCCAAATTTTCAATAAGCTCTATGGTAGAAATTTTATTTTCAATAATATCAAGCCTTTGCATCACATGTTCCAAAGTTAAAACTGTTTCATTAACCATGAGTGGTGGTGAGCCTACCAAATCTATCATAGCATTATAAGCATCCAAAGTATGGCTACCCAAGAAATTACCTCCGGTAAAGGTATCTAGCACATATCTATACCAAGTAGTAACACCCACATAAAAATTGCGAAGGAGAACGGTAGTAGATTGCTTACGAGTAGATCTATTTTGAGCATTGCAAATTCTATACCAAGTATCTTTTAAATTTTCTCCCTCCCTTTGCTTAAAATTGAGAACCTCACTTTCAGGGGTACTAACATTGGTAGAAGGACTAGCCATGATAGCAGAACAAGCGATCTAGCACACAAGCAGACAAAAAGCAAACGAAAAGATGAACGGAAGAAGGGCGAATAAAAAGGCAAATATTTTTTTATTTTTCTGAAAACATTTTAGAAGTGGGGGAGAGGAAAGCGAGAGGCAAATGGCAAATAATGTAAGTGCAAGAGATGAGAGTTTATGATGGGTACTTGGTAGGCTTGATGTGGAACCTCCCCGGCAGCGGCGCCAGAAATTCTTCCTGCTACTTCTTGAGCTTGCGTTGATTTTTTTCCTTGAAGAAGAAAGGGTGATGCAGCAAAGTAGAGATAAGTATTTCTCTCAGTTAAGAACCAAGGTATCAATCCAGTAGGAGGCACAAGCAAATCTCAAATCTATGCACCTGCACAAACTAACAAACACTTGCACACAACGCGAAAAAAGGGTTGTCAATCCCTTCACGGTCATGAACAAGAGTAAGATCTAATAGAGATAGGTATAAAAGATAAATAAAAGAGCAAACTAAAGTAAATATAAATAAATTGCAGAAATGTATTTTTGATTTTTTTTTTGGTTTATAGATCTGAAAATATATGATGAAAAATAGACCCAGGGGCCATAGGTTTCATTAGAGGCTTCTCTCTTGAAAGAAAACATACGGTGAGTAAACAAATTACTGTCGAGCAATTGATAGAAAAGCGCAAAGTTATAATGATATCTAAGGCAATGATCATGAATATAGGCATCACGTCCGTGTCAAGTAGACCGAAACGATTCTGCATCTACTACTATTACTCCACACATCGACCGCTATCCAGCATGCATCTAGAGTATTAAGTTCATAAGAACGGAGTAACGCCTTAAGTAAGATGACATTATGTAGAGGGATAGACTCAAGCAATATGATGAAAACCCCATCTTTTTATCCTTGATGGCGACAATACAATACGTGCCTCGCTACCCCTACTTTGTCACTAGCTGAGGACACCGCAAGATTGAACCCAAAACTAAGCACCTCTCCCATTGCAAGAAAAACCAATCTAGTTGGCCAAACAAACCGATAATTCGAAGAGAAATACAAAGATATTTAATCATGCTTAAAAGAGTTCAGAGAAGACTCAAATAATATTCATAGATAATCTGATCATAAATCCACAATTCATCGGATCTCGACAAACACACCGCAAAAGAATATTACATCAGATAGAACTCAAAGAACATTGAGGTGAGCATTGTATTAAAGATCAAAGAGAGAGAAGAAGCCATCTAGCTACTATCTATGGACCCGTAGGTCTGTGGTAAACTACTCACGCTTCATCGGAAGGGCAGCAAGGTTGATGTAGATGCCTCCGTGATCGAATTCCCCTCCGGCAGGGTGCCAGAAAAGGCCCCAAGATGGGATCTCACGGGAACAGAGACTTGCGGCGACGGAAAAGTATTTTGGTGGATGCCTCTTATGTTTGGGAAATATTTTGGAATTTATAGTGGAAGAATTAGGGTTGGAGAACTCCCGGGACGCCCACAAGCCAGGGGCGCGCCCTGATGGCTTGTGGGTCCCTCAGGACTCTTCTGGCCCTCTCTCAAAGTTACGTGGGTGTCTTCTGGTCCAAGAAAAATCATTGCGAAAGTTTTATTCCGTTTGGACTCCATTTGATATTCCTTTTCTGTAAAACTCAAAAACAAGAAAAAAACTGAAACTGGCACGGGGTACTAGGTTAATAGGTTAGTCCAAAAAATAATATAAAATAACATATTAATGCATATAAAACATCCAAAACAGATAATATAATAGTATGAAATAATAAAAAATGATAGATACGTGTCCTACTGATAATATAATGGTTGGACTGGGGGCGGTTTCTGGGTACGAGCAACTACCACACGTATCGTTCTATCACCCTTGGGTGCTCATTATTAGTACCGCACACCATTCTTTTAATTACATTGTCTGTCCGATAGAGAAAACAATTCCCAGCACACAATCATATGTGGTGTTATGTGTTATCACACACGTGTTTACATAAAAAACTGTATATGTAACTTTTAAATCGTCACACACAAGTACTCGCATCATGCATCATGTGTGATGCTCCTAGCCATCGCAAACAATTTATTTCCCTAAAGCGTTTGCTAATGAACACACACTTTGAACATTGCAACCGTGTGCGTTACGACTACATATCGCACACGCAATTTTTCGTCTAACTGTGGGCCCTCTATCACACATGGTCTGCATACCGTCATCGTGCCCGATGGATGGGCCGTCGCACATATTTTGTTTTCTGGCACACGAGTATATTTTGTTACCTTTTTTATTTATCATCGCACATAATTCGATCGAATGGTCTTTGATACATGTGCCGTCTTAGGACCTTCCTGTAGTAATGTTGATTCTAGATGGAGAGAAAAGAAGTGTGGCCCCGGCGGTGACTGCGCCGTCGCCGTCGATGGTCGCCTTTCCTAGGAAAAGGTTGGGGAGAGGACGCCGGCGCCACCAATGGCGGATGCAGGCGAGGAACGACAGGTGCGGGGCGCCGCGCGATGGACCGATGGGGGTGTCGCCCTTTCTCTTTCTTCCTCTGTCCTCTCTGGAAGAACAAAGAAAAGGAAAGAAGGGATTGGCGATGGGCAGTGGCCACAGCTCTAGATGTTTGTTTAGCCCCCAAATTCAGAAAGCAGTAAAAAAAAAGGGGAAACCCAGAGCAAATAGCTAAACATGTGTCAATCCAGTAGACCACACGCCCAAGCCCTCAAACACACGGCAGGGGCAATAGCCTAGCCACCTTTGAGTCCGCATATATACATGAGACATTATAAATGGAAAGATCACTTGAATATTATTACTCCACCATTCAAGAAACCAGTCGTGGAGCAAAGATACTAGGATTCGGTTGTGTCTACATCCGGAAAATTGCATGCTTCAAACGTAGCCCAGAGTAATCCAATCATAAAAGCCCAAAGCATGCACAAACCAAGTATTTTTGTTGCGAGTGGCCCTTCCCCCATGATGATAATAGTTGTAAATATAATCCCTGCAACGATCATGAAGCACTGCAAAGAACAAATGCATGGAGAAAGTTATCAGTTTGCATGGAGCCAGCCGGTCTGCAGCGGCGACCCAGGGCAGGGCTGCAGCAAGGACGCCCCGAAGAACGGGCTGCCGAGCGACGGCGACGACTACACCGCCTTCTACAAACTCCTCGGCATGAACTAGGAGTAGTTTTTTTATGTGTTTATCTATGTAAATTCGCCAAATATCAATGAAATCGCCTATATTTCGTCCAAATTTACTGAATTTCGTCGAATTTGGGCTTTTTTTAAAAAAAATTGCCCATGCTGGTGCGTGCGTGGCTGGGAATCAGCCCCCCCCCCCCCCCCCCCCAACACCGAAATTATCGCCGGTAGGACCCAAGAGACACTATTTTTCGCCTAGAAACGTCCTTGGGAGGCGAATGGCTGGAGATGCTCTAACATACTCTCACTATCCGCTCACTATCCTCTCCCCTCCAGACCGTGCGCACTAGCATGTCTGGCACTTGTAGCAGATCCGGATCCTATTGACTGAGACGCGCTCTTGTAATGTCTCAAAATTTATAAAGACATTAGTTCTTATGTTTGAAACGCAAGTCTACGGTCTAAAAAAAAAGGCGGAGCATGCATATCTTACCCTGATTAGAGGCAGCTCGTAAGGGCTAGGTTTGCGCGGGGGGCGAGGCTCGATGAGCGGGACGTCGATGGCCACCCAGGCCTCGCCCTCTGCTCGCATCCGCAACGGCTCCGTGAGCGGGACGCCGATCGCCAAGCTGGCTTCACGCGCTCGCCGCGCCGCGCACATGAGGGCGACGTTCATAGCTGAGCTTCTTGCCGGTGGATCGGCGGTATGCCTGGCCGACTTAGTCTGCCGGTTGCGATTCGCACAGGTAGTTGCAAAAAGTTAGGACAAATTAAAGTTTTGTTTCCGAGAGATGAAACCGGGATAAGGGAAGTCGCCAGCTGGTTTTATAAGGCGGGACGCAGTACGGGTCTGACCAGCCGGGGTGCCGTAAGAGGTGAGGCCATCCCGTGCATGCATGCACACCATGTGGTAACATGACCTGGACCCGATCGTCATCAAATTTAAAAACGTTACAAAAGATGGAATCGGTAGCACGCACGATCACATAGTCCTACCTTTTTTCTAAGGCCCTCGGCATCTTCAACACTGACCCGCAATTTTTTTTCCATGTCCGTCCACGTACAGAGATCAGTCCGTGAACACGGATACGGGAGCCGGCGTCCACCCAACGTTATCTGCATACATCCGACCTATTTTTCTAAGTCCACACGCTCAAATAGCCACATATATATACTCTAGAATACTTTAAATATTCAAATGCAATAGTACCTCAGAAAATGAAGATCACAGCATGGAAGGCTGTGGCAGGAACTCTACCCACGTAGCAATGCAAGAGATACAGACATTTATCTACTCGCTCGACTTGCCCTTTGTGCGGTGTGGATGAGGAAGGTACATTCCATGCTTTGGCTTCCTGTACGCATGCAAGAAGCCTCTGGGAGCATATGCGGATTAGATGGCCCCTTCCAGGTGATGACTTTCTCATTGACAATGGGAAGGAAAGGTTTATGCACTTGCTTAACAGGTGTTCTGAAGACGTTCGAGACATGTTAATAATGTTGATATGGCGGATTTGGCAGTTACGCAACGACATGACACATGGTAAGGATCCACCCCCGATTCTTACTATGGTGGAATTTCTGGACAGCTACTATAAATCCATCAAGCTAGCTGGGAGGTTTTCATCAGAGGAAATCTTGAACCGCTGCTCCCATACAGAGGGCGGCCATCCCTCCAGTTCCCTGGCCGGCCCTGAAGCCAGGAAATGTCACCCTGTCCATTGATGGTTCATTTTTGGGGGCTGACGGATCCGTGGCTGCGGGCATGGTGCTCCGGGATAACGACGGTTTGGTTGTTTTTGCGGCTTATCGTTTTATTTTTCACTGCAATGACCCATTGGAAGCGGAACTACATGCGATCATGCAAGGAATGGCTTTGGCTATCCAACACTCCAATCGTCCAGTGGTCCTGCAGTCGGATTTTTCTGAAGCTCTGTCCATTTTGTCCAATGATGCTCTGGTTCGCTCGGCGTATGGCCAGTTAGTTTTAGAGATTAAGGAGTTGATGAGTGAGAGGGAGTTTTTACCTCAGAAAATTAGCCGTAGTCAAAATAGAGTTGCCATCGGTTGGCAACCTATAGCCGGTCCGAATGAGCTACAACTATGTGGTTGGGCTCGATTCCACCTTGTATCGAGGACTTGTGGCCTCTTGACTGTAACTCTATGAACTTGCAATAAAACTCCCTTTAGCCCGCAAAAAAAAATGCAATAGTAGTTCTAATTTTAAAAAAGTTTAAATATTTACACTCCAACATTGTCATCACATTTAACCACCCACAGATGCTCAATCAGATCTTTCTTCAATTGCTCGTGAGTTGCTCGATGCCGAATTTGTTGATGCATTTGAACAAACTCTTCAAATGTGACCGGATTCTAGTCTGGAAGTTCGATAGGATCACACATGTTCTCAAATTCAAGAGTTGCGGCAGCATCCTCACCCTCATCCTTTGCGATCATGTTGTGCATGATCACACAACAGGTCATCACCTCTCACAAGTTCTCCGGATCCCATTGTTCAGCAGGTCCACGACCAACTACAAAACGTGCCTGCAGAACTCCAAATGCCCTCTCAACATTCTTTCTAACCGCTTCTTGTTTTGGGGCAAAGTGATGGCCAATTGGGTTAGAGATGGTCTTGACAAAGGTAGCCCATGGAGGATAGATACCGTCAACCAGATAGTAGTCCATGTTGTAGTCATGATCATTGACAGTATAGTGGCAAGGAGGAACTTTTTTTCAGTTAGCCTAACAAACAATGGTGATCGTTGTAGCACACTGATGTCACTGTGAGATCCGGACATACCAAAGAAAGTGTGTCAAATCCAAAGATCATGTGATGCAACTTCAAGAATGATGATGGGCTTCTTAACATGACTATGATATTGCCTTTGTAAAGATTTTGGGTAGTTCTTCCATTTCCAATGCATGCAGACAAGAGATCCGGCAAACCTAGTCACCCTCTTGCTTCCGAGATTGCCAAGATCCTCTCGTTGTCTGCCAAAGTTGGTTCTCTTAGGTACTGAGATCCAAACACCTCGACCACGACAGTTGCAAAACTGACCATGGCATCTCCACGTGTGCTCTCAGACATCCATAGGTACTCGTCCCACAAATTGACGGTCGTGCCATATGCAAGCATCCACAGTGTGGTTGTACACTTCTGGTAACCAGAGAACTCAATCCTTCCCACAAGGTCCTTCTTCAATATGAAGTAGTCATCCAAGGACCAGAAGCCATGGTAGAGATGATCGAAGACATTTTGGCGCATCCGAAAGCGCCGGTGAAAATTGTCAGCCAAGAGGACATCATGGGCAAAATAGTCGTCCATCAGCGTCAAATGGTCGCTCGCCCTCTTGCGGTTGAGAATATGCTCCTCTGCACGATCCGCGTCTACAAGGACCACGTGCATCATCGTCATCTCATCCGTGTAGTTCTCCTCGTTGGACGACTCAATGTAGTGCTCGTATATGTACTCCATATACGAATCCATTGCTTCAAAGAAGAAGGGACAGTTTTTTTTAGCATGGGCATTTCACCGAACAAATGTCGGGCATGGTGAGTATAGTCGGAGCGGATGGTACCTGTGCGGCGGTCAGAGGAGAGGTGTGGAACGACGGCGGAGGAGAAGCGGTGTGGAGCCCGGGTGTACTGTTGGAGGTGACAGACTCGTCGAGTTCCGGTAGGGATGGTGGAGTGATAGCGAAGGCAAGAGAAAGAAACAGAAGGAGAGAAAATGATAGGATGGAAGCGTGGCGTGCGGGAGTGGTTTTGGGTGGGCCAGGGGTGTCGGAGTCCTACGTGGCTGCTATCCGGACTCCTGCAAAGCCCCCTCCCTCCCCATGTTTGTCTCGGATTTGCGGGAAAAAGTGCATCTGGACCACTTGGCGGACTGATACAGGCCCGTGTTGGATGTCAAAGCACATCCGGACCGTGCAGTCTGGACGGTTGCGGGCGGTTTGAGGGTCCGCTTTGTAGATGCCCTTACCGTTTATACATGTATATGTACCCTATACGTTTCTCTTTTTCCTTCTTTTCAGAAAATTACACTCTATAATATGAATGACTTTCACGTTAGAGTTTCTCGACGGCGACAACTAGTTTGTGGTTTGCAGCTGACATGTATGGTTTCTTCCTTTGACCTTTTAGTCGAGCTGGGTGCTAGATCTGGAGTTCGACGGTGTGTTCGGGGTGCTGCCCCTACTAGATTCTTTCAGCGGCAATGGCTTCGCCTTTGGTGAGCCACCTTGGAGGTCCATAAAGCGTCGAGCTTGAGTGAGGGGGTGATCCGTCGTATTTTCTTTTGGTGGTTGCTATGGTGGTTCCGGAGGCAGGTAATGGGCGTTGATGTAAAGCTCAGGGGATTCTTCGGTCTTGATTATAGTTTTGCTTCTGGGCTGGTGGTCCTTTGTGAAAAGACTAGTGTTTTGCCATCTTTTCAGTTTTTGTCATGCTAGTGTATACGTGGCTTGTAACTTGACCTTTATTATACGAATGAGACACGTATTAATTACCACGCAAAAAAGACTTTTTTCTTTCTTTTTTTTTTAGAAAATTACACTCAATAATATGACTCATCTTCAAGTTAGACTTTCTCTTTTTCTCTCATAACTGCAACAGCTAGGGCACTCATGCCCCCCCCCCCCCCCCCAAACTGCTGGTGAGCTCGTGGGTCTATCTCTTCTCTGCTTGCCGCTCATGCGGCAGGTGGCACAAAGGGGTATCCTGGTGCCTTGGCTCCACTTAATAGTTTTGGTTCCGGATTTTTATCTCATGGGAGCGGCGTTCAAGAGGATGATAGTGCTTTTATCTTTGAGCTGGTCTTTCAAAAATTCAATGTGATGAATGCGGCTCTGGGGCACTGGCATTTAGGGGAACATACAATACTTATCAATTTTCAATAACAAGGTCAAGCCGGCTCCGATAGGGGAATAGCCACATCGGTGCGCTGATGTCTCGCTCTAGTTGCGGTTGTGGTTGTTTGGTGGTTGATTACGTTTGATCCGGTTTTGGATGTAGATAGTTTTTTTTCCTAGAGTGACCTAGCTAATTGAACTCGCGAAAGGTGAAAAGTGATTTCTGCAAGAACTTGTTACTAAGAGATTTCCAATATCCCGGACCAAATCGCACAGTTTAAAGGAAGAAAAAATGACAAAGAAATGGTCGGTGCTAGAGGTTTTACCTGCAAGTGTATACTTGCGCTCGGGATCCTATCTAAATAATAAACATGTCAATGGTAAACACCATTACTTATATGTTGTCAACATGTTGTTTTTGGGAGATGCGTCCAAATAGCCCCATGTCAACATGTTGTTTTTGGGAGATGCATCCAAATAGCCCCACAACCAACTGCCGCAACATCAAAATTTTATTTTCCAACCAAGGCCCTTACCGTCTTGCGGAGTTATCTTAGTTATTTAGAAATAACCAGACCAACGCATTGGGAGTTTAATGACTGCACCTTATGTACCCCAGAGAATGTGTTCCATCTATCGTATTAATCTTACTGTCACCGACGTCTGGCATAGCCTGCTGCTCCTCTTTGCATTTAACCTCTCCATGACCGATCTTCGGTATCCTGGATACCTGCGGGACCTTAGAACAAGGTAGAAACAAGAGAGAGAAATCATAGCGTAACATATCGAATAACATTATTATTAAAGTAAACCAATAATCTCTTAGCGCGTGTATGTGGTGCTGCGAGGCGAGGCCTCAACCCTTAGCCCGAGGGGACTACTCACACATCACAGATGAATCACAAACAAAAGACTTTGTAAAAATTGATACTTGAAGATCAAGTATTATAGGTCTTACATTCCCCGAAGATTGCGATGCGTTCTCCATTGCAAGTATTATGGCTAATGGAAATGGAGGGAAAGAAGTGGATATGGCTATGGAAATGGTGGTGGTTGTTGTGGATGGAGATGGAGGCGGCGGCTGTGAATAGATGACTTGATGAATGAGTGACTCTTCTGGTTGAAGGGTTTTCCTCTCCTTTATAAACTGCAGGTAGGCAGAATATGATCGGGTGGCCTCTGATGCAAATTGACCGTAGGTGGCTTCACAGAAGTTGTTAGGGATGGCGTCATGGAGTGGCAACACTTGGGTAAGAGCGCTGGTACAAGCGCTCACCGTCATACAAGGCGTCGTCTTCCCCGCTTTACCCTGTTGTGCACCTCTTGTTGATCGGGATCGATCACTACGCTTATTATCATTTGGCACCTAAAATAGTCCATATTTGGAGCGAACAAAATAAATAAAGAGATTCACAATCTTTTGTTTTCATTAGTCATTAGTTATAAAATTGAAGTGATTCTCTCAGGAAATTAAATTTGAGATTATTCGGTTTAAACATGAGTACAAGTGACTGAAAAATACACTCATCAACCTCCAAAACATAAACCTTGATCGTCCCCAAGCACGAAACATTATCGTTAGGAATTCTGTGTTTAAACTGAAATAACGAAAATGTTTTGGTTCACTTACGCTTATATGCCGTCTTTCTTCACCTGAAAACTTAGATTCTTCACCTGAAAACTTAGCGTAGATGTAGCGACGGAAAAGGTTATAATGCATGCTTTTAGGCCAAGACGGTTAAAACAAAATATGTAACTTGGACAAGTAGTCAATTAGCAATTATCATATTTTGTCATTATTAGTGATGAAGTTCATAGTGAGAATGAGATGGTGCCGTAGAGGCTTAGATAGATGGGTCTGTTCAGAACTCAGTCGACTGAGACTTAACAAAGTCTAAATCGAGTGACGTCGGCGTAGTTTTTTTTGCTACATGCGGCACAGCTGGATGCTACAAACGGCGACGAAAATGTTGAGACGATATTGCAAGCAACGACCACAAATGCTATAACTGTTCTAACTAAAATGCTACAATCGTCAATCAAGGATGTTCCAACCGATGAGATGACGTGCTACAATCGATGAGGGACGTCATGCTAAAACCAGCAAGACGGATGCTGCAACCGGTAGAAAAACATGTTGCAAACGATGGCAGAAAATGCTACAAGATCAACTGAGACTTGCTTAAATCTTAGTCGACTGGTTTTTAGCAAGCCCGTAGATAGATCAATAGGAGCGTAGGTCCCAAGTTACTGCCGCTCATGGGTAGTTTCTTTTGCGTTCGAGCATGCGCGCTCTTTGTCCTCTATGGACTTGTACCGAACCTCTTTTACAATTGTGATGCGCCCCTATAGTCTCGCTTACTTTTATGTGATTATTGTCTGTACTCTACGTCTCTACCTATTGTGGGGCTTTAATTATGGAAAAGGCTTCATTAGTCATTTGTACTCTATCTATTGTGGGGCTCACTGTCATACAAGGCGTGGTCTTCCCCGCTTTACCCTGTTGTGCGCCTCTTGTTGATCGGGATCGATCACTACGCTTATTATCTCTTGATTTGGCACCTAAAATAGTCCATGTTTGGAGCGAACAAAATAAATAAAGAGATTCACAATCTTTTGTTTTCACTGGTCATTAGTAATCAAATCGAAGTGATTCTCTCAGGAAATTAAATTTGATATTATCCGGTTTAAACATGAGTACAAGTGACTGAAAAATACACTCACCAACCTCCAAAACTTAAACCTTGATCATCCTCGAGCACGAAACAATATTGTTAGGAATTCTGTGTTTAAACTGAAATAACAAAAATGTTTTGGTTCACTTACGCTTATATGCCGTCTTTCTTCACCTGAAAACTTAGTTTCTTCACCTGAAAACTTAGATTCTTCACTTGAAAACTTAGCATGGATGTAGCGACGAAAAAAGGTTATAATGCATGCTTTTAGGCCAAGACGGTTAAAACAAAAAAATGTAACTTGGACAAGTAATCAATTAGCAATTATCATATTTTGTCCTTATTAGTGATGAAGTTCATTGTAAGAATGAGATGGCACCCTAGAGGCATAGATAGATGGGTCTGTCTAGAACTCAGTCGACTGAGACTTAATGAAGTCTCAGACGAGTGACGTCAGCGTAGGTTTTTTGCTAGAAGCGGCACGACTGGATGCTACAAACGGCGACGAAAAATGTTGAGACAATATTGCAAACAACAACCACAAATGCTACAACTGTTCTAACTAAAATGCTACAACCATCAATGAAGGATGTTGCAACCGATGAGATGACGTGCTACAATGGATGAGGGATGTCATGCTACAACCAGCAAGACGGATGCTGCAACCGACAGAAAAACATGTTGCAAACGATGGCAGAAAATGCTACAAGATCAACTGAGACTTGGTTAAATCTCAGTCGACTGGTTTTTAGCAAGCCTGTAGATAGATCAATAGGAGCGTAGGTCCCAAGTTACCACCGCTCATGGGTAGTTTATTTTGCGTTCGAGCATGCGTGCTCTTTGTCCTCTATGGCCTTGTACCGAACCTCTTTTACAATTATGGTGCGCTCCTATAGTCTCGCTTACTTTTATGTGATTATTGTCTGTACTCTACCTATTGTGGGGCTTTAACTATGGAAAAGGCTCTACATGAACCAGCTGATTGCATGTTCTATCCGTTGCCCGGTGCGTCGTTGGATCATGTCGATAGAACAGACCACATGAAGCCTGGGAGGCTGAGACGATGAAGCTACCCGAAATCCTATCTCCTCGCGGTTTTCTCTTATCGGAGATGTCGACTATCTCCATGCCGGGCTCTGGTACATGGGCGGTAGCTGCAGCTCCGGCTCCTTCGGCTGCTCCGCTCCGGCCTCCTCCTATATCTCCTTGTCGAGTTCGGCGAAGAGCGCGTCGATCGCCGCCCGCTCCTGCCGGAGGAATTGCCGGCTGGCCTCCACATAGAGCTCATCTTGGATGGACTCCAGGATGGCTTGCTGCTCCGCATCTCCGCGGCTTGGGCAACGGCGAACTCTGCCTCCGCGTCCTCCATGTTCAAGCCCGGTGCAGGCTACTCCGCCTCATCCTCCTCCAGATCCGGCACCTCCGGCTACTTCTCTCCCTCCTCCTCCTCCTCCGCCGCCTGCTGCTGCTCCTCCTCCTCCTCCTTCAGCTCCGACGAGTCCGGAGGCAGCTCGGCAGAGATGCAGGCGGTGCGCCTCGCCCGGATCTCCGGCGTGAGCATGGCGTAGGTGGTGAGCTTCTGCCGGACCATGGCGATGCCGGAGAGCGCGTGGGACCCCATCGTCAGTGCTATGTGGCGTATGCGCCAGGGCGCCCCCATATCCGCCCCATATTTGGGCTGGATATGAGGGGTGCCGGTCAGTCCAGGCGTTTGAGGCGCCCGTCTGGGTCGAAATTTTGTGACTGGGCACTGACCGGGCGGGCCGTCCTGATGTTTGAGGCGGTTTTGGACGTCCGGCTGTAGATGCTCTTATATTTCTTTACGAAGAGAGTACATTAGAGCGCGCGTTTCCGTCTAGTTTGGGAAATCTCAATCAGTAGAGCTACCAATATTGTTAGCAGCTTAGATGCGCCAAGGGAGTTGACAGAAGAACAGAGCACGTGGGCGACAACAAATGAAGGCCCTGTAGCGATCTAGACGACAACAGAAGACGCGCCAAGTTTCAAATACACTCGTGGGCCTGGGGCCCGGCCCACTCGCAAGAAGATGTAGCCCAGGTGGCTCTCGGATCCTGACTGGATCGAGTAGCCATTGAGGAGCTTCTCTAGTTTAAATACAAACTAGCGCCAAAGACGCGTGGCGCATACCGCGCCCGTGACTGATTCCGAAGATGTCTTTATATTTGCACCCGTGCATAGTGGGAGGGGGTGTTTTTTATATGTAATTTTCGGTTTCTTGCTGCACTTATTAGATGTGATTTTCTGTTTCTTGCTGCACTTATGTCACTGTTACTCATTTGTTTCTTAACCACAGAGCACAAGGGAAACCGAAATATTATTTTTGGCATTGTTGGATGCTAGCAAAGCTGACAGTGTAGCATGTCATTGATATCTGTGTCTCAAAAAAAACAATAGGTGATCTATATAATTGGATTCTAAAATGTGAACACTGAAACATCGGCAAGAGGAGAAAGAGAAGAATATCACTGGTTTGAGAACCGAAACTCTAGTATTTGGTGCACTCATACAGTAGAAGTGCCTTCTCCATATTTAATGGGACAAACCAAAAATACACGGATGTAAAATGAAGAAACAGCCATGTTTCTCCAGAACAAAATGAATGAATGTAAATAGACACTGAGTTGACAGAGCCAGCATGACTATTAAAACAACCAATCTTCAGTTCAACTCCTATGCTGACAACCTGAAAACATAGTTTCTTAAGGGAAATGAGAGTACAAAGAAATGGAAAGAAAATAATTAAGCATCATAATTTGCACAACCCTGTATTTTATTCCCGAGTAATGGATGATTACTATTTATGCAGTAATGACACCTGAAAGTTGGTTCACCAGCATGCCTAGGAACATGACTACAACAACCTCATCATTCTACCAATTTTTTCCATGGTGTTATGAACGCACACTCGTTGTAACTGTTTCATATTCATTTCACGCAGGATAATGGTGTGGAATATATGACATGATAATTTTTCTGAACAATATATCCTATCATGCCCTATAGTCTATAGTTGTTCAATAGAGAACAATCTATCTGCTCCTGATTTAGATGAAAAACTACCATGCATATATAGAACTGTAGCCAGTAGCCATTAAGAATTGAAGAGAAGCAAACAAATCATAATCAATCCACCTCCATTTTCCATGATGTAAGTGTTAGTTTAGAAATATATGGAATGTGTGTTCAACTTAAAGCATCGAGAGTCGCAAGTTTTCATATTTCCTAAAAATGATGAAGAGGTCCGCTCACCATGTAGGATAGTTGTATGTGCGTCCCATGGTCGTACCTTTGTACGGCAAGGATTGCCGTGGCCGCCGTATGCCAAGGAACGAGGACGGCCCTGGGCGTGAGAGAAGGGAGGGACGGGCCATGGGCGTGGAGAGCCGACATCAAGCAATCGGCCAGAGGACGACATAGCTAAGTGTTGCTCCGTGGAAGTTACCCCGCGCACTGGCTGTTCTCCGCCTTCCCCGCGTGGCAGCGTGCAGCCGCCTTGTAGAACGGAAAAATGGCGAGGTGGATGGGGATGGAAGCGCAGTCGGGGAGTTGCGTCGATGACGGTCGGTGGAGGACTGCAACGGCGAACGTTGGGGGCAGCGTGGTAGGGATGGACTGGTCGAGGCGAACAGCCGGCTTCCCTTTTTCTTCGTCCTTCTCTGGCTCTCTCGTTATCTCTTTCGGAATGGATAAGGAAGGAGTAAAGATTAGCAGTGACTACTGGGCCCAGCTGAAGATATTTACGTCGTCTTAAATGGAACAACGCCGTGCCCGTGACCTGAGTTCATTCTGATAATGTCCGGTTTTTGTTTGGGTATTTGTTAGTAGATACTGTTTCGGTTTATGATTCGGGTGGGCTAATGTTTTCGGTTTATTCCAGTGTTGGTCCGTTTCACTGGTTTTACTGTTTCGGGTCTAGGGAGGAGGAGTTCCAGTTTTTTTGGTTTTTTTAAATATATTTCTTATGGATTTCTGTTCACGTGAATGTGTAGTGTTTTTTCTTTTCTTTTTTTTAGTTGTTTCGGTTTATTCGGGTATATTGTTTTGGTTTAAAATTCGATTACTGTTTCAGTTTTATGATCCGTGTGGGTTAATGTTTTCGGTTTATTCAGGTGTTGTTCCGTTTCGCTGGTTTTATTGCTCTGGGTTATTCGGAGTTGTTGTTTAGGTTTATTTGGGCTATTGTTTCGGTTAGTATTCCTGAGTTTATTCGAAAAATGTTCAGTTATTGTTCGGGTATTTGTTAGTGTATTTTTAATTGTTGTTGCATTGTTAAAATGAGCTGTAATCGGTCTAGAATTTATTTTTCCCACGGGTTACTGTTCGTGTACATATACAATTCTGACTTACTGTTTTTTTGCTCTGTTAACACTATTACCGGAAAGAATTAGGAGACGATTGAGGCGGCTGTGTATTGGTACGCCGGTGTTGTGTATCGGTACGTCGGTGTCAAGAAATGATGTATAGAAAATTCTAAATCCTAACTCTCTATATAAGGCCATGAGGGTGGAAAAAGGGAGAGAAATGATGTGTAAAATATATCCTATTTATTTATTTAAATTCGCATATTTTTTCTTGGGGGGAAATTTTTTTAGTGAAAGGAAACACTGTTTATGGGGTACTGTCCATGAGTGGAGACTGTTCACAAGCGTTTACTGTTCACCGACTTGGACGGTAGCTTTGGCCAATACCGTGTAGCTGGAACCTGTAGTTGTGTGGGTGGTTGGGCTGATAGCTACTGTATTTCAAATTCCCCATTTTGATCTCCATGTACCCTAGCTGAGAAATCTTAGATCAAGAGTGTGTGTCTACTAGGGAATACCATTTGTTTGGACCAGCATTACTGAAGAAGCTTTTGTTAATCTGAAATAAGCCTTACTTCTGCTCCTGTTTTGGCTTTGCCTTATTTCTCTAAGCCCTTTATGATTGAAACAGATGCATGTGAGTATGGCATTGGTGCAGTACTTATGTAGCCGGGTCATCCATTGGCCTTTGTCAGTAAAACTTTGGGTCCCAAGAAAAGAGCTCTTTTAGTGCATGAAGAAGAATATCTCGCTATTCTTTTAGCAGTAGATAAATGGAGATATTACTTGCAAGTGCATCAATTTACAATTAAAACAGATCAGAGAAGTCTAGCTCATTTACAAGATCAGAGATTGCACACAGTCTGGCAACAAAAGTGCCTCACTAAATTGCTTAGGTTGAACTACCAAATCCAATACAATAAGCTACGCGCGATGGGCGATCTCTCGCGCTAGCCACGTCATAGTTCAGGTCGAAAGGAAAAAAGAGAGGAAAAACGTCTTCGTCTGGTTTCCTTCCTTACGAAGCAACTCCACACCAAGTCATCCAGGCCACGTCTTCGTCTCCACGCCTCTCCTTGACCCAAGCATGCCACCGCCTCCCTCCATGGCTCCACCCAAGCATGCCACCCTCCCTCCCCCCTCTCTGCCTCCTCGTCCCCTACCCCTTTCTCTTCTCAATCTGGATCCACGGACTCGGAGCCCGTGGGGCTCGGGCTCGTGGTGGTCGTCGCCCTCAGGCCCAGCGGGGCGTCAGAGCCGCCAAGAGATGCCTGCTCAGCCCACGCATGCGCCTCAGGACGCACGGCTGCACCTCCATGACCAAAGGCTACGGCGGGGGCGGCCACTCGAAGCCGAAGCTCGGGGGCAAGACGATATCCTGCCCGGCCTGGCCACCGCTGGCATGTCGGTGCCCTCAACAGGTTCTTCCACGGGGATGTGAAGTATGGTCCGAGGCCGCTCGGCTGGATGGGACTCATTCCAGTGCCGAGCAGACTTCTTGAGCTCCTGCGTCACTTGCAAGAAGAAGCTGTAAGGGAACTGCATTTACATCTATCGCTACGCTCAGTCTTTCAGAGTTTCAGTTTGAAGATACTCCCATGATTACACCTGAATGAAAACAGTTTATCCAACTAATAATTGCGGCATTGTTCGCCTGGGAACATCCCATTATACATTTGGGGAAGAAATCTTGTGAAAACTTGAAACATTTCTTTGCCAATCCAAAGAAAAGGCATGCTGAATTACCATGAGATTCCATTGTTTCTTTGTACAACAACTAAACATATTGCTTCGGTGAAATCATCCATCCAATTGCATTATTTGATACAACAACTGTTTCTTTATATGCATCTTAAGACAGAAAGGCATACTGATTTTTTGTGTGCCATTGCAGTAGTGAGAAGGCATTCTGCAGTGCTGACTATCGGGACCAAGAGATCATGATCGAAGAGGAAGCGAAGAACAACATCGCCATCAGAGGCTCCTCTCACTCGTCCTGCTCATCCCCGCATGCCGGTGGATAGAACGGACAACGGTGGAGGACATGGACATTTCTCGTCCTGCTCTTCCTGAACAACATCGAGGTATTGATATGACCAATGTGTTCTGAATAAATAGTTTGTTTGATAATTCTGCTGACCAGTTCAATTGATCTGATGTGTTTGCCTTACTATGGGCAGCGCCAATGCAGACTACCAGAGCCATATGAGGCTTATAGGAAGTGGCAACATCAGTAGCATTCCGGTCCAATGCAGCTTTTCAAGCTTTGCATATCTGACATCATCAAGCCCAAGGTATTGTTATGCTCTTTTTGTTGTAATATCTAAGCAGAATGTACTACAAACTAGATAATCTGACGAAGATGTGGCATGTGAGATGTTCTCCAATAATGTTAACTTGCTGTCGAAAACTCTGAAATGGTACCGCTCTTTGAACTGAGTGTCAAACCCAATTGAGTCAAGTCTCCCTTGCAGTACGGTATTTTGTGGCGCTTGCTTAGGTTACACTTTGAAATCATTTGCCTTCTGTATGCACCATGTGATCTCTTTTTGTTCCAGTAGGAACCATTCAGTGGGATTTCTAATGTAATAAGCTTTGCACCTGAATTGATATTTTATAGTTAACAGAGTTAAGTCACAGGAAATACATGTTTTTGGTAATTGATCTAGATATATGTGTGTTTCTTTTTTCTTGTAGTGTGGTCGTTATCTTAATTTAGAAAATAGAAGCATGAAGTGTGATTGTAAGGATCTAATAACAGATGTTGTTTGCATGACAAGATGTGTACTGTACCTACTTACTAATAGCAGAATCTTAATCCTTTGCAAGCAGTCGATGGAGACTTGGCATGCACGGGTTTACTTTGTGAACAATATCATTTAGGAACTAACTGCCATTTGCTGAATTGTTGAAAAGTGGATATGATGGAAGAAGGTACGGGAAATGTTCTTGTTGCTGTAAGCTATTTGCATGAAGCGCTAAAATGCAAAAGAGATTGCTTGGAGCAGACATAGAGGTAAATTAAATTAATCTTTACTTCTTCTCAGCTTAAATTCTTTTATTGTTTCCCTTGATTAGCTGTAGTTCGGATATGTTTCAGCAGCAGTCTTATTTGGGAATACATGTGAAACATTTTGTGATCTTTCATGCTTCTGTCCTCACCTCAGTTCATAAGAATATGCACTGTTGTAGTGTTCACACTCATCTGATCCTGATTCCTTTCATTTTCCAGGATTTACGCTGCTGCTTCTTACCTCTGTAGAGATCCTGGTATGGTGCCTTGTAACAATGGTACTGGAAATGGTCATACTCCACAACAATTGCGCTTACCACGAGCGAAGGATGTTATTGTAAATGGAACCGTTGTAAAGGTCAAGTACTACGACACCTGCATGCTGCATCTGCCACCTCGTTCTTCTCATTGTTCTATCTGTAAAAACTGTGTGGAGCGTTTTGATCATCACAGTCCTTGAGTTGGTCAATGCATAGGACTGGTAACTATATTAATGCCTAATAGTCTAATATATTCCATTGTCATCAGAATCTGCATGGTGAATCTCTATTGCAACTATTAATCAATGTTTGGTGCTAACTACCAGCTTTTCTGGTGCAGGGTAATTATCGTTTATTCTATATGTTTGTATTCTCAACCACATTACTCTGCCTCTACGTGTCTGGGTTCTGCTGGGTGTACATAATTAAGATCAAAGATGCTGAGGATTCATCAATTTGGAGGGCAATGTTGAAGACACCTGTCTCAGTGGTTCTGATCATCTACTATTTTATTTCTGTGTGGTTTTTTGGCAGTCTTTTTGTCTTTCATCTCTACCTGAAGAGCACCAACAGGTTGATTCCCTTCCACTTTTCCTCTATTTTAAAACTCTTGGTATTTAAATCATTTTGTCGCAACTTCGTAATCATTCAATCCTTCACCTTTGCAGACTACCTTCGAGAACTTCAGGTATTGGTACAACCTACAGGCTAACCCATATAACAAGATTGCTTGTAGCTAACATAGAGGTTAATTAAATTAATCTGTAGTTCTTCTCTTGTCATGTTTTCGTTAGTAAACCTTCAGGTAAATTCTCTTAGAACATCATATGTGTCTTCATGGCCGGCATGATGGTGGTGACATGACCCCCCATGACGATGGCCTGATCCGGGACACCGCCTTCTTCGCCACGAGGAAATGTTTTGCATGTCTTCAAAGATTAAAGAAAATCTTCTGCATGTCTTTGCTTGCTACACTAATATGCAAGTTTTGTGAAATGATTTTTTTCTCGAATACGGTTTTGTGAAATGATGAACAAGACCTCTTCTTTTCAAAGTATATGCTAGAGAGTACTCATTGAATTTATAGAGATGAAGTGTTTGTAAAATTGCTTAATATCTTATATCTTGCTTGTGTAGTTGAGGGTGGTTCGAGGGCACCAAGAGAGAGATCGTATCATATTTCCTGTCAGCCGTGCTCTGGATCTTCTCCTATTCACATAAGTAACAACACATTGCTATGAAGGAATTCATATAGCTTACATTTCATTGCATGTCCTCTGTTATTCTTAATTGGTTATATGCATGTGCTATTGCAGAAAATTGTTTCTATGACAGGCCGGTTACTATAATTAATTGCGGCAGAGTACTTGCTTGATAATTGATGGTGTTATATTTTTAACCACTACCGCTTATCTACACTGTCAACACGTTAACAACTAAAAGCTTGGTTAGTTCGCATAGTAACGCATCAAGAGGCGCCACAAGGTGGCGCCCAGCCACTAGTTTGGTATAAAAAGGGCACTGAAAATAGTGCAGTTGATGCATTATCTAGAAAACCACCTAATCCTTCTCAGTGTTTCTTGGTTTAAAGTGCTCAACCAACTTGGTTGTCTGAGATAGTGGACAATTATGCATCTGATCAGAAGGCTTTGGCACTCATGCAATAGTTGGATGTTCAGCCATTTTCCAAGCCACCCTATCAACTGGTCAATGGATTGTTGAGATATAAAAGGAGCATTTGGGTTGGTCCTGTACCTGCATTACATCACAAAAAATTTGCTGCCTTCCATGATAACCCTTTAGGTGGCCATTCAGGTTTTCCAGTTACATATAAGAGGATTCATGCTCTCTTCTCTTGGTCTAGCATGAAACAGTTCATCTTGGCTCAAGTTCACTCATGTTTGGTCTGTCAACAAGCAAAACCTGAAAGAGTACAATGCCCATGGTTGTTGTCTCTTTTACCAGTTCCTAAGAAGGCTTGGGACACTGTTTCGATGGAATTTATCAATGGGCTTCCTTCTTCCCCATAAAACTGCATTTTGGTGGTGATTGACAAGTTTTCTAAATATGGTCATTTCATTGCTTTGCAACATCCTTTCAATGCTCAAAAAACCTGCTAAAGTGTTTCTAGACAATGTCTACAAGTTGCATGGCATGCCCAGAGTTATCATTTCTGATAGGGATCCTATTTTCCCCAGTATCTGGAAGTTGTTGGTTACCAAAATTGGAACTCAACTGGATATGAGCAAAACATGTCATCCTGAAACTGATGGTCAGGCTGAAAGGTGAATCAACAAATGGAGTGTTATCTCAGGTGTTTTATTAGTGCACAACCTCACAAGTGGAGCAAGTGGTTGTCCTTATATGAGTTCTGGTACAATTCTAACTCGCATTCTTCCTTGGGCAAGTCTCCATTTGAGGTTATCTATGGGTCTACTGATGGAAATATGCCCTAGAGGCAATAATAAAGTTGTTATTATTATATTTCCTTATTCATGATAAAGGTTTATTATTCATGCTAGAATTGTATTGATCGGAAACTTAGATACATGTGTGGATACATAGACAAATACCGTGTCCCTAGTGAGCCTCTACAAAACTAGCTCATTGATCAAAGATGGTTAAGGTTTCCTAACCATAGACATGTGTTGTCACTTGATAACGGGATCACATCATTAGGAGAATGATGTGATGGACCAGACCCATCTGTTAGCTTAGCATATGATTGTTTAGTTTATTGCTATTGCTTTCTTAATGTCAAATACATATTCCTTCGACTATGAGATCATGCAACAAAGGAGTTGTGGGCGGTGACGGTCATACTGCTTACCACCAACGTATTATTTTGATTCGGCGGTATTGTGGGATGAAGCGGCCCAGACCAACCTTACATGTCCACGCACATGAGACCGGTTCCACCAACTGACATGCAACTTGTTTTGCATAAAGGTGGCTGGCGGGTGTCTGTTTCTCCTACTTTAGTTGAATCGAATTTGACTACGGCCGGTCCTTGAAGAAGGTTAAAACAACAAACTTGATAATCACCATTGTGGTTTTGCGTAGTTAGGAACGGTTCTTGCTAGAAGCCCATAGCAGCCACGCAAAACTTGCAACAACAAAGTAAAGGACGTCTAACTTGTTTTTGAAGGGCATGTTGTGATGTGATATGGTCAAGATGTGATGTGATATACATTGTTGTATGAGATGATCATGTTTTGTAATATCGACAACTGGCAGGAGCCTTAGGGTTGTCTCTTAATTATTGTATGAAATGCAAACGCCATGTAATTGCTTTACTTTATCACTATGCGTTAGCAATAGTTTTAGAAGCAATAGTTGGCGAGACAATCCCGACGCAACGATGGCGATCAAGGTGTCCAGCCGGTGATGATGGAGATCATGACGATGCTTTGTAGATGGAGATCAAAAGCACAAGATGATGATGGCCATATCATGTCACATATTTTGAGTGCATGTGATGTTTATCCTTTATGCATCTTATTTTGCTTAGAACGGCGGTAGCATTATAAGATGATCCCTTCACTAAATTTCAAGATAAAAGTGTTCTCCCCGAGTATGCACCGTTGCGAAAGTTCATCGTTTCGAAGCACCTCGTGATGATCGGATGTGATAGAATCTATGTTCACATACAACGGGTGTAAGACAGTTTTGCACATGCAGAATACTTGGGTTAAACTTGATGAGCCTAGCATGTACAGGCCGAAAGGTCGAACGTGAGTCATATAGTAGATATGATCAACATAGAGATGTTCACCATTGATGACTACCCCATCTCACATGATGATCGGACATGGGTTAGTTGATTTGGATCATGTATCACTTAGATAACTTGAGGGATGTTTATTTAAGTGGGAGTTCATTAGTAATTTGATTAATTGAACTTAATTTATCATGAACTTAGTCTTAATAGTTTTGCATATCTATATTGTAGATCACTAGCCTGTAACACCCCAAAAATCGGGTTATCGATTTTTGTGCTGTTATTCCTTCCTAGCTTTTCTCTCCCGAATTTTTCCTCTGGAATCTGGTGAGTGACCAGGTGAATCCAGACAATCTCCAATCTCTCAGTGCAATTCCATGCTCTTGTGCCAGCCAATCTTCCGTCAGCAAATTCCGAACCCTACTGAAACCCTAATTCCAAAATATCGGAATTGGAAATCCTGCCTTTGTGTTTACAAAGGAGCTACCATTTTCTTTGCTCAGTTGATCCTACCAAAATTTCCAGAGATCATCCTGCCCTCATAAACCCTAGATGTGCAAAAATATTGCTAAGTTATATGCAATATTTCTCATCTAGAATTAATTCCTTTCTCTGCCTTTCGGAGGAATTAAATCCAAGAAAATATCTATCCATCTCCAAAGTTCATGAAAACTTGTGGAGATATTCTTTGTAACCATATTGAGCTCTCATAAAAATATTGGCCATAATTAAATAGGATAAATTGCATTTTCCTATTTAAAGCCAATATTCCAATTTGGGGCCTTTCCAAAGGAACTACCATTTTGGTAGTTAGGAAAAAATCCCAAATAAATTGTGGAGTTTTTCCTATCCATATATTCACCATTTCCATCAATATATCAAGTTCCACCCATTAAATTTTGAGCACAACACCACTTTGCAAATTCTGTCCAGATTTTCAGTTTGCAAAGGAAGTGCTTGATTCCTTGATCTCCTTGGGCTAAAATTTTGCATGGTGATTCATTATGAGATATCACCCATGGATACCAAAAATCAGCTCATTCCATCCAGCCAAACTTCCTCAGTAAATTATCTAAGTTTCTGTTCAGATTGCATCATTGTGAAGGAAGTACCATCATAAATGATCAATTTGAGCTGAAACTTTTCCAGATATCCTCCATGACCAAATCATCACTCTACACATAAAATCATCCAAATCGATCTAGCCATTTGACCCCGGCATCATCATTTGTATTTCTGGTCAGTGGGCATGGTAACAAAGGAAGTACCAGCTATCCTTGTACATTTGTGCCCAAATTTTTCCAGCATCACTACCTTAGTGTATTACTAACCCATGCCATAGATCAGGTCAATAGGTGCACTGTGGTAGCCGCACCACATGGCAAACACTTTGCTGTTGGAACCTGTTTGACCATGGTGCAGTCACCTCAGGCCTCCCTCAGGTCATTCAGCCGCATAGGTCAACTCAGTGTAGGACGGTGAATAGCCTAGACATGGTTTGGCTTCATGTGAGGCGTGGCAACGCCGTGGCCACGCGGTGACCACGGGCAGAGTGTGCCAAACTGGTGCTCTGTGCATTGGAGTTGACGGGAGCTCGTCTCCAGCCGGCTCCAGCATGTCCAGTAGTGTCGTAGAGCTCCCTAGCGCGTGCGTGACCCATCCAGAGGCCTCTACCCCTCGTTCCCTAGCTGGTGGAGCGCTCGAAGCCTCGGTCGTCGACGAGGAGCTTCTCGGAGCTCCGTCCATTGTCGGCTAGCTTCATCCCCGAGCTATATATAGCGTGCCCTCGAGCCGACCTCGTCACCAGCAAGCCCCCAGCCTCCTCCCTCGAGCTCCTCCCTCCACCATGGCCGCGGCTTTGCCGCCGTTGCCCTTCAGCCATTTCGGCGCCTTGACCTCTTCCCTCCCCCTCTGTCCGTGTTCCCGGCCTCCCCTGACTCCCCGCGAGTCGCCGCTGTCTCGAGCTCAGGCGGAGGAGCCCTGCCGCCGTGCCTTGACCTCGGCCCGAGCCGCGGCGCCGTCGCTGTGGTCCGCCCCGAGCGGCCCCGAGGACACCTGCGGGCGCGGTGTTGGGTGGCCGAGCCCCTCCGCCCGCCGGCCGGCCCTGAGGAGCGGCGAGGCGACGGCCACGCGAGCAGCCGGCGAGGCCCGAGCCACAGTGGCACTCTCCTTTGTTCGGTCGGGAAGACCTGGGAAGAGAAGAAAAGAGAGAGAGAAAGAGATAAGGCGGGGCCCACACGTCATTAAGATAAAGAAAGTCAACCCGGGCCCGCTGGTTTAAAGTGAAAACGTATTTTAGGGAGTACGTCTTCTGACTCCGAAGGCGTATTTTTCCAAAGGCGTTTTCCTTTTTTCCAGCTGCCGGCCGAATCTATTATATAGAAAACATTCGCTGGTTAAGAGCTAAAATGGACAGATTTTGTCTGTTGTAACGCTTAACGAACGAACGGCTCTAACTCCGCGACCGTAACTCCGATTGAGGTAAAACCAACGCCCACGTATTCGTCTCGTCGAGCCCGTTCCGATGCCATCATTTTCATAATGTTTTCACACTGTGAAAATGACCATTTTGCCCTTGCCCCTAATCAGCCTCCTTCGAGAGGGAAACTTTTCCGGTGAATCTTTCCGGAGTTTTATCGCACTTCCACCCGGCGTATTCCTCTACCCCAGGCAAGCCAACCTCTTATCATGAGCTCCAGACTTGCGTGATGACTTTGCGTGTACCCTGTGTGTTAATCATAGTACATCTGTATCACCTGTTAGTCTGCTCTTGCATACACCTGTTATGTCATCTGTATTAGATGTCAGCATTACTTTTCATCTAATGCCATGACCAGTTTTCATGTCATATCTTGCCATGCTAGTAACAATATTTTAAATACCGTTATCATGTTAGTGCCATGGTTCGATCTCATGCCATGTTTGTCAATGTTGATATGATTCTGCTGTGCTGATGTTAAGTGGCTGTTCACACTTACAATTGTTGAGGTAATGGTGCAATGATGGAGATGCTAATTGAAGTACATAACTAAACGTAGTGGTTGATCTTGAGTCACCTGTCCGGGCTTATTCGTGCAACTACATTCGCCGGTATGGGACGGCCTTGACTTGGTCTGGCTCGGTGCTCTTTCACCGGTACCTCCAAAGAGGGAGGGTTATGCATGCGTGCTGCCCTGATCAGGTAGACGGCGATAACCTTGTGAGCCCAGTTGAGTTGTTTAACCCGGGAGTCCCCGTTTGGGACACTTTAGTTAGGCCACGACGGTGGCAGGTGTCACGAGGTGACAAGGGGCCACCCAGGGCTTGACTCCGGGGGAGGATGATTGCCGGTGGTACGATGGGAGAGTCACGAGTCAGGCAGGTTTCGTTGGAGCAACGCTGGTCCACCCGAATGGGATTGCGAGGTCAGTGCTCCATAGTGTGGGTAAAGTGCGCAACCTCTGCAGAGTGTAGAATCTATTCGAATAGCCGCGTCCACGGTATTGGACAGCCCGTCCAGACCTCACTAGGTGATCAACCGTAAGTATGATAATATTGGTGGAAGAACCTGCCCTGCATAGATGACAGATGTTGTCAGAAATATGGTACGATAGCCATAGGATGGCTATGGAGGAGGTGGTCAGATGACCGAAAGACTTGGATTTGGATCAGGTTCAGATGGATCATGAGGTTATTCGGAATATGGATTAATTACTTGATACATGCTTTACTTTACTGTACTCTACTTCAATAGTTATCTTGCTAGATAACCCTGTTATGTCATGATGTGCAATGCTGCTAGATGTTTGAACATGCCAGATAATCTTGCTACGACATGATAATTAATAATGATTGATAGGTATGCCATGTCATGCTTGATTCATGTTCTTCTGTTACTTCCATACCATGTTTAGGTTAAATTTTTGCATAACATAGGGCTTGCTTTGTCATCTGCTTGTTTGGATGCTATGTATTTGGTTGTCTTGCGAGTACATTCAAAGTATTCACCTGGCCTTGCACGTGGCCAGTTGCAGGAGAAGATCCGTCGTGCTAGATCGTAACCCAGCCAGTCCTGTGAGTTGTGGAGCCCAGCCAGAGACGTCGTTGCCACTGAACCAAGACCTTCGCTGCCATCTTAGTTAGCCTTGGAGCTATGTAATATTGTTGTAAGCAACAGTATTGTAATACTCCATTCCAATTAATAAAGCCATTTTGTGCCTGGAATTGCTGTATCATGTCTTCGATGTGCGCCAGGTCTTATCCTGGGGCTGGCGTGCGTCGGCCCTCTATCGGGGTGCCACATAGCCCGTGCTACCGTTTCCCTGAATTTTAATGCGTTCCTAGAGAAAGCTAAGTTGAAAGATGATGGTAGCAACTACACGGACTAGGTCCGTAATTTGAGAATTATCCTAATTGCTGCACAGAAGAATTATGTCCTTGATGCACCGCAAGATGACAGACCTGCTGCAGGAGCTACTGCAGATGTTAGGAACATCTGGCAGACTCGATCTGATGACTACTCGATAGTTCAGCGTGCCATGCTTTACAGCCTAGAACCAGGACTTCAAAGACATTTTGAACATCATAGAGCATATGAGATGTTCCAAGAGCTGAAGTTGATATTTCAAGCTAATGCCCGTGTTGAGAGATATGAAGTCTCCAACAAGTTCTATAGCTGCAAGATGGAGGAGAATAGTTCTGTCAGTGAAGACATACTCAAAATGTCTGGGTATCATAACCACTTGACTCAGCTGGGAATTGATCTTCCAGTTGAGTGTGTTATTGACAGAGTTCTTCAGTCACTGCCACCAAGCTACAAAGGCTTCATGATGAACTAGAATATGCAAGGGAAGATGAAAACGATTCCCGAGCTCTTCGCAATGCTTAAGGCCGCGGAGGTAGAAATCAAGAAGGAGCATCAAGTGTTGATGGTTAACAAGACCACTAGTTTCAAGAAAAAGGGCAAGGGAAAGAAAGGGAACTTCAAGAAGAATGGCAAGCAAGTTGTTGTTCCCGTGAAGAAGCCCAACGCTGGACCCAGGCCTAAAACTGAGTGCTTCTACTGCAAAGGGAGTGGTCACTGGAAGCGAACTGCCCCAAATACTTGGCGGATAAGAAGGATGGCAAAGTGAACAAAGGTATATTTGATATACATGTTATTGATGTGTACATTACTAATGCTCGTAGTAGCGCCTGGGTATTTGATACTGGTTCGGTTGCTCATATTTGTAACTCGAAACAGGAGCTACGGAATAAACGAAGATTGGCTAAGGACGAGGTGACGATGCACGTCGCGAATGGTTCCAAGGTCGATGTGATCGCCGTCGGCACGCTACCTCTACATCTACCTTCGGGATTAGTTTTAGACCTCAATAATTGTTATTTGGTGCCAGCGTTGAGCATGAACATTATATCTGGATCTTGTTTATTGCGAGATGTTTATTCATTTAAATCGAAGAATAATGGTTGTTCTATTTATATGGGTAATATCTTTTATGGTCATGCACCCTTGATGAATGGTCTCTTCTTGTTGAATCTCAATTGTAGTGATACACATATTCATAATATTGATGCCAAAAGATGCAAAGTTGATAATGATAGTGCAACATACTTGTGGCACTGCCGTTTAGGTCATATTGGTGTAAAGAGCATGAAGAAACACCATGTGGATGGACTTTTGGAATCACTTGATTATGAATCATTTGATACTTGCAAACCATGCCTCATGGGAAAGATGACTAAAACTCCGTTCTCCGGAACAATGGAGCGAGCTAATGACTTATTGGAAATAATACATACCAAAAATAAAGTTTCTATGATCTTATCGCGGAGGCGAATATTTGAGTTACGTGTTTGGTCTTCATTTAAAACAATGTGGATTTGTTTCACAACTCATGCCACCTAGAACACCACAGCGTAATGGTGTGTCCGAACGTCGTAATCGCACTTTATTAGATATGGTGCGTTCTATGATGTCTCTTACCGATTTACCACTATCGTTTTGGGGTTATGCATTAGAGACAGCCGCATTCACATTAAATAGGGCACTGTCTAAATCCGTTGAGATGACACCATATGAACTACGGTTTTGCAAGAAACCTAAGCTGTCGTTTCTTAAATTTTGGGGATGCGACACTTATGTCAAAAGGCTTCAACCTGATAAGCTCGAACCCAAATCGGAGAAGTGCATCTTCATAGGATACCCTAAGGAAACTATTGGGTACACCTTCTACCACAGATCTGAAGACAAGATCTTTATTTCCAAGAATGGATCCTTTCTAGAGAAGGAGTTTCTCTCGAAAGAAGTGAGTGGGAGGAAAGTAGAACTTGATGAGGTAGTTGTACCTTCTCTCGAATTGGAAAGTAGCACATCAGAGAAAACCGTTCCCATGATGCCTAAACCAACTAGAGAGGAAGCTACTGATGATGATCATGAAACTTCGGATCAAGTTACTACTGGACCTCGTAGGTCGACCACAACACATTTCGCACCAGAGTGATACGGTAATCCTGTCCTGGAAGTCATATTGTTAGACCATGGCGAACCTACGAACTATGAAGAAGCTATGATGAGCCCAGATTCCGATAAATGGCTTGAGGCCATGAAATCTGAGATAGGATCCATGTATGAGAACAAAGTATGGACTTTGGTGGACTTGCCCGATGGTCGGCAAGCCATTGAGAATAAATGAATCTTCAAGAAGAAGACAGACGCTGATGGTAATGTCACTATCTACAAAGCTCGACTTGTCGCAAAAGGTTTTCGACAAGTTCATGGGGTTGACTACGATGAGACTTTCTCACCAGTAGCGATGCTTAAGTCAGTCCGAATCATGTTAGCAATTGCCTCATTTTATAATTATGAAATATGGCAAATGGATGTCAAAACTGCATTCCTTAATGGATTTCTTAAAGAAGAGTTGTATATGATGCAACTAGAAGGTTTTGTCGATCCTAAAGGTGCTAACAAAGTGTGCAAGCTCCAGCGATCCATCTATGGACTGGTGCAAGCATCTCAGAGTTGGAATATATGCTTTGATGAGGTGAACAAAGCATATGGTTTTATACGGACTTATGGTGAAGCCTGTATTTACAAGAAAGTGAGTGGGAGCTCTGTAGCATTTCTGATATTATATGTGGATGACATATTGTTGATTGGAAATGATATAGAATTTCTGGATAGCATAAAAGAATACTTGAATAAGAATTTTTCAATGAAAGACCTTGGTGAAGCTGCTTATATATTGGGTATCAAGATCTATACAGATAGATCGAGACGCTTAATAGGATTTTCACAAAGCACATACCTTGACAAAGTTTTGAAGTTCAAAATGGATCAGTCAAAGAAAGGGTTCTTGCCTGTATTACAAGGTGTGAAATTGAGTCAGACTCAAAGCCTGCCCACTGCAGAATATAGAGAGAAAATGAAAGTCATTCCCTATGCCTCAACCATAGGTTCTATCATGTATGCTCACTGGTACAGCGAGGTGCTATACAAATGGTTTTTAACCCCTTTCTGCGACGGCGTTCTGAACCGTCACCTAGTGAGTGACTGCGATAGGGGGGTCCTTCCCACACGACCCAGAAACTATCGGGGATAGGCTCTCCTGGCACACACGCTCGGCAAAATGAGGTCGTGTGCGATGGGCGAGCGATCAAATACGATTATACAGGCCCAATCGATTCCGGTCGTAAGTACATCCCACACAGTCAGTACCAAACAAATGTTTCCATTTGTTATGTACATTCCACACAGTCAATCCAAGGAATACTTTTCCGTTCTTATGTACATCCCACACAGTCAATCCAGGGAAAACGTTTCCGTTCGTATGTACATCCCACATAGTCAATCCAGGGAAAATGTTTCTGTTCGTATGTACATCCCACACAGTTTTATGTATAGGCTTGTGTGTGATAGGTGTAACTATCACACACGCTCTGCCTCGGTTAACCGTTTGCTTTTATTCAACTACATCACACATGATTTGATGAAGAAAACTGTGTGGCATTGGGCCATCCATCACAAGCGCTTTTACTGCTAGAACCGTTTGCAAAGTTCCATGACCCATTTAGCAGGTTTATTAGTTTACAATTAATAATTCCAGTATTACGTAAATTCACATTTCATATCGAACAGCTGTTTGCCAATTTCATATCAGGCACATAAATATATTTTTAACATCACAGTACAATAGCTACCTGAAAACAACACAGTACATCATATAGCTAGTTCAGCTTCATAAGAACAATATTAGAACAATATATTCATTTCCCTAATCAAGATCATCCAGGCTCGTCTTATCCACCTCTGCTTTCAGTTCAGTAAGAACCTGTTTTGCACTGGCCAACTGGGAAAGTGCCTCCTCCTTCGCCAACACCATCTTAGCAAAGTCTGATTTAAAAAATCTGAACTCATTCTCCACCTTCCTCTTTTTATCCCGCATCTTCCAATATTCTTCAGCGTTTACAACACTTTCTCTAAGCCTACCTCCGTTCTCTTCCTCATACATGCTCCAGAGCTTTGCTAGGCACATCTTCAAAGACTATGGTCACTCTTGATCAACCCACTCCAGGTAAGAACACTTCCGTTCATCCTATAATATTTAAAACTAGATTAGTAACAATTTGTAGGGGAAATGGGTTTATAGCAACATAGAAAATCACCAATACATATTTTGAAAAATTGAAGAAACATGTTCATTATGACATATCTTCTCAAAAAGATCAATGTGCAAATGAATTAATTGCTACTGAGACAACAACTAAATTCTGAAACATCAGAAGCTATAATTAACTACAACAACGCTACAAGTTCTTACTCATGTACTATAAAAAACAAATTGAACATTTTATGAGGAAGCTAAATATAACTGCAACAGCATAGCAATAGTGTTTGGATGACAGCAAATTGATACTAACAGGTGTGTACATGCACAAATTTAGTAACATAGAACTAATAGCACTAAGGCCGTCCACTATGTATGCCAAAACCGGTGTAAAGACAACTGTTGCTACATTTCGCACCAGTGCCCTGCACTGGCGAGCCGATGCAGCGGAAAAAAATCAGGGACCCGGACTCCAGAGCACCTAGTTGCTCCGATGCCCAGTTCCTTCATGCCATAAAGATTTAGTATTTTACTGCTTGGCTGCTCGGATGTGTGGACCAAAGTTGGCTGCACAAACTGCTGAAGCGGTGCCAAATAATTTTCTAATGGCACCGCTGATGAGATGGCAACATTTTTAGATACTAGGTACAAACTGTGACACTGTCTTAGGATGCGTTTGGTTGAAGGTGTGGTATGAATGGGTTGGGACCGTGACAGTGTCTGAATCACATCTAACAAATGATTTGTAATAACGAAAGTGGGGCTAACCTTCTCTACACATGCCAGAAACTTCCTCCCACTATCCACAGATTCAAACGCAACTAGCTTCACGCATGGAGATTGATGGTGACAACAAGCAGACAGATCTTCAGCCACCCCGCTCCATTCGTTGCAACTGATGGTCCTAGGGAGCTACAAGAGGAAGAAATGACTCAAATCGATCGCCGGGTTAAAATCCTTCATTCCAAGTCATAGCCCGAGAGAGAGAAGAGAGGCATACCCGGGTGGTGAAGGAGTCGGAGGAGGAGGAGGAACCGCTGGAGAGGTCATTGAAGAAGACCATGGCGACCCCGGCGGTAGGATGCGAGACGGCGAGAGCAAGGAAGCAAGCAAGGAAGCGGCTATAGCTTAGGAAGGAAGGAAGGAAGGAAGGAAGGAGGAAACAGGGGAAATGTGACTTGTGGTCGGGGAGAAAAGGGGGTGGGGAAGGGGGGCGGGGGTAGATATTTTGGCGGTAGGCCAAATTTTTTGAAATGTGGATGGAAACTTTACGCGTGGTGCCGCCGGACACCATTCACTTTGAACGATTGTGTGCATCGCAAACGATTCTTCTGCTTTACGCGCATGGGATGAGTTTGATAATTCAAATTTTGGTGGATATTTCCCTGGGTACTGTCCTCATCCACGTCATTGCATAATTAACATCGCTTGCTAATTTGGGCACACAAAAGAGCATACAGCACACAGACCACACTTACTAAATCGAGCAATTTTAGTAATTAAACAGAGCCAGTTGACCTAAACATTGCTCTAACAAAAGACCAGCAGTAAAAACAAAGCCTAAGTACGCATAATTTTAACAAAGCCGCCGCCGCGCCGACCTATGCATCGCCGGTGTGAGATGAGACGTCGATGACTTGTCCTGGCGACATGCCGCCGTTGGTGGACTCCGCGTCCCCTCTGCTGAAGTCGACCGCATCCTCGTCCTCGGCGCCACCCTCAAGGTTGTAGTACTCGTAATAGTGGCTGTGCCAGAGCTCGCGTTGGTACTCCACTGCCAATTCCTCAACGGACAGACTCTGCTCTACCTCGACCTCGGCCACGCGCAACTCATCCTCCCGGCGCTCCTCGATCTCCGCCACCTCCTGCATATCTAGCTCCCGCTCGGCGATCTCATGAGGAAGCAGGTGCTCCATGGCCACCGCCGCCTTTTCAGACATGCGTTGCATGCTGGATTCCGAGGTGGCCTGAATATCTTGCCGTGTGCGTCCCCGATCTTGGCGTGGGTGGCCTCGACCCGGGCCAGGGCGATATCGGCGGCACGGACGACAGCTCGAGCGCTCTCGGCATTTGTAGCCGCCGTCGCAGCAACAGCTGTAGCCGTCTCGGCTGCTGCGGCTGCCCTGTCAGCTACCGTAGATGCCCTCTCGGTGGATGTGGCTGCGCTCAATGCGGATGTGGCAGCACTCTCGGCATAGGCTGCCGCGCTCTCGGCATAGGCGGCGGCGCTCGGGGAGGACGCGGCCATCGTACGGGCCTTCACGAAGCGTTTCCGCGGTGTCATCTTTGCAAGAAGAGGTTGCAGGAATGGGGATCGAGATTCATGGATTCGGGGGTTGCCAGCACTGGAGCAGACGAGCCGGGGAAGCTTAAGGAGGAAGACTTAAATAGACCCATGAATTTTTATCGCAAACGGTTCCTACAAAAAACTGTGTGTGATGTTGTTGATATTTTTTATTAGCTGTGAAAGATGAATTTGGAGTAAAGTGGCAACAGATGGTGTTTTAAATGTACGAGAAAATTTGTAGTACTAATACAACTGTCATGTCAAATTTTGGAAAACTTTAGTGGTCATTTGACCTTTTAAGACATTTAAGTGATTTTCTAGCCATTTAATGACCGTAATTCAAATTTGAACTACATGTACATGCAACAGCTAACCACAACGGTTTGAAAAGTCATATTTTGCGTACTTGTTTGTGAGTTAATTCCATGTGCAGTAAATTGGAAGGAATTTTCAACGCCCTGGACACGTGCATGGAGTGCCATGGCATTTAAATTCCAAAAAAAATAAAAAAAGATCAGAAACACATGAAACCTTGTTTGATGTAATGTCATGCCACCAAGATGATGTGGTAATTTTTTTTGCATGTTTGACGAAAGTTCGGACACACACCCCTCACAAACCGGAGCAACTCATTAGAAGGCTCGTGGTTCCGAGAGGGAACAATGCTTGTTTGATGACAAATGGGAGATAGCTTCCTCTTACGGCCTTCAATTTTTTTCTACATTTAAAGTGCACTAATACAACTGTCATGTGAAAATTGGGAAAATTCTAGGGGTCATTTGACCTTTTAAAGACATTTAAGTGATTTTCTAGCCATTTAATGACCGTAATTCAAATTTGAACTACATCTGCATGCAACAACTAACCATAACAGTTTGAAAAATTATATTTGTGTACTTGTGTGCGAGTTAATTCCATGTGCAGTAAATTAGAAGGAATTTTCAAATATATTGGTGTCACGACATGGACACATGCATGGAGTGCCATGGCATTTTAATTCCAAAAAATTAAAAAATGATCAGGAAAAGATGAAACCTTGCTTGACGTAATGTCATGCCACCAAGCTGATGTGGTAAAAAAATTGGCCTGTTTGACGAAAGTTTGGACACACACCCCTCACAAACCGGAGCAACTCACTAGAAGGCTCCTGGTTCTGAGAGGGAACAATGCATGTTTGATGACGAATGGGAGATAGCTTCCTCTTACGGCCTTCAAATTTTTTCTACATTTAACATACACTAATACAACTGTCATGTGAAAAATTGGAAAATTCTAGGGGTCATTTGACCTTTTAAAGACATTTAAGTGATTTTCTAGCCATTTAATGACCATAATTCAAATTTGAACTACATCTACATGCAACATCTAACCATAACAGTTTGAAAAATCTTATTTGTGTACTTGTGTGTGAGTTAATTCCAAGTGTAGTAAATTAGAAGGAATTTTCAAACATATTGGTGTCACGGCATGGACACGTGCATGGAGTGCCATGGCATTTTAATTCTAAAAAATTAAAAAATGATCAGAAAAACATGAAACCTTGCTTGATGTAATGTCATGCCACCAAGATGATGTGGTAAAAAAATTGGCCTGTTTGATGAAAGTTTGGACACACACCCCTCACAAACTGTAGCAACTCACTAGAAGGCTCGTGTTTCCGAGAGGGAACAACGTATGTTTGATGAGGAACATGAGATAGCTTCCTCTTATGGCCTTCAATTTTTTTCTACATTTAACATGCACTAATACAACTGTCCTGTGAAAATTTGGAAAATTCTAGGGGTCATTTGACCTTTTAAATACATTTAAGTGAGTTTCTAGCCATTTAATGACCATAATTCAAATTTGAAGTACATCTACATGCAACGGCTAACCATAATGGTTTAACAAATCATATTTTTGTGTACTTGTGTGCGAGTTAATTCCATGTGCAGTAAATTGGAGGGATTTTTCAAACATATTGGTGTCACGGTCTGGACACACATGCATGGAGCACCATGCCATTCAAATTCCAAAAAAAATGATCAAAAACACATGAAACCTTGCTTGACGTAATGTCATGCCACCAAGATGATGTGGTAAAATAATTGGCATGTTTGACGAAAATTTGGACACACACCCCTCACAAACGGGAGCAACTCACTAGAAGGCTCATGGTTTCGAGAGGGAACAATGCATGTTTGATGACGAACGGGCGATAGCTTCCTCTTATGGGCTTCAAAAAATTTCTACAGTTAACGTGCACTAATACAACTGTCATGTCAAAATTTGGAAAATTTCAGGGGTCATTTGACCTTTTTAAGACATTTAAGTGATTTTCTGGCCATTTAATGACCGTAATCCAAATTTGAACTACATCTACATGCAGCGGCTAACCATAACGATTTGAAAAAAAATATTTGTGTAGTTGTGTGCGAGTTAATTCCATGTGTAGTAAATTGGAACGAATTTTCAAACATATTGGTGTCACGGCTTGGACACATGCATGGAGTGCCATGGCATTTAAATTCCAAAAATTAAAAAAATCATCAGACGATGTAAATATCTGGTGTTCAAAAAAGAAAATGTAAAGATCTGGCAAGACAACCAGGCCCCACACGATTGGCACTCTACGTGGGTTATTAATCAGACACGGTTCTGTATTGGAAACCGTCAGCTATTAAGTTCACACACGGATTTTGCTGCGTGAATCATGTGTAATTCAAACTACAGTACTCGTAAATTTTGGCGACCGGCGTGTGTACTGTTCCCGTCGATCTAGATTCCGGCCACCAATAAATACTACCTTGATCATGTCGTCTCGCCTGCATTCTCATCTACATCCTTCCCTCGCTCGCCCTCTCTCTCTCTCTCTCTCTCTCTCTCTCTCTCTCTAATCTCGGCCATGGCGCCGCCGATCAGCCCACGCGCCGACGAGGAGCCGTCATCCCCCAAGGACGCCCAGTCGAAGAGCAGCGACGAGGAGGACCCCTACGCGCCGCCGGACGAGGTTGTGCCAGACCCCCCAACTTTGGAGTGGTTTTGGTGCCAGTACAATCATTGTCTGTGGAAGTCGCTACCGCCGGCTGAGAAAGCCAGGCAAGTGACGTTCAAGAAGGAGATGGCGGAGGAGGAATCCAAGTACCAGGCGGCTTGTCAAGCCCGTGATGCCGCCTGGAAAAAGGATGCGGTGGAGCTTTGGGGGCGGGCGCGTCGTTGTGCTGAGGAGGTGTATGAAGACGGGTACTTCGCGAGGAAAGTCAAAGGTGCTAGGCGCCTCATCGCTGCGTGAAGGTGGGCCAATAAGCTCCAGCATGCCATCGACGAGGAGCTCCGGTGGGCGCCCAATGAAATGGCAAGATCATTCGTGCTCGTCCGCCAGTAAGAGGCAGATCAGTACGTCAAGCGCTGCAAGGCGGAGGAGGCGGAGTACTGCCTCCGCGCTGGGAAGGCGCCACGCACCAGGGAGCTGCTGGCGAGGGGCTGCCGGAATACTGCCCCCAGGAGCGATTACTAGTTTTAGTATTGTTCGTTTTCAATTTTATGCATTGTACCTAGTAGTTAAGTATCATCACGTATATGTGATGATATTATATCTATTTTGTGATGAACTAATGAACAATTAATATATATATATATATATTATGAATTCCATTTTCTATCTGTTTTTGTATACTAATTTGTATCTAGTTGTTATCATCCACATATACAGAATGGAAAGCATATATACACACATTGAAACAGAACATATAAGAACGGAAAATAGAGTACACACATTGAAACAGAGCAATATTATGATTGCTGTGAATACATAGCGATCCACGTCGAAACGACTCAACAATATAAAACGCGTCCATGAGACCATGACCAGCAGCCTTTCCTACGGTAGCTCATGCCTCTGCCTGAACTCGTGCAGGCGTTCATCCAAGCGATCGACACGCTCGCGATACATCTGGAGCGCGATCTCGAGCTCCAAGTTGGCTATTTCATCGGAGATCAACAGCTCGAGGATGCGACAGCCATGTTCCTCTATTGTGCCAAGGTGGACACCTGGGCCAAGGAGGCGGTCGAGCCTAGCGACCAGCGCTTTGGCATCGAGCGGGCCGCGGACAAGGCGAACGGCGCGACCCATGCGAACGGCGCGGCGGGCGTCCGGTGCAAGTACGGCGCAGCCGGCCTCTGGTGCAAGTACGGCACAGAGGGCCTCTGCCCACTCCTGGCGAGGAATGGTGGTACTGACAGGACGTGTACCCAGCTGCGACGCCCTGTCGACAGCAGGCAAGCGCCGATGGATCCGCTCTTACTGTGCGGCACGCCGCGCCTCTCGCTTTGCGGGGCTCCAATGGTCTCGCCGTGCGGCGAGCCGCAGCCTATCGGCGCGGACGCACCTAGCTTGCTCTGCGGCGCGCCATCAATCATGTTGTGCAGCGAGCTGCAGCCTCTCGGCGCTGACATGCCTTTCTTAATCTGTGGCGCTGAAGGGCCATGCGCCAAGGGTCTACTCAACCCTGGCGATGACGCGCATCACGGCGTTGTCCATCGCATTGCCGGGGAGCGCCTTGGCCTCGACGGGCCGTGGCGCCTTCTCGTTTTCCTCATCGATGAGGTTGATGGCAGAGGCGGCGCTTTGGTGGGTTGGCATGCTTGGAAAAGGTGGATGTGCTACAGGCTGCGCTTGTTGCCTCCGTGCGTCGCACGCCGCCTAGGTTTATGCACAATATCGCTGGGTGGCGGGAAACCGGTGAGGAAATGGCAAGAAACGGTGGCTTGTTCATAAAATGCCATCAATTAATGGAAACTTAGCATAGAAGGAACATCGAGCTAGCACAAGAAGTAGATGATGATCAGATGATCGTTTATCCTAGTTAATTATGCATGTAATAGTTTACTTTGGTGTGTGGAAATGTCATGTGTGTACTAGCCACCTATGTAATTGGATGTTTGCAGCGTATTACACACATCTTGTTTATGTGAAACGATTATGTTCTCTTGGCTCAACACAAACAGTTTATCGGAATGAACTGTATGACCTCCATTGCACACACCTTGATCTGGCTGAACCATTTCTGTTGCGTTGCCTAATCAAAAACAGTTCATCCGAGTGAACCGTATGCCGTATATCGCACACACCTTGACTGGCTGACCGTTTCTTTTGTGTTGCCTAATCACAAACAGTTCATCCGAGTGAAGTGTATGCAGTATATCGCACACGCCTTCATCTGGCTGCCCGTTTCTTTTGTTCTGCCACATCGCAAACAGTTAATTGAACTGAACCGTATGCCCCGCATCGCACATGCAACTAAAATCTGAACCGTGTTTGATGTATCCTTCATCGCAAATGTTTTGCATCTTTTTTGACGGTTTTTTTACATCACCGTTTGTGATTAATGCATCGTACACAGTTTCGTCAAAGGGTCTCTGATCGTAGTGTCGCGTTAGCAGCATCCTGCAGTAGTGGCTATGCTGTGTACCAGACCTGATGTGTGCCTTGCCATAAGTTTGGCAGGGAGGTACCAAAGTAATCCAGGAGTGGATCACTGTACAGCGGTCAAGAACATCTTGAAGTACCTGAAAAGGACGAAGGATATGTTTCTCGTTTATGGAGGTGACGAAGAGCTCGTCGTAAATGGTTACGTCAATGCTAGCTTTGACACTGATCCGGATGACTCTAAGTCACAAACCGGATACGTATTTATATTGAATGGTGGAGCTGTCAGTTGGTGCAGTTCCAAGCAAAACGTCGTCGCGGGATCTATGTGTGAAGCGGAGTACATAGCTGCTTCGGAAGCAGCACATGAAGGAGTTAATATCCGATTTGGGTGTAATACCCAGTGCATCGGGTCCAATGAACATCTTTTGTGACAACACTGGAGCAATTGCCTTAGCGAAGGAATCAAGGTTTCACAAGAGAACCAAACACATCAAGAGACGCTTCAACTCCATTCGTGAAAAGGTCAAGGATGGAGACATAGAAATTTGCAAAATACATACGGATCTGAATGTAGCAGACCCGTTGACTAAGCCTCTTCTACGAGCAAAACATGATCAGCACCAAGACTCCATGGGTGTTAGATTCATTACAATGTAATCTAGATTATTGACTCTAGTGCAAGTGGGAGACTGATGGAAATATGCCCTAGAGGCAATAATAAAGTTGTTATTGTTATATTTCCTTATTCATGATAAAGGTTTATTATTCATGCTGGAATTGTATTGATCGGAAACTTAGATACATGTGTGGATACATAAACAAATATTGTGTCCCTAGTGAGCCTCTACTCACTGGTACAGCGAGCTGCTATACAAATGGTTTTTAACCCCTTTCCGCGACGGCATTTGGAACCGTTGCCAAGTGAGTGACTGCGATAGGGGGGGTCCTTCCCACACGACCCAGAAACCATCGGGGATAGGGAGCCAACCAGATGCTGCATCCTTGCAACTCGTTTGTGCTTGCATTGCCATCGCAGTCGGTATTCTGTGGTGCTACGTTTACGATGCGTGGCCCATCACAAACGGTTCACAATTATAGAACATGTATGATAAGCAGACAATCACACACATTCTCTTTTCCCAAACCGTATGCGATAACTAATTAAGAAGATTAGCTAATCGTCGTACAAGTGTCAGACAGGATTACGAAACATCAGACCGTCGTAACATCGTCGTACACGACAACTATCGCACATGCTATTCTGTGGTGCAAAATTTACGATGCATACCACATCAGAAATAGTTCATGGTTGCGAATCGTGTACGATAAGGCAACTTTCACAAACATTTAGTTTGCCCGCACCGTTTGTGATATTGTCTGACATCGCACACGCTTTGCAAACGGCAACTGTATGCATGCTTGCATACGTTTCCTCTCTGTGAACCGTGTCAGATTATGGTGTATATCGCAAACATTTGTGTTTTACCAACTGTGTGTGCCGTAACGACCTAGAGAGCGTAATTTCACAGTAATTTAATTGCTGCTATTTCAAATTGTACCGGATTTGAATTTGAATGTATGATATAGCTTTATTCATATCCATCAGGTTCAAACAACCAATGCATTATTCGATTCATAGGTACATATGTTCAAGAATTACATAAGAACCAAATAAAGAATGATGAACCACAGTTGTATACTTATACTATTAAAGACGGTAAAGAAAGAGGCGAAATACATTCTGGTTGCTGAACAAGGTGAAGCAGAATGCCCATATTGTGCCCTCCTCCATGCAGAAGGCACGCACGACTCTAGTCCAACCCCTTGTGATGGCCGACCGCCCATCCTTCACATTCTTCATGAAAACATCTAGATAATCATCATGTTCTGGTAGAAATACTTTAACCTTTGCATGCCCACCAATCATGTAGTTTGAGAGGTAATCTTAAGTAAACTGCTTTGGGAACCACTGCAAAGGAAAAAGATTCAGACATTGTCATCTAACACAACTCATTATGGGCAGTAGAAAGAAGGCTACATAGTTCTTACTTACCATCCTGTAGTTCGCTGTTGTCTTGGATAAAGTGCAAACAAATAGTTTAATTGCCATCTTTTGACCCATTTTACTAACAATCTTTATCAGCTTCCTCACTTGATGCTGGTTCATCGATATCTCATTGCCCCATACGCAGAAAGGGTCGAAGCGCGGATCTTTACCAATGGCATATGTACCTAAAAGCACCAAGTTAATATTAGAAGCTAAACAGCAATTGCACAATGATGTAGTACAACACTCTTTTATAATATCTTATAACATCCAATATACTTACATATTAGATGAGTTAACATCTTATATTATGGGTCGGAAGGAGTTTATTGCATTTTTACAAATTATTGGCTGATCAACTGCTGCTGTATCCATGGGTTAGAGTTAGTTTGAGCTAACTCGGGCTCAAATAGCCCTAAAGTATATCCAAACATGAGGGCTAGTTTGACCTAGTTGCATCTAACCCACCCAAAAAAACTATCCCACCCAAGAGGTGCTAATTGGAGCTAGTTCTCCTAGAGCATTTATTGTCAATCTAACCCTGTCATCCAAACACCTCTTTGGATGGAGTTAGTTTAGAGTTAGTCATGAGCTAGAAACTAACTCTAACCTCTAGCTAAGTTGAGTATTCAAACAGGGCTGTGTTGTTGTTGTTGTTGTTGTTGTTGTTGCTGCTGCTGCTGCTGCTCTTCTACGTATATCTAAACATCATCAGAACATTAAGGTAACACACTTCCTTGTTGCTATGTAGCCTAGGATTGCATATTTAGACATTAAGTACAGTTCATGTTGCTATGTAGCCTCAGATATATTACATATGGCCCTAGTTAACCTAACAATAAATGGGTTACAGATATATTCAGTTGAAAGTCCGATTCACCGATTAGTCCCTTATCAGCCCTCGGACTATATGGTACCAGCTACCGATATCCTGAACAGTGAGTATATATAAGCCATGGGATGAAACTAACCTTGATGGAAAACAACAGTCGTTCCCAAAATTGTCCTGTGTAGGTACATCGAGAGGCATGTTAAGCACAACAGGCTAAACATCAACCAAATATATCCATGGCAGGCAAAATAATCTCCAAAAGATAGCTTCAGTGTGCAAGTTTAAGCACACTAGTAAAGCAAAACAAGTGGAAAGGTGTGTTAACTGCAACAGGCCTAACATTTAACAACAAGCAAACATAGTCATTCAAACTGGTATTGTGCCGGTCTAAGTACACTGGTTATTGTTAAATAAAAATGGAAAGGCGTGTTAACTACATGATGCAGCAACCAAATGTAGTCATTCATAGTGGTATTGTTGAAACTGGTATTGATGAAATTGAACTGCACAGTTCATACTTGCACATATAGAACATCACATTGTGAATAACTGGAATAAACAAGGCATACTACGAACAACCAAAGATAGCATTTGAAACTGGACATATGCTAACTACAAACAACCAAACAATCAAAAAACTTTAAAAGAGGCATATGCTAGCTATAACAGGCTTAACAGCAAGCAAGTATATGCATTCCTATCGGTATGTTTAAAACTGGATTGATGAAATATACTGCACAGTAAATAATTGCACATATAGAGCATCACATTGTGAACAACTGAAATAAACAAGGCATACTGCAAACAACCAAATATAGCAATTAAAACTAGACATATTCTCACTACACTACAAAAGGAACTCGACAAAACAAATCATGGGTTCCCCCCCGTGAAGAGGCGCGGCAAAACAAATCATGGGTTTCCTCACTTGTCATAAATGGGCTTGTTCCCGTGGGAAGAGCACGGACCCTGGATGCGCTCCATGTTGTCGCAGATGGGCTTCTTCCCCTTGGAAGAGCACGGCTGTAGGGTGCCCTCCCTGATGTCGCAGACGGGCTCTTTCCCCTTGGAAGAGCAGATGGGCTCTTTCCCCTTGGAAGAGCCGGAGAGGGTGCCCTCCTCGTGGTCGCCGTCGATGAGGTCTGACTTGGAAGCTATGGATCCCAAGCCAGCGTCGCAGAACGTGTCCTTCAGAAATGACAAAAGTGGCTCGATGGCGATGTAGGATGGCAAATTCTTGACAGCGAGCTAGAGGAGATCAGCGGCGGGGCCATGGATGAGATCGATGGCGGTTGAACCCAAGGGGTTGGGGGTGGGCCACTTAACCTGTGACATAGCATGCGTCAGGCCGTCGCTGTCGACGACCTTGATGTCACAGCCGGCGTCCGCGACATACCCGCATACTCTAGCCCGCTGATTGAGTGCCTGCGGCCAGTAATGGTCGTCAGCTTCCTTGGCGACGTCGGGCGAAGAGACCGTGATACACCTCTTTTGGGCCAGTCACTCCTCGAGCTGCACAAGAAGCATAGCCGGGCTTAGGCTGCGACGCTCTACAGTGGGGGATGGGGATGGGGATCTGTGGGAAAGGGGGCGTTTGGCAGGCGTCATCTAAAAAACTCAGGGCGGCCTGGGTATGGAGATCGGTGGGTAAGCTGCACGGGCAAACTGGCAGATGTTGACAATGGAGGCCTTGCGGTGGCGGCGACCTTTCTAGGGTTTCGAGCGAGGGAGGGTGTGTGTGTGTGCGCGCGCGCGTGCCCGAGGAGGTTTTGGTGTGTGTGTGTGGAAGGGGGCGGGGGGTGTGTTTGAGGAAATGACGCAGGTACTAAAAATTTTACTACGCGGGAGTCAAACGCGGGAGTGAAATGCCGGGGCTATTGAAAATTTGGATCATGGTGCATCGCACACGGTCTGAAAATAACAACTGTGTGTTATGAAACAGAAAAACCCTCGAGGCGGGCAGATATTTTTGAGGGATGCAGGCGGGAGCAGGACCAAGAAACATCACACACGGTCGAAACATAATAATAGTGTGTTATCAAACAGAAAAAAGCTGCAGGCGGGTAGATATTTTTGAGAGGGGAAGCCTCGTGGAGCCCAATGTACTATGCGGATGTGCGTGACAGGGGCACCGGCGTGGCACACGGTTAGTGTGAGTGAACCGTGTCTGTTGTGTCATCCGACTTATCTAATGTTCATAAATTTGGCGAAAAATGACGCGGGAGAGGGTCAGAACACGAACACACTTGCATGTGGACCAAATATATGTATGAAAAGGGCGGTTTGATGTTAAAATACCAAATGCTACCTCGATGTGGCACCTATCTCGCAAAGCGCACGGTATTGCTTACCCCCCTCGTGTCGGCAGGAAGGGAATCCTAAGCTTATGAATGCATGCCCCCCCGCCCCCCCGGAGTTCACCTAGCCCAAGTGTCAAAGTAGCAGTCCCCCCCCCCCCACACACACCCACTTTCAGTCGACGGTCCAGAGAGGCATCTCACCAAGATGGATCGTAAAACGGACCAAGAATAATCCACCTTGGTCGTACAACCTCTCTCTTATTGTTGGTCAAAGTGATGGCCGTCCATGCGACCCCGGAGATGGGCTAGCTCGCCAATAATCACGCAAGTAGCTAGTCCCCGAAGACAACCACTGCCTGCGTGTGGCCCAAACATATGTAGAGGTGTGTTTGAATACACAATGGAACAACTTTGATGTGGCACCATGCTTTCGCACCAGAAATCCCCACACTGAGTGAGGGTTAGTTGACGATGCATATGTATGTCACACCACACTTCAAGCCAATGACGGGGATTCATGCATGCATGCGTGCATAGTATGTGCTCAAACTTAATTAGGGGGTCTGAATCTCACCATGACCTATACTACGATAACACGAACCAAAGGAAGAATCCGCCATGGTAACCTATCTTGTTGTTGGTCAAGGTGATCATGGATGTTCATGTGGGCCCATGAATATATAGGCTTGTCACCGATAACCACGCGAGGGAGTGTACCATTCGAAGACAACCACTACAAGCATAAGTATGGAGGTGATGCGTGCATGCATGTTTGAATACCATTTCACAACATTGATGTGGCGCGTGCGTCGAAAATCGTATAGTCCCCACACAGAGCGAGATCGGTTCATGACGTGTCGTGGTACTAGCCACTTTGACTCGATGGGAGGGATTCATGCGTACACATGCATGTGTGTGCTCAAACCGTATCATATCATCCCAGAGCATGACCTATATATATACCGTATTACAAACAAAAAAATAATCCCCTCCTAAGTCAAATTAACCTCTCTCATTGTCAGGCAAAGTAGTGATGGCCAAGCGGGCCCACAGATGGAAAGCATTGATATCGCTGATAACCGCTTAAGTGGGTGCGAGAGGACAACCACCATCGCTTTGCATGTGGGCCAAACATATGTTGAATAGCCAAAATGCACAACTTTGATGTGGCACATGCCTCGAAAACCGTAAAGTCCCCACACAGAGCGAGGTTCATGAAGCGTACTACATATGATGGTCCCCTTCCCCCTCTTCGACGCATACTATATGCTCCTACCGTAATACAACCCAAAAAGAATCCTCCTTGATGGTGAAATTAATTAACCTCTCCCGATGTAGGTCAAAGTGATGCATGCATCGACGATGGCCTCATGGGCCCACAGATGGAAGCATCACACATGAGTATCCTAGGATAACCACCGCCTGCATGCATGTGGCCCAAAGAGGTGGTGCGTGATGTTTGAATAGCCAATTTCACAACTTTGATGTGGCACGTGCCTCGGAAACCGAAAAGTCCCGACACTGAGTGAGGTGTAGTTGTTCACGGACGCGTACGTATAGTATATATGCTAGTCCCCTCCCACCTCTTCGACGCGTACTATATACTCACACAAACAAAAAAGATTCTACCTTGCTGGTCAAATTAACCTCTCTGCCGGCTGTTCGACAAAGTGATGGACGACGACCTCATGGGCCCACATAAAGCATCACACGCGAGTATCGAGTGTCGTGTAGGACAACCATTGACTGCATGTGGCCAAAACATGTATGTATGAAAGGGTTGTGTAATGTTTTAAATAACGAATTCACGACTCTGATGTGGCACCAGCCTCACAAAACAGCCAACCCACACGGTGGATCATGACTGGTAGTGTACTGCCAGCCACCCGCCACCCCCCAGACGCACACACACACACACACACACACACACACACCGCGAATCCACCGCAACTACGATGCATGTTAAATTATCCCGCGGTGAACATATGTTACCAAAGGAGGGACGTTTTAATTTAAAAAAAAGAGAGATCATTAAGACGTTTTAGTACATTGATTGATTTTCTAGGGGTATAATGTGCAAAATCAAATTTGAGCTACATGCACACGTGACAGTGCACCTAAATGGATTGCAAAAACACATGTGTCTCACTGGGTGCATGTTTACTCCCCGTGCAAGAAATTTCAGACATTGAGAATCTTCATTTTTAAATTCTATTACATCCAAAACTTATTTGAAATTCATGAAACTTATCGTGTTGTCATATGGACACCAATACAAAGTGGCATTGTACTTTTTTTTTGTCAAATTTGTGACCAGTTTTGATGTAATCTTTATCTTCTTACAAATGGGAGATTATTAATAATTGGAACCAATATCCCATATGGATTATTTATTCGAACCGTGAGCATTAGACCAACAATGGATACATGCCATGCTTCGGTTAAGAAATAAAGCTGCAACATTAATCATTCAAATAGAAAATCAATATACGTGCCGCCATGCGAACCGTGTGCCGTGCGAGCAGGCGTGAGTTGACGGGACGCATGCGAGAAGTCCGCCGCGCAGGCAGACCGGGGGCGTGCATGCAGGTGTGTGAATTGACGGGAGGCGTGCTCGCTGCGCAATGTCATCGGGAGGCATGCCAGTAGCTGTGTGAAATGACGGTAGGCATGCCAGCAATCCGGTGCGCAGGCTCACCGGGAGGCGAGACAGCGGTTTGACCGCCGCCCGCCTCTCTCCCACTAATCCATATTAATGGCGCACCCGAGCAACCGCACCCCCCATCCTCACCACACACACACTCCTCTCTCTCCGCTTGCATCCTCGACGCCGCTCTTAGTCCTCAAAGCCATCAGTGTATCAGGATGCCGCCGAAGCGCCCCATCGGAGGGACTGGCGACGCCGGGGCTGCTGAAGCATCGGAGCACGGCGTGGAGATGGAGACAGAGGTTGCCGTCACCGCCGGCGAGGTATCGCTGCACCTTGATGTCATTGACGGCGTCGAGCTTCCACAGCCAGAGGCGGAGGTCCACACCGACTCCGGTGATGACTCGGGTGACGACCCCGGCGACGACTCCGACGACCACTCCGGCAACGACTTCGACGACGACGGACAACTGGTTAGTCATCTATACCCATTTATGTGTCAAATAGATCCTAGGGTTTCTCTAGTTACTCCTGCCTCCCCCTTTTTGGAATAGAAATCGTATGGTTATGTTCTCCCAATCCATGAAATCTGAGTAAGTTTCGTTAGATCCGTGTAGTGTATTGATTGTTTGAATGGTACAAGTGATAAGTGATTAGTTGTTTCATCTGTGCAAATGATTTCTGCTAGTAATCCGACTAGGGTTAGTGTTCGTGCTAATAATTCCTAGCCAGGACTTGACAATTGATTTTGAATGACCTACATATATGTTTGTGCCATTATTTTCTTCAAGATTGGTCTGTACATAGACGACTGTGCTTAAAAATCGAACCATAATCCCTGGATATGTATAAAAAATAGCCATAAATTCCTAAACCTACTTCATGGCATGTAAACATTGATTTGATGCCAAATTTTGGCAACTGCTAAATGTTCGCTAGAGATTAGTTTGTAAACATTAATTTGACACCTCATTTTTTTTACTATTTGTATAGGTGATGTCTGACGATGTGGACAGCGAGGATGAAGATGGCCAGAGGAGGTACAAGAGGCAAATCCTGAGGGAGCTTTATGCAGGAATGCATAACAGGCGTATTAGGACCTGGGACGGCGGCTATCGATGCCCATTTTGCAACCAAAAGCTTCATGATGCGTATGAAAGTGTTCTGGCGCATGCAAGAGGACGAGCCGTTGGCTCCTTCAAGCAGAAGTATTCTCACAGGGTGGCGCACGCCGCGTACGCCGAGTACCTGGAGAAGCTTTCGGATCGTGCCGGCAGATGAGATGAGATGTGGGATCGAAGTATGTACGCTTGAGTATGCTTAATGATGGTTGAACTATGTACTTATGGTTGAACTATGCTTGTGTGCGCTTATTATCTATGTCTGAGTATGTTTAATCTATGTTTACTTATGTCTAAATGTGGGATATGGATGCAATTAGTTCGGTTGATGGCATCTACCTCCGTCCTGGTTTATTGGTCCCCTTTGTAATTTGTGTTAAATTTTGACCAAAGATTTAACTGACAAAATGTTAGTGCAGGTTAGCAAAAATTATATCATTGGATGCGTATTTGAACATAGTGTTCAATGATATAATTTTTGGTGACATGCATAAACATTTGTTAGTTAAATATTTGGCCAAAATTTGGTACAAATTATAAAGGGAACCAATAAACCAGGACGGAGGTAGTACATCAATCACACACGGTTCCCAAAATTGGAACCGTGTGCAATGACTTTCATTTTGCTTGTTACATCAATCACACATGGTTTGCTCTAGCAAACTGTTGCCTCCGAAACTCTTTGTGTGACAGAAAACCCTCACCACCCAATTCAAAAAAAGAAAAAAGAAAACCCTTACCATCCCCACGTCACAAAAACCCTCACCCCGCTCGCCACCCCCTCCGGTCCCCATTCACACCTGCACAAGCTCCTTCGCGTCTATGCATGGCACCGCTTATCATGGCGGCAACCACCTAGCTCGACGCCTGCAGCCGCCGCCAGGCTGCCGGCAAACCCGACCGCATTTCGCCACTTCCGCTTGCCGCCGCCTATCGCCATCGACTTTCTCGACGCTGCTCGTGGTCGACCCAGGTCCACCCGGTTGGGAATCCGCCGTACTGAGGGTTTTTTCTCATGGACAACAAGGTAACTAATTTAATGAGATATTATCTCATCTCTTATCCCAGTTCATCTGCCTCCTTTAATCACCCGACCGAAATCGACGTGAATTCATTTTTATTCGAGCTGATTTGAGGGTTTTCTTTCATTCATATAGTGTACAGTGCATGGACACATCAGGACTTTGTGGCCTCCGCCAGACATCCATGGAGTTCCATCTCACCGTACCAGATGACTTAAGGATGCGCGCGGTATGTTCAATCTCACCCTAAATCGGTTGGCATGGCCTACTTTCCTGAACATATACTAAATATTGCTACATTTGGATAAAAGGTGCCACATGCACCATATACGTCAAAGGGGATTTTTTTCCTCTTCTTTCTATATTAGGCAAATTAATGATGTATTGTTCTTTCGATTACTCTCATATTTCCATGACATCATGTTTACCCTATATGTTTAATTATAGATTTTTGTCCTTCGATTTCAACTGCTGTACAGTTCTTTCAATTTGGGCCAATATTTGCATGTTACCATATTTTCTTTAACAATCCTACCATTTTCTGCACCATGTCCCTTGCTATGCAACAGAATCTGTAGTACACAATCTTTCCCTTTACATAAATCAAGACTGCAAGGAAGTCATACTGAACACAAACCATGGATTTACAATCGTTGCTACTGTAAGACTTGATGAACGTAGTGACTCCTATTTTGGCACTGGCCTTTGGAAAGAAATTTCTAAGTTTTATGTACTGAAAGCTGGCACTAAAATTGCACTGCACATAAAAGAGCCTGGTCATGAGATATATGCTAGCTTCCCCGACGATATCATCCATCCAGACTTTGTTCGAAGTAAGTGTTCTCTTCAAGTATCTGCATGTTGACTTACCCAGCAATATCAAATGAATTGTGTAGTATTTAAGCAACCAATTGTTATTCCATTTTCTTACTCTATTCCTACCTACTAACTTCTAGTTACCAATACACTTTTCTATTGCCCTGTTTTAACTAAATATTCCCTCTACTCCCACTTCTATCAGAAAGCGCCGCTGACAAGGAGACTCCGGAGGTGGAGAACGGGGCTGCCAACAAGCGGAGGCGGGTCGAGCAAGAACCGCAAGTGACTCCAGCAGGCCTAGACTTCATCAGCAGCCTCCCCGATGATATGTTGACAGTCATCATCTCCCTCCTCCCAATCAAATATGGGGCGCGGACAACCGTCCTTTCCCGGCAGCGGTGCCCCCTATGGAACTCCACCCCTCTCAACTTCATCGACACCCACGAGATCTGCCATGGCTATCGCAAAAGCTTGGATGCATTCTCCAAGATCCTCGGCAGTCACCCTGGCCCAACCAGAGGCCTTAGCATGGGCAAGTTCTGTTCCAACAGCAAGGACCAAGCCATGCTTGACGACTGGTTCCGATCCCCCGTGCTAGATCAGCTCGAGGATCTCACTTTTGATGATGGTCATATGCGCTCGCTGCCAACGTCAGCGCTCTGCCTCACGCCCACGCTGCGCGTTGCCAAGTTCAGGAACTGTCATTCCCCCCTTAATGACGCGACCGCTCTTATTCTACCACGACTGAAGCTCCTCGAGCTCGTCGCCGTCTGCCTCCCAAACGGTGACATGGAGCGCTTGCTCCATGGCTGTACTGCACTCGAGTACCTTCATCTTCAGGCGATCAATGGGTTGAGTAGCTTCCACATCACCTCCATGACTCTTCGTACTATTTATGTGTGTTGCTGGCACGGCAAGAAGACATCACAAGATGTGTACCACGGTATGGTCATTGAGGACACACCTTCACTTGAGAGATTACTTGTAGTTGATCAAGAAGGTCCAACAAGAATCAATGTCATTTCTGTGCCGAAATTGACAGTGGTGGGCTACTCGTCTGACAAGTACTCCGAACTTGTTATTGGATCCACACCGTTCAGGTACAATAACCGCCTTCTACCTCTCCTTCTAGAAATTAACATTATTTCAAATTTTGAAGATGTATGTTCGTCTATCATCCAGAAAATGATTCCGACAAGCTTGACCCCGAAACTACGCACAGTGAAGGTCTTGGCACTAGAATCTACCGGTCCCACCCTGGAGCAAGTTGTCAGTTTCCTGAGATACTTTCCGTGCTTGGAGAAGCTATATATCGAGGTGATGTTCCTTTCCTGTTAAATGTTAACCATAAGGGAGTTCAATTTGTGACACCTTTTTCCAAGTTTACAATGACAATGTACTACGATTTCTGAAGGATTTTTTGGAGGATTTTGGTACATACATGTATTCCCCCCCATATTGGTTGCTTGATCCATATGGTTACAATCCATAAGCATTTCTTCTTTGGATTCATTTATACCATTAGTTTTCGTAGGGAACTTTTCATCCACTCCAACCTCTTGTGAAGAAGGCTACATTTTTCTAGATTGTAATCAAATGCCCATGTTAATCATGTCGGATTGAATATGGCATGTTAGTGCATTTTACAAATCCTGCAAACCAAATAGGCCTGTAGTAGTGTTCAAAACTGCATGTAGGCACTAACACGTTTTCTTCTTTTGCAGATAAGATTAGGCCCGGTGGTGAATAATGTGATACAATATAACAATCACATCGAATGCCTCGATCTACATCTCTCAGAAATTACTTTGAACTCCTACCGAGGGACCTTACCGGAGATTATATTCGCCAGGTTCTTTGTTGTTAGAGCAAGGGTGCTGAAGGTAATGAGGTTTGCCCTACATTTATTTCGCAAAAATGAATGGTTTGTTGATCAGCGCCGGCGGCTGTGGCAGAATGGAATAGGCTCCGAAAATGCTGAATTTCAGTTTGGAACTTCAGATGACAGAGTAATTGGAAGTCATCTTGTCAACCCCATACATGACTTCTCAGTGGCTAACCCCTTTGCAAAAATTAGGAGGTTTCGAAACCAGACTTACAAGTGATAATATTAGTTTGAACCTCTGATATCCATGTTCAGTGGATCAATGGGAGCGTTTGCAACTGATGAGCTGAATTTCATTTCTAATATCACTTTGAACCTTGTAATCTTCGAATTTGAGCCATATAACTCTGGAATTTGAACCTTGTAATATTTCGAGCTTTTGTGGTACAATCGTTGAAATGGCATCGTATGAGACCCGTATATTGGTAGCACTATTTTGACCTTAATATGCAATGGACTTAGATTTTATTAACCATTCTCGAATCTGTTTACCTTGTCGATCTCATAGCACATGATCTGTATAGCTAACTCAACTGCGATCTTCGACATTATTGCACATAGTTGGTTTCTTCAACCGTGTGCCCTGTAGAGCGCAGAATTAATTATCGCACTCGAGTGTCCATCATCACCCTTCTGTGTAACTTTGACCTCATCACCCACGGGTAAACTAATGACCGAAGTCATTCCACACACTTAGTTTTTACAAAGCTTTTTGCCAATAAATGCCCATGATTTGTCCCTCTCTAGCCGACGCGTGGCCAAACTAGCCATGCAGGAAGCTTGCGCGGTAAACTGCGCGGTAGCGTGGGAACAGGCTCACCGACGATACATTTGGCGCCTCTTCGAGCCCACGCGTGGTCAAACGAAACGCGTGCGGTGCGGTGTTGTCAAGCATGCACTAGAATCCACCGCTATGAACGCGGTGACAAGACGTGGTGATTACAGGCCGGCCAGCCCCCAATTATTACAGCAGCCATTCAACCCTTGTGTCTCTTCAACCTTTCGATCGCGCCCCACCATTGTAAGAAGCACACCCACCACGACAAATTCTTAGAGGGTATCCTGCGTGGCTCCAATGGCGCTCTGAGCGGCTGCTGACAACGAGCAGCAGTTCACCATGCATGCCATAGTGGACACCCACAAAAGGTTCACGGAGCTCTCGGTGGTGTACACCAACAACCCGGTCTGGGTGGAGCACTCCATCCACATCATGGAGCTGTTGCTTGCCGAGGAGAAGTACAAGGTGGTCGGGTTCGACGTCGAGTACACCCGCGCTCGTGCCGGGTCTCGTCCCAAGGTCGTTGTCGCCCAGATGTGCGTGCGCAACCATGTCCTCGTCTACCACTGCTGCCTGGCCACAAGGCCTTGCAAGCGTTTCACCAGGTCTGTCAACAGCCCCCACTACATGTTCGCTACGGTGGACATCACGAACGATGTAAAGGTGTTCAAGAATTTGGGCATCGCCTGCCAGAATCTTGTCGACATACAGGGCCAATACAAGATCTGGGGCAGCAACAAGCATGAGAAGGACTCACTGTTTCACCTCACCGAGGCCATCATCGACCCCTACTACAGAGACATGAAGGATTCCTGCAACAAGGACAAGCATACTTGGCACTCGGCCTGGATGGAGAAACTCGACAAAGCTCACGGCGTGTACGCGACCAAGGAGGCGTACATGAGCTACGAGATGTACAGGCGGATCGTTGACATGAGGAAGTGCCTCCTTCCCCAAAACGGCCAGGGATCCAGCCGGAAGCAGAGCAATGGCAAGCGTCGTCACAACAATAAGTAGATGATTAGATCCTCGTTTCTCCTAGTTTAGTATGCACGTAATTGCTTACTTTGGTGTGTGGAAATGTTATGTGTGTAGTCACTTGTGTAATTATATGCTTAATTTGGTTTTGCAATGCTGTATTTTTAAGTATATATGTTGATGCTCTGTAGACAGAGCAAATCACATCGCACACGGACTAAACAATGGAACCAGTCGGTGATGATTTCATCAATCACTGACAATTGTATACCATCAATCCTTTGCTCAAAACACACACGGCTTGTTAACAGGAATCATATGTGTTGTTATCGGTCTTCCCACACATTTCTCATTACAGGCCTGTTTGCCGCGTATCACACACATCTTGTTAAGTTGAACTGTTTCTGTTCTCTTGGCTCAACGCAAATAGTTCATCCGAGTGAACTGTATGCCGTATATCGCACACACCTTCATCTGGCTGCCCGTTTCTGTTGTTCCTCCTCATCACAAACAGTTTATCCGAGTGAACTGTATGCCGTATGTCGCACACGCCTTCGTCTGGCTGCCCATTTCTTTTGTTCTGCCTCATCGCAAATAGTTCATTGAACTGAACCATATGCCCCTCATCGCACAAGCAACTAAAATCTGAACCGTGTTTGATGTATCCTTCATCGCAAATGTTTTGCATCTTTTTTTACGGTTATTTTACATCGCCGTTTGCGATTAATGCATCGCACACAGTTTCATCAAAGGGTCTCTGATCATAGTGTCGCGTTAGCAGCATCCTGTAGTAGTGACTAGACTAGCTCGTTGATCAAAGATGGTTAAGGTTTCTGGTACTTCTTGAGCTTGCGTTGGTTTTTCCCTTGAAGAGGAAAGGGTGATGCAGCAAAGTAGAGATAAGTATTTCCCTCAGTTTGAGAACCAAGGTATCAATCCAGTAGGAGGTACACGCAAGTCTCCAATCTTTGCACCTGCACAAACAATCAAATACTCGCACCCAACGCGATAAAGGGGTTGTCAATCCCTTCACGGTCACTTGCAAGGATGAGATCTGATAGAGATAGATATAAAAGATTACTAAAATGTAAAACAAAAGTAAAAGTAAATAAATTGCAGCAAGGTATTTTTGGGTTTTTTGGTTTATAGATCTGAAAATATATGATGGAAAATAGACCCGGGGGCCATAGGTTTCACTAGAGGCTTCTCTCTTGAAAGAAAATAATACAGTGGGTGAACAAATTACTGTCGAGCAATTGATAGAAAAGCGCAAAGTGATAACGATATCCAAGGCAATGATTATGAATATAGGCATCACGTCCATGTCAAGTAGACCGACTCATGCCTGCATCTACTACTATTACTCCACACATCGACCGCTATCCAGCATGCATCTAGAGTATTAAGTTCATAAGAACGGAGTAATGCCTTAAGTAAGATGACATGATGTAGAGGGATAAACTCAAGCAATATGATGAAAACCCCATCTTTTTACCCTTGATGGCAACAATACAATACGTGCCTCGCTACCCCTACTTTGTCACTGGGTGAGGACACCGCACGATTGAACCCAAAACAGAGCACCTCTCCCATTGCAAGAAAAACCAATCTAGTTGGCCAAACCGAACCGATAATTCAAAGAGAACACTACAAAAAAAATACACTTCTGTGATGATACGTGTTTGTCATAGTAGGTCACGTTTTCTGTCATCCATGTACATCCATGACGATTTTATGACAGAATCAAGATAGTCATACCTGTGCTGTCGTAGAAGTGTTCCATGACATTACCAAAATTATCATCACGGAAGTGTCCACTTCCATGACGATAAATCGCGCGTCATAGAAGTGCTTTCGTCAAGGGTAACCGACATGTGGTATCCGCCGTAACGGGCCGCCGTTAAGCTATCGGGTTTCGGTTTGGATCCGATAACCCGTTAACAGCCCCGACCAATGGGGATTTTCCACGTGTAAAATTCTCATTCGCCGGATAATCCACGTGTCAGCTCATCGTTGGGACAGATGTCATCCCTACAATGGACGGAAGACACCTATGATATGTCGACACGTGGCACAGCCCAACAGTGGCCCATTTAAGGTAAAAAGGCCGGTCCAGCTAAAGGCCCACCATATTTTTTCAGACACTAGTGGGCTGGCCCGTTAACAGCCTGCCATGTTTTGGGTCAAATTGAGGCCCATATCAGATCAGGCCCGTTCACAGCCTGTCGTGTTTTGGGCTAAATTACGGCCCATATAAGATCAGGCCCGTTAACAGGCCACTATTCTTTTGGGCCCATTCTAAGCCGGGTTTGTATTTCAGCCTGTTAAATGACCATTTACTAGTTCGGCCCGATAATAGTTTCGGCCTGTTAGCGGCCCGTGGTGCATCTGTGCCGTTGTCGGCCCGGTTTCACTTTAGGCCATTTAACGGCCCATGCAGAAACTGGGCTATTTCTTGTCCGAAGTAACTTTAGGCCTCTTAACGGCCCATAGTCTTCGTGGATAAATTTCAGCCCAACTGGCCAATCGGCCTGTTAATGGCCCATGTAACAGTTGGGCCTAATTACAGCCCGCGTTGAATCCGGCTTGCTTACAGCCCATCTGTTAATGGCCTGTGACACTGCTGGGCCTACGGCCTTCGTTGATACCGGCCTGCTTAAAGCCCATAATTTTATTTGGCCAAACAGGGCCCGAGATATATTTTGGCCTATTAACAGCTCGTTCTATTGGGGCCAAACATGGGCCTTAGGCAGTTTCGGCCTGTATTGGCCCATTAATTTTTCATCTCAATGCTAGCCCAATCTAGTTTTTCGCCTGTTAAAAGCCCATGGTATTCTCTGGCCCAGCTGGCCAGAACTTTACATGGCCTGTTAAAGGCGGAAAACTACTATACGTTTAGACCTGGTAATGGCCCAAGATGATTATAGGCCCATGTTTTGGCCCATATATAGCGAGTTACGGGCCGGCCTAAAGACCGACAACATTGAGATCCATTGAAGCTTCCATCCTAAATTACAGCATACCGACCAAGAATAAACCTAGATTATACAATAAAGAAATTGCGGCATATTACATCCACTAGGCATCAAAGTTCGCCACTGGTGATAATAAAGCGCAACATGACCACGTATTACATACACTGGGCATCAAAGGTCGCCACCAGTGCATATAAACGTGCCGACAATAGAATATACAAAACTGAGAGCACTTCAAAAGGCATTAGGCCTGGCCTGGACGTGCACCGCAAGCAGCCGAACAAGCTGATGAGACCTCAGTTGTGTCAATGATAGATGCTCTATCCCTAGTTGTATAGCACCAAAGCCCGCAAGGCAGTCCTCTGAGATCTTCTTTGCATCGTTGACATCAAGTCCGAGCTGAGCTGAAGCAAGCCTTTCCGCTTTAAGTTGAGACTGAAGAAGTCGAACTGATTGAGGCAGCAACTACACAGAGGTTGTCTCACAGCTGCTGGTGAGTAGCTTCAACTCACTGTCTTCATCAAGACATGACCTTGGGGTCATCTCGCTCTCTTCAAGATAGTTTGGCTCACTATCTTCCCTAAAGTTCTGCCTGGCATAAGAGATACGACTCTGAAAGAGAAACAAGGAGACACGTAATGTGGCGCCCCGCCTGATTACCACTGTAGCCAGACGGTCGCCATGCATGCCAGCACAGGAAATCACTCTGGCATGCGTGTTTACAACAAGTATCATGAACACAGGCATTTCTATTAAAGGATATATAAGTCTTACATGATATCTTACAAGAGTGATGGCAGCGGGAAAGCTCTATCTAAAGCAGCAGGGTCCTGGTGCGGCTCCAATCCACAGGGATCTGACTAGGTTACTCTTCTAGCCCGCGAACGCTCCAGCTCCTCGACGACGAACAACGGATCCTTATGTGAACCTGGCAACATTGAAGGCCGCTGAGTACTTTTGAATGTACTCGCAAGCAAACCAAACTAACATATACACCAAGCAAAGCAATCCATGGCATTCAAGCATGCACTTGTTATTAGAGTAATATTAATTATCATGGCATAACATTCCTATCTAGCAATATTACTTATCATGTTATAACAGGATTATCCAGTGTGATACTATCAAAGTAAAGTAAAGCATGACAAGTGAATAACTCATACTCCGAACATTCTCATGATCCAATCCGAATCTGATCCAAATCCAATCCAAATCATGTGGTCATCCAACCACTCATCTTATAGCCATCCCATGGCTAACATATTATATTCCTGACATCATCTGATGTCTATGCATCTTCACTGAAAGTCTGATAAACTTACTCTCTTCCGGGTTGCCTCACAACCCTCAGAATATTCATGATCCACTGAGTACTTCAGGTCATAAGACGAGTTCTTCCATCATTATTATAACTATTCTAGTTGACCACCTAGAGAGGTCTGGACGGACTGTCCAATACCATGGACGCGGCTATTCGAATAGATTTTACACTCTGTAGAGGTTGTACACTTTACCCACACCATGGAGCACCTGACCTCGTGATCCCATTCAGGTGGACCAGGGTTGCTCCAACGAAACCTGCCTAACCTGTGACCATTCATGTCCTGGGTGGCCCCTGTGTCACCTCGTGACACCTGCCACCGTCGTGGCCAAATAAACTGTCCCAAACGGGGACGCCGGCAAATATCTCAACTGGGCTCACAAGGTTATCGCTGCCTACCGGGCCAGGGCAGCACGCGCGCATAACCTTCCCTATTTCGTGGTACCGATAAAAGAGCACGCGATCAAGCCAAGTCAAGGCCGTCCCATACCGGCAAATGTGGCTGCACGAATAAGTCCGGACAGGTGGCTCTGGATCAACCGAGTAGGTTTAACTTTAGCCATCATTTAGCAAGTATGGATATTCATCATGAATAACTTAACATGGTGGTAACTATGTATGAGGTAACAACTGTGGAAACATAACAACCTATCTCCATATAACATCACAATGATTCATTAGAGGAACAAGATTTAAATGGCACGTTATCACCTTACCAGTCTAGCTGTAAGATACGACCGTCGGAACCCTTGCATAAAACCAGCAAAGAAACCAGTAGCCACCAGAACGGTCTTTACAACTCAGATCTGGGACATTACCGGAATAAGTCAACCCCGGCTCAAGACGGCTGGAAAACAGCTCAGAGCATGAGACGGTGTTGATAAAAAGAATGTAGCAGTTCCCTAAGATGGGCAAAAAACAGCTCAGAGCATAGGGTCACTACTACGGAAAGAAATTCAACAACTGTCCGAGACGGCCGAAAAGCAGCTCAGAACACGACCAGTTGCTGACAAGAGAAATATAAAGTCGGCATCCACCCCGGACGGCCGGAAATAGCTTAGAACACAGGCGTGGTGCCGTCATCGAAGAAAGTGCAAGCAAGGGTTCGTCAGAGTCACATATAGCTCACTACTACGCATACAATCACAAGCATTTTAATTTAAACATGCAGGAATAACACAGAGCAATGCTTTAGGGCATATATCAGATGGTCGGCTTGCCTGGGGTCGAAGAACACTCCGGGAAGAAGTGTGGAGAGTCCTTGGAAAGGATCACCGGAAACCATTCCCTCTCAAAGGGGCTGGATCGGAGTTATGAGCAAAAAGTTATGGCCGTTCGTTGTTTAGGCAGAAAATAAATAAAAATATATTCATTTTCAGCCTAAACCAGTGAACGTCCGCAATTTAAGCATTTCGGCCGGCGGCTGAGAATTGAAAGCGCACTTAGCAGAATGCGCTTTCCCAAGAGAAAGATGTATTCTCATGAATACGTTTTCACTTAAAAACGTGCGGGCCCAGGGTCAACACCGAAATCTGGCTAACGGGCGGGCCCCGCGGCATTGACTCCCTCTCCTCCTCATTCCTTCTTCCTCCTCGCATCTGGACAGAGGAGAGGCGAGGCCGACGCACGCAGGCGCTGACTCCCGGCGGCACAGGCCATCTTCGGCCGAGTTCCGGCCACCGGCGTGACCGGCACCACCAGGCGCCTCCGCCAGGGAGCTTGGCCTTCGCCGGAGAGCAGCGGAGCAGGAGGAAATGTGGCCGTGGCGGACGGCGGCCACGGCCATCATGGGGGCGCGTGGTACGGGCGCGGAGAGGGGGGCTGAAGGTCGGGAGGGCCTCGAAGTGGTCCGGAGGGAGCTCCGGTGAGGTCGGGAGGGAGAGAGGGGGCTCGGGCGGCTCCGATTTGGGAGAGGGCCGAGGCAGCAACGGCGACCAGAGGGAGAGCAAGGGAGCTCCGAGGCTCGAGAGGATGGGCTGGGGAGGTTGCTCGGGTCCGGAGGGCTCGGGGACGCGCTTATATAGGCTCGGAGAGGAGCTTCTCGACGACGGCCGAAGCTCCAGGAGCTCGATGCCGTGGTGACGCTCGGGCGAAGCACCTCCTGTCGGCACACCCGGCCAAAGAGTTAGGGGACGAGGCGGAGTAGAGGAGCAGGCGACGTGGGCGAGCTAGGGGAGCTGGGCGGCGAGCTGGGTTGGAGGTATACGGCGGGAAACACCCAAAACAGCGGCAGGGGACGAGGCGGAGTAGAGGAGCAGGCGACGTGGGCGAGCTAGGGGAGCTGGGCGGCGAGCTGGGTTGGAGGTATACGGCGGGAAACACCCAAAACAGCGGCAGGGCACGCTTTTTGACGACATGGTGAGCGGTCACCACGAGCAACACGTGGCCAAGGCATTGTAGCGACCTCAAATCATGTCAACAAGACAGATCAGAGGTCAGGGAGTCTATTGATGAGAGTTTGGAGGGAAGTGGAGGCAGGAGATGACAGATGAGAGCTCACAAGTGATCTGATATGCAGGTGTTTGACACGTGGTGTGGCCACCACAGTGCTCACCTCGGCCAGACCTTGAGCAGAGGTTAATCACTTACTAGGGTGATCATAATTACAAAGTTTCAACACAAATGGACAACTCCGAATGGTACTTCCTTTGTAACCATGCACTCTGGCCAGAAATGGAGATGAGCTTGCTGGGATCAAATGGCTAGATGGATCTGGCTCAAATTTGGTGGAGAGTGATGATATGAACATATGAAGCCACTGTAAAAGTTTCATACCATTTGGGTACACCAAAATGGTACTTCCTTCACAGTGCTTCCAAATGGACAAAAACTTAAAAAATTTGCTGTGGAGGCATGGATGGAGGGATTGAGCTGATTTTTGGTTTCCATGAGTGATTTCTCAATGTTAATCACCATGAAAAATTTGAGCTCAAATGGATCAAGGGTTCAAGCACTTCCTTTGCAAACTGAAAATCTAGACAGAATTTGCAAATGGATGCTGTGCTCAAACTTTGAACTATGGAACTTTGATTTTGACGGAAATGGTGAAGATATGGATAGGGTAAGCTCCACAATTTATTTGGGATTTTTCCTGGCTACCAAAATGGTAGTTCCTTTAGAAACCGCCCAAAATGCAATATTGGCATTAAATAGGAAAATGCAATTTCCCTCATTTAATTATGGCCAATATTTTTATGGGAGCTTAATATGATCACAAATAACATCTCCACAAGTTTTCATGAACTTTGGAGATGGATAGATATTTTCCTGGATTTAATTCCTTTAACTAGCAGAAAAAGGAATTAATTATAAATGAAAAATATTGCTAATGACTTGGCATTATTTTTGCATATCGAGGGTATAAAAAGATAGGATGATCACTGGGAAAAGTTTGGGAGTCAGCAGATCAAAGGAACTTGGGGTTCCTTTGCAACGGAAGAAATTAGGGTTTCCCTTCCGGCAACTCAGAAGGTAGGGTTTCGACGGCAAAACCCTGAGAATATCTTGGATGGCAAGGTTGGGCTGAAGAGAATCTCGGGTTGGATAGGGAAAGCAAGGCTGAATGACCATCTTCATATACCCAAGAGCTAAAGAAATCCGATAACACAGAGAAAAAAGACGGGAGTCAAATCCCGCGAAGGAAAAAAAACAGGAGCGAAAACCAGGGTGTTACACGTAACAGGTTTCACAATTATATAAGCAAATAAATGGATCTATTCTACATAAGGAATATGTTTTTACAACTACAATTTAAAACTGGTAGTTCTTGCAAACATCGAATCAGATGTAAACACCAAAGTAAACAGCAGTGGAGGAAATGATAACTATCCAAATCTATACTAGAACAAAGTTTGAAGGCTTGAGAAGGATGAACTTACATTACATGTTAACATGGGCTGGACAAAGCCCTTCTCCATGTCAATGGAAGGATAATTCAATAAATTCCCCAAAGAAACTTCTTTACAAGCGTTGCCATTATTCTACATTTTGTAAAGAGTAAATATATATCAAATAATATTGGAAGAAATAGAGGATAATGAAGCTCAGGAGCAGAGTGATGATACATAATCAAATAGCAATTAATTAAGTACAGCGTTACAAGGCAAAAGGTACTGACAAGAGGAATGCAGACATCAACGTGTGCAGTGGCATTGGCTTTATTCAACATTTTGGTAAGAGTAAATGTAGATCTGATAATTTGGAGAAAGTGGAGGGCAGGGCAGATAAGATGCAGAGTAATGCTAGACAATCAACTATCTCGCAATGCAAGTACAGTAATACTACCACCGTCTGTTATTACTTATCGCTCAAATGGATGTATCCAGCACTATTAAGTTCTAAATACATCCAATTGAGCAACAATTAATTCGATACAGAGGGAGTACATGACAACAGGTACTTACATGAGCAATCCAAAACTTCATAACCATTGTGTTAATTCTACATTTATCTAAGAGTAAATATAGATCTTATAATTTCGAGCAAAGGAAGGATAAAGAAGCGAACATTTACAGTGATGCTACATAATCAAACAGCAATGAGTGTAAGTATGCTGACAAAGGGCAAGAGGTACTGACAAGAGCAATGCAGTGCCCAGTATTGTTGTGAGATCCTATGATCCTTCGAGAAAGGAGATTCATCTGAAATTAGTTTTCATACAAGAGAGAAGGTAAGGCACATGCAGAAATTTAGGAGTTCAAATTTTGAATTGATATCATAGACAGTACCTGACGCTGGGCTCTCTGCAATTCTAATAGGGGTTTGGCCAGTGGAGTAGGGGTAAAGTGTGGTACAGTTGGGCCTGTGTTTTTTGTGGCTGCTGATCTATCTGATTTAACAGGTATCACTACCTTTTCCAAATACCTAGTTTGTACTCCTTTAGGATCTGCACTCACCCTCTTCCTTTTGGACATCTATTACAAAAGAACAACATTTGACTGGAAAAACATAGTATGATGACACATGGAATAGGTACGGAAAATGGATAGGTATGGCATATACTCATATATGATGCTTAAACTAAGCAGATGGTGGTGTAACAAAGTAGAAGTAACGCAAGAGGTCATATGCAAAATATGTGCGACCAATACAACCTTGCCAAGTTAGAGGAAGCACCTTGATGGGTGAATAAGATAGGCCATCCTCCACCATGCCATGTTTCTTAGCCAGTGGATTGTTCCGTAATTTTACTCTCGTGCGCCTATTCTCATATTCATTTTGATCATGTTCAATACTTGACATGCATGGAAACATAAAAACAAGTGAGATTATCTTTGTAATGCAGAAGTGATTCTAATCCAATATTGCCTCCCTGTAAACCCCTTTGTGCTATCTCTCCAATTCTTCTGAGAGATGCCATGCATGCTCTAATTTGGTGTGTGCATTAATATAATGTGGCCTACTACTCAAAATATGAGAGCTCCAGAAGTGATGATACTTCGCAGATGACAGCTTCAACATATAGTAAAGAAGAACAAGTCGACCTGACCTGACAGATTCAAAATATACTAAGGGAGAACAACTCGACCTGACCAGTCGACCGCAAATGTCTCTGCTACTCTTCCCAACAAGGAACAAACTTATTAAAGAAGAGAAGAGGATCATGTTAAAGAAGAGCAGTAGAGCAAGCAGATTGAAGATATTACAAGTCTTTCTATACAATGTCTGTTGCCCACCCATGATGAACCAGAGCGCTCAGAGAAATACTATTCCTTCCGGTCTCTCCATATGTGGCTCACATGCATTTTGAAACTAAAGTAGGAACATTTAGCTGACCAATTAAACATGTCTCAGTTTTACTAATATCAGCATAATATCAGATTCGAATTTGTACAACTAAGCTTGTTTAGCTCGATGGGTGGAGCAGTGCTATTACGACACGAACCACGTAGGCTGATCGTGGTCATCATAAAATGGGGAACCGTAAGCATGATGAGTATAGTGTTGACCGTGGCAGTGGGATGGCAGATCTGAAGCTGCAAACCGCGCAAAGGGTAATTAGCAACCGATGTTTGCTTTGAAATAACAACTAAGATTTGGTATGGACAAGAAAGTACAGTCAACAAGTGACAAAGAACTGCAATTCTGCTATCTCTCTATATGTCGTGACATGCATTTGGAAACTCAAGTCGGACCTTTAGCTAACCAAGTAAATGTGTCTGTTAACTAATATCAGTATCATATCACAGTCATATTTGAACAACTAAGCTTTGGAATTATGAGTGTTGTGTTGTTTAGCTTGAAGGGTGGAGTACTGCTAGTACGACAGAAAGCACCTATGCAGATCATAGTAGGGTAGATAAAAGGGGAAAACCCTAAGCATCAAGAGTAAAATCAGGGAAGTGGAACTAGCTGGACCATATGGGCTTGTATTGCCGGTACGACAAGAAAGGGTTTGGAAAGGCTTCGTCCCCAAAAGGGGCATCTCTATTCAACTGAAGGCACAATACTGTTACTATCAGTATAGACTATCAAAGACGACATAGCTCCCAACATTTCCCGGATATTATGGCACACCATCTAGAATCGTTGAAAGCATCCATAAGAAGCGACCCAATAGACCTGTCGACTGCAAATGTCCCTACTCCACTTCCCGACAAGGAACATCCTGTACTACTCCCTCCGTTCTTAAATATAAATCTCTTAGAGATTCGAATGCGGACTACATACGAAGCAAAATGAGTGAGTGTACACTCTAAAATATGTCTATATACATCTGTATGTAGTTCTTATTGGAATATCTAAAAAGACTTATGTTTTACCGAAAAAGGCTTTCGCCCCGCTTTATAAATAAAGCAACGATGAACAACACCCGTACAAACACATGCCACCACAACACACGCACGCACCCAAGGCAGTTTAGGAATGGAGGAAGTAATATACTTATTAAGAAGAACATAAGAGCAACATGGTAACAAAGAGCAAGCAGATTTCTCTACTTTTTTCTCTACTCTTATACTCTTATCTCTATCTACTCTTATAAAAAAAGAGTTGGTGATGATGGTGTGCCTGCCATCCTGCAATATAGGCCATCCGATTTATATCTGATGTATAAGAAGGAAACTATGGCAATTCTGCAAAAAGATACCCACACCCCTCTCCACATTTGCAAATAAGGCCTTCCCACGTTCATCCTTTTCTCCCACATGATAAACTACTCATACAAATGCATCTTGATGTTCCGTGCAACGCACGGGCATCTTGCAAGTTAGATAATACAATGTGTGTTGTCCACCCATGATGAACCAGAGCGCATGGAGAAATGCAAATCCCTACTGTCACTCTATATGTGGTGCACATGCTTTTCGAAACGAATATAGGAACATTAGCTAACCAATTAAACATTATCTGTTTTAGTAATATGAGCATCATATCAGATTTGTATTTCAACAAATAAGCTTTGGAATTATGAGTGGCATGTTGTTTCGCTTGACGGGTTGAGGTCTTGACGAGCAGTGCTAGCACGACACGAAGCACCTACGATGATGGTAGTGAATATAAAGGGGGAAAACCATAAGCTTTACGAGTATAGTGACCATGCCATGGCGGATCTGAAGGTGCAAACCGGAAAAAGGCTACTTCGCAACCAATGTTTGCTTTCAACTGGCCACTATGATTTGGTACGGACAAGAAAATTACAGTAAACAAGTTACGATCTATTTTCCGGGTGAGATCAATAACTTAAGCAGATATGAAAGAGTACCACCTCTCTTGTGACGCCGTGTAGGCCCCTGCTGATATGTTGAGGGTGCTATAGGTGCGATGGCTGTCGGCGGCGCGAAAGAAGACTTTAGACGGCAGACGGCCGGGTCGGGGGATAAGTCCTATTGCCGTGGACGAGGCGGTCGTAGGAGCAGCAACGGCAAGGTGGACGACGGCGCCGATGAAGCGAGAGGACGCAATGAAAGGATCCTGGTCCGGCGCCGTGGATGAGAGATGTCCATCTCTTGCAGTGGACGACGGGGTAGGGATAGCGGCTCCGGCAAGGTGGAGGATGGGGTGGTGGACGGAGGAGGCTGGCCGGAGTGGGAGGTTGTTGTGGCGCCGACGGTGTATGAATGGGGAAATGGAGGGGGAGGGGGGATCTCAAACTTTGGGACGCGCTTGTCTGAAATGTGGGAAAGTTACGAACTTATCCCCCGTTTAAAATTTTGGACATCTCGTCGGTTGGGGATAGGACGGTAATCTCGCATCTCCCCAATATTTGCCGGTAGCGATTGAGTGTATGAACGAGGCTGACAGGTAGGGTGGTTGTGTCACGTCTGAGGGAAGTTACACATCTGCCCCTATTTAAAATATTTGCCTACATCAATTTCGGACAACGAGAGTTTGTTTTGCCGCCCACCGTGTATGAATGGGGAAATGGAGGGAGAGACACAGGTCTTTCGGACGAGCTTGAATCAAATGTGTTTTTCCGCCCACGTTTGGCGCCCACCGTGTCCGAATGGGCTCAGAGGCGGTCATGTCATGTCTGATTGAAGTTACTAGTCTACCCCTATCGACAGCAGTGGAAATTGGGTCGATTAGGATGTGAAGTGTCAGGGGTAGACAGTAATTTCCATCTCGCAAAAACTTGCTTCGGGCAGCCGACAAATGATAGTGGGTGTTTTGCCGCTTCGTTCAAAATTTGGGGGAATTAGCATTCACGTTTACCCTGGGCCCTGGCAACTAAATTCAAATCCAATTTGTATTCGATTACAAATATCCATACATCATTCTACGTTTTGTTATTTGTTTCTTCAAAACCACGACAAAGATTTATTCCACCTTTATATATTAATATGATTTAGAAATGTCGTGATCTTCGAATTCAGTAGGTTGGATACACTTTGAGTCAAACAGTTATTTCATCCAATACAATATGCTCACACGAAAAATAGTTCACCTTATGTCAATCATACAAGTACTGAGGATTACCTCGCCTAAAAAATTCAGATCATTACAACACATGGACAACATAGGGGGTCTTACAACATAATCCATTCAGAGACATGACACAACATGCAAGTATACTAATCTAATGACAATTTCAACTAGTATCTAAAGAAGAACTGGGATTACCCTGGGCTTCAGATAGCAGAAGCAGCAGGACCTCCTCCGTCTTCTAATGCAACATTCTTACTTCCTCCAATTCTTGGTTTTCTTGCATAATGCGTGCAGCTAATTGCATAATTTCCAGCCTCAAGATCAAGATTACCTCATTCATGGCAGCCACACCATCTCTTTCTGCCTCTAGTAGAGCCTCAAGAACTATAATATCTGTGCCAAGACTGCTCTCCGGCGGTGTTGCCTCTGAACTGCTACCATCTGGTAACATGGATGGCACACTGCTTCCACAAATAGATTCTGGGGTTGTACATTGTGTCCTAGTGTGAACGGCATCCTGAAAGGTTTCCGCTGGACATAAGTAAGAGATAGTTATCGCATGATCCAGGCAGTAAGCTTACATGGTAAACGACATATGAATTATTGCCGAGCATGGCAAGCTATATTTAAATGGTTCGAAGCAACATCAGCCGAAAAGAAATTAAAATGGTAAGATGAAACTAGGGATGTAAGTGGCAAATAAACGGCATCCGCCAGTCCGATCTAGTTAGTTTTTGCTAGCTCGCTAGTTCATTTTCCTCAAAAAACAAAAACTCTTTTGAACTATCATACCACTAGTGAACTTTAATCAGGATTAAATGGGACCCAGTTGACATCCCTAGTTGAAAGGGAGTGTACCACCACTATATTTAAGTTGCCAAGGCATCTAAGCAGTTGAAATAATCTGAGAAAGCACTTAACAGTGTGGCCTCATATAAACTACGAAGACAATCTTGTGATGAAGTTCATAGGAAAAGTTAAGTAGTCAAATGAACTAGGCATGCATTTCTTTACGATAGTACAACATGCACTACTGACATATTGGCCAACTTAGGTATAGCCTAACAAGTAACAAACAAGCATTCGAATCAAGCATTACAGCAAAGCAGACAACTGAACTATTTGTAATTCTGTAGGATTACAGGTTGAGGGCACAAGCCAAGAAAGCATCCCACACACATTACATTTCACATGTACTAAAACACACTGTCTTACCATATGTTGCTGTGGAGCCTCACTGCTGTTGCAATGTTCTTTGAAGATATCGTCAGCATCCCGTGGTTGCAAATCTAGTTGTTGCAGTTTATTCTGCACACTCTATTTAGGTGAAATTAATTTTAATCGCATGCACTGGTTCGAATTGATCATCAATGGTTCATCTAAACTAATGAAAGAAGGGTGTGTGCTTACACGACAATATATGTGCTTCACTCTATTTTTATGCTTGTTCGAGGTGCCAGCCCCAAAAGAACAAATATTTTGCTTGATGGGGTTGGCAGCTCCATAATTAATAGAAGCATCAAATTAGTCATGCAACTTGGGAAGATCAAGAACGCACAAAAAAGTAATGAACAGAGGCTCGAAGCAGTGATGTAATAGCTAGCATCAGAAAATGTAGGGTAAAACGAACAAAAAGCAGTGAAACCACATGCTAGTTTGCTGATGTGTAATTAACCATAGAGAACATGAAGCAGTCTGATGGAACCAACATGTGGCATCAGAACAACACCATTATCATAAATATAGCATGCAAGAAGTAAAATAGTAGGCAGTGATATCTAGGAAGTACAGTAATACTTAGGACAAAACAAAAGCATTGTAACTATATGTGCACTGGTTTGTAATTTAGCACATGTAACATGTTCACTGCCAGAAGTATGGCCCTACAGGTGCAAGCAGAATAACGCGTCTCATGAAAAATTGAATGATGCCCTGAAGAAATTCAAAGGTGCGGTCCTTATGCTAAAAAGTGAACGTAGGCGCCGGCCGTTGGATAATAGTACCTGATTCTCGGCGGCGTATGGGTATCATTGTCATACTTGATAGCTAAGGATCATCGATGGTGCTCGTGTTGCGGTTGAGTTTGGGTCGGCTGTCGCCGTTGCTGAAGCGGCTCCGGTGCTTTGGTTGCGGCGCTTGTCGACATACAAGAAAGCTCATCTGTGGTAAGTGAACAGCTCCACGATAAAGAAGAGAAAAACCGAAGGAGTACAAATCAAAATAACTTGATTAGGCTTCGGCGTCAGTAAAGCAGGGCCGGTGGAGTTGAATATGGCGTCCATGGAGCGGGTCTGGTGCAGTGGACGAAGGCGTTGGCGAAGCACATCTGGTGCGGTGTACAGTGCTTTTGGTGAGGCAGATCTGTTGCGGCGGATGAGGGCTTGTATGAAGGGCCAGCGATGGGGCGGACGAGGGAGTCGGTGAAGGGCCTACACTGTGGTGGACGAGGGCGCCGGTGAAGCAGATCTGGTGCGGTGGACCATGATTGCGGTCAAGGAGATCTGGAGCGGTGGACAAGCCAGTCGCTGAAGCAGCTCCGGTGAAGTGATGAGTTGGCAGTTGGGTGTTCCAAGGTGCGGAAGGTAGATCCGGCGGGATGTGAGGTCCACCGCTCCGGCGGAGGACTAGATTCGACAGCTTGGCGTGGTTGGGGGGGCGGGGAGGGGAAGGGGAGGAGCTCTAGGGAAGAATGTTGGGGGCAAAGAGGGGAAAACAATGGAGTTACCAAAGCAGCCCATTTTCGTTCATGTGGTAGGGGTTAAACAGGAATATCGCAGGGCTAAACTTTCGGGTGCGAGATATTTCGATGTGAGCGGGAAATTTGAAAGCTTTTGGCGCCTGAAATTAAGTTTTCTCCTCTTGTACGGCCGACTATGATATCATGGGCGATAATTTATTTGTTTTGCACGCAAAAAAAGTGCAAGTTTCAAAAATCAATGTCTCCAACTCGAAACTTAGATTGTCCATTCAATTCAAATATGGATCATTGAGCTATTGGAAGCAAATACCATCATATGGTCCAATTCAAATGAAATTCCAAATGTGTTTATCCTAAATATGTTGACAAAAGCAAAAATGTGTATGTGTATGAATAAAGTGGATGATTATAAAGTTTGAACATGCCCGTATGTGTATATCTCTAGGTTTGATATATGAATTTGAAATCATGAAATCCCGGCTTAAAAAATGTACCTCCGTTTAAATGAATTACAAAAGCTAATGATGGAGTCGAATTCCAAAATTCCAATCTTAGGTTTGTAATTCTGGTACTTCAAAGTATATTACGCATGTTCAAAAGTATCGTTATCTCATAGTCCAAACTGTGAAACAAATTGATCAACCATGAGTGCACACACTATTGACCATATATATCTAAATTACGCTAAAGTCTCTCAAATATAGACACCTCACACTTTATCTGAAGCCACCCCCCCCCCCCCCCACAAGTCATTCTCTTCTAAAGTCCGGACATGAACAGAGGAGCACATTAACACCCCCCTCTCTTCTAAAGTCCGGACCCCAATATAGGTCTCTATCACTTTGTCTCTCGGGCATGCACACATCTCTTCCCCCACTCTCTAGGTCTCCCGGCATCTCTCTTTCCCAAGAACAGGCACTATATAGAGTGTATCTTTCCCATACACACAAAACAACACCCCCAAATGTCTATCTCCCTAGTTATGTGGTTCTCGCACACTCACCTCACTCACCACCCCCACTGCAAACAAGCACCCATTGTCTCCTTGTGCACCACTCTCCTCTTTCTATCTCTCCCACATGCGGACCCGCCCCAGCTTCTTCCCTATATACATATATGTCGTGACTCTTTCCATAGCTCCCTAACGTATCATCGTTCTCAATCTCGCACGTTGTTTTCTACACCATCTATTCTAGATCTCTCATGAAGTCTCTATCACAAACACATGATGACTCGCTTCCCTTGTGTCTCCGTACATAGGCCACTTTCGAACAACATCAACCTTGTCTCCCTATCTATACGCCACTTCCGCACACAAACTACCCCTCTCTCTCCCCCTCTCTTCCTCTCTATCTCTCTCCCTCACTAGCTCTCTCCCTCGCTCTCACACCCCTCTCCCACACACATTCGATGTCTCTTCCAAATAGTCTGCTCCCCGCCCGCACCCATGCTATCCCGCTACTACACATGCCTTTGTCTCTCTTTGACATACATGTCACACCATTCCCCCTTCCTTACTAGGTTTACATCATTAGTGGTCTCTCTTCTCCACATACACACACTCCCTCTCACACACACGCGTGCGCACAAACACACACAGACACGCACAAACACCCATCTACCTGGATCCTTCTTTTAAGACACACACCCTTGCATATTCTCTCCAGCTCTAGGTATGTATATATCCCCCCTCTCTCTAGCTCACATGCACACCAAAATTCTCCATCTCTCTAACTCACACATCTCTCCCCATGTCTGCATGTGTATCTCACACACTCACTCTCTGATTATGTCTATGTGTCACCATGTTACACAACACAAAGCCCCATGCACATGTCTCTCTCTATCCTCCACACACAGAGACACAAAGAATCTCTTACCATTGCCTCAGTCTCTACACATATCACACACGCACGCTGTCTCTCTCTCGCACACACGCTCAACAAAGGTTTTCCCGTGAATAACTTACTGTCTATTCATCAATAGTCGTGGTAGTACGGCGAACACGAGACGTGAAAAAGAATAAATCTACATGTGCGTAGACCACCTAGTATGACTACTAGGACTAGAGCAAGCCGAAAGCGCGCCGCCATCACCCCCTCTTTATCGGCGACGGGAAAACCTTTGTTTTACACAGTCGAGAAGTCATCGTGCTAAGGCCCCACATGCTCAACCGTTGAATAGAATGTAGATCCAAGTTTATGGAAACAAGTATCGATAATACATTTGTATCTCCATACTTATATCTCTTCTCTTATAAAAAACTGAGTTGGTGATGATGGTATGTCTGCCATCTTGTAATATAGACCGTCCGATCTATATCTGACGGATAGAAATTAAACTAAAAGATACCCGCACCTCTCTCCACATTTGTAGACAAGGCCTTCCCTCGTTCATCCTTATCTCCCACAACCTCATTGTTGAGCAATTAAAAAAGGAAGCCTCTGGAACAAACTGGCATGGTGGTCGCTGCCAACGTCGTCCATCCCCATGCCTCCGCTCAGTCCAACCACCAATCACCACCACGCCCCACTCCTCCTCACCTTATCTCTCCTCTTTCTCGAGATATCATTAGTTTTTACACATGGGATTACTCCCGCATGGGTCAATCACAATAGGTGTTTTATTAAAAAAAATGCATCTTGATGTTCCGTGCAATGCACTGGCATCTTGCTAGTACTCCTACAGAAGACTTAGTTGGTGATGGTGGTGTGTCTACCATCCGTCATTTCTGACCATTAGATCTACATCTAACGACGGTGAGGTAAGTTGTTGCCTTTTCTCAACAACATCCCACTTCTCTACCAATTTGCAGAAAAACCCTTAATTAGTATCTTAAAACCAACCACATCCCTCCCTCACCTCACCAAAACAGCCCAAGGAATATATTCTGATTGAAACATAATATATTTCTAGTGATATATGTATATCAAAATTAGAGTGTTTTCTATCAAGTTTGTGAATAAGTATTATTCTAATTATGATCCGTTGCAACGCACGTGAACATTGCTAGCATTTCCAACCATGCAAAAAATGCTAGTATTTCCATAGTTTTGAGTTTTCCATCAAGATATTAGTCACTCATGGTTGATATTTAGTTTGAATTACGTACACATAGGCACTATGTAACTAGCCGTGCTTATTGGCTTCCAAAGCTTAACTTTCACTCCTACTTACAGTATGTAGAGTATTTTACAAAAAACTACCACTTTCAACCAGCCCTAGGAAGAAACTATTGTACAAAAAATAGCAAAAACATACCCAAAATTTCTTAATCCGCGCCAAAAAACTACTACCTAGTGCCGATTAGGCTCGTTTAAACCCGTTTATGATAGGGTTGGCCCACACGTCCGTGCTGATGAGGCAGCTTAAACCAACACATTTTGTTTGACCGTTGACACGGGGGACCCACATCTGACCTTCTATCATGTTCTTCCTCCTCCAATCATTATTTTTCCTGAACATTACTTCAAACAGTTCTTATGCATGTTCGTTGGTGGCGCCGGTGATGAGCGAGCTGCCGCCGCTCCGTCGGACGGGCCGGACGCCACGCTGGCCTCCGCATAGGTTGGCTGGCTGGCCCGAGCATGGCTCACGCGCGAGTAAGCCGCCGCGCTGGCCTTTGCTCGAGCCAGATGGCTGGCCTTAGCACGACACGTGCGAGCAAGCCGCCGCACCGCCGTGCCAACCTAGCTAGCAAACCTTGCAGACAAGCAGCTGGATGCATCCAGCAGGGTGTGTGCTATCTTGTCTAGCTAGCGGTCGCGAGCGCCGGACGGAGCTGGCACCCGGGCTGCCGCAGGATGGGCTCTGTGCCGCCGGTGCTTTTGACCTCGCCTTCTGCCGATGGCGGTAGTTGCGTCCCATGTCCGAGGATGACCAGGTGGACGGGACGGAGGTAGGAGGTCACTCGGGGATTTTTTTTCCAGACTGACATGTAGGTCCCACAAGTCATAATGCCTAACTTGCCGGTCGAATAGAAGGCGTTGACTTAAGTGGCGACATGGGTTGAAACGTGCCTATAACGGCACTTTGTAGAGTAGTCGTTTCTTGGTAGGGCTGGTTGGTAAGTGGTAGTAGATTCTTCGTATTAGTGGTTTCTTGTAAGGAACAATGTACTAGCGACAAAAGGCGATTCTAGGTTGCGTTGTACTCCAACGAGTACTACTAGTGGTCGCGGGAGTGTATAGCTCGTTTTGTGGGTTCGATTGCAGCCGAACGCACGGCGGCCTTTTTTTTTTAAATAGTAACCTCGCTGCGAGCCAATATTGTACACTGGTAGTTTGACTTTTGAAGTCGAATGGACGTGTCGCACCACAATCTGGGTGCACTGGATAGCCCAGCCATGCGAACGGGTTTTCCCTCCCATCATCTCGTGGCTCGCATACTAGAGTAGTACTCCTATATATCAATTCACACCATGCAAAGTTTCTCACCTGCGTGCTCGCCCTAGCCGCACCTCGCTTGCAGCTTCCTCATCATCTACCATATTTAAACTAGCACCTCCCAATTAAGCCCGAGGAGCCAGAAAAGCCTGGCATGGCATTGGGAACAATGCAATATGGCTCTGTACGTAAAGTGCTACTCTACTACTCTATACCTTGTGGCGTTGCACGCATGGACTTCGCTCCATTATTGGCTCTATAAAAGAAATTCCTCTTGACGTGATTTTTTTTTGAAACGGAGGCAATAGCTTTGCCTCATCTCATTCATAAAGAAGGAACTAACAAAGTTCGACGAGATCCATTACACCTCCACAAATGGAAGAGAAAAGCCTAGTCTCCCTGTATCAAAGAACTCAAATGTTCTGCCCCCGCAGTAACCGTCGCTGATAAACAGGCTGCTAGTTTGTGCGTGAGAGGAGCGGCTGAGTAGGCCAGCTACGCGCTTGAATTGAGCACGGAGAGTATGCACTATGCAGGTGTACTTTCCCTGCATTGATAGTACAGTGATGGTTCTAGAGAACAGTAGTACCCTCCACTTGCAACTGTAGCTCCTTGGCCTTGAGATTCAAGAGTTCAAAACTAGTGCACTATAGAAGTACAGTACATCGCACTACTAGTTGAGAAAGTAGTAGTACTACTACTACAGTACGAGTACATAGTAAATAATAGCCTCACCATCACGGGGCACTAGGCACTACCACTATGCGTGCCCGCATAACTTCCTTATCTCCTCCTCGCCAGTTCCCCTCCCCCCGAAGAGACCAAGGAAGTTCATCGCTGCTCCCATGGATTCGCCAGGCGGTTCTCCTCCTCGTCGGGGCTGGGAGACCTCAGACGACGATCCTCTGGGAGAACTCGCATGCCGCTCCGACGTCCTCACCGCCGCAAGACTCAGTGCTTCCTGCACCAACTATTTTAAGACGGTGCTTAAACAGGCTTGGGAAAAGGCCATGCTTGTTGGTCTTCCATGCGTCCTCGAGGAGAAGGTTATTCTATGGGACAATCCATCGAACAGTCCACCACTCCCTGGCCATGGTTGCACGTTGACTTCGCTAGAGTTGCCGATGTTGAGAGGTAGTCGGATTTTGTCCGATGAGCAGGTCAGTCATGGAGTTTGATCAGGTAGTGTATATTCTAAATATAGTACTTAGTTATTCCATCCTGTAATTTCTCCGCTGCCCACCGTCTTATATATAGGTATGGGTTGGTGCCAACGAAGATTGGCTTGCATACCTCCGGCCGAATACCACCATCATTTTGCACAACATCCACAGCAGTGCGGCCGTTCCCACCCCTTCTCCACCATTGGGATCGGCCTTCCGGACTGGCTGGGCTTGAATACGCATGATGATGCCTACATGAGATTGAAGAAGATAGCAATTGCAGACCCGTCAACAAAGTGACGCGGCTACGACGATTACTATCTCATCACGGTGTTCAACATAAGGATTGCCATCAATACAAAAGGCAGTAAGGACAGAGGCTGGCACATGTTGGCCGCGGCAGATTTGTACCCCTACACGTTCGAAGACTCCATGTGCCATGTAGACCGCATCTTCGCGGTGACAAGCCAGGGGACTTGTTTCATCTGGTTGCCATCCTATGGTACGAGAGATTACAAACGGAATGCACAAACCATCATTTGCATCCCTAACGGTACTCCATTATTTTGCAGGGACCAGTCATCCCCCGATCAAAATAAGATCGCCGATCCTGGATGTGCATTTGCATCCGCGATTCGTTCTAACCTGGAACCTTGTAGCTGACTTTGGCATATTGGGATCAACTATCATAGCAGTCGTTACCCATGGTACCACTGATGTGCAACATGGTCACACAATCTACCACGATCGGACCGTCACCATCTACCCAGATATTCCATTTTCTCATTGCTGTGTGTTAGAGTAGTAGTACTTGTTAGTTATTTTCTTTTCTTGACTGGGACATGTTTACTGTACTAGTACAACAATTTAGTATTATATTTTTTTTGACCCTCTAGCCTTCTCTTTCATTATAGTACTACTTACTAGTACTAGTACTTTTTACCTTGGAGGACGCGTATAGCTAGCTAGGCCCTTGAATACTTGAACCCACTAGTTCCAACCATTTTTGTTTTTCCATGTCTTACTATCTCATCCATGTAGCCAAGAGCGGCTATATATAATAAGCAGGTTATTTTACTTCCTCTATACCGGAGTAGTACTATTTGCTGCACAATATTACTAACCGCCATATTTGAGCACAACATTATTATGCATGGACCTTGACCATGTACATCACCATGTGTCTAGATCTGAGATGCCGTGTGTACCAGATGAACGACGCTGAGTTCGACCCCTGTGATGCTATGTGGGTGCCGAGGAACACTCTTGGAGAGTACTCGCTTTTCATTGGAGACAGCTACCCCATTGTGAAGTGGATGCCACCTTCCGTGCACGACACCAAAGGCCTGCCGTTCATGAATCATGGTTGTGTCTTTAGTGCGCACTGCTGGATGAACGACATGCTGGGACACGCTATCCCTGATTTATGCTGCTTCAGCTTGGATGAGTCTCCATCGTGTGGAACCGGACTAGAAAGCTGCGACAATGATTCCCGTTGCCCACCGCTATGGATCGTGCCATCTATGAAGAACACCTGGGACTGGAACCTGGAGGTTATGGAGCCCATCTATAATGTGTAAGTGGAGTATGGTAAATTGTGAATGGTAGCGCTGTGAATATATGTAGACTAGTCGTGCACAAATTTATCACATGAAGTGGAGATGAACTTGTTTGGCATACTGGCATTTGTCCTTTAGAATTTATTACTAGTAAATGTGTTATGTGTACGTGCAATTTGTGTGGCTGTTGCACGGGCTCCAACATGCTCTGTGAGAAAAAAAGGTGGCACAGCTTTGGATATAGGTGACGTGGTGGCATCATACAGTAGCATTGTTCGCTATAGTTGTAGTACTCCTACTAGGACGGCAACTCCTATAAAACCTTGCGCTTGGCTCTTTGCCTCTTCAGGAGGTTCAACACTTCGTACTCCTGTGAACCTTGCACTTGGCTCTTCGCCTCTTCGGAAGGTCCAACAATGATGATACTACAGTACAATATGCTTCTGGCAATCTGACACCGAATGAACTGCTGCACATCCACCGCGAGGGCGAGGGCGAGGGAGAGGGAGAGGGCGCTGTAGTCAAAACCCTCTCCTCGTGCTGCGAGCCACCATGTGCGTGGGCGAGGGAGAGGGTGTAGGCGTACATAGTAAGCAAGCTTCTCCTCATCCTATGAGCCACCGCGCGTGCGCGAGGGAGAGGGCGTAGTAAGCAAGCTTCTCCTCGTTCGGCGAGTTGATGGGACACATCAAAGTAGTAGTACTAGTCCATACTGCGTCCTTTTCGGTTAATATGACTTAATTTGAAACGAGAAAAATACACTGGCGGTCAACGTATGTAACAATACGCTCATTACGGTCACTATATAGTTTTGCGGTGATTATACGGTCACTAGCTCACCGTAGAGCACCGTATTGCACCCTACTGACCGGCCACATAGTTGACGTGGCACTTTGTTGACTGGTTAGATTGACACCTGGTTTCTGGGTCCCACCTGTCAGTTGGCAGAGCAAAGAAATCAGTTAGACAAAACTTTACGCAGGCGCGACAGGAGTCCAACCCTTGCGCGCGAACCACCCTGGCTGTGTATGTGAGTGCATGCATGTGTACTCCCTCGGTCCGTGAAAAACTGTACATCTAGCATTAGTAAATTTTCCAACAAAGAGTGTACATCTACACTTCCAATGCACTTAGCCTTTAATCTAATCGATATTGATTGACTAATGCACCAACTTGTGCTCTAGCTATAGGCTACATGTCTATCTTTAATTACAGCATGCAACAACCTTCATTTAATCTTCTTCTCTCAATGGTCGCATGCACGCATAAGTCTGCTATTTTTGGGCATTAATTATGCCATGAAGTTCCGGTTCATCTTGGTCAATGTGTAAATCTCTATATGTACAGTCTTTCATGGACGGAGGCAGTAGGTTGAGAACTTGAGCGTGAGCGTGTGTGTTGCGTCGTGTGCTGTGTGCCGCATGGATGCGTGAGTGTTGCGTGCGTGCATGTGTACGTGTGAGTGTTGCATGTTTCATGCATGCATGCATGAGGCTTTTGCTCCCTCCCATTGACATGTTCATATTTCAAGCTTCATTAAAACGTTGCATGAAAGAATTAAGAGAAAACTCATCAATGCATGTAAAAGTTTTGGTCATTTGTTCCTCACGCATGCATTCCAATTAATACATTCGTAAACACAATTTTCTTGAGGAAAACAAGCCCATTATTGAGTACTTTCGGAGAAAAAAATCTTCGGGCACTCATCATTTACTACTACCTTGGTTGATGATTTTTTTATTGACCTGTATATAAACCTCCATCCTGGTTTAATGGTACCCTTCGTACTTAGTGTAAAATTTTGACCATAAATTTAACTAACAAAGTGTCAATGCATGTCATAAAAAACTATACCATTAAAAACTATGTTCAAATACGAATCCAGTGATATGATTTTTTGTGACATGCATTAACATTTTATTAGTTAAATAGATGGTCAAAGTTTGACACAAAATACTACTAGTACTCCTACATTATTGGCGTCGGGTGCCTTGGCCAATGTTTCATCTTGTTGGACAGGATGAGAGTAGAGGCATAGGGATACTGTAGATAGGAAGTCTTGGCGATCCATTATTCCCCATCTCGGTTAGAGAGAACTATTTAACTAGTCTTCATAGTGAAGTGACAATACACGCAGCAGCAGATGGGACACTTAATTAATAAGCTGAACCAGCGTGTTGGTGTTAATAAATCAGCCTTACCCAGTACTGCCATCATGTTTGCTAGTGGAGCACGCTTCCGCAAATATGCCTACGCACCTCTCTCTTCCATTAACTGACATATGGGCCCTCTTGAGGTAGACCCACATGTTATCGGCTTAACTATTTACACTCCGAAGGACAGTATATCCTGGTAGTAGTACTAGTAGAATTGAGATTTAATGCACTTTCTTCCCCGTCTTTCCCTCTTCTTCCTCCTCTCATCTTCTACCTCCTCTCTTCCCCATCATCGGCCGCACACCATTTCCCCACGCTCACTGCTCGCCCGCCTGGGCCATCTTCCTTGGTAGCTCGCCCATACCATATCCCCCCCAGCTCACTGCTCGGCCACACACGCCATATTCTTCGCTCTCCCACCCGAATCCACTTCCCCGCTCGCTCGCAGGCACCAACAACACCAATCACTCAGCGCCCTAAAAAATCGTATGGCAGAACTGACTGACACGCAGAGCCGCGATTAGAATTCCCTCCCCGATGTTCTCTTGGAGCAGGTCTGTAATCGTATGGGCCTACTCAGCACCATGCATCTGGCCGCATGCTCGGTGTCTTTGTACAGTCTACTTGTCTGCAACTGGTAGCCCTTTTCAAGACACCCTGCTTGCTGATGCCCGATCCTCGCAGGTGGCCCAGACACTGACTTGACGATCCTACGGAGGTTGTTGTGGTGCCCCTCGACATGCTACCACTACCCGTCCACCTGTCCTTCATGCGCGGCCACTACTGGGCGGGCATGAAGGCCAACTGGATCGTCCTCATCCACCAATCTGGTAGTCCATGGCGTCTCGTGGATATCTACACCCAGCGAGAGATCACACTTCCATCGTTGGATACCGCCGCCATCGAGCCTCGCGGCCCACCGGACATCCTGCCTACTACGCATGAGTCGCGTCGAGCTTTTGGTGCGACCTCCGTTTGCTGAAGGATGTAATCTGCGAAGTGCCCACACCATCAGAAGACTACATGGATTACAAGATCATTACCTTGTTCGACATGGGATTAGTCTATCTGGAATCTAGTCGCCATACATGGTTATGGCTCATCATCAATCCTGTTGAGCCTCCATTTCTGTCTGATGCTATAGTGCATGTGGCATCGTTTATGCGGTCGACGCACAGATTGGCTGCCTATACTGGTGGAATCTATTGTCGTGTAATTGTTCTATCTCATCTCATCTTTACCTTATGAATACGACTGCCTGTTGATTGTTAAAAATTTAGAATAGATAGTATGTCTATAACCACATCATTGCTATATGTTCCTCTCATTTCCTATATTTTTATGACCACACATGTTATTGTTAGAGTTGATATGAGAACAATTGGCATCTAATGATTGTTAGAATAAATATTATGAGTATAACCTCATGATTGCTATATGTTACTCTCATTTCCAAGATTTTTATAACCACGCATGTTATTGGTAGAGTTGATATGAGAACAGTAGTAACTGCTATGGTAAAATATGAGTAGGCCCTGTCATAGTTGTTTTCCTCTCATTTTTACATGATGTTTGAACCATGACATATTGCTAGAATATGAAAGCCATTGGCTTAATTTTTTTAACTTGGGGTATGATTATGACCACGGCATTGCAATTCTCTGTCTATGATATGTGTCACTGTTATAATAATCTTAATTCCACACATACTCTGAACATGATTGTATATTTTTGTCATTTTGGTCTCCAATTTGATTTGTTGCAGCAGCCGCAATTGCGCTGGCCTTCATGATTCCAGGACCTGGAAATATACAAGTCAATGGGTGGTGGTTTATCGCTCATTCAACTGACGGCGGTCATTTGATGCTCATTCTCACGTACCAAATTGACCAAACCATTTCATCAAACCACATGCAGTACAATGCCTGGGGCGTTCGTGACTGTGATGGCTATGGCTGCTTCGTGTTCGAGAAAGATCCCAGCTCCGTTGGGCCAGGCGTATTCAACTGGAGGCAGGTTTACAGCCTCGGCAACCACTCCATGTTCCTCAGGCTCAATTATCCGATCATCCAACCAATCATCGATCATATCACCGGCGATGATTACCGTGCCATGCAACTTCCATTCGCCAGGGGGAACTGTGTTTACACATCGTACCATGGGTTTCATGAATCACCATATCCAGAGATTCATCGACACAGCTTGTTGCCAGATAATCTTTAGTGTGTGAAAGGCATCAAGCTTCCATGCGATGAATGGCTTTTGCAAACCCGACATGCGGCGATGTGGTTCATGCCAACAACAAATATGCACAACTTGATTCGTAGTGATATCTAGACTGAGCCATGTATCCTGATGTTGTGGCATGACCCTGTTTTGTTGGATATTATGTACTATAGTTAGTTTGAAGGATAGATACCTTTCTGGGATAAAGTGCATCCTAACTCACCTGCGTAGGATGTACTGATAATGATGATGGAGATGTTGTGCAGAAGCCATATATATATATATATATATATATATATATATATATATATATATATATATATATATATATATATATATATATATATATATCATTAGGCTACAAGTGCGTACTTGTTGGTGAAAGTGTTGTCCAATGGGAATTATATTTTGTATTACTCATGTAGCCTACAAAGTCTGTCGCCCAACCTTGCAACTTTGTACTCCATTTCTAAATTTGTACTAGTCCTCTATACCGTATATTGCGCTACTCATACTACTACCTCCATCCTGGTTTATTTGTCCCCTTCGTAATTTGTGTCAAAGTTTGACCATAAATTTAACTAACTAAATGTTAATGCATGTCACAAAAAATTATATCGTTCGATTCATATTTGAACATAGTTTCCAATGGTATAATTTTTGGTGACATGCATTGAAATTTTGTTAGTTAAATGTGGCGCCCCGCCTTAGTACCACTGTAGCCAGACGGTTGCCACGCATACCAGCCCAGGAAATCACTCTGGCATGCGCTTTTACAACAAGTATCATGAACACAGGCATTTCTATTAATAGTTATATAAGTCTTACATGAGATATATTACAGAGGTGATGGCAGCGGAAAGGCTCTATCTAAGGTAGCTTGGTCTTGGTGCGGCTCCAATCCACAGGGATCTGACTGGGTTACTCTCCTAGCCCACGAACGCTCCAGCTCCTTGTCGACGGACGACGGATCCTTATGTGAACCTGGCCACATTGAAGGCCGATGTTTACTTTTGAATGTACTTGCAAGCAAACCAAGCTAACATATACACCAAGCAAAGCATTCCATGGCATTCAAGCATGTATTTGTTGTTAGAGCATCATTAATTATCATGACCTAATATATCTATCTAGCAATATTAATCACCATGTCGTGGCATGATTATCTAGCATGATTAAACATCTAGCAGCATTGATCATCATGACATAACAGGGGTTATCTAGCAAGACAATTACTGAAGTAAAGTAAAGTAAAGCATATCAAATAAATAATCCATGCTCCGACATTCTCACGATCCCAACTGAAACTGATTCAAGTCCAACCCAAGTCTTTCGGTCATCTGACCATCTCTTCCATAGCCATCCCATGGCTAACATACCATATCTCAGACAACATCTGATGTCTATGCAGGACAGGTTCTTTCACCATTATTATCACCATTACGGTTAACCACCTAGTAAGGTCTGGACGGGCTGTCCAATACAGTGGACGCGGCTATTCGAATAGATTTTACACTCTGCAGAGGTTGCGCACTTTACCCACACCATGGAGCACCTGACCTCGTGATCCCATTCGGGTGGACCAGGGTTGCTCCAACGAAACCTGCCTGACCCGTGATTCTCCCATCGTACCACCGGCAATCATCCTCCCCCGTAGTCAAGCCCTGGGTGGCCCCTGTGTCACCCCGTGACACCTACCACAGTTGTGGCCAAACTAAACTTGTCCCAAACGGGAACCACGCGCAAACAACCAACTGGGCACACAGGGTAATCGCCGTCTACCTGATCAGGGTAGCACGCACACATAACCCTCCCTAGTTGGAGGTACCGGTGAAAGAGCACGGAGCCAAACCAAGTCAAGGCCGTCCCATACCGGCATATGTGGTTGCACGAATAAGCCCGGACAGGTGACTCAAGATCACCCACTATGTTCAGTTTCAGCAAGTACTTAACCGGCAGGGATATCTATCATAAATAACTTGACCCGGTGTTAACTTTGTATGAGGTAACAACTGCATAAACATAACAACCTATCTCCATATAACATATTAGTGCGGTAATGATAAACATGATCAAGTAATGTAAACAATGAACACAAACTAACAGGAATTTAAGTAGTTCTAGCACGGGCATCATTATTTGGTTAAACATACAAGAATGACATAGAGCAATGCTTTAGGGCATATATCAGATGGTCGGCTTGCCTGGGGTCGAAGAATTACTCCGGGAAGAAGTGCGGTGAAGCCGCAGAAGAATACGCCGAAAAAGATTCCCTCCGGAAAGGCTGATAGAAAGGCAAGGGCACAATGGTCATTTCCACTGTGTGACCACCTTGTGAAAATGATTCTAAAAGAACGGGCTCGACGAGACGAAGAGGTGGGCGTTGGATTTACCCGAATCGGAGTCACGGGCAAAAAGATACGGACGTTTGAAGGGCAGGGACCTTCCTGTAAAGAAAATATTTACTATCGGGTCCCTGACTGGTTTTTTCCGAAAATGATAAATGGCACTATGCACCCAGGCCAGCTTGGGCCGCAAGCTGCTGGCGCCCGTATGCCAGCTGGGTTGCGAGGCCACTGCCGCGGCTGGGCCGGCCCACCCGCACTACCGCCCCCTTTTAAAAAAACGGAGGGAGCTGGGTGGCTGACGATCAGGGCCCGCAGGCAGGGTTGTCGCCCACCTCACACCTGTGCCTGGCCGAGGGGAGAGACGGTGCCGGCGACGACTGCCGGCAGCTTCGACCACCACTCTCCGGCCACCAGCGAGCTCGTGGGACTGAGCCGCACCCGTCCCCGCATGGCGCGGACGCCGAAGGGCTACGAAACAGCGGCAGCTTGGCCCATGGCGGACAGCGGTTTGGGCGACGATGGACACGGCGTTTCGGTGACGGGGAGAGCAAAGGAAGGTGGGGGAGGGCTTCGCTGTGGTTGAGAAGCTCTAGTGGTGACGAAAGAACGAGGAGGGGAGCTCGGCATCGAGATTATTTAGGAGGGGCTCGGCGGCGGCCATGGCGGTGGTGAGGGGCGATGAGGGCTCCTGGAGCTCGAGTAGGTAGCTGGGGCGGGGTAGTGGAGTGAGGGAAGAGCGATGGTGAGCTCGGGGAGCCACGGGAAGGGCTATTTATAGCCGGGCGGCGGCGAGCGGATAGGTTCGGCCGTCGTGGCGAGCTTACCACCGCACTGGCACTGCGGGGAGACATGGCTGGCGGTTTGCGGCGACGAGGAGCTTCGCGGGGAGGGTAGTGACCACGGGAGCGCTCGAGAGAGGTCGAGGGAGATGAGGACAGAGGAGAAAACAACATCGGTGTCACGGGCAGAATAGTTCGCCGGAGTTGCCGTGGCGTGAGGAAGAAGAAGAGAGGGGGAGAAGATGCTGGAAGGGGCATGTGGACGCTATGGATCCACTAGACATGCTCCGACTAGCGGAGTCTGTCCGGAGGCGATGGCTCGGAGCTGACAGAGGCGCAGAGCACCTTTTCTGCATGGCCACGGCATGGTCACCACGGGTGCCACGCGTTCTGGCCCTTTCCTGGCTGTTAGATCATGTCAACAAGATGGCTCACTGCTCAAACAAAGGATAGCAGTGGCTGGAACCATCTAGGGAGCTCTGGGATGAGTGAACCTTGCAGAAAATGATTTTAACAGCAAACTTTGGTGGGATTTTGTGGAGAAATGGATGAGGGTGAGGAGCTGATACCTTGTCAAAATGAAATAGGGAAGGAAGGACTATATCTTGGCAAATTTTGAAGGCATTTGGACAAGATTTGCACACACTTCCTTTGTAATGCCAAATCTGGTCCAGAAAAGGGATTTTGCAGCTGTGCTCAAATGGTTGAGTGAAATGAGTTGAATTTTGGTGGATAGTGATGATTTGGAAGTATGAAGATTTTGGTAAAATTTCAACTCATTTGGAAATGCCAAAGTGGTACTTCCTTCACAGCACTTCCAAATGGACAAAAACTTGAGAAAATTCATGTGGATGAGTGGATGGATGGACTGAGCTGATTTTTGGTTTCCATAGGTGATTTAGCAATGTTAACCACCATGAAAAATTTCAGTTCAAAAAGATCAAGGGTTCAAGCACTTCCTTTGCAAACTAAAAATCTGAACAGAATTTGCAAATGGATGCTATGCTCAAACTTTAATGGGTGGAACTTGGGTTCTTGATGGAAATGGTGAATATATGGATAATAGAAGCTCCACAATTTATTTGGGATTTTTCTTGGCTACCAAAATGGTAGTTCCTTTAGAAAGTGCCCAAAATGCAATATTGGCATTAAATAGGAAAATGCAATTTTCCTTATTTAATTATGGCCAATATTTTTATGGGAGCTCATTATGATCACAAAGAATATCTCCACAAGTTTTCATGAACTTGGGAGATGGATAGATATTTTCCTGGATTTAATTCCTTTAAACAGCAGAAAAAAGAATTAATTATAAATGAAAAATATTGCAAATAACTTGGCAATATTTTTGCATATCCAGGGTTTATAGATGAAGGATAATCATTGGGAAAAGTTTGGGGGTCAGCAGATCAAAGGAAATTGGGGTTCCTTTGTAACTGAGAGGATCAGGGTTTCCCTTCCGGCAACTCGGAAGGTAGAGTTTCGGTGGCAAAATCCTGAGAATAGATCTTGGGTGGCAAGGTTGATCTGAAGAGAATCTCTAGATGGATTGGAAAGGCAAGACTAAATGACCATCTTCATATTCCCAAGAGCTAGAGAAATCCGATAACACCGAGAAAAAAGACGGGAGTCAAATCCCGCGAAGGAAAAAAAACAGGGAGCGAAAACCAGGTTGTTACAAACCTACCGCCCTTAAGAAAATCTCGTCCTCGAGATTTCCGGGCTTACCTCCCAGGGAAGGGGGACTTACCTGTGTGCGACTTGGATCCATCAGCGATCTTGTCTTTACTGCAGTCATTGTTCTGTTGCCGAGAGTCATTCCACTTCCTCGGATTGTTCTGCTGCTAGCATAGGGCTACCTTGGGCAGGCGTAGTGTCGCCGTGCTGATGTGATCCTTGTACTTTTGTAACCCTATCCATAGTAACGAAGAGCTGATTCGTCCTATGCCAGCGGTGCAGTACTCCAAAAGACTTAGCTGGAATACGGGGCCTTTTAACTGCCTCTTCTGATGGACCATGTGTTGTCTCTTCACACAGTTTCCTTGAATCCTTCTCTTTCCTGTCAGGTGTACCTTTTGTCCTGGTAGTGGGGTTACTTAGTGGGCTAGCGAGTAATACCAACAAACAGCTTAGTTTCGACGGTCCGGAAGCAACTGCTTCGGGTTTCATTGCGATACTTCGTACTTTGACAGTCAGGGCAAGACATCCTTTTCTAGTACCGGGCTCACATGCTCGTATGACCTTGATGGCTAGAGGTGACTTTCTCTTTGCCACGTCAGAATGCTCAGTCTGGCTGTGGGTTCCATGCTGATGTTTCCTTCTGCCTTATGCACTCGGGCATTGTCCTTAGGTGATTCGCAATTCAAGGAACAATATAACCGAGCCATTGCTACTATATCCTCAACTGAAATATCATGCATGATCACAAAGTAATCATAGACAGTAATCTCTTATTCCAATGATGTCATGGTGTCTACGAGCTGTTGGTGCTGATGTGCTTTGAGTTATTTCATCTGAATGTCTTGTTTTCAATTCTGTCGCTTGTGGAAAGGGTTCTGTCATATATAGCCTCTTGCTATGACCACGGAGTTGAGCATAGGACTACAGAGACTAAACATAGTATCACTATCATCCGGTGTATCTTTCGGAGTATAGTCTCTTGTCTTGGTTGATGGCCCGTATTTAGGGTGAGTATGACATGCTGGCTGCATTGTGGTGGCCGTATATGCAAGAGTCTGGCAAGGATTGGTAGTAATACCTTGTCTGTGAAACTGTATCTTGCTGACCATCACGGAGGTTGTTTATCCACAGCTTCTTTGTTCTTGGGGATTCCTTTGATGGACCTGTGATGACTTGCCAACACGGCTTCCTGATTGTTTTCTCGGCTTGTTGGGCTTGTTCTCACAGCTTACTCTTGCATACCTCGTAGGGGTTGCTGTGCTTATATTCTTCTTCGAACTATGGGGCCAATGTTTCTCTAAACACAGTCACTCCCGTGTATGAGTGGCTCGCATGAACTGATTCACTAGACTGCATGCTCACAACATATGCAGGTGTAGGATGAATCCTTTTATAACCACTGAGTTCTGGGGCGGATGTGTGTCCAGACTAGTTCTTGCTTCTGACAAGCTTGTTGTAGGCACGATAGCTTGTTGAAGAAGGCTGAATTCCTTATGTTCTAAGCTTTTGCCAGAGTAGTGTGCTGAAGAAGGCTAGGTATTGTACCTCAGAAGTTTTCCTTCTTGTGGCTTACTGCGGAAGGTTAGGTGCCTTATGCCAGAAACTTTCCGTGGTAGCACACTGTGGAAGATGGGAGTGCCGTTCTCCAGAAGATTTTCTGACCAAGTGGCATACCAAGGAAGATTGACAGTCTGGCGTCGTAAGCTCCTCTCGGTAGGTTGTGGAGGAAGGCTGGGTTTCATATACCAAAAGCCTTTTACTGTGTATGCAGTCGGATCTATGGCCGATTCTGGCTTCTTTCCGAAGTATCCAGAATTTACTCCATGGAGGAGCAAATTTGGTGTAGCCCATACCTTGACTGAAGATATTTCATTGGTCACACACATCGCTTGTCCTTCTGCCGGTCTGCTCATTGCCACTATAAAGGTTGCAGAACTGATGCATACTTCAGGTGGATAATTAATTCGGAATACCCTTTGTATTTGAACTAAGTGTTGCCGATAATTCCATTCGGTTCAGCTGGGTTTCCAATCATGTTAGGTGCTCCTTGATTCTGGATGCTTGGAAGCTTAGTGATTCTGGGCAACCGTGAACTCATCCATATTCCTTGCAAATCTTGTTCATAGTGCCCAGAAAATTTCATATTTACATCGGTGAACTTCCAAAATATGCTTTGAAATTTGTACCAACATACCGTAGTTTTGTTGCTGCTCTTGGCACATTCGCATTCATGGAATATGTCTTTAGTGGATAAATGATTCTTGAGTCCATTGAGAAAAGGCTCAGGGTTTACCCCATTGACTGAAATAGTCCTTGTATCGCGGCGGAATAATTTTGTCCTTACTGATATTCATTCTTGATAGCCCATTTGACTGCTCCTTAGGTGTGATTTGTTCTGAGGTCAATCTTCTCTGGTATATTCTAGCCTTGTCTGTTGCACACAGATTCTGCTTCTGACCCATCCTTCATTCTTGACAGATCCGGTGTTGCTATTCTGAATACCAGGCAATTGACTTGACTTGACTCTTGCTGAGTTTGGATTATTGGGTATTATCCAAGTTGTATACTAGTCTTCTTGACGGTGCTTGCGGATGGATCTAGTCGGAGCAAAAAAATGGAACCGACAAAAGAAACAAAAACCGCGAAAACCAAAAAGCAAATAAAGCTCAAATATTTGCGGACCTTACACATGTGGCCGAGGATCTACGAGTATAACTAGTATAGCGCACTCGATGCACCTCTAAGGATTTAGAAGCAAAACCACACAATGCTCCTGGTAGCAATGGTGTCAAGCTTCTACTACTTCCCGAGGGAACATCACACTCGATGCACGATGGCCATGGTTGTGCAATTCTAGGGTTATTGGGGAGAGATAGAATTTATAAGCGTTTCCCAAAGGAAACTAGAGTTAAGAAGAGAAATGCCATGGCTAGCAAGCAGGGTAAGGATATCTGGTTTACCTAGGGGGTTCAGGGCTCACGGGTCGTTGTCGGGTGCGAATATTTCACACCGGAGGCAAGGCCACGAGAGTTGGGGTCTGAAGGAGCCAAAAACCTAGGGGGTTGCCTTATGATCAATAGTAGCCGTGCCTGTTTGGCAAAAGATGGCTGATATCCATCTTGGCTTTCTACTGAGCACAAGACAATGAAGTCTGGCTAGGGTAACCTACAGTCAACCTGGCTGCTCTGATACCATTCGTTGTGGCGCCCCGCCTGAGTACCACTGTAGCCAGACGGTTGCCACGCATACTAGCCCAGGAAATCACTCTGGCATGCGCTTTTACAACAAGTATCATGAACACATGCATTTCTATTAATAGATATATAAGTCTTACATGAGATATATTACAAAGGTGATGGCAGCGGTGCATAATAAGTCATCTTACATGCAATGAACTGACCATTGCATGCCGGGCTAGGTATAGTCTCAAGTCATTAAAAACATACACGCCCCACACATGTTCAGATTTCAAGGTGCAGTAAATTATTGCATGCGATGATTAAGGCTGGCCATAGTGGTGGTATCTTAGCTGGTATCATGCACACGGGAATAGCAAACATGCTGATGTGGCAAAGAATTAAAGAAGAGAGGAGGGTTAGAGTAATATAGGTAGATACTGTATCATGTTAAATGTTATGCTACTTTGTGTCATGCATGGCACTATAAAGGTAGTCCCATATCATACACTAGTATCATGCATATGATACTAGTATATGATTATCATACACTAGTATCATGCACATGATACTAGTATATGATACTTTCCACTATGAGTAGCCTAAAGAGAATATTGACTAATGCATGTAAAAATCTTTGTCATTTACTAGTGTTCATGCATGCAAGCCATGCGATAATGAATTGGTAAACACATTTTTTGTGAAGAACGAGAGCATTAATTGAGTACTTTTGCAGACTACAAAAATTATTCCACCGCCTCTATCTTGGTAAGAGTAGGTGAAAATTTTGAATCGAGCCCTTTAAACTAGAAGGGAGGTAGTAGTACTCTAATAGCTAACCTTGTTGTGATAACTATATAGGACATGGCACACACCTGGACGGAGGAACTAGTCTACATTGTGCATATAAGTTTTGTCTGAAGTCAATGTACCTCTACTTTGACCAAACTTATAGAAAAATGTATCAACATTAACAATGTCAAATCAATATTTTTATACTCATTATGACATGTAGTTTCGTAAAATATATATTTGGTATTGTAGATATTGATATTTTTAGTATAAATTTGGTCAAACTTTGCAAACTTTGACTTGACACAAATCTTCCGTGGGGAAAAAAGGACCAGAGGGAGTATCATGCATGCGGAGTAGGCAAAAAAAATTTGCTCAGTTATAGTCGTCCGAAGTCTCAAAGGGCGCGACCGCGCGAGGGAGGCGAAGGTCGTGGAAGGCGCGACGGTTGATGGAATTAAGTGAAAGTTACATGCATGCGCCGGCATGGTGTGCGAACACGCAGAAGCTATACCGTCAGGCCTACGATGTGGGTCTAGTAGACATGACATCTAGTGGGTCCCGCATAGTACTCGAGAACTCTTTGGGGCCATGGAGTGGTTTATCCACCGGGCAAGCCACCACCCCACGCCGTTCGCACGCCCTACTTGTCCCCATCTTCTACCTTACAACAGTTCGCTCCCAGTCATCCCGTCCTTTCACATTACACCAGTTCCACTTCTCCTAACCCGCCTCCAAAATCCATGGCCTCCCAAATCTCCATGATCGGCGGTGAATACAAGGTTAGAACCATCACCGGCGATGAGTTCATCATCATCTACACCCATAGATCCGCGACGGTGGAAGCATGCCTTGGTCGCTTCCTACACATGTTCAAAAGTTCAAAGGATGAGTGGGTCGCTAGGCTAGATGTTCAGTACACCACAGTCCTGGAAAGGGAGAAGCTTCTAAAGGTGGCAAAGATGAAGAAGCCCGCCGTGATCCAGGTTTGCGTACATAACGTGTGCTTGGTCTACCACATATGCCATGCCGACGTTAGGTGCCAGGATTTTGAGTTCTTCCTCAAGGACAAAAGAGTGAAATTCATTACTGTAGACTTTACGAACGATAGGAGAGTCCTGGATCGGATAGGCCTCGTTGTAGGCCAGCCCTTCGATCTCCAGAAGGAAAGCCTGGTGTCCTCCTCTCAGCCTTCAATGCTGACCCTGGTAGCAGCCATGATTGATCCTTCGTACGCTGAACTGAAGAAACCTCATCCAAAGTTTCATCATGCATGGGAGTCGAAGACAATAGATGAAGATCACATCGTGTACGCAGCAACGGATGCCTACCTTTGTTTAAATATCTACAAGGGTTGTATGAAGAAGCAGAGGCCAGTGTCTGGTTCAAGCAAAGAAGTGTCGGCGAAGAGGAAGAGGAAGAGGGACGAGGACGAAGTCGAGGACGTGGACTCGGACTCCGAGTAAGGTGGCAGTGTCGTTGCTCATGCTGGTTCTACTGCAGTGTCAAGCGGACTAATTGCTTAGTTTTATTTCAGGGGTGTGTTGTGCTGAGCCCCCAGCAGAACTATGTTATGTTCTTTCTCGTTATTTGAACTCTTTTGTACGTATAGTAGTACTAGTATGTCTTACTACTGTTCTTCTTGTAGTTGGTACTACTACTCATATCTTTGCGTTCCTACTGTACTTAATATGTACTAGTAGTATAATTTGGGTCAGTCGATTTGTGAAAGAAGTTCGACAGAGTGAAGGAAGAAGACGGCAGAGAAGCTACCCCGGTATCTATATTAGGGTGGCAGGGTGCCCATGATCTATCTTATGAGTGTTGGGTGTGGAATGCAGTTCGCCGAAAAAAATGGATCATGCCTGGGGTTAAACGGATGGCGAAGGTGGGGGGGAGCATGGTGGTGGCAGGCGGTTCAGGGGAGGGCGGGGCAGTGGCGGCAGGCAATTATGTCTGTGGCGGGCTGGCGGCTCGATGCCTGAGAGAGAAGATGAACAGTGCATCATTTTCGGAGGTTGAAGAAGCCCTTCTAGCCGTCCATGTTGCATCCAATGGCTCACAAGAGTCGACTGACCCAAATTGTTCCTTCAGATTGCAGGATCCATGTGGCATTCAAGGTCTCGAAGGTAGATTCCACGTCCGCACCCAGTTTGCGGGCTCGGCGTGGGCACGACCGGCTTCCGGCGCGACAGCCACCATGCGGGCCTCCTCCGCACGGGCGGACACGACAATGACACGCTAGCTCCTCCTCGCCGGCGTGCTGGAGCATGCCCTCGTCCTCCACTTCATACGCTGCAGGCATAGACGCGGCTCCACCTGCTCGCGTGCTTGGCAGCGCGGCGGCATCGCGAGGAGGGACTGCAGACAACATGAGCGGGCGAGCCTTCGGCTTCATGGCATAGGGATGGCGGGGACACGGCGGTGATGGGTGAGAAATGGTTAGTCGGAGCAGGCGGGTGCCCGCATGCGCAACGGCGGCGGCGGCATATTGATGAGTGCACGTATGGGAGCTTAGTTTAGTTTTATATAGGGTTGGTCAAACTTAAAAGAACACCGTACTAGTACACGTAAACATTAGACTGAGGCAGCGCTTATACTACCACATGAGTTAGCACAGCATCGATACGGAATCCTGTGCAAGCGCGTGCACCGCGGCCGCGCGGTCGATCGAATGGTGCGTCACCGTGTCGCGCTCGAAGGCCATCCACCGAACCTTTTTGTGTGTGTGAAAACAATCCCTGAATATTACTGTACTTTTTTTTCCTGGAAAAGTCCTTCACGCTACAATATTTCCATATATTTGAATTTAGCTTCAGTTCGTGCTTATTTGGATTTAGACGTTTTAGGTGTGCCCTAGACATTTTTTGAATACTGATTCTGTGTGTGTGACTGAGAGAGAACGCGTGTATGTGTCTATATGTGTGTTGTGGCGGAAGGGCAATGTGGAGACGGTGTGCGTGTGATAGAGACATAGAGAGGTGTGAATGTGCAAATGATCATGCATGAGTGAGGCATAGAGAGATGCCGATATGTTGTGTATACATGAGAGAACGGTTTTCTATTTGTACTTGTGTGTGTGCGAGAGAGAGAGAGAGGAGCATCTGTAACACAACAACCATCTCTCTCGATTCATCCGTCCCTCGCACGATTGCATGTAACACATGCATCAACACACACATTTTGACACCCTCACCCGGCCCCTGCCCACCTCAAGGCCCACACACCGCTCTCTATCTTGCACGCACAATATCTTCGTGAAAACCCTATTTATAGCATGTAGCTTTCCATCACATACACACACATTCTCTCCATAGGTTTGATTTATCTCAATATCTGACACACACACACACAAACACACACACACACACACACTACACACACACTCCCCCTCCCCCGAGCACACAATTCATCCCCATCCAAGGTTATATGGCGACCCCTCTTGCTTGTGCTTCTCTGTATCCCAGCATGCACACTACCTCAATCTTCAAAGAGGGCATCGAGGAGATTGAAGACGGTGACCAGACTGCACTAGAGAATGTGGGGCCATTTGGAAGCAGGATGATGTGACGACGGCTGACTAACTCCTCCCCCCCTCTCTCTCCTGCACAAAATTATCAATCCCTTAACCCACGAGATCCTTCCCCTCTCGTCCATGTTTTTCCAGCTCTCTCATCAAACCTGTTGTCTCTTCTCCTTCCACATGTACAAAATCTGGATGCACGCGCATCTCACATATATTACATGTCTCCATCTTTCTCATAGACCTAACTTCTTCCTCTCTCTCTCTCTCTCTCTCTCTCTCTCTCTCTCTCTCTCTCTCTCTCTCTCTCGTGAGGTTTGTCTCCTACTCTCTCGCCCACATACATACAATCGTTCCCGCCCTATTTCTCTTTCTTACATGGGGTGTATATCTTGTGTGTTCAGTGCACACATCTCTCTCCCGCCATTGCTCCATCTTCACAAGCTCTCTCTACATGTTTCATTCACACATTAGGATGTGTTCAAAATGTTGCTTTATAATGGATCATGTAGAGTTATGGTTGGGTTTGTTGCATCCTACAAAGTAATAACTATGAAATGGATTTAGATTTTCATTTGATTGGGATTATGTGAGTTTGAGCATATTGTGAAGTACTATAGACCTGGTATACATCTTGGAATTCAACAATGATTCTAACTATTGAATTGCATAAACCATTACATTCAAAGTCAGTAGCTTAATATATTTATTTCACGATTACAACAAATGATTAATTCCACTAATAACTAAGAAAACAAATGTGTACTCCCTCCATTTTTATTTAAGTCCGCGTATTAGCATTGGTTAAAGTCAAGTTTTGTAAAATCTCACAAAGTTTATAACAAAAAATATTAACATATACAATAACAAATAAATACCATTAGATTCTTTATTACATGTACTTTCACATCATACATATTTTTTATGGTAAATGTTTATATTTTTCTATAAACTTGGTCAAACTTTGGAAGTTTGACTTCGGTCAAACCTAATATGCAGAGTTAATAAAAACAGAGGGAGTACTAGTAGTTACTAGTACTACTCGCTAGTTGCTTAACCCAATCACCCAACACGCCAGACGGGGAGTTCAGTGTTACAAAATTTTCAGGTCGGTGGGAAAATCTCCCGCGACCCTGATTCGAGCAGTGCGAAGTTACCATCATACCCTTCGTAACAGGCCTACAGATGCTGGTGGGTAGGGGGCTGTTTTGGTAACTTCAGGTTCACCCTACCTAGCGAACCCCACCCCAGCACCCAGAGTAGTACACCTGAATACTCTCCATTTTCTATCCCCACCGCAAAATAGACTTCTCCACAGCACCGCAGCCTTCGTGCTCCTCCCCTTCTTCATCGTCGCACTCATCCACCGTAGCGCATCTGCCTCATCGACGATGTCGTATGCCGCACTGGAGCCGGTCCACCATCGTCGTCGTCGTACACGGAGCCTCTTCCCCGGCACCGTCTTCCACGGTCTCGGATCTGCTTCCCGGAAGCCGACGCCAAGCACAGAAGCACCACCGTCATGGAAAATGAACTGACTCCCGTTGCTGACCATGATGCGTAGACGCCGTCGCGACCATCGTACTCCTCCTCGACTGGTAATGTGTATATTGAATCTCTTAGTAGTACATGTGCAGTTCCAATTTTGTTCATACCTACCCTTCAAATTTCCTGGTTGCTACTGTTCCGGTAAAAGTAATTGGTTGTAGCTTGCATTGTCCAACAGAATATCACCTTGTAATTGTGCGTCGGTCCTGTATTGCGCTGTGCTTGGGTAGGTTCTTCATCTGCAACCAGTAGTGTGGCAAATGATGGAAAGATTTTTAGAACTAGCAAGATGCCCATGCGTTGCACGGAACATCAAGATGCATTTGTATGAGTAGTTTATCTTTTGGGAGAAAAGGATGAACGAGGGAAGGCCTTATTTGCAAATGTGGAGAGGGGTGTGGGTATCTTTTTGCAAAATTGCCATAGTTTCCTTCCTATCCGTCAGATATAAATCGGACGGCCTATATTGCAGGATGGCAGGCACACCATCATCACCAACTCTGTTTTTTTATAAGAGTAGAGATAGCAGGGACGCCGGGAAAGGATCACGCGCGCGGGGGGAAAAGCGGTCGGGCGCGCGTGCGGTGTCCGGCGCGCTTTATAAAATCCAACGCCCTCCCGCGCCCTCCCACTGCTCTGTGCCTCGCCACCACTCTCTCCCCGCTCTTTCTCGCCTCGCTGCTGCCGCGCCGCCGGGAAACTTGGGGCTACCGCGGCGTCCGCGCGCGCCCCTCCGGCACCTTCTCCGCTGAGATCCAGTTCGGTGAGATGCACCTCGGCCTCGGCACTTTCGACACCGCCCATGAGGCCGCCCGCACGTACGACGCGGCGGTGTGGTGCCTCCGGAAGCCTCGTAGGGACATGAACTTCCCCAACATGCCGACGCTGGAGCATCGTCTCGGCATCGCCGAGATGGACGAGGAAGCCATGGCGCTGTGGCACCAACGCTTCCCGCAGGACATCATCAATGAGCGCGAGTTCTATGCGCAAAGGAGGGCGGAGAGGGAGAAGAGGAGGGCAGAGCAAGCCGCCTATCGCGAGAACAGGCGTACGCGGAAGGCGGCCGCTAAATTCAACATCAAGCTAGGAGCAGCGTCGCCCTGGGACTCCGGCAACGATCGGTATCTTGACACCTTCATTGAGACGTCGGAGGAGGACATCACCGAGGCAGAGTCGGACTACGAGGAGTAGTCGAACTATCTATTTTTTTATCTATCTATGCTATATCTATGCTGAGAACTATCTATGTATCTATCTATGCCAGTATCGACTCAGAGTCGAATGTGTATTAAGTCAGAGTAGAAAGGAGAAAAAAATATAGAGCGTCTGCTGGAGCGGCGCGCGAACAATTTTTTGCAGTGGCCGCTGGAGCCAGCACTCCGTGGCCCGCAAAAACTGGCTATTCCGGCGCTGTAAACACATTTTTAACGCGCCGCGCGTTGCGCGCCTGTTGGAGATGCTCTAACATGGCAGATGAGTGCTTTAATGTTGCCCACAAGATGCGTGAGTATTACTATATTTTTCTTGCCATATTGAGATTTTAAAACTACGAATACGAACATGCAGAGGAGCAATGAAGATCAAACACGGGATATTGGGGACATGTTCAAGGAACATGGCAAGTTAAAGAGGAGCTGCACCGAACCTGTAAAACGAGCTTTGGTAAGTAACACCCTTTCAATTACTTTCGTTTAGCCTCATGTTCTTTGATGTGTATATGCTGTAGTTTCTATTTCTCTTAGCCTCGTGTTCTTCGATGTGTAATAAGAAGAGTCTTAATCGTCCTAATGCTTTCGTTTTTAGCTTGATGTAGGAAGTGGGCGTTCTCACCTTGGAGTCTGTTTTTATATTTCTCCTTTTGAATTCACTTCTCCGAGTCCTGTTTATCTGGCTTCTACTTAATGGATCTGGGTAGCTCTGACTATTGATCTAAAAAAGAACTTCATGTCAGGATGCAGTTCCTGCGAGGAGGGAAGTATGGTCAACCTCGAGCTCATGTTTCCAAAATGAGGCTGGATTACACACAAGGTGCCCGTTCCCTAATGATGTTGGATTAGACACAAGGTGCAAATTCCCAGATGATGCTGGATTACACACAAGCCAGGTGGAGTCGTCAACTGTTCGTGTCCTCGTGGCTCTAGTAAAGGCTGAAAGAAAGCATGCAGCAGCCCTTGAGAATGTAGCTGAGTTCCTGAAGAAGTGAAAAGAGCAATCAGATGCTCTCTTCACCCAAGCCAAAGAAGAGATGGAAGAAGCCAGAAAGAAGCTAGCAGAGGCAAAGCAGGTTAGGCGTCTCCTGCTATCTAAAACTATTGTCAATACAAATTTTCATTCATAATAACTAGGTTCAAGTGTTTATCCAGTCAGCATGCCTGTTGTGATGTCCGTGCATCGACTGAGATCTATGTAATTCTGATGCCGAGATGTGGCACAAAATATATTTTTTCCGGGTCATGTAATAACATCCATTACTTTCCAAACAATAACAGACGAACCATTGGACATGGTATAGTTCACACGCAAGCCCAACATTCCAAGTTCAACTTTCACATCAAACTCATGTTCACAGATATCTTCACATTCATAGATAATGTCCACAACCATGATTCGCTTGAAAGCAAAAAAATGTGAGAATTAGAAATAAAGAAAAATCTCTAGTTATTACTACCAACATCAATGCTTCTCCAAAACAACATTTAGTTCAGAACCAAAACACAAATTCCTTCTGAGAGCATTGGTGAAAAAGGTGCATTTTCTACAAGAATGGAGTAGGGACTCGCATATAAAATATTGTGGACTTCCACTAAAATTGAGGTACATCCTTGGTCCTCCGCTTGCCCTCCTGCAGCCTCGCCCATGGCACAGATGGCCTGGGGCGGGGAGGGAGGTGGAGCAGCAAGTTGCCTGACTCGTCGGGGCACCCAGCCGGCTTTTATGCCGGAGAACTCATCTTCGTGCTCGCCAGATGCTATGGAGAGTGGAGAAAATGGTGCAAGGAGGATATGGGGAGCGGAGGTGTGGTGTGGTTCTTGCTAGGCATCTGGCCTTGTTTAAATAGCAGGCTGATGAGAGGAACCAATGGCTCGCGGAAGGACACGTGTTGTCGGCACACACGCGGATTCAATGGAGGTAAGCGGTGCAGTCTAAAGCCCTCTGAATGTGGCGAGGAGGCGTGTTCAGCCTGGCATGCAGCGAGTGGGGCTCTCTTGGCCGGCACACCGGTCCAATGCCTGCGCCAGTGAGAGGTCGCGTCCGCTCTGGCATAGTGTGAGAGCAATTACTCCCTCCGGTCCTTTTTTGTTTCGGTACTACTACTCTAATAGCAAGATGCCCGTGGATTGCACGAAACACCAAGATGCATTTATTTTACAAAATATCTATTGTGATTGACCCATGCGGGAGGAATCTCATGTGTAAACACTAACGACATCTGCAGGTTTACATAGCTCAGCACGTACACCGCTCATGCAGATCCTCTCCGACACTGACCTCCACAAGCACGTCGATGGCGCCATCCGTGTCCCAACACCTTGGACTGAGCAGAGTGGGGGAGACGAGAAAGAAGAGAGATAAGGTGAGGAGGAGTGGGGTGTGGTGGTGGTAGGTGGTCGGACTGAGCGGAGGCATGGGGATGGACGACGCCGGCAGTGGCCACCATGCCAGATTGTTACATAGGCTTCCTTTTTTAATTGCTCAACAATGAGGTTGTGGGAGATAAGGATGAACGAGGGAAGGCCTTATATGCAAATGTAGAGAGAGGTGCGGGTATCTTTTTGCAAAATTGCCATAGTTTGATTTCTATCCGTCAGATATAGATCAGACTGTCCATATTGCATGATGGCAGGCACACCATCATCACCAACTCCGTTTTTTAAAGAGAAAAAAAGAAGAAGAGGGAAGATAAGAGAAGAGAAGAGAGAAGTAGAGATAAAGAGTAGAGATAAGATAACATCATTTTGCATTCACATTTTGGAAGTTAAATTCATGGACAAACTTTGACCCAAAATACAACGGGGACTAGTAAACCAGGACGGAGGTAGTAGTGATCAATTCCATTTTTCGCTCCATACCAATCATTCTAAAAAAATTGTATAACGCGCCATTGAAAATCGGAATTCTTACCCCCCTAAAAATGATTTTTTAAATGTGGCAATTCGATCAGTGGTGACTGGTGAGCCACCACCTCCAGGTTGTTCACCTATGGTCCCCGACCATCAATTCCAACGGATTAAATTATCACGCGAGCTGGCTATTCCTACAAAGGTGCGCTCCACCACGTACCTGGTACCCGCGCATGCAGCAATTGTGCACGTAGGGTTTATTTGTTTATGGTGCCTTTACGTAACTCTCATGTGTGCGAGACAGCGAGAGACAGACTGCGTGCATGCACTTCTTCTCTTCGTATATGTACTCCACCGTTTGTCAGTGGCACCCTAGGTTTTGCCCTTTTCTTTTTCTGGGTTTTATTGCATTTTGAATTGAATTTGAGTTTTGAATCAACTCATTTGGACTTAATCACTTGGGCATCTCTTTGATTTTCACCCAAGTGACTCATCTCACCCCCTAACTCATTTCTTGCCCTCTGTCATACCTCAATATTATCTTGGGAATATTTTTCTTAAATGAAAAATATTCATTTTCTCTCTAATATAGCCCTGTCTTCACTTCTACTCCAAAGCAACCCTCATTTTTCTTACCAACAAAAATCTGAGAAAATTCCCAAATATTCTTTGGACCTTGTCCCAACTTCCTGTGCAAAAATATTTCATGGTTATTTGGAGTATTTTTGCTATAGAAAATCTTTTCCATTCTGGTCAGAAAATGCATGTTGTGAAGGAAGTGCATTTTTGCTTGATCCTATGGAGCTGTAATTTTTAGGGCATCATTACCCTCCTAAGAGAACCCTAACCACCAAAGATCAGCTCCTAATTCTCTCTAGAACTCTCTCTACTTAGCTCACAAGTTTCTGTCCAGAAACTTGCTAAGTAGCTCCAGTCATTTCTGGTCGGCCTGGCAGTGAGCCATCACCACAGCACGACTCAACACTGCAAAGACTACACGTCTGACATGATTTTACTCCTCGACGCACCACGTAGCTAGAGTTCACGCGGTGACCGCGTTAGTCCAGAGGCGCTGGCATGGGTTTGGTGCGCTCTGGGTGGCGCCAGGGCCTCTGTTTCTCCCGTGCGCGCGCCCGAGGCCAAACCAGCTCGCCGCCAAGCGCTTGCTGCCTCGACTCATCGCCTTGACACTTCCCTGCCGCTTGCCGACGCCGGCGCTCGCCGCAGCGATCATGAACACGTTGTGCCCAAGCAAACAATGAGCCCGTCCTCCCTGTCGTCGCCTTCCCGCACGCACTGTGCTCGGCTGCGAGCTCCCACAGTGGCCGTGTGACCCCTGGCCGCATCACCATTTCTCTCTCTCTCTGACGCATTTCATCGCCGCCCGCCGTCTCCAGTGAGCTCGCCGGCGCTCTCAATCCCCTCTCTCGCCCTTCGCTATAAATAGGACCCCCGAGCTCATTCAGCCACCCCACCCTCCTCCTTTGGCACTCAAACATCCTCTAGATAGCAGCGGCCAGGCCAGGCGGGCCTCTGGCCGCCGTTCTGCTCCGGAGCTCGCCGCAGACCCCGCCTCGGCGTTCTGCTTCCTCTGGCACCTCTCGTCTCCTTCCAACCTCTCCCGCATGTTCGTGGTGCTCCACTGGTCGTGCTGGTGCTGCTGGACCGGCCTTGCCTTGCCGGATTCATCAACTCCGTAGAGCTCTCCTCTGCCGACACCTCTGAAGATGACCACCATGACGCCCTCCGTCCACCTCTCGCCGAGCAACGGGTACATGCAGGTTCGCCGTAGTCTGGCGCTTCCATCCCCCCTCTCACTGGCGGCAGCCGAGCCCTCCTCGCCGGAGAACCACCGGCGACGAGCCGCCCTCTCTCTGTTTCCCTCTCTCTCTATCTCTGGACCTGGCCACAGGGGCCCGCTGGTCAGCCACTCAGCCGCCTCCCGAAGCGGTATGAGTGGAGGCGCCCCGCTGGTTTACGCCTTCGACGTCACCCCATCTCTGATTTTCTAAAAATCAATTTAAATTCAGAAATTTGACTAAACTTTGACCTGCTCTAACTTCTATTATAAGTCCAAATGATATGATTCTTTTTGCACTAGTTTTGTATTGATCTCCTCTATCAGCATGCAAAAGATGAGATTTTTGCTTGCTGTAAATCTTTTCTGTTGTATTTAAATGTGTTATGTGACATTTTCTTTTGCCGTTTTTAAATGTTTTCAGAAGGAACTTGTTGCCTTGAGGAGAACCAGGAGGAGTGTGACCCTCCTCTGCACTAAAGCAAGCCATCACAAATATTTGCAAGAATGTCATTTCAATAACTATGATTTTCACTTGAATATGGTTATTTTAATGCATATAGAAAATTCCTATAAAGTCATTTGATGCTAGTTTAATGTTCTTGCTATGCTTGTCCTGTTATCAGTAGCATTTTAGTTGAATAACAAAGTTTATGCAGTAGAGTAACATGATATTATGCATGAGCTAGGTCATATCGGTATTATGTTGAAATGGTGCACATATAGTTCATTGCATTTTCATGGCATACTATGGCTCGGTGAAATTTATTTGCAAGTTGAAACCTGATAATAAACTCACTTGAACATGCTGTTGATCGAGTCATGGTGCCACCGAATCGAGCTTCCCAAGTACAACCACATTTGACTTTATGGGGAGGCCCTTTCTCGGTCTATTGTTATGCCTCTCGCCGGTGCCTCCAACTAGGGAAGGTTATGCGCTTGCGCTACCCTGGCCCGGTAGGCAGGCATAGCCTTGTGTGCCCGTAGTTGTTTTGGTAACATGTCCCCGTTTGGGACCGTTTGTTTTGCCACGACGGTGGCCGTTGGATGTCCGGAGTGGCATCAGGGCCACCCATGACTTAGCCCAGAGGGGAGTTGGTCGTAGTGGCCGGCAGAGTGTCATGGCAATAGATTGGTTATGTCGGAATGCCGTTGGTCCACCCGAATGGGAGTCCGAGGCCATGGGTTATGTGGTGTGGGTACAGTGTGCTAACCTCTGTAGAGTGTGTTTAATCTATCGATAGCCGCGTCCTCGGTCATGGACACAAGTTCGTAGTAGGTCACACCATGGATCAACAGAAATATTAAATTTGCACACTAAATGTATACTTGTGGCACCTGTTATGTTGGTGAAGTTGTTGAGACCATCGAGGTGGTTTCATTTGTGATCCGGAGGTGATCACCTTGGTATGATGATGTTCGTGGTTACAAGGTAACCAAGATGGTAAGCGGGTCTGAAAGGCCCTGTTATGAGCACTATCACTTCATGAGTAGCACGCTAGTTCTTGCATTTAACCTGCTTAAATATCAAGTTGTTTTCCATTGTTGCTTTATTTGTGTGAGCTTGTGAGTACATTCAAAGTACTCACCTACCGTGTCATGCCAGTTTCAGGAGAAGTCATACCAGAGTTGGAGTTTCGTCGTGCATCGCAGTCTAGACCATGTCCACATCAGTGTCCCTGTGAGATGGAGTCCTTCTACGTCGTCTTTCCGCTGGCGCATAGCTTTGCCATGATGTCGAGGCCCCTGCTCATGTCTACTAAATAATGTACATATGTTCAGCAGCACCGTGTGTGCCGCTTGGCCTCGCTACTTGATGTAATATCGACTCTATGCTTCAATAAAGCGGTTGTCTTTCTGTACCGAGTTGTTGTGTGTTGCCAGAAGACTTGATCTCTGGGCTGGCAATGCAAGGTAAACCGGTCGCTCTGAGCCGGGGTGCCACAATGCTTGGTATCAGAGCCGCGCTGACTGTAGGGCACGCTAGACTTCTAACGCGCTAGTTCGAATGGTAGACAGTAGCTCTGAGTGCCGGTAGTGTTTGTGTGCTTATGGTTGTTGCATTGCATGCATATAGTTTATTTTGTTGCTAATAGACTAATGGTTGTGAGTGTAGATGGCACTAGTGCCGTACCCGTACTAGTCTGACCCAACACCGTACACTTCTCCACATCTTCTTCGGAATGTGTGGCGGCGACTCTACCCCAACGGCAATGATCATGTGTACCAGGTATATCGGTAGCGTCTGGTGGACTCAGTGTACGAGTACCACGCGGAGGTCACTTTACACACCAGCACCATATCAGGCATCTACACCCATTCTTCTAGGAGTGGTTACGCTTCTACCACAGGTCAGGCAGTCCAGATCGCTGCGTTTGAGGCTCTCGTTGATCTTCGCTACAACGAGGTCCAGATGCAGCATTATCCAGGTTTCTTTTACTACCCGTCCATGTCCGTTGATGGACATATCCGTTTCCCTACTATTGATCCGGAGTGCGACTGTACCTCTAGCCACCTCTCTCGCTACATCACTGCTAGTTATCTTCTACTTTTCGAGTTGGCCCGAGAGTTGACTCGCACTCATACAGCTCTGGTTGCCGCTAGAGCTGGTTTCGGTCCACCTACCATCGAGTTTACCCCATTTATTCCTCCATCTTCTGTTTCCCCCACTACTCCGGTTACCCCTCGGAGTAACTCGGGTACCTCGACAGTGACTCCCCATGAGTCTCCTGCCGATTTGGCTTTACTTCTCGCTACTCTCGCCGCCCCTATGATTCAGCCTCACCCAGCACCTTCCCCTGAGGGAGAGCCCCCGAGGCAGTGTCGTCGTGTTTCCTTTGACCCGAAGGTTTCCGTCAACTTCGTCAGTTCAGGATCCGAGACTGGGTCCGGGGAGATCCCAGCTGGAGCAGAGGAGCACTAGATGTGTAGAGTAGTTGAGGTTGCCATGATGCTTAGATGTATGAGTGCATCAGTACTTGTCACGTTATTTCCTTTCATGTATGAGTCTATGTATAATTATGTTGGAACTTCTTCCTTTATTGTTCGCCTTGGTTTCTCGTTGCTTTCTTTCGGGCTTTGTCACTTGCTTTTCTTCCCCATTTATGGATGTTGCTCATCTCGATGCTTCGTATTGGGAAACATAAATAGGATGACAAGAGGAGGTAGCAGCATTCATGCGGGTGACGATGCTCCCGTTCGTCGCTCAGCCCGACAGGCGGGGCATTCCCCCGAGCCATATCAGCCACCACCTCCTCCACAGCAACCACCTACAATAGAGCAGATTATGAGAATGTTCGAGGAAAGAAGAAACCAAGATTTACTTGAATTACTAAGAAGTGTGCAGGCTATGGTTGGGCAGAATGGAAATCAGTATGGCAATCACTCCAAGCTGTCAGACTTTTAGAGGACTAAGCCTCCCAGTTTCAGTCAAGTTGTCGATCCTTTGGAAGCCGATGATTGGTTGCGGACTATTGAGAAGAAGCTTGAAATTGCCCGCACCAAAGAAGCTGACAAGGTTCCATTTGCTACACACTATCTTGAAGGAGCTGCTGCTATATGGTGGGATAATACTAAAGCCATGTGGCCTGCGGACGATGAGATCACTTGGGATAAATTCAAGGACAATTTCCGCAAGTACCACATTCCCGCCGGTATCATGAAGGTCAAGCAGTGTGAGTTTCTCGCTCTCACTCAAGGAAACCTGTCAGTAAGTGAATATCTACACAAGTTCAATCATTTGGCTTGTTATTCTCTCTATGATGTGGCCACCGAAGAAAGGAAGATCTATCAATTCCTTGGAGGACTCAATCAGCACCTTCGATGCACACTTAGCATGTTTGACTTCCCCGAATTCCAGACTTTGGTCAACAAGGCCATTATTGTAGAAAGGGAGCACAAGCTCGTTCACGATAATAAGCCAGCTTATGATGATCGTAAATGCAAGTTCGAGCCCAAGAAGGATGGACAGCCGGTGCAGAAGGCTCGTACTTGGCAGCAACCTCAGTTTGAGTTCAAACCAACCTGGCAGCAGAATACCAACAAGACCAACAACCAAGTCAAGAACATTGTGACCAACCCTGTCCAGGAAGACTATCAGCGTAACAACGCATGTTTCTCTTGTGGGCAAACCGGACACTATGCGAAGCAGTGTCCCAAGAACGGCAAGACAAATGCACCCCTCAAGCCTCAAGTCAACAACATGGAATTCTACACGGAGCAGGAACTTATCCAAGGCCAAGTGCATCATCTCTCAACCAAAGAAGCCCAAGAAAACCCTGAAGTGGTCATTGGTATGTTTCCTGTTAATAACATACCTACAATGATTTTATTTGATTCTGGGGCTTCCCATTCCTTTATCTCGCAGAGTTTTGTTGCCCAAAACAAGTTTTCTTGCTCTATTCCTGAGAAAAGCATGGTGGTGCAATCCCCGGGATCCATGCTCAAAACAAATTTGGTATGCCGTGACTTGGAAATAAAGATTCATGGAGTTGTCTTCCCTGCCATACTGGTAGCCATTGAATCCGCAAAGTTGGATGTCATATTGGGAATGGATTGGCTGACAAAGCATCAGGTCTGCATCAATTGTGCAACAAGAGAAGTTACATTAACAAATCCGGCAGGACAGGCAGTGAAGTTTGTGGCTCGTAGAACCATGCCTAAGAAGGAAATGATTTTTACAGCGATGTCCTCAGGTATGGAATTAATACCGGTGGTCAGTGAGTTTCCAGATGTATTTCCTGAAGAATTGCCAGGAATGCCACCAGATCAGGAGCTCGAGTTTGATATTGATCTCGTGCCAGGAACGACACCCATATACAAGAAGTATTACCGGATGCCTTCATCCGAACTGGTTGAGCTGAAGAAACAACTCGATGAGATGCTCAAGAAAGGATACATCCGCCCCAGTTCTTCACCCTGGGGGTCACCTGCCATATTCATGAACAAGAAAGATGGTAGTCTTCGGATGTGTATAGATTAACGCCAGCTCAAGGATGTCACTATCAAGAACAAGTACCTGCACCCCAGAATTGATGATTTTTTCGATCAACTGCATGGAGTTCAAATCTTTTCCAAGATTGATTTAAGGACCGGGTATCATCAACTCAAGATCAGGAAAGAAGATATTCCTAAGACCGCATTCACCACCAGTTACGGTATATATGAATACACAGTTATGTCATTCGGGCTGACAAATGCCCCTGCCTTCTTCATGCATATGATGAACAAAGTGTTCATGGATTTCTTGGACAAATTCATGGTGGTCTTCATCGACGATATTCTCATATACTCCATGGGAGAGGAAGAGCATAAACAACACCTCCGAGCAGTATTGCAAAGGCTTCGTGACCACCAGTTATATGCAAAATTCTGTAAGTTTGATTTCTGGCTTAAGCAAGTCAGATTCTTGGGGCACATTCTCTCTGCCGAAGGAATAACTGTGGATCCAAGCAAAATCAAGGATGTGCTAAAATGGCCTGCACCCACGTCAGTGACAGAAATCAGAAGTTTTCTGGGGCTTGCTGGTTATTACCGTCGATTCATTGAAGGCTTCTCCAAGATTGCTAAGCCCATGACAGAACTGCTCAAGAAATACCAAAAGTTCATATGGTCGGAAGATTGTGAGAAGAGCATTAACGAATTGAAGACTTGCTTAACTTCAGCACCCGTGTTGACGCTTCCAGACATTTATCAAAGCTTTGACGTATACTGCAACGCATCTCGAAGGGGCCTAGGATGCGTACTCATGCAAGATGACAAGGTTGTGGCTTATGCATCTCGACATCTAAAACTGCACGAAGGAAATTATCCTACTCATGACTTGGAGCTAGCAGCCGTTGTTCATGCATTAAAATTTTGGAGGCATTATCTTATTGGCAAGCGGTGCCAAATATTCACCGACCACAAAAGTCTCAAGTACATATTCACTCAACCTGATTAGAATCTCCGACAAAGAAGATGGCTTGAGTTGGACAAGGATTATGACCTCGGAATAAACTATCACCCGGGTAAAGCTAATGTGGTTGCGGATGCTCTCAGTCGCAAGCCAGCAACAGTATATGCATTAATGACATCTTTGCCTCCATTAATGACATCTTTGCCTCCCGAGCTACAAGAAGAAATGGCCCAGCTCAATCTGATCATTGTTGAGGCTGACTGCACCAATATGTTGGTAGTCACTCCCACTCTTGAGGAAGAAATTCGCAAAGCTCAGTCAGAAGATCCGTTCTTGCAACACCAGGTCACACGGATGAAAGACGGCAAGACTCAAGACTTCCTGATGGATGAGCATGGAACTCTACGGTTTCGAGGACGAATATGTGTACCCGAAGTAGAAGATCTGAGGAAGAAGATATTAACAGAAGCACAGGAGTCCTCATACTCGATCCATCCAGGAGGTACCAAAATGTACGAAGACCTCAGGCAAATATTTTGGTGGGATGGGATGAAGAAGGATATTGCATATTTTGTCGCCTGCTGTGATATATGCAATAAGGTAAAGGCGGAACACCAAAACCCCACCGGGCTACTTCAACCTTTGCTCGTTCCGCAATGGAAATGGGACGATGTCTGCATGGATTTCATCACCGGTCTTCCCAAGACTCCTCGTGGAAACGATGCCGTATGGGTCATGGTGGACATGCTGACCAAGGTGGCCCATTATATTCCTATCCGGACCACATACTGTGCGGATCAACTAGCTCAACTCTATGTGTCCAGAATCATCAGTCTGCATGGCGTGCCAAGAACTACCACATCAGACCGAGGATCCCCTTTTACCTCGGCATTCTGGTCACGACTTCACCAAGCTTTGGGGACATCATTGAAGTATAGCACAGCTTATCACCCTCAGACAGATGGCCAGACGGAGCAAGTAAATCAAATACTCGAAGGCATGCTTAGGGCATGTGCTCTTGCTCAAGGACCCAAATGGGAAGACAGCTAACCCTACGCCAAGTTTTCCTACAACAACAACTATCAAATCAGCCTCAAGATGTCACCATATGAAGCCTTGTATGGACGCAAGTGTCGTACCCCATTAAACTGGTCCCAGACCGGAGACAGTTGTATTTTCTGGACTGACTTGATGATGGAAGCCGAGAAGCAAGTCAGGGAAATTTGAGACAGACTGCAAGTGGCCAAGTCTTGACAAAAGAGTTATTATGATTCCAAGCACCGACAAATCAGTTTTGAATTTGGTGAATATGTCTACCTCCGAGTCACACCCATGAAAGGAGTCAAGATATTTCAGACTCGGGGAAATCTTGCACCAAGATATATTGGCCCATTTCTAGTTATGACCAAAGTGGGCATAGTGGCATATCAATTGGAACTTCCTCCCGAATTGTCAGAAATACATGACGTCTTCCACGTATCACAGTTGCGAAGGTGTATCTCACCACCTGAGAAATGGACTGATATGGTAGAAATAGAGCTTGCTAAGGATCTGACCTATGAAGAGAAACCTTTCTGAATACTGGATGAGATGGAAAGAGTCACCCGCGGCAAGTCGGTTAAGTTTTACAAGGTACAATGGGAACACCATACCGAGAGTGAAGCTACCTGGGAAAGGGAAGACTTTTTGAGGACAGCATATCCTGAATTGTTTCCTGAGCAACCGAATCTCGAGGACTAGATTCATCCTAAGGGGGGAGGTTTGTGACACCCTGGGTTTTGCCCTTTTTCTTTTTCTGGTTTTATTGCATTTTGAATTGAATTTGAGTTTTGAATCAACTCATTCGGACTTAATCACTTGGGCATCTCTTTGATTTCCACCCAAGTGACTCATCTCACCCTCTAACTCATTTCTTGCCCTCTATCATACCTCAATATTATCTTGGGAATATTTTTCTTAAATGAAAAATATTCATTTTCTCTCTGATATAGCCCTATCTTCACTTCTACTCGAAAGCAACCCTCATTTTTCTTGCCCACAAAAATCTGAGAAAATTCCCAAATATTCTTTGGACCTTGGCCCAACTTCCTGTGCAAAAATATTTCATGTTTATTTGGAGTATTTTTGCTACAGAAAATCTTTTCCATTCTGGTCAGAAAATGCATGTTGTGAAGGAAGTGCATTTTTGCTTGATCCTATGGAGCTGAAATTTTTAGGGCATCATTACCCTCCTAAGAGAACCATAACCACCAAAGATTAGCTCCTAATTATCTCTAGACCTCTCTCTACTTTGCTCACAAGTTTCTGTCCAGAAACTTGCTGAGTAGCTCCAGTCATTTCTGGTCGGCCTGGCAGTGAGCCATCACCACAGCACGACTCAACACTGCAAATACTACACGTCTGACATGATTTTACTCCTCGGCGCACCATGTAGCCAGAGTTCACGCGGTGACCGCATTCGTCCAGAGGCGCTGGCATGGGTTTGGTGCGCTCTGGGTGGCGCCAAGGCCTCTGTTTCGCACGTGCGTGCGCCCGAGGCCAAACCAGCTCGCCGCCAAGCGCCTGCTACCTCGACTCATCACCTTGACTCTTCCCTGCCGCTCGCCGACGCCGGAGCTCACCGCAGGGATCATGAGCACATCGTGCCCGAGCGTGCAGTGAGCCCGTGCTCCCTGTTGTCGCCTTCCCGCACGCCCTGTGCTTGGCTGCGAGCTCCCACAGTGGCCGCGTGACCCCTGGCCGCTTCTCCCTCTCTCTCTGACGTGTTTTGTCACCGCCCGCCATCTCTAGAGAGCTCGTCGGCGCTCTCGATCTCCTCTCTCGCCCTCGGCTATAAATAGGACCCCCGAGCTCATTCAGCCACCCCACCCTCATCCTCTGACACTCAAACATCCTCTAGATATCAGCGGCCAGGCCAGGCGGGCCTCAGGCCGCCGTTCTACTCCGGAGCTCAACGTAGACCCCGCCTTGGCATTCTGCTTCCTTCGGCGCCTCTCGTCTCCTTCCAACCTCTCCGGCGTGTTCGTGGTGCTCCACTGGTTGTGCTGGTGCTACTAGAGCTGCTGGACCGGCCCTGCCTCGCCGGATTCATCAACTCCGACGAGCTCTCCTCCGCCGACGCCTCTGGAGACGACCGCCGCGACACCCTCCGTCCACCTGTCGCTGAGCTATGGGTACATGCAGGTTCGCCGTAGTCCGGCGCTTCCATTTCCCCTCTTGCCGGCGGCAGCCGAGCCCTCCTCGCCGGAGAACCACCGGCAATGAGCCACCCTCTCTCTGTTTCCCTCTCTCTCTCTCAATGGACCTAGCCGTGGGGGCCCGCTGGTCAGCCACTCAGCCGCCTCCCGAAGCGGTATGAGTGGAGGCACCCCACTGGTTTACGCCTTCGACGTCACCCCCAAAATGATTTTCTAAAAATCAATTTAAATTCAGAAATTTGACTAAACTTTGACCTGCTCTAACTTCTATTCTATAAGTCCAAATGATATGATTCTTTTTGCACTATTTTTGTATTGATCTCCTCTACCAGCATGCTAAAGATGAGATTTTTGCTTGCTGTATATCTTTTTTGTTGTATTTAAATGTGTTATGTGACATTTTCTTTTGCCATTTTTAAATATTTTCAGAAGGAACTTGTTGCCTTGACGAGAACCATGAGGAGTGTGACCCTCCTCTGCACTAAGGCAAGCCATCACAAATATTTGCAAGAATGTCATTTCAATAACTATGATTTTCACTTGAATATGGTTATTTTAATGCATATAGAAAATTCCTATAATGTCATTTGATGCTAGTTTCATGTTCTTGCTATGCTTGTCCTATTATCAGTAGCTTTTTAGTTGGATAACTAAGTTTATGCAGCAGAGTAACGTGATATTATGCATGAGCTAGTTCATATCGGTATTATGTTGAAATGGTGCACATATAGTTCATTGCATTTTCATGGCATACTATGGCTCGGTGAAATTTATTTGCAAGTTGAAACCTGATAATAAACCAACTTGAACATGTTGTTGACCGAGTCATGGTGCCACCGAATTGAGCTTCCCAAGTGCAACCACATTTGCCTTTATGGGGAGGCCCTTTCTCGGTCTATTGTTATGCCTCTCGCCGGTTCCTCCAACTACGGAAGGTTATGCACTTGCGCTACCCTGGCCCGGTAGGCAGGCATAGCCTTGTGTGCCTGTAGTTGTTTTGGTACCATGTCCCCATTTGTGACCATTTGTTTTGCCACGATGGTGGTTGTTGGATGTCCGGAGTGGCATCGGGGCGACCCATGACTTAGCCCAAAGGGGAGTTGGTCGGAGTGGCTGGGAGAGTGTCATGGCAATAGATTGGTTCTGTCGGAACGCCATTGGTCCACCCGAATGGGAGTCCGACGCCATGGGTTCCGTGGTGTGGGTACAGTGTGCTAACCTCTGCAGAGTGTGTTTAATCTATCGATATCTGTGTCCTCGGTCATGGACACAAGTTCGTAGTAGGTCACACCGTGGATCAACAAAAATATTAAATTTGCACACTAAATTTATACTTGTGGCACCTGTTATGTTGGTGAAGTTGTTGAGACCATCGAGGTGGTTTCATTTGTGATCCGGAGGTGATCACCTTGGTATGATGATGTTCGTGGTTACAAGGTAACCAAGATGGTAAGCGGGCCTGAAAGGCCCTGTTATGAGCACTATCACTTCATGAGTAGCACGCTAGTTCTTGCATTTAACCTACTTAAATATCATGTTGTTGTTTGCCAATGTTGCTTTATTTGTGTGAGCTTGCGAGTACATTCAAAGTACTCACCTGGCGTGTCATGCCAGTTTCAGGAGAAGTCATACCGGAGTTGGAGTTGCATCATGCATCGCAGTCTAGACTGTGTCCGCATCAGTGTCCCTGTGAGATGGAGTCCTTCGACGCCGTCTTTCCGCTGCCGCGTAGCTTTGTCGTGATGTCGAGGCCCCTACTCATGTCTACTAAATAATGTACATATGTTCAGTAACACCGTGTGTGCCGCTTGGCCTCACTACTTGATGTAATATCGACTCTATGCTTCAATAAAGCGGTTGTCTTTCTGTACCAAGTTGTTGTGTGTTGCCAGAAGACTTGATCTCTGGGCTGGCAATGCAAGGTAAACCGGTTGCTCTGAGCTGGGGTGCCACATTGTCTGGTGTCCAAAAAATTATACAGTAATAACTAGCAATGTGCCAATGCCTTGCAACACGTTCAAAGTAGATTAATACATATTCACCGATTTGATAGAAAAGAGTCTAGTTTTGAAATACGTATATCACTAAAAATATGTTATGTTTCACTTAATATATATTTGTTTGGCGGTTTTGATGAGATAAGGGAGGAATGTGGTTCGTTTCCAGATTCGAGAAGTGGTATATTGTTGCAAAAAGCCCATGTGTGTGTGTGGTGTGGAGACCCCAACAAATGTTGTGTGTGCAGGAGAGAGTAATTTTAGTGGTAGGGGTCATATCTAGAAAGATATAGGGTGCGTGAGAGAACCCTAGAGAGAAAGACAAAGTGAAAGACGAGTGGGAGTGTGTGTGTGTGGCGGTGAAAAAGAAAGCTTAGGTACCTAGTGATACCAGAGAACGATAGAGACGTGAGAGATAATGAAAACCGTGTAATGTATAATGATAGGGAGAGTGTGACACTTCTCGAGGGAGATGGCAAGAGACCATGTTTGCGAAAATAGGAGAAACATGAAGTGAGTGTGCGGGTGAGATGGAGAAAAGAGAGTGATAGCTACATGGAGGAGCATGCGAGAGAGATGGGCGTGAAAGGAGATTCAAATATTTAGTTGCGTGTATAGAAAATGTCAACATAAAAGGGATTCAAATATTTGAATTCGAGATGATTATACATGTAATTCATACTCGAACCAAAATTGATCTATCAAACATGCATACTCATATGAATTCACGCGCATCTATGTTATTTAATATCTAGATATTACTGATCCATACATTTGAGTAGAACATAATTTGGTTTAAAAATTTTGAATTCAACCTTATGGTTTTGAGATCATTGTATTTGTAAATCATATTATATATATAAAGGAGCAAAATTCTTTGTTGTGCTTTTGAAAGTATATATATAAAAAAATGATGTTTATGAATTTTATTTGAGTCGAAAATGGATCCTGCCCGAAAAAAAATACAAAATGGAATTGAGTTGGCACGGTAAACGTGCAAGCTTTTTCTCAAAATTTTGAACAAAGCGGCGAAACTCGCAGTAACCGCCCGAAAACAAAATATGGGAGATGGAAATTACTGCCTGTCCCTGACATGTAACACATGTCGGCTCGATTTCAATAGGTCTTGATAGGGGCAGGTTTGTAATTTCACTCAAACGTGACATAACCGCCTCTCACCCGGATTCATACATGGTGGGCGCCAAAACACAGTGTCTCCTCGGCCGAAATCGCCTCTCACCCGGATTCATACACGGTGGGCGCCAAAACAAACTCTCCTCGGCCGAAATCTCCGTCGGCAAATATTTGGTGTATGCGAGATTACTGTCCTATCCCCAGCAACCCAATATTCATGTGATGTCTGAAATTTTAAACGGGGCATAAGTTGGTAACCTTCCCCGCATTTGAGACAAGCGCGTCCCAAAGACATGGTTCCCCGCCTACCTCTCTCCCTCCATTTCCCCATTCGTACTCCGTGGGTGCCAAAACACCCTCTCCACCCCAGCCTCCTCCGTCCGCCAGCCCATCCACCGCCGTCCTCCTCCACCATGCCGGAGCTGATACCCCGACGCCGTCGTCCATTACAAGAGATCGACCTCTCTCATCCACGGCTTCGGACCAGGATCCTTGCCTCCCGTCCTCTCGCTTCATCCCCGTCGTCGTCCACCTTGCCGGCACCGCTCCTATGACTGTCTCGTCCACCGTGCCGGGACATTTCCCCCACCGCCATCGTCTACCCTCCGAGATCTGCTTCCACGCCACCAACAGCTATCGCTACCGCAGCACCGTCAAATTCTCAGCAGATGCATACACGGCGCCGCACCAGAGGCGGTACTCTTTCGTATCTGCTCAACTTATTTATCGCAGCAAGAAAATAGATCGCCACTGCTTTACTGTGATTTCTTGTCCATCACTTAGGATCTTACTTGTTAGTTGAAAGCAAACATTGCTTGTGAAGTTGCCTTTGTCAGGTTTGCACCTTCAGATCCGCCATGGCACGCTCAACACTATACTCGCAATGCTTATGGTTTTCCCCATTTATATTCCACACTAGTTAAATGACAGTAGACTAAATTTCAAAATTGGGTCAGTCGATTTTTGAGAGCTCGCCCGAGTTCGCCGGAGGGAAGGAAGGGGCTCGGGTGGGGATAGTGGTTGTGGGGGGTGGTGGCCTGGCGGTGGTCGGGCCTCGCCGGAGGAAAACAACTCGACACGGGTGGGGCGGGGGTGGGGGTGGGGGGCGGAGGAACACATGCGGTGTGGGGCGGTTCAGGGGAGGGCGGGGGTCGGGACTGGTGGCCCGTGCGGTGTTCTGTAGGGGAAGAATCAGAGATGAGGAATAAGAAGGGTTAGGAGACATAGGATCTTCATCCAACCACCTGAAATGGTCGACTGACCCAAATGACGGAAGTCACGCGACTTGCATGCAGACATTCCTTTATATTCAGTACCATCATCGTAGCTGCTTAGCACTACTCCTCAATCCATCAAGCTAAACAACGTGCCACTCATAATTCCAAACTTTTTGCTCAAATACGAATCTGATATGATGTTGATATTACTAAAACAGATAGCGTTTAATTGGTCAGCTAATGTTCCTACTTTACTTTCGAAAAGCGCGTGCACCACATATAGAGAGACAGTAGGGAGTTGCATTCTTAATGCGCTCTGGTTCATCATGTGTGGGCACTGCGCAACGAACATTTTATTATCCAAAATCTGCTTGCTCTTCTTTAGCATGTTCCTCTTTTGTTCTTCTTTAATAACTACTCTCTCTGTTCCTAAATACAAGTCTTTGTATAGATTCCACCATGGACTACATATGGAGCAAAATGAGTGAATCTACACTCTAAAATGTATCTGTATACATCTATATGTGATCCATAGTGAAAATCTCTACAAAGACTTATATTTTGGAACGGAGGGAGCATAATAGTAGTATAGTATGTTCCTTGTAGTGAAGAGGAGCAGGGACATTTGCAGTGTACAGGTCTATTCGGTCGGTTGTGATGGACACTTTCAACTCTTCAGGCCTCTTTGATTCGTAGGATTTTGTAAACATAGGAATTGTAGTGGCCTGCCGACTTAAATCCTATAAGATTAGCAAGGAAATACAGGGAGCTGTGTCGCCTTTGAGAGTTACATTGATATTAACAGTACCACACCTTCAGTTGAAGAGAGCTAGTATCTGAAGCCTTTCTAGCCGTACCAGCAATAGTAGCCCATATTTTCCAGCAAGTTCCACTTTCCTGATTTTACTTGTGATGCTTACGGTTTTCCCGTTATATCTACACTATGATCTGTGTAGCTGCTTTGTGTCGCACTAGCAGCAGTCCACTCTTGAAGCTAAACAACACAGCAATCATAAGTCCACCGCTTACTTCTTCAAATACGAATTGTGATATGATACTGATATTAGTTAACAGACACACGTTTAATTGGTCAGCTAATGCTCCCACTTGATTTTCCAAATGCATGTGGCCACATATAGAGAGACAGCATGGAATTGCATTTCTTTGGGCGCTGTGATTCATCATGAGTGGGCAACCAACATTGTATGGAAAGAAGTGGAATCTCAAGAATATGCTTCCTCTTCGGTTCTTTAACATGTTCCTCTTTTGTTATTCTGTATTTAGTACGTACAGTATGTTCCTTGTCAGGAAGGGGAGCAGGGACATCTGCAGTCAACAGCTGATAGAGCTGGCCTGTATGTGATCGATAGGCTTTCAATTACTAGCGGCAATACAACACCGTATTTTCCAGCCAGTTCCACTTTCCCGATTTATATATGCTGGTTATGGTGTACCCCTTTTATGTACACTACGATCTACCTAGTTGCTATGTGCTCTTGTTATCATGGTTTGGCAATAAACTTTCTATATAGTATATTATGAACCTATCATCTACCAACTATCCTTACTTCTGGAGCTCCCAATAGGGAGCCTATTTTTTGTGTACTTGTGCCAGATTATATTAATGCACGCACCATATTACAGCACACATGGGCTCTCTCATCAGAATCCAGTGATAGCACACAAGGGTTTACAGGGAGCCCCTATTATATTAGAATATCCTCTACATTACAAAGATCATCTCACTACTATTTATGTTTTCATGCTTCTCAGATATTGTACGTAATCACAATGAATATGAGAATGCGCACATCGTAAGAATATTGTGTAACACTGCAATGACTAACAAAATTGGCACCAAGGCATTGAGTTCCATTCTGGATGCAATGAAACTCATACGCTCCCCACCTGCACATTCTTGTTCAAAATATGATCCTAATGACTATTCTGACCTCGAGGAGTAGAAGGCAGATGGCCTGTCCTATTCACCCATCAAGGTGCCTGTTCTAATTTGGCAAGGTTTTATTGATTGCGCGTATCTTGCATAAGGTGTCTTGAATTTATTCTACTTTGTTGCACCGCCATCTGCTTAGTTTACTCATCATATATGTCAAGATGACATGCCCATCCATTATCAATACATATTCTATCTGTCATCATACCATGTTTTTCCACTCAAATGTTGTTCTTGTGCATCAGACATCAAAAAGGAAGAGGGTGATTGCTGAACCTGAAGGAGCACCAGCAAAGTCCTTGAAAACGTGGTGGTGTTGGAGAAATCAGATAGCACCCCACTTATATTGGCTCTACAACCAGTGACACAAAATGTAGGACCGGCTCCAGCAGACTGTACCCATACTTCACTGGCCAAACCACTAGCCCCACCACACGGGACCTACACTCCAGCAAAAGGTATGCCGATTTCAGTTGCCATAGCACCAGTCGTACCACAGAAAAATCCCACTCCAGCAAAAAGTACAGCAAGTCTACCGGCCGAAGACCTATCCCAACTGTAGAGACGGCCAATTCCTGCAGATTGGAACCCATTCCAGTTATTCCCAGTTTAAAGACGATGCTTTCAATGTTGTTAGGAACTACGTGCATATATTCCCATCATGGGAAGATTATAGTGAAGACAAACACCATTTTCACATCTTCCTGTCCCACTTACGTGTAAGTGCTATTATTCATGGTGATTATTTTCCTGTTTTCTGCTGATTGAATACATCAATGATTTACATTACACTGTTGTAAGTAGGCGAGGGTCAATCTGGATAGTCATGACAAGCAAAGCTTGCTTGCGCTTTTCAAGGAAGCATTGCAGCAGTATCGGTGTTACCTGAGGAAAACACACTTTGATGGCAAGTCTATAAACGAATTTCCGGTGAAGTCTCCTGTGCTAAATTTAGAAGACATTGAATGGAAAAACCTTGTTATGCACTGGTCTTGTTCCCAGGATGAGGTAATGTCTATGATATCACATGACAATTTGAACTTCTACTTTTCCGCATGTGCCTTGCGGATCTCTTTTGCAGGAAATCTGCTCGAAGAAGAATTCCGGTTTGAAAAGGATGACAGGATATCACAAATACGCTGCCCGCTGCTTTGCTCTTGTTAGTACCTGTTGTCCTGTATCACTGTACTTGCATTCATACCTGGTTCAACATGTGACAGCAGTATGCACGATATCTTGCTTATCAATTGTTTGCTCCAAATTATCAGATCTATATTAATGGTTACATTAATGTAGAATATACCCAATGCCAATGAAAAAGTTTAGCTCTGCATTGTTCTTGTAAGTACCTGCTGTCCTTTATCAGTGTACTTATATTGACAGCTAGTTGTTCATGTACCATCACTCTGCAGCCTATTTTCCTTTGCCCTCCATTTTTTACACATCAGATCTATATTTACTCCTACCATAAGGTTGGATAAAACCAATGGTATTGAAGAAGTTTAGCTCTGCATTGCTCTTGGCTGTACCTTTTGCCTGTATCGTTGTACTTACATTTATAGCTACTTGGTTATGTAGCATCACTCTTCATCTTATCTTAAATATTCTCCATTTTTTCTTATATTATCACATCTATATTTACTCTTAACAAAATGGAGAATAAAGACAATGCTTATGAATAAGATTCTGTGGTAAACTTCTTGAATTGCCCCCCCCCCCATCAGCATGGACAAGGGCTTTATAGAGCCGGTTTTCACCACTAATGTAAGTTTGTCCTTATCAAGCCTTCAAACTTTGTAGTGTATATTTGGTTAGGCATGACTGCAATAGCTGTTTAGTTTTGGTGTTTGCATCAAATTGCATGTTTAAAGTTTATTATGAAGTTCATAAACAAAAGTTTGTCCTTCTCAATTTAAGTTTTCAGTTGTACAACCAAGTTCCTTCTTCATACCATGTAAATTAAACTATACAGAGCAAGTGATCTTCTTTTGCACTGCATGTATGCTTCTGTTCTTGATCCGTAATCCAGTGGTGTGGTGAAACTACCCACTACAGCACAATGTCATATTCTGCAATGTCTTAACTATGAACAATGTCATATTATTCTACTATTATTTAAACTGTCTCTTTATTTGCCAATCTGAAATGGGATAAATGTTGGGAAACGCAGCATGTAATTTCAAAAAAAATCCTACGCTCACGCAAGATCTATCTAGGAGATGCATAGCAACGAGAGGGGGAGAGTGTGTCTACGTACCCTCGTAGACCGAAAGAGGAAGCGTTTGACAACGCGGTTGATGTAGTCGAAGTTCTTCTCGTTCCGACCGATCAAGCATCGAACGTACGGCACCTCCGAGTTCTGCACACGTTCAGCTCGATGACGTCCCTCAAACTCTTGATCCAGCAAAGTGTCGAGGAAGTAGATGAGTTCCGTCAGCACAATGGCGTGGTGACGGTGATGGTGAAGTGATCTGCGCAGGGCTTCGCCTAAGCACTACGAAGATATGACCGAGGGTGTAATCTGTGGAGGGGGGCGCCGCACACGGCTAATAGTTATTGGTGTGTGTTCTAGGCACCCCCTCCCCATGTATATATTGGCGGGAGGGGGAGGGAGACAACCTTGGGGCAACCCAAGTAGGAGGAATCCTACTTGGGGGCCTAGTCCAATTCGCCTCCCCCCCCCTACCATATTTTCCGGAGGGGGAAGGAAGGAGGAGGGAGGAGGGAAGGAAGGGGGAGGCCGAATCCCTCCCCTTCCTTCTCTCTTCCCCTCTCACCTTCCTCCTCTGGTTCGGCCCATATGGGGGGGCGCAGCAGCCCCTGTTGGCTGCTGCGTTTCCCCTCTTGGCCCATTAGGCCCATATCTTTGCCGGGGGGTGCCCGAAACCCCTTCCGGTGACCCGATATGTACCTGGTACCCTCCGGAACACTTCCGGTGTCTGAATACCATCATCCTATATATCAGTATTTACCTCTCGGCCATTTCAAAACTCCTCTTCATGTCTGTGATCTCATCCGGGACTCCGAACAACATTCGGTCACCAAATCACATAACTCATATAATACAAAATTGTCATCGAACGTTAAGCGTGCGGACCCTACGGGTTTGAGAACTATGTAGACATGACCAAGACACTTCTCTGGTCAATAACCAATAGCGGAACCTGGATGCTCATATTGGCTCCCACATATTCTACGAAGATCTTTATCGGTCGAACCGTTATGACAACATACGTTATTCCCTTTGTCCATCGGTATGATACTTGCCCGAGATTCGATCGTCGGTATCTTTATACCTAGTTCAATCTCGTTACCGGCAAGTCTCTTTACTCGTTCTGTAATACATCATCCTGTGACTAAGTCACTTTGCTTGCAAGGCTTCTTATGATGTGCATTACCGAGAGGGCCTAGAGATACCTCTCTGATACTCGGAGTGACAAATCCTAATCTCGATCTATGCCAACCCAACAGACACCTTCGGAGATACCTGTAGAGCATCTTTATAATCACCCAGTTACGTTGTGATGTTTGATAGCACACAAGGCATTCCTCTGGTATCCGGGAGTTGCATAATCTCATAGTCGAAGGAATATGTATTTGACATGAAGAAAGCAGTAGCAATAAAACTGAACGATCATTATGCTAAGCTAACGGATGGGTCTTGTCCATCACATCATTATCCTAATGATGTGATCCTGTTCATCAAATGACAACACATGTCTACGGTTAGGAAACTTAACCATCTTTAATTAACGAGCTAGTCTAGTAGAGGCTTACTAGGGACACAATGTTTTGTCTATGTATCCACACATGTATCAAGTTTCCGGTTAATACAATTCTAGCATGAATAATAAATATTTATCATGAATAAGGAAATATAAAATAAAAACTTTATTATTGCCTCTAGGGCATATTTCCTTCAGTCTCCCACTTGCACTAGAGTCAATAATCTAGATTACATTGTCATGATTCTAACACCCATGGAGTCTTGGTGCTAACCATGTTTTGCTCGTGGAAGAGGCTTAGTCAATGGGTCTGCCACATTCAGATCCGTATGTATTTTGCAAATCTCTATGTCTCCCTCCTTGACTTGATCACGGATGGAGTTGAAGCGTCTCTTGATGTGTTTGGTTCTTTTGTGAAATCTGGATTCCTTTGCTAAGGCAATTTCTCCAGTATTGTCACAAAAGATTTTCATTGGACCCAATGCACTAGGTATTACACCTAGATCGGATATGAACTCCTTCATCCAGACTCCTTCATTTGCTGCTTCCGAAGCAGCTATGTACTCCGCTTCACACGTAGATCCCGCCACGACGCTCTGCTTGGAACTGCACCAACTGATAGCTCCACCATTCAATATAAATACGTATCCGGTTTGTGACTTAGAGTCATCCGGATCAGTTTCAAAACTAGCATCGACGTAACCATTTACGACGAGCTCTTTGTCACCTCCATAAACGAGAAACATATCCTTAATCCTTTTCAGGTACTTCAGGATGTTCTTGACCATTGTCCAGTGATCCACTCCTGGATTACTTTGGTACCTCCCTGCCAAACTTATGGCAAGGCACACATCAGGTCTAGTACACAGCATAGCATACATGATAGAACCTATGGCTGAAGCATAGGGAATGACTTTCATTTTCTCTCTATCTTCTGCAGTGGTCGGGCATTGAGTCTTACTCAACTTCACACCTTGCAACACAGGCAAGAACCCTTTCTTTGACTGATCCATTTTGAACTTCTTCAAAACTTTATCAAGGTATGTGCTTTGTGAAAGTCCTATTAAGCGTCTCAATCTATCCCTATAGATCTTGATGGCTAATATATAAGCAGCTTCACCAAGGTCTTTCATTGAAAAACTCTTATTCAAGTATCCTTTTATGCTATCCAGAAATTCTACATCATTTCCAATCAACAATATGTCATCCACATATAATATTAGAAATGCTACAGAGCTCCCACTCACTTTCTTGTAAATACAGGCTTCTCCGAAAGTCTGTATAAAACCATATGCTTTGATCACCTCATCAAAGTGTATATTCCAACTCCGAGATGCTTGCACCAGTCCATAGATGGATCGCTGGAGCTTGCACACTTTGTTAGCACCTTTAGGATCGACAAAACCCTCTAGTTGCATCATATACAACTCTTCTTTAAGAAATCCATTAAGGAATGCAGTTTTGACGTCCATTTGCCAGATTTCATAATCATAAAATGCGGCAATTACTAACATGATTCGGACGGACTTAAGCATCAGTACGGGTGAGAAAACCTTTTGCGACAAGTCGAGCTTTGTAGATAGTAACATTACCATCGGCATCAGTCTTCTTCTTGAAGATCCATTTATCCTCTATGGCTCGCCGATCATCGGGCAAGTCCACCAAAGTCCATACTTTGTTCTCATACATGGATCCTATCTCAGATTTCATGGCCTCAAGCCATCTGTCGGAATCTGGGCTCATCATACCTTCTTCATTGTTCGTAGGTTCACCTTGGTCTAGTAACATGACTTCCAGTACAGGATTCCCGTACCACTCTGGTACGGATCGTGTTCTGGTTGACCTACGAGGTTCTGCAGTAAATTGGTCCAAAGTTTCTTGATCATCATCATTAGCTTCCTCTCTAGTTGGTGTAGGCATCATGGGAACGGTTTTCTCTGATGAACTACTTTCCAATTCGAGAGAAGGTACAATTACCTCATCAAGTTATACTTTCCTCCCACTCACTTCTTTCGAGAGAAACTCCTTCTCTAGAAAGGATCCATTCTTAGCAACAAAGATCTTGCCTTCGGATCTGTGGTAGAAGGTGTACCCAACAGTTTCTTTTGGGTATCCTATGAAGACGCACTTCTCCGATTTGGGTTCGAGTTTATCAGGTTGAAGCTTTTTCACATAAGCATCGCAACCCCAAACTTTAAGAAACGACAGCTTAGGTTTCTTGCCAAACCATAGTTCATACGGTGTCGTCTCGACGGATTTAGACGGTGCCCTATTTAACGTGAGTGCAGCTGTCTCTAATGCATAACCCCAAAACGATAGTGGTAAATCGATAAGAGACATCATAGATCGCACCATATCTAATAAAGTACGGTTACGACGTTCGGACACACCATTACGCTGTGGTGTTCCAGGTGGCGTGAGTTCTGAAACTATTCCACATTATTTTAAATGAGGGCCAAACTCGTAACTCAAATATTCGCCTCCGCGATCAGATCGTAGAAACTTTATTTTCTTGTTACGATGATTTTCTACTTCACTCTGAAATTCTTTGAACTTTTCAAATGTTTCAGACTTATGTTTCATCAAGTAGATATACCCATATCTGCTCAAATCATCTGTGAAGGTTAGAAAATAATGATACCCTCCGCGAGCCTCAACACTCATCGGACCGCATACATCGGTATGTGTTATTTCCAATAAGTCATTGGCTTGCTCCATTGTTCCGGAGAACGGAGTTTTAGTCATCTTGCCCATGAGGCATGGTTAGCAAGTATCAAATAATTCATAATCAAGTGATTCCAAAAGCCCATCTGCATGGAGTTTCTTCATGCGCTTTACACCAATATGACCTAAACGGCAGTGCCACAAATATGTTGCACTATCATTATCAACTTTGCATCTTTTGGCATCAATATTATGAATATGTGTATCACCACAATCGAGATTCAACAAAAATAGACCACTCTTCAAGGGTGCATGACCATAAAAGATATTACTCATATAAATAGAACAACCATTATTCTCTGATTTAAATGAATAACCGTCTCGCACTAAACAAGATCTAGATATAATGTTCATGCTCAACGCTGGCACCAAATAACAATTATTCAGGTCTAAAATTAATCCCGAAGGTAGATGTAGAGGTAGCGTGCCGACGGCGATCACATCGACCTTGGAACCATTCCCGACGCGCATCGTCACCTCGTCCTTAGCCAATCTTCGTTTAATCCGTAGCTTCTGTTTCGAGTTACAAATATGAGCAATCGAACCAGTATCAAATACCCAGGTGCTACTACGAGCATTAGTAAGGTACACATCAATAACATGTATATCATATATACCTTTGTTCACTTTGCCATCCTTCTTATCCGCCAAATACTTGGGACAGCTCCGCTTCCAGTGACCAGTCCCTTTGCAGTAGAAGCACTCAGTTTCAGGCTTGGGTCTAGCTTTGGGCTTCTTCCCGGGAGTGGCAACTTGCTTGCCATTCTTCTTGAAGTTCCCTTTCTTTCCCTTGCCCTTTTTCTTGAAACTAGTGGTCTTGTTAACCATCAACACTTGATGCTCCTTCTTGATTTCTACCTCCACAGCTTTGAGCATTGTGAAGAGTTCGGGAATTGTCTTCTCCATCCCTTCCATATTATAGTTCATCACGAAGCCTTTGTAGCTTGGTGGCAGTGATTGAAGAACTCTGTCAATAACACTATCAACTGGAAGATTAACTCCCAGCTGGGTCAAGTGATTATGATATCCAGACATTCTGAGTATGTGTTCACTGACAGAACTGTTCTCCTCCATCTTGCAGCTATAGAACTTGTTGGAGACTCATATCTCTCAACTCGGGCATTTGCTTGAAATATTAACTTCAACTCTTGGAACATCTCATATGCTCCATGACGTTCAAAACGTCTTTGAAGTCCCGATTCTAAGCCGTAAAGCATGGCACACTGAACTATCGAGTAGTCATCATATCGAGCTTGCCAGACGTTCAAAACATCAGCATCTGCTCCTGCAGCAGGCCTTTCACCTAGCGGTGCATCAAGGACATAATTCTTCTGTGCAGCAATGAGGATAATCCTCAAGTTACGGACCCAGTCCGTGTAGTTGCTACCATCATCATTCAACTTAGCTTTCTCTAGGAACGCATTAAAATTCAAGGGAACGGTAGCACGGGCCATTGATCTACAACATAGATATGCAAATACTATCAGGACTAAGTTCATGATAAATTAAGTTCAATTAATCAAATTACTAATGAACTCCCACTTAAATAGACATCCCTCAAGTCATCTAAGTGATACGTGATCCAAATCAACTAAACCATGTCCGATCATCACGTGAGATGGAGTAGTCATCAATGGTGAACATCTTTATGTTGATCATATCTACTATGTGATTCACGTTCGACCTTTCGGTCTCCAGTGTTCCGAGGCCATGTCTGTACATGCTAGGCTCGTCAAGTTTAACCCGAGTATTCCGCATGTGCAAAACTATCTTGCACCCGTTGTATTTGAACGTAGAGTCTGTCACACCCGATCATCACGTGGTGTCTCAACACGACGAACTATCGCAACGGTGCATACTCAGGGAGAACACTTATACCTTGAAATTTAGTGAAGGTATCATCTTATAATGCTACCGCCGTACTAAGCAAAATAAGATGCATATAAAGATAAACATCACATGCAATCAAAATATGTGACATGATATGGCCATCATCATCTTGTGCTTTTGATCTCCATCTTCGAAGCATCGTCATGATCTCCATCGTCACTGGCTTGACACCTTGATCTCTATCGTTGCGTCGTGGTCGTCTCGCCAACTATTGCTTCTACAACTATCGCTAACGCATAGTGATAAAGTAAAGCAATTACATGGCATTTGCATTTCATACAATAAAGCGACAACCATAAGGCTCCTGCCAGTTGCCGATAACTTTTACAAAACATGATCATCTCATACAACAACGTACATCACATCATGTCTTGACCATATCACATCACAACATGCCCTGCAAAAACAAGTTAGACGTCCTCTACTTTGTTGTTGCAAGTTTTACGTGGCTGCTACGGGTTTCTAGCAAGAACCGTTCTTACCTACGCATCAAAACCACAATGGTGATTTATCAAGTTTGCTGTTTTAACCTTCAACAAGGACCGGCCGTAGTCAAATTCGATTCAACTAAAGTAGGAGAAACAGACACCCGCCAGCCACCTTTATGCAAAACTAGTTGCATGTCTGTCGGTGGAACCGGTCTCATGAACATGGTCATGTAAGGTCGGTCCGGGCCGCTTCATCCAACAATACCGCCGAATCAAAATAAGACGTTGGTGGTAAGCAGTATGACTATCACCGCCCACAACTCTTTGTGTTCTACTCGTGCATATCATCTACGCATAGACCTGGCTCGGATGCCACTGTTGGGAAACGTAGCATGCAATTTCAAAAAAATTCCTACACTCACGCAAGATCTATCTAGGAGATGCATAGCAACGAGAGGGGGAGAGTGTGTCTACGTACCCTCGTAGACCGAAAGCGGAAGCGTTTGACAACGCGGTTGATGTAGTCGAACTTCTTCTCGTTCCAACCGATCAAGCACCGAACGTACGGCACCTCCGAGTTCTGCACACGTTCAGCTCGATGACGTCCCTCGAACTCTTGATCCAGTAAAATTTCGAGGAAGTAGATGAGTTCCGTCAGCACGATGGCGTGGTGACGGTGATGGTGAAGTGATCTGCGCAGGGCTTCGTCCAAGCACTACGAAGATATGACCGAGGGTGTAATCTGTGGAGGAGGGCACCGCACATGGCTAACAGTTATTGGTGTGTGTTCTAGGCGCCCCCTCCCCATGTATATATAGGTGGGAGGGGGAGGGAGACAGCCTTGGGGCACCCCAAGTAGGAGGAATCCTACTTGGGGGCCTAGTCCAATTCGGTCCCCCCCTTACCATATTTTCCGGAGGGGGAAGGAAGGAGGAGGGAGGAGGGAAGGAAGGGGGAGGCCGAATCCCTCCCCTTCCTTCTCTCTTCCCCTCTTTCCTTCCTCCTCTGGTTCAGCCCATATGGGGGGCGCAGCAGCCCCTGCTGGCTGCTGCGTTTCCCCTCTTGGCCCATTAGGCCCATATCTTTGCTGGGGGGTGCCCGGAACCCCTTCCGGTGACCCGATATGTACCCGGTACCCTCCGGAACACTTCCGGTGTTCGAATACCATCGTCCTATATATCAATATTTACATCTCGACCATTTCAAGACTCTTCGTCATGTCCGTGATCTCATCCGGGACTCCGAACAATATTCGTTCACCAAATCACATAACTCATATAATACAAAATCGTCATCGAACGTTAAGCGTGCGGACCCTACGGGTTCGAGAACTATGTAGACATGACCCGGTCAATAACCAATAGCGAAACCTGGATATAGTCGAAGGAATATGTATTTGACATGAAGAAAGCAGTAGCAATAAAACAGAACGATCATTATGCTAAGCTAACGGATGGGTCTTGTCCATCACATCATTCTCCTAATGATGTGATCCCGTTCATCAAATGACAACACATGTCTATGGTTAGGAAACTTAACCATCTTTGATTAACGAGCTAGTCTAGTAGAGGCTTACTAGGGACACAGTGTTTTGTCTATGTATCCACACATGTATCAAGTTTTCGGTTAATACAATTCTAGCATGAATAATAAACATTTATCATGAATAAGGAAATCTAAAATAACAACTTTATTATTGCCACTAGGGCATATTTCCTTCAATAAATTGACAGCACACTAACCATTGATACTTATGAGTTCTTGATCTGTAATCCAGTGGTGTCGTGAAGCTGCCAACTCCTTCACAATGTCACTTCCTGCCATGTCTTAACATGAACAATACCATATTGTGTTAATGCTATTTTAAACTGTGTCTCTTTATTCGCCAATAAGAAATGTGATGAATTGTCAGCACTGATACTTATATGTGCAAAACCTGTCATCTGTCTGCTTGTTTCTCTTTCAGAGTGAGGAGGATATAAGCGTCAAACAAGCGCAGTCTCATCAGCTTGCTCAACTGCTTGCGCTGCAGCTCCCGAGCAGGGCTAACCTTTCTTGAACTCAATTGAAGTGCTGTCGGTTTTGTATATTATTTTATCGGCGTGTTTATTTGCACTGGTGGTGATCTTTGATGCCCAGTGTATGTAATCTACTGTCTACTTGTGCTTTATTATCATAATGGTGAACTTTGATGCCCAGTGGATGTAATATGTCGTAAGTTCTTTATTGTATAGTCTAGGTTTTTTCTTATTCACGATGCTACAGTTATTTTACTGTATATATATATATCATGTCTTCGCTCCATGAAAAGTAAACCGGCCAAACCGTAAAATTACGATACATAATCGGGTCAGAATGCAAATCACTATATATGGGCCGCATCATGGGCCCAGTCATCTTGGTCCGTTAACAGGCCTAAATGTAAACTGGCCCACTAGTAGTTTCGGTCTTTTAATAGGCCGAGTAAACCGCCGGCCCTATTTTGGCAAGAAAATTCAATGGGCTTTTAGTAGGCTGAAAAGTAGGTTGGGCCTGAAACCTGCCGAACAACTCACGGGCCGATAGCACGCCGAAATAGACGCCGGCCCATGATTGTGCCAATCACATCACGGGCTGTTAACAGGCCAAAATTTTCTCGGTCCTTGTTTGGCCCAATCAGATTATCGGCTGTGAGCAGGCCGGATGCAAAGCGGGTCATAATTAGGCCCAACTATATGGCGGGCTTTTAACAGTCCAAAAGAAATATAGGGCCGAAATGTTAAACGGGCCTTTAACAAACCAAAACTAATATCAGGCCGTACTATTAAATGGACCTTTAGCAAACAGAAATCCTAACCGGCCCTCAAGTGGGCCCAAAAGCACAGCGTCCAGTTGACGGGCCGAATCTGATATGGGCCATAATTTAGCACAAAGAATGAAAGGTCTTAAAGGGCCAGATCTGATATGGGCCGTAATATGGCCCAAAACCTGGTAGGCTATTAACGGGTCGGATCTCATATGGGCCCTTATTAGGCCCAGAACGTGGCAGGCTATTAATGGACCAGATCAAATATGGGCCGGCATTTGGCCCAAAACATGGCAGCCTGTTAACGGGTTGGCCCACTAGTGTCTTCAAAATCTTGTGGGCCTTTAGCTGGGCCGGCCCATTATGGTCTGCAAAATCTTGTGGCCTTTAGCTGGGCCGGCCCATTATGATCTGCAAAATCTTGTGGGCCTTTAGTTGGGCCAGCCCATTTAATCTTTATGGGCCACTTTTGGGCCTGTCCACGTGTCAACATATCATAGGCGCATCTCGCCCATTGGATGAGTGACATCTGTGCCAACGCGGAGCTGACACATGGTACGGTCAGCCAATGAGAATTTTACATGTGGAAAATCGCCATTGGTCATGGCTGTTAGCGGGTTATCGGATCCAAAACCAGACCCGATAGCTTAACGGCGACCCGTTACGGTGGATACCACGTGTCGGTTACCCTTGACGAAAGCACTTCCATGACGCGGTATTTATCGTCATGGAAGTGGATACTTCCGTGATGATAATTTTGGTATTGTCATGGAACACTTCTACGACAGCACAGGTATGACTATCTTGATTCTGTCATAAAATCGTCATGGATGTACATGCATGACAGAAAACGTGACCTACTGTGACAAACACGTATCATCACGGAAGTGCATTTTTTTGTAGTGATGACGAGGAGCTCCAGAATAGTCCAGAGATAAAGATTGATATATGGGATAATAGTGTTTGGCTTCCGGAAAGGTTCCGGAATTCACCGGAAGGCGTTTCGGATATTTCCCGAAATGTTCGGGTACAAGAACACTTTATTTGGGTCAAGGGATAAAGCCCACGGGGCTTTTGGTAAGTGCAAAAGGCAGTTTTGCGGAGGCCAGGGGCCAGACGCCGGGGACCCTGGCGTCTGGTCCTGGAGTCCGAGAAGGACTCTTGCCTTTCGGGCAAAACCGATTTTGAGAAGACTTTTACTCCAAGTTTCGACCCCAGGGCTCAACATATAAATAGAGGGCCAGGGCTAGCACCCAAGAGACATCAAGATTCACCAAGCCATGTGCCGGCAACCCCGCCCCCTCTAGTTTATCCTCCGTCATAGTTTCTGTTGTGCTTGGGGAAGCCCTGCGGAGATTGTTCTTCACCACCACCGTCACCACGCCGTCGTGCTGCCGGAACTCATCTACTACTTCACCTCTCTTGCTGGATCGAGAAGGCGAGGACGTCATCGAGCTGAACGTGTGCTGAACGCGGAGGTGCCGTACGTTCGGTACTTGATTGGGACGGATCGTGAAGGTGTACGACTACATCAACCGCGTTGATAAACGCTTCCGCTTAGCGATCTTCAAGGGTATGAAGATGCTCTCCCCCTCTCATAGCTATGCATCTCCATGGATAGATCTTGCATGTACGTAGAAATTTTTTGTTTTCAATGCAACGTTCCCCAACAACTCATACCCATATAGATTCCAAGCATGCCATGCCGCCAAAGCGCCACCTTCTTTGTGAACCTCGATGAGGAGAACGAGCTGGGGCAGGCTAGAGAGCAAGAGTGTCGTCGGCCGGTGCTGATGCAGGCGCCACGGCCCATCGGTGATGTCAGCGTGGGCGTGGCGTCCATTCGGCGCACAATGGTCATGATGAAATCTGGTTCCATGACGAGCAGCGGCGGAGCTTGGTGTAGACCAACAGGGGAAATTGCCCCCCCCCCCCCCCCCCCCTAATCTTTCCACCCATTGAAGAATATGGTCTATTTTAGGCCTAACCAGTGTTTAAACTAGAGATTAGCCCCTCCTTCCCATTAATTTGCTCCCCTTCAGCTAATTGCCCCCTCTTGGATTATGCTCAAGCTCCGCCACTGATGACGAGGCCCTTGTGCGCCGACAAGGAAGACTTGCCAAGTGTGCGGGAGTGGCTTTGGCTTACTCGCATGCCCTCCAAGAGAGGATTTGAAGACCCCAACTTGTGCTAGCTCAGTGTTGTACTTGCGACGGTTGAGAGGGTTGAAATGGTTGTGGAGCATCTTCCATCTGCGAAGCCTCAAACTCCATAAAGTCTGGATACAGCTCCACCACGAGGATGTCCCTGCCGCCACGACATCCTTGCTTGAACAGACTGGTTTCCAATTACATCCTCGACGATAGGACTAATCGCCAGGTCGGAGAAGGATCTGAAGAATTTGTATTCAGCGATGTCATTGCTATCCTCGAAGCCAAGATGATGAACATCCTAAAAACTTTAACTACAAGAGCCTAAAAAAGATCCACACGCGTGGATTCGACGATGCCCCTCACCATCGACGAACGAGGTTGTCGGCGGAGGAGAGCCGCCGAAGAAAGGCGCTGGAAGGCTGGCCTGTCCTGGTGACGCTAGGGTTCGAGTCCGCAAGCGATGAGGAAAAAGAACTCTAATTCGCTGCTAGTGATTAAAGGGAAAAAAGAGCCAGCCACGGAGGATGTGAAGGCCGCGCAAACGTATAGGTACGTATACATGTATAAACGGTAAGCCCCGCAAAAAACGGTAGGACTATGTAATCGTGCGTGCTACCGATTCCATCTCTTTGTAACGTTTTAAACTTTTTGGGTTTTTGTTGTTGAAACTTGATTGATGAGGATCGGGTCCAGGTCATGTTGCCATGGTGTTCATGCATGCAGGGGATGGTCTTACAGCACCCTGGCCGGTCGGACCCGTACTGCGTACCGCGTTATAAAACTACTAGCTGGCGACTTCCCTTATCCCGGTTTCATCTCTCGGAAACAAAACTTTTATCTTTTGCAACTACCTCTGCGAATCGCAATCGGCAGACCAAGTCGCCCAGGCATACCGCCGATCCACCGGCCAGAAACTCAGCTATGAACGTCGCCCTCATGTGCGCGGCGCGGCGAGCGCGTGAAGCCAGCGTGGCGGTCGGCGTCCCGCTCACCGAGCCATTGCAGATGCGAGCAGAGGGCGAGGCCTGGGTGGCCATCGGCGTCCCGCTCATCGAGCCTCGCCCCCCGCGCAAGCCGAGCCCCTACGAGAAGCCTCTAGCCAGGGTAAGATGCATACTCACTTTGCAATTTTTTAGAGCTTAGGTGACTTGCGTTCTCAAACTTAGTAACAAACGTGTTTAAAAGCCTTGACACATTACAAGAGAGAAATCCGTCCTTGTATACAAATTTGGAAATATGATTGTTTGACTTTGCATTATTCTGTGAAGAAGAAAAACGAATATTCAATCTATTTTGTACATTAGTTATTCGTTCTTGCATAATTCAAAACTTGCCCGATCGGACCAAATACCTCAGAAAAGATGCAAACCGACATTGTGACTTTCCCCCTTACATATTTGTTCTTTGCAGTGCTTCATCATCATCCTAGGGATCATATATACGGTTATGATCATCATGGAGGAAGGGCCACTCAGCACAAAAATATTCGGTTTGTGCGTGATTTGGGCTTTCATGGTTGCAATACTCTGGCTTACGTTTAAAGCATGCCATCATCCGGATTTAGACACAATCGATACCTAATATCTTCGCTCCACAACTGGTTTTCTTCGTTGGAGTAATGGTATACACATGATCTTTGCATTTATAATGTATTGTGTATAATGATTTATGATGGATGCATCAATATATTCTTTTATGCAAATGAAAAAAATAAGGTCAAGGAATCTTAATTACTCTCTCTCTCTCTCTCTCTCTCTCTCATGCACACACAAATTGTAACTTCACTGTACTGACCTATTGTACATGTCATGATTAGTGGTCCCCGACTACTAGTTGCTTAGTAAATTCAAAGAAGCGTATTTTCATTTTTCAGTATGGTACTTTGAGTTTTGTGAAAAGGTATATTTAGGTCTTGTGCTGCCAAAGGTGGTTCCTTGACTCAATACCAGGAATGCTTGGCACCCAGGTGTTAAAATTGTATAAATTTGGTTTGACTAAGCAAAAATCATTTGTTATGTTTAGACAAAATGCATACGTAGGTCGAGAGTACACGGTATCAACTATTTTCAAAAAATAGCCCTCACCGGTAATTCTGGTACCTCGTCATTGTTTTTCATCTGAGAGGTTAGGATGCGGTAGGTGGTCATTTTAGAAACACAACACAAACACATACACTCGCATGCACACAAACGTCACACACATGCACACCCTACCCCATGAACACCCCGGTGGACTAAGTTGGCAAATCACAAAATTGACAAGGACACAAAGACACCTCGTAATTGAGAGGAAAGCGTCTTACATTGGACGAATCTAGCTGGGTTGGTTCCACCACAAGGAAGCTAACTATCTTAGTCATCTCAGTTTGCTTATGACAGAGTGGTCCAACTGTCATACATTGGCCCTAATGAAGGTGGTTTTAATGATGAGGTGACGACAATCCGTGAAGCATACAATATTATACTCCATTATAAAAATATCAAAGAGGATATATTAGGAAAGAAGGAAAGAAATTATATTATATATGTTGTAGAACTCAACTAATCTGAGAAGGAGGGGGTGGTTTCAAAGAAAGTGAAGAATTATTTATATTAATATGTTTATAAAAGGGAGATTAAATGAAAACCAGGGATAAAAAATATTCGGATTATTGGAATTTATAAAAAAATATTATATATATATATATAAATATATATAGGATGACCGTTTTGGGCACCTAGGTGCCCGGGCTTCTTGTCTTCCAACCACTAGATTGCATTTAGATGCGCAGTGTCGTAACGCGTATGTTTGTTAACGGGTTATTCCATTAGAAACTACACCCTTCGTACCGGTGTATAAGTCATCTTATGTTGTGCACCGCGACCAAGGCGGAGCGGAAAACGAGAGAACTTAATGTTTATTTGCTAATTAATACAATTGCATGCAATTAACTGACCAATGTATGCTGCGTTAGGTAGTCTCAAGTCATTAAAAACATATAAGCCCCACGTCTCTTAAGCCCCTCCCAATGCTCCATCTTGTACAGGTGCTAAGGCTGCCATGTAGGTAAAAAAAATCTGATGTGGCAAGTTAATTAAGAGGAGAGAGGCGAGTGTGGTGACCCCAGAAAGAAACAATGCCAACGCGTGAACCTAGGCAAAACATTTAAATCAAAGAAGTCCACCAATGCATGAAAAAATTTAGTTGCTAAATCATTAAAGGAAGGAAGCTTAGCTACATGAAGCTAAGCATCTATGCATTGGGGAGTATAGTTGCTAAGCTATTTAATGTGCTTAGCACATGATGTCCCCTAGCGCAAGCTAGGGTTTAGTTTTCCTCTGGCGACTGCTGCCGCCAGAGTTTACTTCTCCTCTGATCGACTGTTCTCCCCTCGATCCTTGTACTTCTCTGACTGTCTTGGGCTGTCTCAGGGGGAGACTGTTCTTCTGGCCGGCCTTGGACGTGCGGGGGCCCGAGATAGTGGGTCTCGCGCTCGATGGAGTCGGATGGGGTTAACCCTGCGAGGAAGTCGTCACACAGAGTGGAAGTGGAGAATCTGCTGGGTAGATTGAAACTCCACGAGGACGATGGTGATGATTTTGTTTGGGAGGAGGCGAAGGATCTTGCCAAAGCTCAGGCTAAGTGGTTAGCAATTACTAGGGTTCATACTGAGAAGAGTTTCAGCCCATCTGCCCTATATGCGGATATGAGGTCTGCCTGGAATCCAGCAAGAGATGTACATTGGCGTTTGATCGATACAAACCTTTTCACGGTTCAGTTTAGTTGTCTCGGAGATTGGAACACAACAATGGTTAACGACCCCTGGCTATTTAGGAAGCAAGCTGTAATTATTCTTGAGTATGATGGTTATACAAACCCTAGAACAGTGGTGCTTGATAAGATTGATGTTTGGGCAAGGATCCTTGGCTTGCCTGATAATTATTTGAACGAACCAGTGATTAAAGGTATGTGCAGGAAGATGGGGAGGATATCGGAGGTGCAGATCCCAACTCCCTGCTGGTTATGTTGGTGCTTTTGTGCGGGTTAGAGTGAATCTTGATGTTAATAAGAGGCTGAAGAAGTTCGTCTCCATCACTAGGGGAGGCAAGAAGGACTGGTACATGGTTAAGTATGAAAAACTTCCTATTTTCTGTAATCAATGTGGGCTCACGGGGCATTGGTTTGAAGAATGCGGCACGGAAGAGCATAACGTGACCAAATTTGAATGGGGGGATTTTATCCTCGCAGATGAATATAGAGGAAGAGGCGCTGGCCGTGGTGCTGGTAGGGATACTGACCAAATTTGAATCCAGATGATCTGAATACTAATGAATTACCACCTCAAAGTTGGAGACACAAAAGTTCATATAACAGGGCTCGGATGGCACAGATATGATGGAGGTTGAAGAGCTAAAAGCTCCAGCGGCTAATCTATCAACCCAAGACGTACGTTCTGAGCTGCTCAATGTCCATGGCAAGAGGAGTGCTGATGATACGGGTACAGTTCAGGAAGCGGGGAATAAGCTGGCCTTAGTGCCGGTTGTTGCAGGTGGATCTTTAGATGCTCAAATACAGCAAACTTTCGAGGATGTTGATACGTCTCCAATGTATCTATAATTTATAAAGTATTCATGCCATGTTTACAACAATTTTATATGGTTTTGGTATGATTTGAATGGAACTAACCCGGATTGACGATGTTTTCAGCAGAACTACCGTGGTGTTGTTTTTTGTGCAGAAATAAAAGTTCTCCAAATGCAACGAAACTTTTTGACAATTTTTTTGGAACAAAAGAGGCACTAGAAACTTCGTGGGAGGGCCAGAAGAGCCATGAGGTGGCCACAATCCACCAGGGCGCGTCAGCCCCCTCAGGCACGCCCTGGTGTCTTGTGGGCCCCTCGTGGCCCATCTTCGCGTGAAACTGACGCCCAAAAATCCTATATATTCAGAAACCCCCAGAAATAACCCTAGATCAGAAGTTCCACCACCGCAAGCCTCTGTAGCCATGAAAAACTAATCTAGACCCTGTTCCGGCACCCTGTTGAGGGGGAAATCATCACCGGTGGCCATCTTCATCATCCCGGCGGCCACCATGATGAGGAGGGAGTAGTCCACCCTCGGGGTTGAGGGTTTGTACCGGTAGCTATGTGTTTAATCTCTCTCTCTCTCTCTCGTGTTCTTGAGCTGGCATGATCTTGATGTATCGCGAGCTTTGTTAATATAGTTGGATCATATGGTTTTTCTCCCTCTTTATCTTGTTGTGATGAATTAATTTTTCCCTTTGAGATTTCGTTTTATCGGATTGAATACTTTTATGGATTTGAGAGCACTTGATGTGTGTCTTGCTATGAATACCCGTGGTGACAAATGGGGTATCATATTGATTCACTTGATATATGTTTTGGCACTCAACTCGCGGATTCCCGAGGTGACATTGGGGTAATCTATGCATAGGGGTTGATGCACGTTCACGTTTTTGTTTCTCCGGTAAAAATTTTGAGGCACTCTTTGAGGTTCTTTGTGTTGGATTGAGTATTATGAATCTGAAATTGTTTGATGCATATCATATAATCAACTCACGGATACTCGCGGTGACATTGGAGTATCTAGGTGACATTAGAGTTGGTTGATGTGTATCATATGGTGTTATTTTAGTACAAACTCTTGGATAGATCGATCGGAAAGAATAACTTGGTGTTATTTTAGTACGAACTCTAGGATAGATTGATCGGAAAGAATAGCTTTGAGGTGGTTTCGTACCCTACAAACAATTTATTCTTATGTTCTCCGCTAGATAGGAACTTTGGAGTGATTCTTCATCCCACGTTGAGGGATGGTTATATGATCCTATTATATTAGCATTGTTGAGAGATTGCACTAGTGAAAGTACGGACCCTAGGCCTCATTTTAAAGCATCGCAATACCGTTTCTACTCCGTTTTATCAATTGCTACCTTGCTGTTTTTTATTGTTACTATTACAAAAATAAATATCTACTATCCATATTACACTTGTATCATCATCTCTTTGCCGAACTAGTGCACCTATATAATTTACTATTGTATTTGGTGTGTTGGCGACACAAGAGACTTTTTATTATTTGGTTGTAGGGTTGTTTGAGAGAGACCATCTTCAACCTACGCCTCCCACGGATTGATAAACCTTAGGTCATCCATTTGAGGGAAAATTGCTACTGTCCTACAAAACTCTGCGCTTGTAGGCCCAACACAAGTCTATAAGAATAAGTTGTGTAGTAGACATCAGATGTTACTGAGACAGATTTGACTGAACTGAAAGTTGCTACCACCCCACAAAAAAAATGTGCTTAACACCTCATCTAAGCACCGATGCATTGGCAGCAACCTTATTGGTTAATTCCTTTATTCATGTCAAGAAATAAGAAACGAGGTGGAAGTTAATGTACTACGCCTAAGTGCTTTGGTATTATCTGGTTTTCGTAAGATAACTTATACACCGATAAATATGGCCCCGCACACCATGCATGGCAACGTTCCTGTTGAGAGACATAATAGGAGAGAAGAAGTCAATAATTAATGTTTCATGATTAATCATCTCTTATTTCTTGCCATGTTTCATAGATGGAAATAAATGGAAGGTACGTGATACTCATTAGGAATAGAGAAAAACTATTTGTAATTAGGATGGTATGAGCATGTATTTTGATTGGATTACTAGCACGTGCACATGGGTATTTTGAGTATGTGTATATTTTCCTTAGGTACAATACCCTGAGTATGTGTATATGATTAGGTATAATACCAACACATAAATATTTTCGTTTGGTATGATAACCCAATAACTACATACCCGTAATATTTATGGATATGTGAGATGTAAAGTACTCAAAATATTTCCAGGTATGTGCATACTCATCATATTTCTCTACAACTACATACCCCGACATGAAATGTGTGAGTACATACCTTGAAAATATGTAGTTATGTGACATTTATGGGTATGTACATATAAATTTAACATCTAGGTATGTACCTACAAAGATATACCTTGCGTATGAACTTATATATTGGATACTCTCAAGTTTCAATTATATATAATACCCACTTATATGTATATTTTCATTAGGTATAATTTCCATGTTACATGTATGTTTTAATTAGGTATAATACCTCGGGTTGAGTATATTTTCATTAGGTATATTATCAACACGTACATATTTTTAGTAGGTATAATACCTACCAACTAGTGTCGCCGTCTAATACCATGTGCATGCGTTTATCGTAATAACTAGTGTCACGGTCTAATAACTAGGTTCTCCGATGATGATCGTGCAAAGATCACCTTGGTCTATTTGGCATTCCCAAAATCGCATCAAGCATGGGGAGGAGGGACATGATCCTACAACAATTATCCGAGCAACGAAGGAGGCGATAGCTCTCCTCCACCTCCCACACAAGGCAGCTTCGGTTCTGCCAGGATTTGGATGGCGTCCACCCAACGAGGGTGTAGTGAAGATCACCACGGACGGTGCACTAAACTTTGTAGATGGACGAGGTGGTGCAGGTGGCATCGCACGCTCGTCTACAACTTTGTTGGGCTCGTGGTGTAAACCGTACTTGGGGATTTCGGACCCCCTGATTATTGAAGCTTTCTTGTTGCGGGATGGAGTTCGGTTTGCTGCTATTCGGGGCATCTCGCATGTGATAATGGAAGTTGATTGTCTGGAGTTGGTGACACTATAGAAAACTCGCCACAATTCTCGCTCTATTGTGGCTCCTATTCTGTTAGAAATGGGAGAGCTTATTAACAATTTTGTTTTATTTGATGTTCAGCATGTAAACAGGTCAGCAAACCTTCTGGCGCATCTATGTGAAAAGCATGCGTGCACCTTGAATGTGACCGACTGCTGGCTTGAATAAGCCCCCTAGCTTCCTTGTGACCAGCCTTTTGGCTGACTGTCCAAGGAGTGCTTTTGTCTAAATAAAAGCTCTCTGATTTGTCAGAAAAAAAGTACATATGCGTGTCACAGATTTGAGTTTTGCATGGTGAGAACTGCCTCCAAATGGAGGAGGTCTGATGTTATCTCATCAACACGTACGTACAAATTATAAATGCTTGATGTAGTCTTGCATGCAAATTAAAGACAGTAGAACCGCACCTAAACCAAGCTCTCTCAGCGATTATCATTTTCGGTCGTCCGTTTTCGCGATCTAGGAGTTTCTGGCCGTCGGATTTCGTGTCTAAGGCGACCTGTTCCGTGGTCTGTTTAATCTAGCCCAACTATCCTGTGGGCTGCTGCTCCAGGGGCCCAAACGGAGGCCTCTGGTGCATTGGGCCTTGCGGAAGCCGACAACCCATTCGAAGGAGGCCGGAAGGGGAGGCGTACGAGCGACCGTGTGACCATCCACTCCCGAACCGAAAATCGGAACGGGACACTTTTCCCCTTTCTAAGGGTTCCCTCTCCTCTGATGCCGCCGGAGTCCACAAAATCCTCAAGTTCGTCCAGATCTTCGCTGGAGGGACACGAGTTTAGAGAGCCCTGGGGTGCCTTCGAGCACTAGCATGGCGGGACCTCCTGTTGCGGGAGGAGGGAGCGGGGGGAGGAAGGTAGATCAAGAGAAGGCGGCGGCTGTGGGAGAACCAGTAGACGACAGCGAAGAAACGGTGGGGGGAGGGGGCAAGGCCTGAGATGGAGGTAGGGTGCGGGAGTGGAAGTCGGGAGGAAGCCGAGGGAGAGCACCACGCCTGGGGTCCAATCTCGAGCCTTGAAGACAGATTTGAAGGCCTGCACCTTTGTGGGCAGGAGGAGGTTGATCTGGATTTCAGTGACAAGGCTTGATGAACTAGTTAAAGAGATTAGATGGCTAGCAATCTTCAAGGTACATACAACGCGTCAGTTCAGTCATTCGGCGTTGTTCAATGCAATGCGCACAGCGTGGTCGGCTGCCCAGCAAGTTTTCTTCAAACCAAAGGGTGCAAATATCTTCATTGCGCAATTTAGTTGCCTTGGCGATTGGAGGAGAGTTATGGACGGTGGTCCATGGCTATTCCGCAATGCGGCTGTCATAATACAGGAGTACGACGGCTTCAGTAATGTGAACGATTACAAATTGGACAAAATACCAGTGTGCGCACGAATTGAAGGTGTTCCGAACGGGCTGATGAGGAAGAAGGAGTTGGCGAAGAAGGTGGCTCGCAAGGTAGGAGAACCGCCAATTACACTGGTTGTCAATGAGGGGTTTATCAATACCTCCAAGTACCTGAGGGCAAGAGTGTTCTTAGATGTTCGAGTCTCGTTGGTTAGGTTTGTGCCTATCACTCTGAAAGAGAGGAAACAGTACCCCGTGTATTATGACAAGCTCCCTGATTACTGATACGTCTCCAATGTATCTATAATTTTTTATTGTTCCATGCAATTATATTATCTGTTTTGGATGTTTTATATGTATTATTATGCTATTTTATATTATTTTTGGGACTAACTTATTAACCTAGAGCCCAGTGCCAGTTTCTGTTTTTTCCTTGTTTTTGAGTTTTACAGAAAAGGAATATCAAACGGAGTCCAAAACAGAATAAAACTTTCGCGATGATTTTTCTTGGACCAGAAGACACCCGTAGGACTTGGAGATGAAGTCAGAGGAGTCCCGAGGCGGCCACAAGCCTCAGGGGCGCACCCTAGGGGGGCGCCCTGAGGGCTTGTGGGCCCCTCGAAGCTCCTCCAACCCTAATCTTTGGCATATAAATTCAGAAATATTCCCAAACCAACAGAAGCGTCCACCAAAATACTTTTCCGCCGCCGTAACCTTCTGTTCCTGTGAGATCCCATCTTGGGGCCTTTTCCGGCATCCTGCCGGAGGGCGATTCGATCACGGAGGGCATCTACATCAACTCTATTGCCCTTCTGATGAAGCGTGAGTAGTTTACCACAGACCTACGGGTCCATAGCTAGTAGCTAGATGGCTTCTTCTCTCTCTTTGACCTTCAATACCATGTTCTCCTCGATGTTCTTGGAGATCTATCTGATGTAATATTCTTTTGTGGTGTGTTTGTCGAGATCCGATGAATTGTGGAGTTATGATCAGATTATCTATGAATATTATTTGAATCTTCTCTGAATTCTTATATGCATGATTTGATATCTTTGTATTTCTCTTCGAATTATCGGTTTGGTTTGGCCAACTAGATTGGTTTTTCTTGCAATGGGAGAGGTGCTTAGTTTTGGGTTCAATCTTGCGGTGATCTCACCCAGTGACAAAGTAGGGGTAGCGAGACACGTATTGTACTATTGCCATCAAGGGTAAAAAGATGGGGTTTTCATCATATTGCTTAAGTTTCCTCTACATCATGTCATCTTACTTAAGGCGTTAATCCGTTCTTATGAACTTAATACTCTAGATGCATGCTGGATAGCGGTCGATGCGTGGAGTAATAGTAGTAGATGCAGGCAGGAGTCGGTCTACTTGACACGGACGTGATGCCTATATTCATAATCATTGCCTTGGATATCGTCATAACTTTGCGCTTTTCTATCAATTGCTCGACAGTAATCTGTTCACCCACCGTATTATTTTCCTTCAAGAGAAAAGCTTCTAGTGAAACTTATGGCCCCCGGGTCTATTTTCCATCATATATTTTCAGATCTATAAACCAAAAAACCCAAAAATACCTTGCTGCAATTTATTTACTTTTATTTTGTTTTACGTTTTAGTAATCTTTTATATCTATCTCTATCAGATCTCATCCTTGCAAGTGACCGTGAAGGGATTGACAACCCCTTTATCGTGTTGGGTGCAAGTGTTTGATTGTTTGTGCAGGTGCATAGATTGAAGACTTGCATGTATCTCCTACTGGATTGATACCTTGGTTCTTAACTGAGGGAAATACTTATCTCTACTTTGCTGCATCACCCTTTCCTCTTCAAGGGAAAAACCAACGCAAGCTCAAGAAGTAGCAATTACTGTTATTTTTATGGACTGATGGGGCACCTTGTAGAGGAATGTGGTGACGAGGTACATGAACCGGCTGATTGTGAATGGGGGAGTGGCTAATGTGGAATTTTGACAACTCTGTGCCAAGGCAGAATGGGGGTAGAGGAGGAGGAAGAGGTGCTGGAGAGAGGGGGGTCGTGAGCCAGGAGGCAGAGGAGGAGGATGGGGCCGGGGAGGTGTTGGCCGAGGCAATCTGGACTGTGAAGTGACTGAATATTCAGACATGGAATATTCCACACAAGATGCTAGGTCAGGCAGTGAGGTGGTGCCTAGGGGAGCAAGGAAGAGGTTAGTAAGTCAAGATGGGACCGTCAATACTAATGGGCAGTTGGGGGTGCCGATACAGCCGGGGACTGTGGCAGGGAAAGTACTGCAGATTGAGGCAGCTCCTTCAATACACGATGCAACTACTAGCACACCAGGGAAGAACCCAATTGTTAAGAGAAGGCGCTAGGGGGAAGGAGAGGATGGAGTTGATGAGGATCCCACGATTGAGGCGGCATCCCAGGTGGATGGCCGCCAAGCCCAATGAGAGCTTTGTGTTGGAACTGTCGTGGGATTGGCGACCCGGCGATAGTTCATGAGCTCCGGGAGCTCATTGTGAAGAGCGCGCCGTCGGTGGAATGCATTGTGGAGACTCGGTTGTCAAAGCAACGTGTAGAGGGCCTCACGGCCTTGCTGCGGTTTGAAGGTGGTTTTGCAGTTGGAAGCTCGGGAAGGAGTGGGGGAATCGCAATGTTCTGGAGGAACGGATTAAACCTGCGAGTGAAGAACTTTTCATGGTACCACATTGATGCGTGGGTGTCAGAGACAGGAAAGGAAGATTGGAGGATCACATGCTTCTACGGGAAAGCGAACAGAAGCTTGAGACAGAACACTTGGGACACTATGGCCAGATTGAGAAGTGAGTCAGATTTGCCTTGGCTATGCATAGGAGACTTTAAAGAGATCCTACGCAAGGAGGAACAGATGGGCCCGAATGAGAGGGATGCGGCGCAGATGGTGGGATTCCATGAAGCAGTGGACATATGCATCCTAAATGACTTGGGGTATATCAGACTCAACTGGACGTTCGAGAAGAAAGTTGTGGGAGGAAAATATTGCAGAGTTAGATTGGATAGAGCTCTTACCACGGCAGAATGGAGTATGTTGTTTCCATTTGCCTTTGTTAGGCATCTTGTGGCAGCAAAGTCGGACCATTCTCCTATTGTGTTGATGACGGAGGCGACTACTAAGAATAGAAGGATGGGCACAAAAAAACTCTTCCAGTATGAGAAAATGTGGGAACATCATGATAAATTCTTTCCAATGCTGGAAGAGACATGGAGGGCTGTTGGTACTAGTGGGAATATGGAAGAGTTTCAAAGAAAACTTGAGGAAATGTCAAGATCACTTGCAGACTGGGGGACGAAGGAGTTTGGACATGTGAGGAACGAGCTCAGGCAACTAAAAGCTAGGCTCCTTGTGCTTCGGTCTAAGGTCGGTCGAGTGGGCCCATCTGAGGAAGAAAAGGTTGTTGAAGATCGGATTGTCGAGCTGAATATTAGAGAGGAGATAATGTGGCGCCAAAGGTCCAGAATTCAATGGCTAGCTGATGGGGACGGCAACACAATTTTTTTTCATTTAAAAGCAACAAATAGGCGCAGAAGAAACCGAATAAATGAATTGAGGCGTGTTGATGGTACTATGTGCACTGAAGAGGAAGAAATTGGGAGTATGGCCACTGCCTTTTATAAGAATTTGTATGAGTCCGAGCCCACTGTGGGAATGGAGGAGGTTCTCTCATATATCCCTAAAAAAGTTCATTACAGGATGAATGCGATGCTTGCTGCGACTTATACGGAAGAGGAGGTAAAAGAGGCACTATTTCAAATGTATCCAACCAAGGCTCCAGGTCCGGATGGTTTCCCCGCCCATTTTTTCCAGCAAAACTGGGAAGTTTGCGGTGATGAAGTCACTAAGGTGCTCTTGCGAGTTCTGAATGGGGAAGAGTCTCCGGAGGTGATTAACAGGACGTTCATAGTTTTGATTCCTAAGGTATTGAATCCAACCTCACTTACGCAATTTCGGCCTATTAGTTTGTGTAATGTAATCTTCAAGATTATATCGAAGGTGCATTCTAACCGGTTGAAGAAGCTGCTACCGGAGATAATTTCGCATGAACAATCCGCTTTTGTGCCTGGGAGACTCATCACAGATAACATCATAGCTGCGTATGAATGCATGCATTTCATGAAGAGGTCTAGAAGTAAAAATAATTCTCACTGTGCACTCAAGCTTGATATGATGAAGGCATATGATAGAGTAGAATGGAACTATCTAGAAGCAGTAATGTTAAAATTGGGTTTCGAGCAAGGCTGGGTTAAGAGAGTTATGAGGTGTGTGTTGATATGTCTCCAATGTATCTATAATTTTTTATTGTTCCATGTTGTTATATTATCATTCTTGGATGTTTTACAATCATTTTATAGCAACTTTATATCATTTTTTGGGACTAACCTATTGACATAGTGCCCAGTGCCAGTTGCTGTTTTTTGCTTGTTTTTTACTTCGCAGAAAATCAATACCAAACGGAGTCCAAATGAAGCGAAACTTTTTGGAGAATTTTTCTGGGCCAGAAGACACGGGATGGGCCAAAGAAGTACCAGAGGGGTGCCCCAAGGGGGGCACAACCCACCTGGGCACGCCTGGGGGCCTAGGCGCGTCCTGGTGAGTTGTGCCCACCTCGGTGGCCTCCCGCACCGCCTCTTTGCTCTATAAATACCCCCAATATTCCAAAAAACCTAGGGGAGTCGACGAAACACAATTCCAGCCGCCGCAAGTTCCAGAAAACCACAGATCCAATCTAGACACCATCACGGAGGGGTTCATCATCCTCATTGGTGCCTCTCCGATGATGCGTGAGTAGTTCATTGTAGACCAACGGGTCCGTAGTTAGTAGCTAGATGGCTTCCTCTCTCTCTTTTTTGATTCTCAATAAAGTGGTCTCTTGGAGATCTATTTGATGTAACTCTTTTTGCAGTGTGTTTGTTGGGATCCGATGAACTTTAAGTTTATGATCAGATCTATATTTTTATCCATGAAAGTTATTTGAGTTTCTTTGATCTCTTATATGCATGATTACTTATAGCCTCGTATTTCTTCTTTGGATCTTTGGTTTAGTTAGGCCGACTAGATCGATTTTTCTTGCCATGGGAAGAGGTGCTTTTGATGGGTTCGATCTTACGGTGCTCAATCCTAGTGACAGAAGGGGAAATGACACGTATGTATCGTTGCTATTAAGGATAACAAGATGGGGTCTATTCCTACATGAATAGATCTTGTCTACATCATGTCATCGTTCTTATTGCATTACTCCGTTTCTCCATGAACTTAATACACTAGATGCATGCTGGATAGCGGTCGATGTGTGGAGTAATAGTAGTAGATGCAGGCAGGAGTCGGTCTACTAATCTTGAACGTGATTCCTATATAATGATCATTGCCTGGATATCGTCATAATTATTTGAAGTTCTATCAATTGCCCAACAGTAATTTGTTTACCCACCGTATGCTATTTTTTTCGAGAGAAGCCACTAGTGAAATATACGGCCCCCGGGTCGACTGCTTGATAATCTTTAAAGCAAATGTGGTAGGGGCACAGAAGATAAGAGACACCATAAATGAGTATTGTGCTGCTTCGGGACAGAAGGTAAATCTTGCAAAGTCAAGTATTTTCTTTGGTAAAGGTTGCCCGGATGAGGTTAGAACTCTAATAAATATACTCAAGGTCCCAAATGAATCTCTAGCTGAGCGGTACCTTGGGTTAGCGTCGGATGTTGGGAAATTAAAAAATGGAGCTTTCAAATACATAAAAGATAGAGTTTGGGCAAAAGTCCAAGGCTGGGTCGATAAGTGTATGGCTGCTGCAGGGAAGGAAGTCTTGATCAAATCCGTGGCACAGGCAATCCCGACTTTCTCAATGTCTTGCTTTCTGTTGCCAAGGGGTTTATGTCAACATATTGATACAATGCTGAGGAAGTTTTTCTGGGGAAGCAAGAAAGGGGAGAGAAAGGCATCCTGGGTGTCGTGGGACACGCTAACCATGCCGAAATATCTGGGAGGCCTTGGCTTCCGTTATACAGAGTTATTCAACTTGTGTATGTTAGCAAAACAGTCATGGCGCCTGCTAAAGGAGCCAGACTCTTTGAGTGCAAGATTGTTGAAAGAAGTGTATTATCCAGACCGGGATGTTCTTGAAGCAGAATTAGGGTCTCACCCTGTTGGGAAACGTAACATGGAAAACAAAAAAAATTCTACGCACACGCAATGATCTATCCATGGAGATGCATAGCAACGAGGGGGAGAGTGTGTCTACGTACCCTCGCAGACCATAAGCGGAAGCGTTTCATAACGCGGTTGATGTAGTTGAACTTTCTTCGCGCTCCAACCGATCTAGTACCGAACGCACGGCACCTCCGCGTTCTGCACAGGTTCAGCTCAGTGATGTCCTCGCCTTCTTGATCTAGCAAGACGGGCGAAGTAGTAGATGAGTTCCATCAGCACGATGGCGTGGTGACGGTGATGGTGAAGTGATCTCCGCAGGGCTTCGCCTAAGCACCCCGAAAATATGACCGAGGGTGTAAACTGTGGAGGGGGGCACCGCACATGGCTAACAGTTGATATTGTGTCTTCTAGGCGCCCCCCTCCCCACATATATATAGGTGGGAGGGGAGGAGAGGCAGCCAGGGGGCGCCCCAAGTAGGATCCAAATCCTACTTGGGGTTTCCCAAGTGGTGCGCCCCTCCCTTCCTTATTTGCCGGAGGGGGAAGGAAAGAAAGGGGGGAGGGAAAGGAAAGAGAGGGAATAGGTTCCTTTCCCTTCCCCTCTTTCCTTATCCTTCTTGGCTGGCCCATATGGGGGCGCACCAGCCCCTTGTGGCTGGTGCGTTTCCCCTCTTGGCCCATAAGGCCCATTTTTTTTGCCGGGGGTGTCCGGAACCCCTTCCGGTGACCCGATATGTACCCGGTACCCTCCGGAACACTTCCGGTGTCCGAATACCATCGTCCTATATATCAATCTTTACCTCTTGACCATTTTGAGACTCCTCGTCATGTTCGTGATCTCATCCGGGACTCCGAACAACATTCGGTCACCAAATCACATAACTCATATAATACTATATCGTCATCGAACGTTAAGCGTGCGGACCCTACGGGTTCAAGAACTATGTAGACATGACCGAGACACCTCTCCGGTCAATAACCAATAGCGGAACCTGGATGCTCATATTGGCTCCTACATATTCTACGAAGATCTTTATCGGTCGAACCGTTATGACAACATACGTTATTCCCTTTGTCCATCGGTATGTTACTTGCCTGAGATTCGATCGTCGGTATCTTCATACCTAGTTCAATCTCGTTACCGGCAAGTCTCTTTACTCGTTCCGTAATACATCATCCTGCAACTAACTCATTAGTTACTTTGCTTGCAAGGCTTCTTATGATGTGTATTACCGAGAGGGCCCAGAGATACCTCTCCGATACTCGGAGTGACAAATCCTAATCTCGATCTATGCCAACCCAACAAACACCTTCGAAGATACCTGTAGAGCATCTTTAGAATCACCCAGTTACGTTGTGACGTTTGATAGCACACAAGGCATTCCTCCGGTATCCGGGAGTTGCATAATCTCATAGTCGAAGGAATATGTATTTGACATGAAGAAAGCAATAGCAATAAAACTAAACGATCATTATGCTAAGCTAACGGATGGGTCTTGTTCATCACATCATTCTCCTAATGATGTGATCCCGTTATCAAATGACAACTCATGTCCATGGTCTGGAAACCTTAACCATCTTTGATCAATGAGCTAGTCTAGTAGAGGCTCACTAGGGACACGTGTTTGTTTATGTATTCACACATGTATTAAGGTTTCCGATCAATACAATTCTAGCATGAATAATAAACCTTTATCATGAATAAGGAAATATAAAATAACAACTTTATTATTGCCTCTAGGGCATATTTCCTTCAGTCTCCCACTTGCACTAGAGTCAATAATCTAGTTCGCATCGCCATGTGATTAACACCCATAGTTCACGTCGTCATGTGACCAATACCCAAAGAGTTTACTAGAGTCAATAATCTAGTTCACATCGCCATGTGATTAACACCCAAAGAGTACTAAGGTGTGATCATGTTTTGCTTGTGTGAGAAGTTTAGTCAACGGGTCTGCCACATTCAGATCCGTATGTATTTTGCAAATTTCTATGTCTACAATGCTCTGCATGGAGCTACTCTAGCTGATTGCTCCCACTTTCAATATGTATCCAGATTGAGACTCAGAGTCATCCGGATCGATGTTAAAGCTTGCATCGACGTAACCCTTTACGACGAACTCTTTATTACCTCCATAACCGAGAAACATTTTCTTAGTCTTCTAAGGATAATTTTGACCGCTATCTAGTGATCTACTCCTGGATCACTATTGTACCCCCTTGCCAAACTCATGGCAAGGTACACAGCATGGCATACTTTATAGAACCTATGGCTGAGGCATAGGCAATGACTTTCATTCTCTCTCTATCTTCTGTCGTGGTCGGGCTTTGAGTCTTACTCAATTTCACACCTTGAATACAGGCAAGAACCCTTTCTTTGACTGATCCATTTTGAACTTCTTCAAAACTTTGTCAAGGTATGTGCTTTGTGAAAGTCCTATTAAGCGTCTCGATCTATCCCTATAGAACTTGATGCTCAATACGTAAGCAGCTTTACCGAGGTCTTCCATTGAAAAATTCTTATTCAAGTATCCTTTTATGCTATCCAAAAATTCTATATCATTTCCAATCAGCAATATGTCATCCACATATAATATCAGAAATGCTACAGAGCTCCCACTCACTTTCTTGGAAATATAGGCTTCACCATAAGTCTGTATAAAATCATATGCTTTGATCATCTCATCAAAGCGTATATTCCAACTTGCTTGCACCAGTCCATAGATGGATCGCTGGAGCTTGCACACTTTGTTAGCACCTTTAGGATCGACAAAACCTTCTGGTTGCATCATATACAACTCTTCTTTAATATCCATTAAGGAATGTAGTTTTTGACATCCATTTGCCAGATTTCATAATTATAAAATGCGGCAATTGCTAACATGATTCGGACGGACTTAAGCATCACTACGGATGAGAAAGTCTCATCGTAGTCAACCCCTTTAACTTGTCGAAAATATTTTGCGACAAGTCGAGCTTTGTAGACAGTAACTTTACCATCAGCGTCAGTCTTCTTCTTGAAGATCCATTTATTTTCTATGGCTTGCTGATCATCGGGCAAATCCACCAAAGTCCACACTTTATTCTCATACATGGATCCTATCTCAGATTTCATGGCCTCAAGCCATTTGTCGAAATCTGGGCTCATCATAGCTTCTTCAGAGTTCGTAGGTTCGCCTTGGTCTAGTAACATGACTTTCATCACAGGATTCCCGTACCACTCTGATGCGGATCGTGTTCTGGTTGACCTACGAGGTTCTGTAGTAACTTGATCCGAATTTTCATGATCATCATCATTAGCTTCCTCTCTAGTTGGTGTAGGCATCACAGGAACGGTTTTCTCCGATGTGCTACTTTCCAATTCGAGAGAAGGTACAATTACCTCATCAAGTTTTACTTTCCTCCCACTCACTTCTTTCGAGAGAAATTCCTTCTCTAGAAAGGACCCACTCTTGGCGACAAAGATCTTGCCTTCGGATCTGTGGTAGAAGGTGTATCCAATTGTTTCCTTAGGGTATCCTATGAAGACGCACTTCTTCGATTTGGGTTCGAACTTATCAGGCTGAAGCCTTTTGACATAAGTGTCGCAACCCCAAACTTTTAAGAAATGACAGCTTAGGTTTCTTGCCAAACCACAGTTCATACGGTGTCGTCTCAACGGATTTAGACGGTGCCCTATTTAACGTGAATGCGGCTGTCTCTAATGCATAACCCCAAAACGATAGTGGTAAATCGGTAAGAGACATCATAGAACGCACCATATCTAATAAAGTACGGTTACGACGTTCTGACACACCATTACGCTGTGGTGTTCCAGGTGGCGTGAGTTGTGAAACTATTCCACGATCAGATCGTGGAAACTTTATTTTCTTGTTACGATGATTCTCCACTTCACTCTGAAATTCTTTGAACTTTTCAAATGTTTCAGACTTGTGTTTCATCAAGTAGATATACCCATATCTGCTCAAATCATCTGTGAAGATTAGAAAATAACGATACCTGCCGCGTGCCTCAACACTCATCGGACCGCATACATCGGTATGTATTATTTCCAATAAGTCATTAGCTCGCTCCATTGTTCCGGAGAACGGAGTTTTAGTCATCTTGCCCATGAGGCATGGTTCACAAGTATCAAATGATTCATAATCAAGTGATTCCAAAAGTCCATCTGCATGGAGTTTCTTCATGCGCTTTACACCAATATGACCAAAACGGCAGTGCCACAAGTATGTTGCACTATCATTATCAACTTTGCATCTTTTGGCATCAATATTATGAATATGTGTCCAGTTATGCTTCTTGAGCATTGATTTTTGTGAATTAACTAAGTCTATACCTCCAAAGATTTTGGCATGTTTTGTAACGCTTCCAGAGCATTGATTTTTGTGGATTCAGTCTGGCTATACCTCCAGAGATTTTGGCATGTTTAGTACTTCAGTTATGCTTCTCGAGCAACATTGGAATGGTTCTCAGACTACTTTCTCTTGTGATCACTTCAGCTGTGTTGGAAACTGGAGTGCAGCTTAATTTGTTAACATATTCATGCAGTGGAGAAATTATGTCAAACATATATTTGATCATTCCAGCGTTTATGAACTATATATTTTGGCACTTAAGCATGTGGATTTGCTGACATTGTTTAGTCTACATCCTTGTATGCATATTAATGAGCTCCATAAAATTGTGGTACAGGAAATAAATGCGAGGGATATGAAATAACCAGCTTGTGGTACATCTCTTCTCAAAATTTTTTTTGTCATTTTAGACTATCTTGAATGCAATCTACCATCAGGATATTGGCATCTCATCATCTACTACTATTCAACGATTTTATGTCCCTGTAGGTATTGTAAGGTTTTTCAGTCATGGGACTTGTCTTCATTACTTACCATTTTCTGATGTTCATGGTTAGCTATCATTTTCTATTGCTATATAGCCATTACCATTTTCTTTTGCTATATAGCTCGTCTAATTTTTGTATTTTTGTTGTTTCTTTGTTGATTAGGTAGTATGCTGCATCTTCTTTTAAGCATTTTATTGGACCTGATTGGGTGTTCTTTCCTACATATTTGTTCGTTTACTAGAAAATATGCTACCTTGTTCTATCATGCGTACAATTTATGTGTGTGCCATCTACCGAGTAACACTGTGTTACTCATCCCGTTATGTCTGGGCCATCTTTCATTGTGTATGTACTACTCAAGTTAGTCGACTACAGTTACTATCGAATGTCACAACATGTTGACGCCTTACGATTAAAATGCTTATATGCTATTCACAGTTGGTGCTGCCTCACAAATTCTCTCCTTTTGGTGTTTGCAAGGGGTGTGCTTTTGTTGCATTTTTTTCACGTGAGAAAGCATCTCAGGCTGTAAGTTTGCACAGCCTAAACATTTCACTTGCAAACCTTGTTAGATACTGATTGGACTATATGTACTATGTTGATTTTATGATGCCTTTCATATGGATTTCCTGTCAAGGGTCCACTTGTATTTTGTTTGTATAAGCTGCGCTGTAGAGCTTTACGAAGGATTCAGGAGCCAACTAGAAGCCATGTATGGTCAGGTGCTTCCAGCTTTGCATTCCGCTCAGATTTTTGTGGGGTATATTGGTTTGGTTTGGATAGGCAGACTACGTAATAGAAGGATACCATTTTCTGTGGGTCGGCTAGCTTGGGCATAGTATGGTTACTTTTGTTCTGCATATTTTCTGTTATTGAAATGAAGTTGGCACTGACATGGATCGATTATTTAACCAAAGTGCTTTCTTTCATTCCAGCTGATGCAATGCATTAGTTTGTGTTCTTTGATAAGTATGTGCACAGAAGCATGAAGACATGTCTTTTTTGGTTTGTTTCAATGCAGAGTGATCACCTATTGGTTTTGCATTGCATCAACACTTTTGTGATTCTGCTTGCTATCCCTTTGTGAAGGTTCTATTCCTCCTGAAGGAGTCTACACGTCGAACCTTCTGAAGGCCCTCTGGAAGATTAAGGTCACCGATATAGAACATGAATCTTAAGGAATCATTTTGAAGTTTTTTGAGGAAGCAAGCTTGAAGGTGATTTGTTTTACCAAAAATTGAGCATGTAGCGAGGGCAAAAAATATTCTTAGCAGGTGACGGCAAAGTTGTTTAACAAATTGACAGGAGGCCCATGCGAATTCTGTAGGTGCTTAAATATCCAGTGGTTTAGCTAGATAATTTGTAATGCTGGTGAAGTTTGTTTGTTTGTAATTTTGATCTGAATGGCATGAAAAATGTTGATTCTAGTATATGCAAATGTAATGAGAATTCAACTTGAAGCATGTAAATCAAAGTGTATGTTCATACTCTCCAAATTTTGTAATTCGACACTATCCATCCAAAACAAAAGTTGGATTGCATTTACAAAGGATGTCCTGCCATTACATCGTTTAAGACGAATACCAAACCAATGGAATCACTTCCAGGTCATCAGAAAAATGATGAGGTGTAATACAGCTACAGTCACCGCGCCGATCCAGATCAGGTATCGGTTCCCCCCGGCAAGCGCAAGTGAGACAAAAGCCAATACTAGGACTGAAAACGCACTGAAGCATAAGACTCCTAGAGCACGGGCTAACTCCTTGTACAAGTCCCTCACGCTCATCACCGCTCCGACGGAAGCTACACCGAATACCACCCCAAACACGGTGGCAACCACCATGTGACTCGCCTCCGGAATTTTCTCCGGCGAGTAAGGTAGAAGCGCAAGCGATCCTGCGATGGCAACCCAAAAAAGCTCAGCGGACGTCCCTGAACCGTGCGCTTGACTGTCCGCCGGCGCTGCCGAAACGGACACGCCGGGGCCGGACTCGTGCTCCCGCTGGCTGGCTGTCAATATCGCCGCCGCTTCCAGGGCCAGCAATTTGGCGGCGCTTGCTGAAAGAATGTCGAGATCAGGGTTTGAGGATACCGTATCCAAAGCTGCAGCGGCCTCCTGCAGTCCCAGCCTGGCCGCTGTCGCGTCTGTAGCTGCGGCGAACCTATGTAGCGCCTCGCTAAGCTGCGCCACTGGGCCGGAGAGGGTGGGATGCCCGCCCAAGCGGTAGGACAGCTCCTCGGCGCGGTGGATGAGCACCGCCAAGTTCCTCCAACCATCGATATCGACCAAGTGCTCGCGGTCGGCGCCGTTGGAAGCGCTCCGGCCCTTGGAGCAATCTCCCTCCTCCCTGATGCTCACCCCGGCGAACGGGGAGGGAAAGCAGTGGGCGATTTCCGTCTTCTTCTTGCGGGCGGATGCAGCCGCCCCCGCCGCCGCCTTCTCCTTCTCGCTGAGAGCAGCGGGTGCCGCCGCCGCCTTCTCCTTCTCGCTGAGAGCAGCGGGTGCCGCCGCCGCCGCCTTCTCCTTCTCGCTGAGAGCAGCGGGTGCCGCCGCCGCCTTCTCCTCCTCGCTGAGAGCAGCGGGTGCAGTCGCCGCCTTCTCCTTCTCGCTGAGAGCAGCGGGTGCCGCCGCCGCCGCCTTCTCCTTCTCCCTGAGAGCAGCGGATGCCGCCGCCTTCTCCTTCTCCTCGCCAGGAGATGCCTTCTCTTGCTCTTCTTTGTGGTTCTTGGACTTGGAGTCGACCGCCGCCTCCTCTTCCGCCTTGGGAGCCGGTTGCGGCTGATGACCTTGCTTCTCGATGTCGGCAGACGACGATGGCGTCGGAGAACGACGAGGCGAGGCCGCGCCCCTGGTGCCGCTGCCGTTGGAGGGCACGTCGGTGTCGGAGGCCGTGGGGTTCTTGGGGAACACCTCGGCAGGCGGCGAAGTCGAGGAGGGCGAGGTCGGGTGTCCCTTGGCGAGCGGCGACGGGGTCGGAGGAGAAGGAGAGCGAGGGGGCGAGTAGCGCCGCGCCCGATCGCCGGATAGGTCGTCGTTGCCGGAGGGGCCATCCCGCGACGGCGAGGTGGAGGCGGGCGAGCGGAGGAGCGGCGGCTTGCTCTCGTCGCTGTCCATCGCCTCCGAGAGCGAGCGAGGAGAAGCAGGCGGGCGGATGCGATTTGGGGACGGGATTCGGGAAGGGCCGGGGATTCGGGCGAGGAGATTTGGGGGAGGGCTGGAGGATGGAGAAGAAGCGAACTGGGGAGAGATTTATGAGGGAGGGGATGATCTGGGCTGAGGAGCGGGAAAACAGAGGGCAGAGGCGTTTGAGAGAAGAGAGGCTGCCGCCTGTAATCTCTGTTTCATCAGAAAAGAAACTGAACCTCCTCATCTGCCTGCCTCTTGTTCCTTCGCTGTGAGTGCCTGGAAGAAAAACATTGGCCCTCCTTGCCGGGCTGCAAGCCTGCTGCAACCATGGAGAGCTCCTTCTGCAACTATCTCCGTCCGATCTCGCTGAGTGGTGGAATGGCCAGCCAAACTCCTTCACCAAGTCGGCAAGGAAACTTCTTTCTTGGTGGTCTCTTTGGAAAGAGAGAAATGCAAGAATTTTTCAAGTCCAAACACATGTCAGTTCAGCTTCAGCTACTGTATGTCATACCATCGTTGATGAAGCAGCTTGTCTCTGGAACAGCACTAGAAACATCAAGGGTAGAGCGACAGCTGAAATCTCAGATGCAGAGGACCCAGGCTGAGCTCACATTCTAGTCTCGTTCCTGCTGTTGTTTTTAGCTCAAGCGCGAAGCTTGGCCTTTTGACAAACTCTGATGAGTTTGAAATGCTTATTTTCGCTCCTTCTGGGTTTGCACAGTTTGCATTCATCGATGAAGCGCAACGCCGTTGCTTTTCGTCAAAGATAGATAAATCTGCATATAAAGCCAGGAGGTGTTGTTCACCGGGACAGCAATGGTGGAACTTCAGCACCTTCTCCTGAAGAACACGAGGGATGGCTCAAATTATGGCCCCAGGTAAAATGAAGATCCATGCTAAACACCCATGAAAAGAAGATCCATGCTAGGCGTGTCGGCTACCCAAGTATGGCAGTTGGAACCGAATTGGCCAGGAGAAACACCAAGTTGGATATTAGATTCCACTAAAAAAGAGTTTGACATAGATGCCCCAACTATACACTGTTCTTGAGGCTGCTGCTATGTGGAGGAAGATTCAATGGAGTTTCGGAACCATCACCGCAGACAGGGAGGTTCAGTTTTGCGGGGAGGGGAGCGGTGGCTCCAGGTGGAGGAAGTGGGGTATGGGAATTTCCTCTGTTTGGGGGACAAATATTTTTTCCGAGACAGGACGAGATTTATTGTGTGCTTCCCTGTAGTCCCATGACATGACAGTGAGTTAGTTGGTATCGAAAACTCGGATATATGATCTACTTGAACAAGCTCAACATTGTTTTGCCCCAATCAGCGCTAAGAGCATTTTGTTGAAAAAGAATCAAACCAAGAGCACAACCTTGAAATTGGGATTTGTTTGAAAATGACGCTTTTCTAAGCTCGACTTTTGGATCCTCTCCTTGTGGCAAGTGAAGTGCCTCGAGTGACCGCCTTCTCGTCGGGAGCTGGGAACCTCCCCATAAGACAAGTTTCATGCCGAGCAGAGGGCGCCTCGTTCAAGGGTGCATGGTGGATTTATTCAAATTTTTGGTAGATTGAATTTTTAAGACCACAAAAATTGTTGACCCGAATGCTTAAATTATAGTCCGTTGTGTTTCTCGTGACGAGCTTTACATCTATAGAGATACTAAGCTCCCTTGAATTGAAGCGCTCTGGTGATTCGAGTGTTGTGGGTGTCACTATAGCCCCATGCGTAAGTGTGTGTTGTTTAGTATTATTTCTTCTTCTCTTTTAATTTTTTAATTTTTCCATGGTTTAATTCATGAGCACTTATTAAAATTCGTGTACTTTAAAAACATAAACATATGTTCAAATTGTTCAAATTCGTTAATATTGATTAAATTTGTAGATATTTGTAAAGTTCATGGTCATTTAAAGTTTGTAAACATTTTTCTAATTTGAAAACATTTTCGAAACCATGATTATATTTTAAATTCATGAACGTTTCTAAAATTCATGGTTTTTAAAAGTCATAATATTTTTAAAGTTTCTTAAATATCATTTAATTTAACTAAGATTTTCAAATAAAAAATAGCTATTTTTTGAGCTAGCAGTGGGGTGAGCTAAACGGGCGAGAGGAGCAGGGAGCTAGCTGAGCGGGTAAGAGCTTCATGTGCTGACCCATGTAAGTGTCCAATAGCAATTTTATGGTTTTTGCGTGAAATAAAAGCTCCCAAAAAGCTCAAACAATCGCCACCGGGCTGACACCAAGGCTAAAATGTGCAAAGACTTCACAATCACGAATCCAATAACTCCTCTCTTCTCTTGAAAAGGAAAATACTCCAACAGCAACCCAACACGATATACGAACAAAAAAACAGCACCAATAAAAAATTAAAACGCACATCCAACACAGATAAAACAAAAACAAAACAACTGATCACAATAATCTTTAAATATAAAATACTTAATTTCATGAGTGAAGAACGAAGCGCGCGTTAGCCTCTAGTAGCTAGATCTATAGTTGATAGGTTCCGATGAATTACGATGACATTTTATATTAATGTAATTGCTATCTTTATCATATCGCCTTGTGTGTTATAAATATACTGCCTTAATTGTAGTGCCTTTTTTTCATGAGTTTACTGCTCATATTGCTTTGTTAGTACGGATGCAGATGCACTGTTCCCTCTGCGTGTGTTGGGGGGGGGGGGGGGGGGGTCAATGCAGTGCCCATCATTTTGTTTTTGTAGAGTACGAGTCAATAATGTATCATATTTTTATAGAAGGAAGATAAGTATAAAACACTACGACTTGTTGCAAACAACAAGTGTAGTTTGAACACCACACCCAATTAACCAAATGATTAGCCACCACAACAATTACAAACACAACACGCAAAGGGCCTGCCCTAAACCAATCCTTAAGCCGCGTCTCGACAAGCACCGATCACCTTGAAAAGCAGCATCTTCAACTGAACTTCCCTTGCCAACGCACCATCACCCTTCAATGCCTAAGAGGAGACGACAGGTGGATGGCGGGACTCGGTCTGTCCCAAGAAAGCCATCGTCTTGGACTCCCCGGCAGTTGCATACATACCGCCCATGAAGATCAACTTGGGCCAGCAACGAGCACCGGAGAACCACAACACACATACTCCAAGCCAGCTCTCCACACGCGATGCTCCCAACAGAGTAACAACACCAAGACGCCGTCATCGCCAATCCGGCACGGACCAAGGCTTCTTGGGTCACACCGCTGCCGTGGCAGCACCTCGCCATTGAGCCCATAACATTGCAGAACACCGACACCCCGCATGGCCGAGGGCACACAGCTCAACTTCCACCTCCTGCACGACCAAAAATTGCAGCTTCAACCACTCTCCAACTCCGGCAAAACCAGGAATTGCCAGCACTGCAAGCAGCGACTAGTCACACCACTCTGGTGGACAGTCATGCAGCAGGCACAATCCGGGAACTCACAAGCAGAGATCCTCCATGATGTGCAGACCAGACGCGCCGCTGCAAAGCGGAGATGAGAACACCAAGCCTCACTCCCGGCCCCGAGCGCCACCAACACCATCACCCTGCGTGGCACCACCAGTTCAGATCAGGTCCGCGCACCCCCTCCATCTCCCATGGTGCCGATGCCATCTTCCACGCCAGCTTCAGCAGAGGACACCCCGCACGCCCAGCCACCGCAGCGGCTCCTAGCCGTAGCTCCTGCCGAGGTCCACTACGTCGCCGCCACCATGGCCGGGTCACGACGCATCCACCACCTCCCACGCCGGTGCCACCAGAGCGCCTCCACTGCGAGCTCAAGGTCGTGCTCCGCCTCACCACACGCATGCCTCGCTGCCCCGGTATAGACCACCCGTGCTGCCCGCTTGACGTTGCTCCCCCGCACGAGGAAGGCCCGTCGGGGCGCGCTGCTCTCGCCCGCCGCCACCGCCGCTGGTGGCGATGGCCGCGGAATTGGAGGGAGGAGGGGCTCACGGAGCTAGGGTTTGCTCCTCCGAAGCCGCCCGCGTGAGCGCCCCGGGAGGGAGAGGGGAAAGCGCTAAAGAGTCCCCCACCATTTTGTTAATAACATATGTCTTGTTGATGCCCTCCCAATATGATGTGTTGTGGTAGAAGTGCGCTCTGCGCTTATCCGGGTCCTACAATATCTAAACCATAATGGTCTCTTTTTCCAAGTTGTCAACACTCTTTAGTAATAAAATCAAAACGTGCATTTTATAGTTTCAACAAAAGCTGAAGAGTTTAACTCATGTACGTATAGTATACAAAGTACCTATAAATTCCCATGAGAAAGAAGACAAAAATAAATGGCTAAAATAACAACCTTATGTGTTCCTAAATCACTCCTTTTCCATAGGTGCAAGAAAGCACGTTTTCCACCAAACTCTGAAAATAGATAGGTTGTTACAAACATGTATATATGTGATTTTTTAAAGAATTTTAACAAATATATAGTTGATTAGCATATGGAGTGTCGTATAGAAGGTGATTTCCAAATGCCCGTGAACAAGGTTAGTATGCTCATTTTCCCCGTTTCACTCCTCACATTAAATATCCGCCCTCCTTCCGAAACTTTCATGTGACATCCTTTCTTATTATTGGCTTCACCCACACTATATACGTATAATGAGGATTACATATCTGCATCAAGAATTGTGCTTTCGTATAAATAAATAAACATAAATACTAGTGGTAACTCCGGACTCCCAAGAACGCCTTTATCTCCATTGTAGTTTCCATCACTTTCATTACTATCTCAATTTCACTTATTACTCCTGCACACTTTAATTCTTGCTCCCACACTCCTGAAATATTTCCACTTTTGCACCCCTTTGCTTGGGATCTAAAAATAACTTGTAGGCACATTACAATAAACATCTACAAGGGGTAAAAGACTATTTCCTAAGATCTATATGGGATCAATACTCTTAATCCGAAAAGGCTATAACTAAATCATGTGCATTTGAAGGACATCAAGTTTTTTCTTGCGCTGTAGCTGGGGTGCTAAACGCCTTCGGCTTTTGTCTAAAGATTTGGAAGGAGAGGTGAATCTTCTCTTGGATCCAAACACTCTAAAGCAAGGATGTGACAATTGTTGAGTGGAACTGGCAAGTACATCACTTAACGGCTAAGTGGAAATGCAAGCATCTTGTGTCTGACGTTCATAGTAAAATTCTCAGTAAGTAGTTGTTGCTTCCTATTGCGCCTTAGTAAAATCTTTTTTTGTCCAAACCGTACAACTTGGTGCTTACCTATTGGTTCTTTTAGTTACATAAATCTTACATGTGTCTATCAACGATGTAGGTGAAGTTCTCATCTTTAAGTTGGACACATGATGAGAAAGTGTTTTCCTATGGCTGATATACTACACCTAGGTTTTCTTACATACGGATTTATAGATTTGTTGTTATAAAATGTCAATTATCCTTGAACATATCTTATGGCTAAATCAACAAGAGAAGAAACTCAATTTGTTTGATGATATTCTGAATATCAGAGAGCTTGTATGGACTTCGCTATAACTCCTTGAGTATGTCATTGTTGATTTCATCAATCTTAGCTAAATAACAGCAATGTGATGTTATTTCAAAATTTGCTTATTTGTCCTATCTACCCCAATGGTTTCATGGAGAATGAATTGCCATATGACTTTCATTTTTTGCCTCAAAGTATACCCTAAGAGCATGGTTAATAGTATAGACAATAATCGGCTATAGCCAACATGTATAGTAGTTAGTTATTAAGAAGTGCTACTTTATTAATACATGGCCCACCTTACACTCTCACAATGTTCTTGGAGTCTGTGCTGCAGCTGGCTGTTAATCTACAATCTGCTTCCTTTCTCTCTCCTCTTTCCTCTCATCCAACTCAGCAAAAGTATATTATTTTAGTCCTTACAACCTGTTGTCTGTATGTTATTAGACTTGCTCTAATGCATTGGGAGTACCCTTAATCCCGTAAATAGGGAGGGAGCATGCGGGCTTGTTCGTTGGCTGATTATGTGGGTTTAGTGCCATTAACAGGGCATTAATTGGCATATTGGTCCTACCTAACCGCCCTTCTCGCCTAATATTCCCGGATGGTGGGAGAAGCATATGGTATGCCATTTATATATATGGGATGCTCTATAAAATTTAGTTTTAACTTGCTTTAACTTACATATTTTTTGCAATATCATACATATTGCCTTGACGAAGACTCTACTTAACAATTGAATATAGCATGTGATTTTTTACCACTGATTCTTCTAGACTTTTTTTCCAAAGGCTCCTTATTGGTGAGTTTCAACTTCCTAACTGAAAAATATTTAACATGATGACCGATGGCGATGCTATATGGTCATTCTCAATACCTACTAGCTCTACCAAATTTGTTGATGTGAGTTATGTTAGCAACTGTTGTTATTTATCATGCCTTCTTTATACCTCAAAGGCAAGCATGCATTATTAATTCCTCGGGTAGATCCATTAATAGCACGGTGTTGTTGCATCTTCTCTCGACACTGAGGAGTGTTCATGATCACGCCTGCAGCCAATAAAGTGGTGCCTGATGTCTACTACGCAACCTTTCTTCTTGTAGACATTGTTGGGCCTCCAAGTGCAGAGTTTTGTAGGACAGTAGCAAATTTCCCTCAAGTGGATGACTTAAGGTTTATCAATCCGTGGGAGCCGTAGGATGAAGATGGTCTCTCTCAAACAACCCTGCAACCAAATAACAAAGAGTCTCTTGTGTCCCCAACACACCCAATACAATGGTAAATTGTATAGGTGCACTAGTTCGGCGAAGAGATGGTGATACGAGTGTAATATGGATGGTAGATATAGGTTTTTGTAATCTAAAAATATAAAAACAGCAAGGTAGCAAGTGACAAAAGTGAGCAAAAATGGTATTGCAATGCTTGGAAACAAGGCCTAGGGTTCATACTTTCACTAGTGCAAATTCTCTCAACAATGATAACATAATCGGATCACATAACAATCCCTCAACGTGCAACAAAGAATCACTCCAAAGTTTCTATCGGAGAACGTAGGACGAAAAGGTGCATCAACCCATATGCATAGATTACCCCAATGTCACCTCGGGAATCCGCGAGTTGAGTGCCAAAACATACATCAAGTGAATCAATAGAACATCCCATTGTCACCACAGATATCCCATCGCAAGACATACATCATGTGTTCTCAAATCCAATACTCAATCCAACATAACGAAACCTCAAAGAGCAAGACTCAATTCATCACAAGAAGATAGAGGGGGAGAAACACCATATAATCCAATTATAGTAACAAAGCTCGCGGTACATCAAGATCGTGCCAAATCAAGAACACGAGAGAGAGAGAGATCAAACACATAGCTACTGGTACATACCCTCAGCCCCGAGGGTGAACTACTCCCTCCTCGTCATGGAGACCGCCGGGATGATGAAGATGGCCACCGGTGATGGTTTCCCCCTCCGGCAGGGTGCCGGAACAGGGTCCCGATTGGTTTTTCGTGGCTACAGAGGCTTGCGGCGGTGGAACTCCCGATCTAGGTTTCTTTCTGGGGGTTTCTGGATTTATAGGAATTTTTGGCATCGGTTTCAAGTCAGGGGGGTCCACGAGGCAGCGGCAAGGCAGGGGGGTGTGCCCTAGGGGGGGCGCGCCCTCCACCCTTGTGGATGCCTCGTGGCTCCTCTGGTCCATCTCCTATACTCCGTGGGCTTCTTCTGGTCAATAAAAAATCATCGTAAAGTTTCAGCTCGATTGGACTCCGTTTGGTATTCCTTTTCTGTAAAACTCAAAAACAAGGAAAAAAACAGAAACTGGCACTGGGCTCTAGGTTAATAGGTAGTCCTAAAAATAATATAAAATAGCATATAAATGCATATAAAACATCCAAGATGGATAATATAATAGCATGAAACAATCAAAAATTATAGATACGTTGGAGACGTATCAGTGTCTACTTTGTCCGTGAGACCGTGACAAGCGGCGTGAGCTTTGATTGCACCTCACTTGCTGTTGGACTTAGCACAACTCAAAGACTTGGCGGAGCACAACCTCTGTCACTGCCTTACTAGATAAACCGTGTGGCTCATAGAGACATGGATGGCACTGCTCATGGTCACCTCATGGTGGGTCGACCTTGCATCGAACACCTTATGCACATCCATGTTGGTGGCTACCGGTGGTTGAAACCTTTTAAGGTTTGGAAGAATTTTCTGGTGGATTTGTGGAGAAACTGAAAGAAATTCGGTGGACAAATCAACTCTAGCTCTGGATACCAACTATCATGTCCCTAAATGAGCACATAACAAATCGATACACACCACCGCTAAGTCACATGAATCAGTAGGAATTGGACTTGATAATGATTGTTTGTGGCTACAATCAAACCATGAGTTGCTGGGTACGTGAGGAAGCAAGGATGGGAGGAGCCCAGTCAAGGGTATAAAAGAGAAGATAAGCTTGTCTCATAGGAGGGGAAGGAGGAAGAAGGCCAAGCCTGATATATTCTATTTAGTTCTTTCGTTGGATGTCGATCCCTACCTTTTGTAGCTGCAGGTTAGGCCTACTAGCTCAAGTCCATATGACCCACGACCCAACAACATATGGCCCAATCTGATAGTAGGCGCGTGTACTGCACCACGGGGTGGGGCGAGATTTTGGGGGGGGGGGGGGGCAGATCCTATTTGGTGCGTACGTCGCCAAATAGTGACCAACTTTGTACCCCCCGCTCTCCGCTACGTACACTTGGGCCAGCCCAATTAGCTCCTTTCCGGTTTTGGGAAGGTTCTAGAACCAACCTTCCTATACCGTTTCCTTGTGTTTTATCTTTCGTTTTTTTCCTTTTCAATTCTTGTTCTTTCCTTTATTTTTCCACTTTAGTTTTTTTTCTTTTTTGATTTTTTCTTCTTTGCTTTTAATTTTAAATTCATGAACATTTTTTGAAATTCAGGAACAATTTTCAAATTGGTGACTTTTTTTAAATTCATTTTTTTTTCCAAAATTGTGCTCAATATTTTAATTCATGAACTTTTTTTTTTCAAATTGGTCTCATTTTTTCCCAAAATTGTGATCAATTGTTTTTTAAATTTTGGGGACATTTTTTAAAATTTGGGAAGATTGTTTTTCAAATTCATGATTTTTTTGAATTCTTGAACGTTTTTTTAGTTCCCGAATATTTTTTGAATAGAAATTTTTTTTGAAATTGATGAACATCTTTGGAATCATGAATAGTTTTTTCAAATTTGTTTACATTTTTCATATCCATGAACATATTTTGAAATCCAAGAATTATTTTCAACTTTATGGGTATGTTTTGAGATTATGAACATTTTTGGAAACTGTGATTTTTTTACAAATTTGTGAACATTTTTCTGTAATTCTGAACATTTATTGAAATTGTGAACGTTTTTCAAAAATCCAAGAACATTTTTTTTTAAATTCAGAACTATTTTTTTGAAATCTCAAACATTTTATGAATTTGGATTCCTGGACATTTTTAAGTGAAAAAAGCAAAAAAAGAAAAAGAAAAAAAACGAAGAACAAAAAAAAACTGGGGCGCTCTGCCCCGTATATGGGCCGGTCCAAAGCACGCGCAGGGGAAAGGGGGTGTGCATTGGCTGGTTTCTCAGCATACTGCGCTAAATAGGAGGTTCCAGAAGCGACATGGATTATTTGCACCAGAGCTTGAATACAGCCGCATGAACAGTAAATTCTGATAAAAATAGTAAACAAAATTAAAAAAATTATTATTTTTGGATGAAGATCAACAATTTTGATAGCATCATGCAAAATTTCATCATGAAAAGACATCCTTGGAGGCCTATAAAAAATTATAAAAATCAGGACTCAAAGAGACGCATTTTGGAGCACTCTTTTTTGGTTTTTCAGAAGACACCTCTACCGATGTCTTTTCGTGGTGAACTTTTGCAGAATGTTACAAAATTTGTTGATGTTTATCCATAAAACAATAGATTTTTTGAATTTATTTACTTTTTTCGGATTAGAGTAACACTTTTGGTCCCAGACGTTGGTTCGGCCCATGGTGGGGGAACCGGGAGACATTTAATGCTGGTCATCATCGTTCAAGCTAGCCACCGAAGCGTCAGGCACGCGCTCCTGGTACGCCTCCGTAAGATCAGACCAATCGACCAAGGTGAAGGTAGCGTAAACATATACGGTACGTATACACAGCAAGCCGTGTGTAGCTAGCTAGGACTATATATTTTCGCAAAAAAAAAAAAAAAACTGGGACTATATATGTGATCGCGTGTGTGCTCCGGATCCATCTAGTTGCAACGTTTGTAAACTTGACAACCGAGTCCAGGTCATGTTTTTTTCTAGGAAAAGTATTAAAATCAACCGACTGATTTCTCTCTCGCATAAACCTCTCCTTCCGTATGACGCGTGTCCTCTATCAGGCCCACACAACGCTTCCCCATCGGTGGTGTTATCCTTTCGCGAAGTCTGGCTCGTCCACATGTTTCTCACCCATCCACTAGTCTTCTTCTCCCCCGCGTGATCCCCTTTTGCGCCCCCTCACCCACCGGACCACCGCTGCATGATGGTGCAGCCGCAGCCACCACACACCACTGCGTACCTCTCCCAGCCATTATGCAGCAAGCTCCACGGCCGGAATACTAGACATCAGAGCCTCCTCTCTCCCATGCATATCCTAGGCGGTCAATGCGAGCTCGCCACGCACCCTCGTCCTCGACGGTCGCCGGCGTTGCAACGTAGCAACTCATCCCCAGAAGCCGTGCTGCGATGCGACCTCGTCGTCGGCCACTGGAGTTGCAAATCGCGGGCGGTGGAGCTTCAATGGAGCGCTCACCGGCGCTCTCAGCGTTGCGTTGCAACGCTCATCAGCGGCTGCAGTGAAGCTCGCCGGAGCCATCGGAGCTCTGCCGGGGCTGCAATTAAGATCGGTCGGAGTTGCAAAGCAGCTTCGCCGGAGCCGTCAGAGCTCTGCCGGGGCTGCAATGAAGCTCGGCCAGAGTTGCAATGGAGCTTCGCCGGAGTGCCATAGCGTCGGAGCTCTGCCGGGGCTGCAATGAAGCTCGGCCGGAGTTGCAATGGAGCTTCGCCGGAGCGTCGGTGCTGCGTTGGAGCTCCGCCGGAGTTGCAATAGAGCTTCGTTGGAGCGTCGGTGCTGCGTTGGAGCTCCGCCGAGGCTGCAATGGAGCCGGTCGGAGTTGCAGTGGAGCTCGCCGGACGGCGTCGGTGATGGTTGGAGCACCGCACCGGGTTGCAATGGCACATCGTTGAAGCTGTCGTGATGTGCTGCTGCCGTGGCGTTGCTGTGGTCCAACGGCCCAGCGCGCTGATCGGACGGCTAAACAGGCGGATGATTTCTCAGGAAATCATCCGGCTGATTTGTAGCAGCGCCCTTTTTTCTGAACACAGTACAGACGCAAGCACTCGTATACACGCGCATATACTCACCCCTATGAACGCACACACGCACACCCTATCCCTATAAGCACCTTCAAAAGACTGAGCCGACATATCATCTTAAAATTTACGAAATCGCCCCTCCAACCATTCAACTACAGATTGGGTCGCGAGTCCAGGTCATATTGCCATGGTGTGCATGCATGCTGGCGGATGGTCTACGGCAGTACGGCACCCCGGCCGGTCGGACCCGTACGTACTGCGTCCCGCCTTATAAAACTAGCTGGCTACTTCGGTACTTCCCTTATCCCGGTTCGATCTCTCGCGGCGAAACATAAGTTGGCTGATCAACTGCCCAAAGAAAAAGTTCGCTGATCGGAAAAGGAAAACCTCAAGGTACCTGTGCGAAACGAAACCGGCAAGTCGCCCGGGCATACCGACGATCGATCGGCCGGCCGGAAGTTTGGCGATGAACGCTGCCTTAATGTGCTGCGTGGCGCGGCGAGCGCGTGAAGCAAGGGACAGGGTGGCGATCGGTGTCCCGCTCACGGAGCCGTTGCGGATGCGAGCAGAGGGCGAGGCCTGGGTGGCGATCGGCGTCCCGCTCATCGAGCCTCGTCCCCGGCGCAAGCCTAGCCCCTGGGAGACGCCTTTAATCTGGGTAAGATGATGCACGCTCCGTCGAGCTCCGTATCTTTTTACAACTTGCGCTCTAAATTCTTAGTAAGAAACGTGCTTGTAGGTTTTGAGACATTACACAAAGGAGAAACCCATGCAATGCTTACAAACGTGTCCATGTTTTCGTAGTGAGAAGATCGCACAATTGAGTTCTGTGCAAAATAAGTAAATATAAATGAATCCGAGCAACAAGTTACATACCTTGTACTACTCTCCGTAGCAAATCTTTTGTGTCTATCAATTATTTGTTTTTGCACATCTCAAAATTTTCAATCTCTGACTATATACCTGAAACAGAAAGTGCAAACCCATATAATAACGTCTCCCCTTGTATTTGTTCTTTGCAGTTTTGCGATCATCGGTGGAATTGTATTTACCATTATGATCGTCATAATGGATGCATCACTCGGTGCGAAAATAGTTTGTATATGCGTATTATGGGCTTTTTTCATGACTGGAGCACTCTGGATTTTGTTTGACCTCCGCCATGTTCCAGAGGACATAACATAATTCTAATTGCTTCACTTCAAGGCTGGTTTTCTTGATTGGTGTAATAATATACTCCCTCTGTCTTGTAACATAATTCTGCCATGAAAATGGTTTGTTGTAACTGCCGAGGATTGGGTCGACCTCGGACAGTCCAATAGCTTGTGTGTCTCACAAAGACACATCGACCCAACGTTATCTCTCTTCCTAAAACAAGGCAAAATAAAGAAATGTTGAGCGTTTGCATAATCGCTTGGGTATGGAAAATGTTTTTACTGTTTCTATGCCATGCAAAGGAGATGGACTAGCGGTCTTTTGAGATGATATGTACACTTTGGAATTGAACAAATATGGAGAACACTTCATTGACATGTATATTTGCAATGGTGCTGGAACTAAATGGAGAAGCACTTTTGTCTATGGAGAACCAAAGGCGAGCCAAAGGTATGTGATGTGGGATCTGTTAAGGCAAATTAAACTGCTCAGGTCTGGGCCGTGGTTTATGGTTGGTGATTTTAACGAGGCAATGTGGCAGAATGAACACTTTTATCGGAATAAGCGATCTCACAAACTTATGGCTAATTTTCGTGAGGTTCTCTCTGATTGCAATTTTATTTGATTTGGGTTTTCATGGAGTTCCTTGGACTTATAATAATAAACAGGAGGGTAAGAAAAATGTGAAAGTTCGGCTTGATCGAGCGGTAGCGTGTCCCCAATGGTCTTCTATCTTTCCTCACTGCAAGGTTTCACATATTATCAGCTCCAGGTCTGATCATTGCCCTATTCTTATTGAATTGATGGGTGCCCCTCACTCCGGTACGTTTTCTAAACAATTGAAATATGAAGCGTGCTGGGAGAGGGAGGATGCGGAGTTGAAAGTACAAATAGAATCGTGTTGGAATAAAAGTATGCATGTCAATGATCTAGGAGATGTGGCAAATAATTTGGACAAGTTGATGAAGTATCTTCATGGATGGAGTACGGTTCACATTGGATATCTGCCAAAAAAGCTTGAGTCTGCTCCTAAAAGGTTAAATGTGATATTCAAGAGAAATGATCAAAATGCAATAGATGAGATGAAGAAAATCCTATTAGAGATGGATGAGCTCCTAATTAAGGAAGAAATTATGCGGAAACAGAGATCTTGTTTGGACAAAATGAGATGGGGGGATAGGAATACAATTTTTTTCCATAGAAAGGCCACTTGGAGAGCGAAGAAGAATAATATTTCTGCCATCAGAAGAAGCGATGGATCTCTGTCTAATGATATGGATGAAATCAAAGGTATCACTAATTTGTTTTTCAAGAACCTTTACTCTTGCGACTCTATGGTTAATCCGCCTCATATTATTCCTCTTGTGAAACCTTTGGTGAATGATGAAATGAATGAGGATCTTTGCAAGCAATTTTCTGAGCAAGAAATTAGCGATGCTCTTTTCCAAATTTGGTCGTTGAAGGCACCAGGGCCTGATGGGTTTCCAGCCAGGTTCTTCCAGAGGAATTGGGGTTTGCTAAAGGAAGATGTTGTTCGTGCGGTTCAGCAATTTTTTCTTTCTGGAAGTATGCCCGAAGGGATAAATGATACTACCATTGTTCTTATTTCTAAAGTGAAGAATCCTCAGTCGATGAAGGACTTTCGGCCAATTAACCTATGACATATCATTTATAAAATTATTTCCAAGTGCCTTGTTAATAGAATGAGACCTCTCTTGGATGGTATGATTTCTCCTACCCAAAGTGCCTTTATTCCTGGAAGATAAATTTCAGATAATGCTCTCATTGCCTTTGAATGTATGCATTCATTGAATAGGTTGAAAGATAGTTCTAGCGAATATTGTGCATACAAGTAGGATCTTACTAAAGCTTATGACCGTGTGGACTGGAAGTTCTTGGAAAGTATGCTTGGAGCGTATGGTTTTGCGCCAACCTGGATTAAGTGGATTATGACGTGTTACATCAGTAAAATTTTCTGTGCGATTAAATGGTCACCTGCTAGTCTTTTCATCCTTCGCGTGGGCTTAGGCAAGGGGATCCGTTATCGCCGTACTTATTCCTCTTTGTGGTCGAAGCTCTTTCGTTGCTACTTAATGATGCTTCGGCAAGAGGGGTGATCCAAGATTTTCGTTTGAACATATATGCACCAGGTATCTCTCACTTATTATTCGCCGATGATAGTCTTCTATTTTTTAAGGGTTCTGTGGAACAAGTTATGGCCATTAAAGGAATTTTGACGGCTTATAAGGAGGGTACATGTCAATTGTTAAGTCCAGAAAAATATTCCATTTTATTTGTCAAAAAATGCTCTCTCGAAGATCAGGGGTTCCATATTGGTTATCCTTAAGATCACGAGTGAGGATTTGAGAATAAATATCTGGGTTTACTAGTGCCAGAAGGTCGTATGAAGGCCGGCAAATTTCAATCTACCAAAGATAAAGCTCTTAAGAGGGTGGCAGACTGGATTGGAAAATATGCTCCTAGCGGGGCGAAGGAAATTCAGATCAAGTCTGTTATCCATGCCATTCTAGTCTATGCCATGGGTATATTTAAATTTCCCCTGTCCCTCTATGATGAGTTATCCCAGACCATCAGGAATTTTTGGTGGGGCGATGAGGAAAATAGAAAGAGAACTCGTTGGCTAGCTTGGGATAAAATGATAAGGCCAAAAGGTGAAGGGTTATGGGATTTCGCGATCTTAGGCTATTTAATCAAGCTCTTTTGGCCAAACAAGCATGGCGTCTATTGGTTTTTCTGACTCTTTGTGTGCTAAGGTGATGAAAGCAAAATATTATCCTCATGGGCATCTTATTGATACAGTGTTCCCTCAATCGACATTGCTTCCGTGGCAAGGTATTATTGGCCTTGATTTATTGAAACAAGGCATCATATGGAGAGTTGTCGACGGGGTCAGTATAAACATATGGAGGGATAATTGGATTCCTAGGGAGTCTGGCCTAATGATTACTGCTAAGAAAAACATAACTAAGATCAAATGGGTGTCTGAGTTATTCATGACTGGTTCTAGGAGGTGGGATGAGAATCCGATCAGGCATCTGTTTTACCCTCATGATGCTGAGGAAATCATAAAGCGGCGTACTCTAAATTTGGGCGAGGGAGATCTTATTGCCTGGCACCATGAGAAGAATGGCATGTTTTCGATGAAGAATGCGTATAGGCTGGCACTGAATCTCATGGATTTGAAGGTTAATCTAGGGAACTCTAGTGTAGCAGTAAATGGGGAAAGGATGGTCTAGAATATTGTTTGGAAGGCTATTATCCCTTAGAAGATTAGAATCTTTGCTTGGCAGGTTGCTTCAAATCGTTTGGCGGTTCAAGTTAAGAGGGTAAAGCACCATCAAGCTATCCTAGGTACATTATAATCTGTGGTGCTGAAAATGAATGTACTTTTCATGCGTTGGTGAGTTGTCCTAAGGCTCGTGTACTTCATATGGCTTTGAGGGAGGTGTGGAATTTACCACCCGAAGAGATTTTCAAAAATATAGGGCCGGATTGGCTTCTTATTTTATTGGATCAATTAAATTCGTCAGCGCGTGAGCAAACTATTTTCATGTTTTGCAGAGCTTGGCACTTGAGGAATGATCAGATCTTTGGCAAGGGAAAAGAATCCAACTCAGCCTCTGTAAATTTTGTTCAAAATTACTAGGCTTCCTTTTTGCCTTGTCACGCAAAAGTGCAGGTAGAGGTGAGCAACAAAGGCAAGGAAGTGGGGGATAGCATTCTAGATTCAAATAATATGGAGAAGATTTCTACTGGTTAGCAACCTCCCAGCGTAGGGTTCTTTAAGATTAATGTCGATGCAAGTTTTGTGGAGGCAATCAATGCTGCGAGTGTGGGGGTGGTTGTGAGAAACCAGCCTGGAGAAGTTGTCATTTCCTCTTGGGATTATATTGGAGTTTGTTATAGCGCTGAGGAAGCAGAACTTAGAGCGGCACTCTCCGACTTGTATATCGGTATCACTCTTCACAAACCCATCATTTTAGAAACTGATTGTTCTTTTGTGGCTTCTGCTCTTGGAAAAGACAGTTTGGACAGGTCACCCCTTGTTGACCTTAAGAAGGAAGCTTTGAGTATTTCAAAGATGTTAGCGAATTTAAAGATCTCCAAGGTTGGCAGGAAAGCTAATATGGTGGCACATGAGATTGCAAAGTTTAGTTTTATTAATAGGTCTGATGGTGTTCTTATTAATAGTGTTCCGCCCTATGTGGCAAATGGTGTAACGAATGATTGTATGAACATTTTAATTTAATTAATACATGGGTGGGGTTTAAAAAAACAATTATATATCATATGAAAATATATTCATGATGAACCTAGTGGTATTTATTTGGCGTATTTTCGAGTATATAGCGTAGTGTTTATTTATTTCAGAAGAAATGTCCTTGACAGTAGATAGATGGTTTTCTCTCTCTTATTTCTCAATACAAAATATCACATGAGCTGCCCTACATGGTTGTGATCCATCTGATGTCATTCTTGCAGTGTGGTTGTTAAGATAGGATGAATTAGCACTTTAAAATCGGATTTATTCATGAATTCTCCGTAGATCTATTTGGTTCTTTTGTTGCATACTTATTATTCACATATGCTCTCCGATCTATTTTCTATTTCTCTGCCAAGTTTGGGGTTTTATCTTTGGAGGGAGTTGTGTACGATAGTTGGGTTCAACGTGCAAGTAAGCTACTGAAGTGACAGAAAGTGGAAAAAGTTTGTATTTGTGTTACTGCCATCAGGGGTAAAAAGATGGTTGCATAGTTGTCCTTTGAACGCAGGGTTAAGACAATATATCATGTACTTCATATCATCATACTTATTGCAATATACTGTTTTACTTAATACTTTGATATGTGTAACACCCCCGGTGGATAACTACAGTAATCCCCTTTTGGATAATGCCATGTCATCATGATTATCAGTGCCTAATCATCATTTGCATTCAGCTCCTAACTAAAATTTCAAATTAAAATTAAAGTGGAAAATAAAAGTTGACCAAACCTGAAAACTAAAATGTGCATCATGTTGCAAATATTCCCATAGCATTTATAAAAATGATTGCAATATTTATTGGAATTGTAAAAGGATTCAAACAACAAGAAACAGTAGGAAAATAGCACTATTTAATACTTTTTCAATTAAATAAAATCCAAATAAAATATATGGACACCAAACCAATTTCTAGCAGTGACTAATATTGCACTGTAATTTATGGACCAGTTTATATATTTTATAAAATTCATTTGGATGCCTAACTGTTTGCAAAACAGATAAAAGAGAAAAAAGAAAAGAAAAGAAGAAAACAAAAGGGAAAAAGAACAGAACACCCCGGGCCAACAGGGCCAGCTGGCCACCCACACGGCCCAGCCGGCCCACCCCCCCCACTGCCCTTGGCGTATTAGGCCACACCCCCCCCGGAACCCAAACCCTAATCCCCCCACCTCGCTCACACCCCCCCGATCCAGACCGGATCGGGTGCTCGCGCTCGCCCCCGACTACCGCGTCGCCCGTCGCCGCACTAACCCGCCGTCACCGGCGCCCGCCTCCTCAACCCTCTCCCTCTCTATGGATCTGGATCGGGCGAAAGTCCCCGATCCCGTCGCCGTCACCGCTCGAGGGCCTCGTCGGAGCCACCGTCGTCGCCGTGCTCCTCCGTCCCCTCACCTCGCCTTCCGCCCCGAGCACGCTGCCCTCCTTGTCTGGCCCCCTGTGAGCCACCGCCCCCCCACTCTCTCACTAGTCCCCGCGCGCGCCCGGCCACGCGCTCCCCGCGCCGCCTTGCCGCGCTCGCTCGCTCGCGCCGCGCCTACGCACGCGCGCGCGCTCGCCCGCTCACTCCCGCGCGCCCCGCCTCCGGCTGGCCCGTGCGGCCCCGCGCCCGCCTGCGCGCGCGTCCCTGCTCGCCGCCGCCCGCACTGCTGCCTGCGCCCCCTGCAGCCGCAGCCCGCAGCCGAGCCGCCGCCCCCACTGCCTGGTCGCGCCGCCTTCGGCCACCGCGGCCCGCGCCCACCTGGCCGGCGCCGTGGCCTCGCCGTTCCCGGCGTCGGGCGACGCCGCGCCAGGGCTCGCCCCGTCGGGCGCCCGTGCCCGCACCCACGCCCAGTCCACCCGCACCCAGCGCCCGTTTGGCCCCAGGCCAATGACACACAGGCCCCACGCCCCTGTTAATTAAAAAAAAAAAACAAATAAAAATGAATAAGTAAATATTAGTTAATTAATTAACTAATTAATTCTGATTAATTAACACTAATTAAGTTTAATTAAACTAATGGCTAATTAACCCAATTAACCAGTTAATTAGTGCTGACAGTCACTGACAGGTGGGGCCCACCTGTCAGGTTGACCCAGTCAACGGAACTGTTGACTGCTGACGTCATGCTGACGCAATAAGTTAATTTCGAATTAATTTAATTAATAATAATTTCAGAAATGTTTTAAATCTTTAAAAAATCATATAAAATAATCCGTAACTCCGATCAAAAAACTTTATACATGAAAGTTGCTCAGAATGGCGAGGCGAATCCGGATATGTGGTCCATTCGTCCGTCATGCGTCCCTAACTACCTAAACATGGAACCGTTCCCCTCCGGTCATCTGTCCGACATATGTCCGGAACCGGGAATACTTTCCCGGATGGATCCCCCCTTCCTCGGTGACGTGCAACCATACGTTAGGACACACCCGGCACTGCACATTATCATGTCGTACATTGTGTTGCTCATGTTTGCTTTGTATTTACTGTTTCTTCCCCCTCTTCTCTCTCGTTAGACCCCGACGTCGTCCCCGAGACCGACGCAGCTCCGGAGACCGAAGACACCATTGACGACCTTGCCCTTGCCACCGAGCAACCAGGCAAGCCCCCCCTTTGATCATCCCGATATCGCCCATTCTATTTTCTCATGCTTGCATTAGAATTGCTGCTGCTACCGCTTTACCTATTCTGATGCATAGCCTGTTTATTGTAACCTGCTGTTGATAATTACCTGCATATCCTAAACTGCTTAGTATAGGCTGGGTAGAGACCTATAAGTGACCCCACTTATCCTGACTGCCCCGCTGGATAATCCGAAGACCCGATCAACGGGATTGAAGACCAGGCCCCGACACCGCACTTCACCCCCCCTTAGTTGTAACGACACTGCAGCGTTACTATCATGTGCTGAGGGTGATACCGAGCAGGCCTCTGGCCTGATAGCACTAACCATCATGTGGGCATAGTATGGGCGTTCTGCATCGTATGCATCAGCCGAAAGCTCTATCAGACGTCCAGTTCAGCATGGCGGCACGGTCGGATCGTGTCGGCCACCCGAGGCGATGCTGGTATCCACCTTGTGCGCAACGACTCGGAGGGCGAGGGGCGATGGCCAAGACCCCCTTGCGCTTAGGATGTAGACCGGCGGGGACCTCTCTGCTGAGCTGTAGGTAGGGTTGCGGTGTGTCGTTTGGCCGAGGCCAGGCAGGACCCAGAAAGTGTGTCCGGCCGAAGTTAAGCGAGCGTGGTGGGTAAGTTGGTGCACCCCTGCAGGGAAGAAAACTTCTATCGATAGCCGGTCCTACGGTAACGGACACTCGGAGTTGTATCCTGATTGATACAATTAGAACTGGATACTTGGATACTATGGCTCTGGGATTGCTTCTCGCCGGGAGTCGAGAAGGGATCTCAGGACGAGGTTGATGACTGTATGGCTCTGGGATTGCTTTCTCGCAGGGAGTCGAGAAAGGATCTCTGGGTGCAGTTGAGACTTAATGATACTGCTACATTATATGGTACTGTCTACACTCTTCTAATGCTGCAAGACCTCTGAAGATGCTAGTCTTCGATAGGACTAGGCCTCCTCTCTATTCTGGCATTTCTGCAGCCCAGTCCACATATACAGCCTCCCTTTGAAAATGTTGCATATGTAGTGTAGATCCTTGCTTGCTGAGTACTTATGAGTACTCACGGTTGCTTTGTTTTCCTTTTCTCCCCATATCAGTTTGACGTGACCAAGATGATGGAGCCCCTGAGACAGCTACCCTCGCCGACGATCGACTACTACTACCACCCCGAGGGTGGTTACTACTACGGACTTGCCGACGACTAGGAGTAGGTTCGGAGGGTCCCAGGCAGGAGGCCTGCGCCTTTCGATCGTAGTGTTTTATTTTGCCCCGCCTTTCTAAAGGCCTTTCTGTTTCTGTTTCATATCTGTACTTAGATATCTGATGCCTCCGCTGACGCTTGTATGCGAGCTTTTGTATTCGAGCCCTCGAGGCCCCTGGCTTGTAATATAAAGCTTGTATGACTTTATTTATGTTTTAGAGTTGTGTTGTGATATCTTCCCGTGAGTCCTTAGGCTTGATCGTGTGCATTTGCGTGTATGATTAGTGCACGATTGAGCCGGGGGCGTCACAAGTTGGTATCAGAGCCGACTGACTGTAGGATCCCCCCTTCCCAACTCCTTGGCCGAAGTTGAGTCTAGTGGTCCAAAAACCGTTTTACTAACATGGCTGTGTGGCTTACGGGCCCACGTCGCCAAATGGGTGGTATTAGGATCTTTTACTCCTCGACCTTTACTCTGGGACTTTGATCTCTCTTCCTTTCGGGTTAAATGAATTTTACTAACTCCAACATTAGGTTCTCGTGATCACATCCACCCGGTGTTCTGAAATTACCCCTCCTTTCTTCAAGATTGCGGGCCAGGTTCTGCTTGCAGGATCCTTTTATCGAGGGCACCCTGTGTTTCACTTGCAGATTCCTCGCCCCAATAGTTTTCTCCGACGTTGATGTAGCCTTTGATATGTCTCGTCGTGTACTTCCCTACCGCGTGCCTGCACGCCGCCTAGTTTGTCTAGTTGCGAGCATTCCCGTGCGCGTACTATCCGTTTGAATCCAACTCTATGCATGGATTGGTATGTCTTTGACGACTACTATTATATATCTAATGCCTATCCTGTTCTTCCCGTGTTACATCATGAATAACTCCATTCACATGCTGTTTTTCTTGCTAAACTGCCCCTGTTGATTTGGCAGGATGGCTGACGATCCTCCACCTCCACCCTATATTGCCGCAATGATGCAGCAGTTTATGACTAGACTATTGGCTCAGTTCCCAAACCAGAATGCTCATCAGCAGCCTACACCAATAACACTGTCAGAATTCATGCGCCTCAATCCGTCCATTTTTCGCAGCTCGACTGATCCAATGGATGCTGACGATTGGCTCCGTGACATTGCCTTCCAGATGAAGTCGGCCAATGTTATCCCTGACAGTTACGTCACCTATGCGACGTATCACCTGAGGGGATCAGCTGCTCAATGGTGGGAAAGCCACAAGGGTATGTTGCCTGCTGAAACTGTAACCACTTGGCAGGAATTTCAGTCAGCTTTTCGTGCACGGTACATTCCTCAAGGTCTGATGGACCAAAAGAAGCAGGATTTCCGTAAACTCTCTCAGGGTAAAATGACTGTGGATGAATATCAGAGGAAATTCCTTGAATTATCCCGCTATGCTGCGGATGACGTCGACACCGACACTCGCAAGCAGGAGAAATTCCGTGAAGGACTACGTACTGATATAAACCTTGCACTTGCTGTCCATGATTTCACAGACTTCGCAACGCTTGTCAGCAAATCTTTCCAAGTTGAAACAGCTCTGATTGAGTACCAGGAGTCGCTCAAGCGCACTCATGAAGCTGGCTCATCCTCGGGTCAGCCTGTTCAGAAACATTGAGTTCCACACAATGTTCATCATCGGCCTGCTCCAACACCAAGGCCGTCATATGTTGCACCTCGTTTGCCTTCACCGCCGAGACAGCTATCGGTTCATGATGGACCGCCTGATGCTATGGCTTTTCATCAGGATGCACCACGTCCTCCCGTTGGTTGCAAGAAGAGCTATCGGAACCGTCATCTCAGAAACTGTAATGCCAGGCCGTCTGCTCTAGTTTGGGTCCATGTCAACCAAGTTAACATGGAAGAAGCTCGACAGGACCCCAAAATTGTGATGGGCACCATTCTAGTGAATTCAATCCCAGCTTCAGTCCTCTTTGATTCTGGAGCATCGCACTCCTTCATGTCCGAAAGTTTTGCGCGAAGCCATGATATACCTTTCGAGGAGATGTCCACCCCATTAGTAATCCAGTCACCTGGGGCTAATTGGCAAACTACCATGGTAAGCCATGGTAACCACATTGTGATCGGAGGATTGATGTTCCCCGTTTCCCTCATTGCTCTCAAGACCTCCAACATAGACATTATTCTGGGTATGGACTGGTTGAAGCCTCATAAAGCTTTGATTGACTGTGCCACTGAATCAGTCCAGCTCACCCACCCTTCTGTCCAGACGGTCAGATACTCAGCCCGAATAGCTCAAGATGCTGAGAGCCAGATATATGTTCTGAATGCATTGAACACTTCACCTCTTGAAGGAATCGAGAACATTCCAGTTGTTCGTGATTTTCAAGACGTCTTTCCAGAAGAACTTCCAGGAATACCCCTTGCTAGAGCTATTGAGTTCATCATCGACTTGAAGCCTGGCACTATCCCTATTGCGAAGCGTCCTTATAAGATGCCTCCGCATCATCTTCTCAAGCTTAAGGAAGAAATCGACACGTCACTTAAGAAAGGTTTCATCCGCCCTAGTTCCTCTGCTTGGGGAGCACCTTCACTCTTCGTTAAGAAGAAGGATGGAACTAACCGATTGGTTCAGGATTATCGGCCCATTAACCAAGCCACAACTCAGAATAAATATCCGCTTCCTCGGATCAATGATTTGTATGATCAACTTGCTGGATCATCGGTGTTTTCTAAACTCGACTTGAGGTTGGGTTATCATCAGATCCGTGTTCGTGAAGAGGATATTCCGAAGACTGCATTAGTTACTCGCTATGGCTCTTATGAGTACACTGTAATGTCATTTGGCTTAACAAATGCTCCAGCCACATTCTCCCGTCTGATGAATTACATCTTCATGGATTACCTCGACAAGTTCGTCGTGGTTTATCTAGATGATATCCTGGTTTATTCGAAGAATAAGGAAGAACATGCTGAACACCTCCGTCTTGTATTGGAAAGGCTCCGAGAACACCAGTTGTATGCCAAATACTCCAAATGTGAATTTTGGCTTTCTGAAGTAACCTACCTTGGTCATGTGATTTCCAAGGATGGCATTGCTGTTAACCCGGAACGAGTTCAGGCTATTCTTGACTGGACTCCTCCGAAGAATGTCAAGCAAGTCAGAAGTTTCCTCGGCCTTGCAAGCTATTGCCGTCGATTTGTCGAGAACTTTTCCAAGATTGCTAAGCCCCTGACTGATCTGCTTCACAAAGGCGTTAAGTTTGAATGGACAGACAAATGTCAGGAAAGTTTTCAAACACTCAAAGACAAGCTAACAACTGCCCCAGTACTTGCTCCTCCAGATTCTCGCAAAGATTTTGTGATTTATTGTGATGCATACCGTGAAGGATTAGGCTGTATCCTAATGCAAGAGCGTAAAGTGATTGCCTATGGCTCTTGTCAGTTGCGCACACATGAAGAGAATTATCTGGTACATGATCTAGAACTAGCTGCTGTGATCTATGCATTGCAGTTGTGGCGACATTACCTCCTCGGTAATCGTTGCGAGATCTACACGGATCATAAAAGTCTGAAGTACTTGTTCACTCAGCCATCTCTAAACCTCCGTCAGCAAAGATGGATGGAGACCATTGCAGACTATGATTTGGGTATTTCTTATACCCCTGGCAAGGCTAACGTGATGGCTGATGCCTTAAGCCGCAAGTCCTATTGCGACAACCTCATGGTTAGGCGAACTCAACCTCGTCTTTTTGAAGAACTGTGCAAGCTGAATCTGTGTATTGTTCCACAGGATTCTCTTAATAACCTTGTGATACAACCAGATCTTGAGAAAGCTGTTAAGAATGCGCAAGCTAAAGATGCTGAAGTTGATCTGATGAAGCAAAATCTTCACCTTGAAAAGTACAAGGATTTCTCGCTGTCTGAAGATGGAACCTTGTATTTTAGAAACCGCATTGCGGTACCTCGCTTCGAGCTTATGACTGACAAGGTCATGAAGGAGGCACATGATACACCGCTGTCTATTCATCCGGGTAGCACCAAGATGTATCGTGATCTCCGTCAAAGGTACTGGTGGTCTAAAATGAAGCAGGACATTGCTCGATATGTTGCTGAATGTGATGTGTGTCGTCGCGTTAAAGCAGAACATCAGAAACCAGCTGGAATTCTGCAACCACTTCCTATTCCTTTATGGAAATGGGATAAGGTTCAGATGGATTTCATTACAGGACTTCCCAGGTCACAGAAGGGTCACGATGCTATTCTTGTCATCGTCGACCAACTCTCCAAAGTTGCACACTTTCTGCCTGTCAAAGAGACTATCACTGCTAGTCAGTTAGTAGAGTTGTATATCTCCAGAATTGTTTCACTCCACGGTATTCCGAAGGAGATTAGTTCGGACCGTGGTGGCCTTTTCACTTCCAAGTTCTGGGAAAGTTTCCAAGAAGCTATGGGAACTCATATTACCTGGAGTTCAGCTTATCATCCACAATCCCAAGGCCAAGTCGAACGAGTCAATCAAGTGCTGGAAGACATGCTACGAGCTTGTGTTATTTCTTTCGGCAAGAAGTGGGAAGAATCTCTCCCGTATGCTGAGTTCTCGTATAACAACAGCTATCAAGCCAGCTTTAAAATGGCTCCCTTCGAAGTTCTATATGGACGTAAGTGTCGAACCCCTCTGAATTGGTCAGAAACTGGGGAACGACCGCTTGTGGGTCCGGATATTATCCAACACGCTGAAGAGCAAGTCCGAATTGTCCGAGAAAATCTCAAGGCAGCTCAGGACCGTCAAAAGAGCAACTGTGATCGCAAACGATGGGGTTTGACTTATCAACCTGGAGATCAAGCTTATCTGCGTGTCACTCCTATGAAGGGCACTCACCGTTTCAGAATCTAGGGCAAGTTAGCTCCACGCTACATTAGTCCTTTCCGCATTGTTGCAAGACGTTGTCAGGTGGCATATAAATTGGAATTGCCGCTGCAATTCTCTCATATCCACGACATCTTCCATGTTCGCAACTTCGTAAATGCTTCAAGGAATCTCCGCACCGCGCAGTGGATCACGAGATGCTCGAATTGCAAGATGATCTATCTTATAAGGAGCATCCGATCCGCATTCTCGATGAAGCTGAACATCGGACCCGTCAGAAGGTTACCAAGTTCCTCAAAGTGCAGTGGTCAAATCATACTGAAGATGAAGCCACTTGGGAATGCGAGGATAATCTTCGTGCGGAATACCCCAAACTTTTTCCTTCTAACTCTTAATTCTCGGGACGAGTATTCTTGTTAGTGGAGGAGACTTGTAACACCCCCAGTGGATAACTACAGTAATCCCCTTTTGGATAATGCCATGTCATCATGATTATCAGTGCCTAATCATCATTTGCATTCAGCTCCTAACTAAGATTTCAAATTAAAATTAAAGTGGAAAATAAAAGTTGACCAAACCTGAAAACTAAAATGTGCGTCATGTTGCAAATATTCCCACAACATTTATAAAAATGATTGCAACATTTATTGGAATTGTAAAAGGATTCAAACAACAAGAAACAGTCGGAAAATAGCACTATTTAATCCTTTTTCAATTAAATAAAATCCAAATAAAATATATGGACACCAAACCAATTTCTAGCAGTGACTAATGTTGCACTGTAATTTATGGACCAGTTTATATATTTTATAAAATTCATTTGGGTGGCTAACTGTTTGCAAAACAGAGAAAAGAGAAAAAAGAAAAGAAAAGAAGAAAACAAAAGGGAAAAAGAACAGAACCCCCCCTGGGCCAACAGCCCAGCTGCCACCCACGCGGCCCAGCCCCCCCCCCCCCCCCCCCCGCTGCCCTTGGCCTATTAGGCCACAACCCCCCCCCCCCCCGATCCAGACCGGATCGGGCGCTCGCGCTCGCCCCCGACGACCGCGTCGCCGCTCTACCAGGATATCAATTGAGTTCATGGCTAGAAATACCATCCCTGCCCCTCGATGATTTGAATATCATCGATGACATCCTTGACTTCCTCCAACCAAACCTGATTGTGTTTGTTTATTCCCTATGTCCCGAGATACCCTTCTAAATGTTTCTCGGTATCTCTTGAGATCTTCAAACCCAATCTTTACTTGACACCATATCATTGCCGCAACGAAGCATGACTGTGGACTTCCGAATATCAACAAGGACATTAGAGGCACATTGCCAAGTGCTTCTGGATCTATTATCCGGACACCATTGTGCGGGTAACATCTTGATTTCTCCCTCGCCCTTTATCTAAATGGTTTTGTACCGGCTGAACTGTTCAGGTATATCGTGTTCTACTTTTCCCTGGAATGGATATACCCCTAATTCTTGTGCATAGGCACATCTATCCTTTTCATTGGTCTGTTGAATCCGATAATTTTATTTTCCTTTCCATTGTTTTGTTTAACCTTTCCTGTGTTCTATATAATGTAAGCAGAAATGAATCCCTGCTTATAAAACACCTCGGTCAACAGCTTTGACCGTGTGATTCTGTTACTATTGCTGATGGCATTTCGGTAACCCCCGATGGACGAGAACTTTGCCTATTGGTCCGCCTCGTGCAACGAGCAGGAAAATGGTTCTCTTCTTCCCTCGCCCTTGGTACCGACGATGTTGCCGACATAATTGACAAGCTATCTTCTGACATACCTTGATGTTGTGACCGATAAAATATCACCGTTCTCCTTACCTCTGATCGACACCCTCCACAGTTCCACAGGATCGTAACCTGACTCTCCTACACATCCTTGATTCCGAAGTATAATATGCTCTTGGCCTTGTGTGTTATCGCGAGCCACCTTCCGACAGATGATCCATTCACGATGCTATGAACCCCTTCCACGCTCTGCTCCCAGCATCGAACGATTGTCTGCCCGCTTGAAATATTTTAATTGTAACCTACTACTTTACTCTCGATGTTTTTCTTGAGTTTCAACTCGAGAGATACCTCTGCCACATTCCCTGAATTGTCCACCAGATAATCGACCCCGCGAGGGTCCATTCTTCCGACGTTACTCTTTTCTTCCCCACTTAAATCTCGGGACGAGATTTCTTGTAGTGGAGGAGACTTGTAACATCCCCAGGTTACCCCACTCTGGTTAAGCTAATTAAAATGCCATGTCATCCTATTCACTAAGTCAAACTGTCACTTGTCTTAAACCAAATTCAAATTCAAATTTAAAATGCAAGTCAAATAAATATTCCTTCAAACAATCAAACTAAAATGTACATATGGTTGCAAATAATTCAGAGGCTATGCTAAAATTATAACCAACAATAAAGGGATTAGCCAAGTGACTCTAACAACCTCAAACAGTGGCTGAAAATAACATTTAATAACCTTTTTAATTAATTCAAGCTAAATATGAAATAGTATTTAACTCAAACTAGTTTTTGGAGTTAGGATATATTGCACTGTAATTGGAGGATTAGTTCACACATTTTACAAAAACCACTAAGTGCCCAACCAATTAGCAAGACCGAAGAGAAGAGATAGCAGAATAAGGAATAATGGAAAAGGCTTATTCGGAACTGTGCACTTAAGCCTTTGGACTACAGTGCGGCCCAGCCCGCCTCCCCTCGTCTCCTTTCTCTCTCCGTCGCCGTGCCGTTCTGCCCGTGGACGCGCCCGCGCTGCGCCGGTCAGCGCTCGACAGCGCGATGCCGCGGCCGTCCGCGAGGGGATAAGGGCGACGCCGTGCGTTCCCCCTGGTCCTCCCCGTCACTTCTTCCCCTCTCCCTCGCTCGCTCCGCTCCTCCCCTCGTTCAGATCCGAGCGCAGCCGAGCGGGTCCGCTGCTACACGCCGTCGTTTTCGCAGCCACCGGCCTCGTCTCGCCTCACCACCGTGTCCCTCGTCTCCGTCGTGGTCGATCGCGTCGACTGCTGCCCTCTGGTGGAGCTGGGGAGCTCCGCAGGCGTCGATCTTCTCCGCCCCCTCTTCTTCGGACGCCGGTGCCTCTCCGACGATCCCCGCGCGTTCTGCTGCTACTAAACCGCCAACGGGCCTCCGTGCGCCTTCACTGTGAGCTCCTCCACTTTCCTTCCCTTTCCTTTTGGCCGCGCACGCTCGCTAGCCAGCTGCTACGCTATGCCCGAACGTGCTGCCGCCGATGAGCTCGCCGCCGTGGTCTCCGTCACTGTCACGTGCGGCCAGGGCCAGCATCGAGCTCCTGGAGCTCGTGCGAGTCCGATGCCACCGCCCACGCGTCCCCACGTGCCTCCCATCGCTTTTTCCCCGAGGCCAGAACTCCGCCGCCGCCGCGGTCGCCGTTGCGCTCAGCTCTGGCCGCCTCAACTAGCGCTAGCGCCATAGATCGACGCAACACATCTCGCTCGTTCGAATGAGCCCAGGAGCGCGCGCTGTCGTGCCCCCTAGCAAGTTCCCGTAGCTCGCCGTGGTTCGGCTTCCGCCAATCTCGTCGCCGGCGAGCATTCCGGCGATCCCAGCTCCAGCCACCGCCTCCATTCGACGCGGCGCTGAACGGCCTTTCAAACGCGCGCAGCCGCGCTCGCACTCGAGCCCTGTAGGCGAATTCCGACGGATCTCGCGCGTCGCCGCAGCGTTATCTGGACGCCGGCGTCGTTCCAGCGACGGCGCCGACGTGGCACAAGCGGGCCCCGCCCCTGTGTCACTGCTCGTGGGCCCAACAGGTCCACCAGTTAGGGTTGACTAGGTCAACCCTGCTGACTGGGCAGCGTGGGCCACTGACAGGTGGTCCCCGCGCTAATTTAATTAATTCTGGAAATAATTAAAATGTTAATTAAATTAAATACTTAATCAGTCACTGACATGTGGGCCTAGAAGCTTAATTAGTTAGTTTAGTTTAAGTTAATCTCTGTCAGTTCCAGAATCAATGACATGTGGGGCCCACAAGTCAGTTTGACCAGTCAGCGCCACTGTTGCATGCTGATGTCATCCTCATGCAATGCTGACATCATCAGGCACTATTCTGGATAATGTTGATTTTATTAAATAAAAATAAATTCCAGAAAATCAATTAATCTTTATAAATTCATAACTTTTAAACCGTAGCTCGGATCGAAAAAGTTAAAATATGAAAGTTGCTCAGAACGACGAGCCGAGTCTGATCGTGACGTCTGTTTCTTCATCGGAACCCCCTACGTAGAAGAACTCGTAACTCCGGACCCGAATCCGGTAGATGAATAGTGCACACACGTCGGATATTAAATCCCAGATTAATAAAAATAACTAAAATGACTTAGATGGATAATTAGGCAACCCTGCACTGCATCATAGCATCACACGCACCGTATTGCATTTGTTTGCATTATGTTTACCTGTTTCTTCCCCCTCTTCTCTCTCGGTAGACCCCGATGTTGACGTAGCTCCCGAGGCAGACGCCGCACAGGAGTACGACTACGTCCCCGACGGTACCACTGAAGACCTTGTCCTTGCCCCAGAGCAAACAGGCAAGCACCCCCATGTTGAACATGCCTATATCGCCTATTCTCTTCTCTCTTATGCTTGCATTAGAACTGCTACTGCTACTGTTTCCTATATCTGTTGCATAGCCTGTTTATTGTAACCTGCCTTGCTACCTTACTGGTTATCCTAGACTGCTTAGTATAGGGTGGGTATAGACACGACAGAGACCTCCACTTGATCCCGACTGCCCTGCTGGATATCAGAAGACCTGATCATCGGGATTGAAGACCAGACCTTGGCACTGCACATCGCTTCCCCTTAGTTGCCGACACTGCTGGGTTATCGTGGAGTGCCGAGGGTGATACCTCGTCAACACTTCTGATGTTAACCTTGTAGGTTAGTTACTCGGTCGTGGTAAACGAGGGTGATTCCTCCTACACCACCCCCGATAACGACATCGTCGTGCAACCTCTCAAGTGTGGACCTCGAGGGTGATTCCTCCTTCGTTCACCTTGATGATAACATCGAGCGGGAATTCCGTCGAGGGTGATTCCTCAGGATTCCCTTCGGTGTCAGACACACAGTTACCTTGGATATTATGACTTGCACTAAACCATGATACTAAAGACGGGTCGGCCCTGAGGGGTACCCGCGCGAGCTTAACGCAAAGTGATGTGGAGTTGGGTTGACCTGGATGGTGCCCGCGAGATAACTACGAGGCGTGGCCGGGCATTCTTAGCCCTTGCCGCAAGTCCTCGAGACGGGGCGACGGGGTCACATCGATCGTGAGTCTCTGCTCATTTTCGCGCGCTCCTAATCCACTACGGTTTGGATATTTGATCCGAGGGGCCTCTGGCCCAATAGCACTAACCATCACGTGGGCATAGTATGGGCGTTCTGCGTCGTATACTTCAGCCGAAGCTTAATAGACGTCAGCAACTGAGCGGCACATGCTGGGTTGGACTGGGAACGCAACCGCGCTTGTGTTAAGGGGTTGCTAGGTCTGCTCACCGGCGGTGTACGCAACGTGCAGGAGCGTCCGGGGCGATGGCCCAAGACCCCTGGGGGCATAGGTTAGTCCGGCGTGCTGACCTCTCTGTTAAGTATTTGGTCAGGTTGCGGCGTGTTGCTTAGCCGAGGCCGGGCATGACCCAGAAAAGTGTGTCCGGCCGGAGTTAAGCGAGCGTGGTGGGTAAGTTGGTGCACCCCTGCAGTGAAGAAACTTCTATCGATAGCCTGTCCTATGGTAACGGACACTCGGAGTTGTATCTCGATCGGTACAACTAGAACATGTGATGAGAACTGGATAGTACGGCTCTGGGATTGCTTTCTCGCAGGGAGTCGAGAAAGGATCTCAGGTCGAGGTTGATGATACTACTACTACTACTTTACATTATGTTCATCTGATCTCTTCTTTTGCTGCAAGACTGACGAAGATTGATGAAGATGCTAGTCTTCGATAGGACTAGACTTTCCCCTTCTATTCTGGCATTTCTGCAGCCCAGTCCACATATAAAGCCCCCTTTGAAAATGATGCATATGTAGTGTAGATCCTTGCTTGCTGAGTACTTCGGATGAGTACTCACGTTTGCTTTATTTTTTTTTTCTCCCATATTCCATTTGATGCCACCAGACGACGGAGCCCCTGAGTCAGACGCCCCAGCCGACGACCAGTACTACTACCCACCTGGCGAGTACTACTACTACGAGGAGCCGACTGACGACCAGGAGTAGGATCGGAGGGTCCAGGGCAGGAGGCCTACGCCTTTCGATCGTAGTATTTTAATTTTACCCCGCCTCTGTGAAGGCCTATTTCTCTCTCTGTAATATATCTGTACCCAGATATCTAATGCTTCCGCTGATGCTTGTATGCCATCGAGCTATGTATTCGAGCCCTCGAGGCCCTGGCTTGTAATATAAAGCTTGTATGACTTTATTTATGTTTTAGAGTTGTGTTGTGATATCTTCAAGTGAGTCCTTAGGCTTGATCGTGCGCATTTGCGTGTATGATTAGTGCACGATTAAGCCGGGGTCGTCACAGGTTGGTATCAGAGCCGACTGCCTCTAGGAATCCCCCTTCCCAATTCCTTGGCCGAAGTTGAGTCTAGTGGTCAAAACCTGATTTTACTAACTTGGCTGTGTGGCTTACGGGCCCACGTCGCCAACTGGGTGGTATTAGGATCTTTTATTCCTCGTCTTTACTCTGGGACTCTGATTTCTCTTCTATTCGGGTTTAATAAATTACTAACACCGACACTTAGGTTCTCGCAACCGTTTTCTCCCGGAGAGCCCCCCTCATTCCAGAAGATGACGTGTCATCATCAGAAGACTTCGAAGTTACTTCCCAAAGTTTTCCGAGACTCTTTACCCACTGCTTTTGCAGTTGACTAACACCGATAATCTCCGTGGTTAATTACACATCCTTGCCGTTATATCATCATGACCAGTCACTCACGTATGTACGAGGTACCCCGTAATACTCCTCGTTAAACCGGGAATCCTTTGAACCTACTGCTGTGCAGCTTCTTTCGCACTGCGGTTAATTACTCACAGTACCGGGGATCCGATCATCCCCAGTTGTTCCTGTGATTCCTAAAACACTTGAAATATCATCTTATCTTCCGAGAATCCCATGCATCCTACTACTACTGAAATTCTTGCTAGCTTATATTATGGTTAGCTCCATATGTCAAGTAATTGTTGTTGATATCCCTTGTCATTATCATTTCGATCCCATTGATTCAACATGTGTGCAAATACTTGCAATCATCAGTTCTTCCCTACTAATTCATCCTTCTGGCTCAGACATCATTTCGGAGATGAGCTGGAACTCGGCCAGTCAAGTTGCAAATGGTTGCCCATCTAGTTATATCCAACTTACTCATCTTTTGATTAAAGCTTCTGCTTCTGATCCTTCGTCTTGAGAATCGTAACCCCTTTGTGCTTAAGCACCAAATTATTTTGGTGTTTCTATAATCCGATGCCTTTGCATCCCTTCTTCATCTGATTGATTGCCGATACTCACAATCTTGTCTTTTGCGGTCCGCCAGATCTTTTGGTGGAACATTATCTGATAGTGTCCTCCATATTCCATAACCTTGATAGTTATCCCCCGTTACCCAATACCTTCGATACATTGTATCACTCGCTTTGATTCTGATACTCTGCTTTCAGTTCGCATCCCTTGCTTTGGCATCTGGTTGTATAGATTCGTAAAATCGTCCCGATGGGTTGTATCTATGCTTCTGCCATCTGCGAGAACGCAGAAACTTTTATGAGTCATACTCTTCCGGTGCTTCACCAGATAAATCTTCAGCACTACAATTTCTTCGAAAACGAGAAGTGAATGAAAGGTTATGCATTGAAGAAGTGGGGGTCGACCTTGAACCTTTGTGTTCATGCCCATGGAAACGATGTAGAACTTATCATGGAAGTTGCTCGTAAGAATAATTATTCCCCTGGTACAAGTTCATCTTGTATCTAAGAATTGATCCTTTGCAAACATGGTTCCGACCATATTTCCTCTTTGGGTTCATTTCCCGGATAAGTTAAAATACTTGTCCTCTGCCGATCATTTTCCCCGTCCAACCTCTGCTCCGACTTACCTTCCGGTGTTACCCCTAGTACTTGTTACTGGGAAGTCTAACACCTCATCACAACATTCCTAGCCGGATCAGCTATATCCCTATCGTCCTAACTTTTAACTGTGCTACCTGGTCCTTCTTCCCGAAGCACAATTTTCGACGATGAGTTAACCTTACGTCGATCTTCCTCATCTTGTCATATCACCTCAAACAACAAGCTTGATTTCGAGCTTGTGTCGAATCCGTGGCTTCAATAACCTTTCGCTTCATTCCCCCTTTGGCTAAGATGTCATCGCCGATCGATTTCATCTTCTTTAAATCTTTCGACAAATGTGTCGTGATCATCATCAACATTCTGAGCTCTTCCAGGATATCAATTGAGTTCATGGCTAGAAATACCATCCCTGCCCCTCGATGATTTGAGATATCATCGATGACATCCTTGACTTCCTGCCAACACAAACCTGATTGTGTTTGTTTATTCCCTATGTCCCGAGATACCCTTCTAAATGTTTCTCGGTATCTCTTGAGATCTTCAAACCCAATCTTTACTTGACACCATATCATTGCCGCAACGAAGCATGACTGTGGACTTCCGAATATCAACAAGGACATTAGAGGCACATTGCCAAGTGCTTCTGGATCTATTATCCGGACACCATTGTGCGGGTAACATCTTGATTTCTCCCTCGCCCTTTATCTAAATGGTTTTGTACCGGCTGAACTGTTCAGGTATATCGTGTTCTACTTTTCCCTGGAATGGATATACCCCTAATTCTTGTGCATAGGCACATCTATCCTTTTCATTGGTCTGTTGAATCCGATAATTTTATTTTCCTTTCCATTGTTTTGTTTAACCTTTCCTGTGTTCTATATAATGTAAGCAGAAATGAATCCCTGCTTATAAAACACCTCGGTCAACAGCTTTGACCGTGTGATTCTGTTACTATTGCTGATGGCATTTCGGTAACCCCCGATGGACGAGAACTTTGCCTATTGGTCCGCCTCGTGCAACGAGCAGGAAAATGGTTCTCTTCGTCCCTCGCCCTTGGTACCGACGATGTTGCCGACATAATTGACAAGCTATCTTCTGACATACCTTGATGTTGTGACCGATAAAATATCACCGTTCTCCTTACCTCTGATCGACACCCTCCACAGTTCCACAGGATCGTAACCTGACTCTCCTACACATCCTTGATTCCGAAGTATAATATGCTCTTGGCCTTGTGTGTTATCGCGAGCCACCTTCCGACAGATGATCCATTCACGATGCTATGAACCCCTTCCACGCTCTGCTCCCAGCATCGAACGATTGTCTGCCCGCTTGAAATATTTTAATTGTAACCTACTACTTTACTCTCGATGTTTTTCTTGAGTTTCAACTCGAGAGATACCTCTGCCACATTCCCTGAATTGTCCACCAGATAATCGACCCCGCGAGGGTCCATTCTTCCGACGTTACTCTTTTCTTCCCCACTTAAATCTCGGGACGAGATTTCTTGTAGTGGAGGAGACTTGTAACATCCCCAGGTTACCCCACTCTGGTTAAGCTAATTAAAATGCCATGTCATCCTATTCACTAAGTCAAACTGTCACTTGTCTTAAACCAAATTCAAATTCAAATTTAAAATGCAAGTCAAATAAATATTCCTTCAAACAATCAAACTAAAATGTACATATGGTTGCAAATAATTCAGAGGCTATGCTAAAATTATAACCAACAATAAAGGGATTAGCCAAGTGACTCTAACAACCTCAAACAGTGGCTGAAAATAACATTTAATAACCTTTTTAATTAATTCAAGCTAAATATGAAATAGTATTTAACTCAAACTAGTTTTTGGAGTTAGGATATATTGCACTGTAATTGGAGGATTAGTTCACACATTTTACAAAAACCACTAAGTGCCCAACCAATTAGCAAGACCGAAGAGAAGAGATAGCAGAATAAGGAATAATGGAAAAGGCTTATTCGGAACTGTGCACTTAAGCCTTTGGACTACAGTGCGGCCCAGCCCGCCTCCCCTCGTCTCCTTTCTCTCTCCGTCGCCGTGCCGTTCTGCCCGTGGACGCGCCCGCGCTGCGCCGGTCAGCGCTCGACAGCGCGATGCCGCGGCCGTCCGCGAGGGGATAAGGGCGACGCCGTGCGTTCCCCCTGGTCCTCCCCGTCACTTCTTCCCCTCTCCCTCGCTCGCTCCGCTCCTCCCCTCGTTCAGATCCGAGCGCAGCCGAGCAGGTCCGCCGCTACTCGCCGTCGTTTTCGCAGCCACCGGCCTCGTCTCGCCTCACCACCGTGTCCCTCGTCTCCGCCGTGGTCGATCGCGTCGACTGCTGCCCTCTGGTGGAGCTGGGGAGCTCCGCAGGCGTCGATCTTCTCCGCCCCCTTTTCTTCGGACGCCGGTGCATCTCCGACGATCCCCGCCGTTCTGCTGCTACTAAACCGCCAACGGGCCTCCGTGCGCCTTCACTGTGAGCTCCTCCACTTTCCTTCCCTTTCCTTTTGGCCGCGCACGCTCGCTAGCCAGCTGCTACGATATGCCCGAACGTGCTGCCGCCGATGAGCTCGCCGCCGTGGTCTCCGTCACTGTCACGTGCGGCCAGGGCCAGCATCGAGCTCCTGGAGCTCGTGCGAGTTCGATGCCACCGCCCACGCGTCCCCACGTGCCTCCCATCACCTTTTCCCCGAGGCCAGTACTCCGCCGCCGCCGCGGTCGCCGTTGCGCTCAGCTCCGGCCGCCTCAACTCGCGCTAGCGCCATAGATCGACGCAGCACATCTCGCTCAATCGAATGAGCCCAGGAGCGCGCGCTGTCGTGCCCCCTAGCAACTTCCCGTAGCTCGCCGTGGTTCGGCTTCCGCCAATCTCGTCGCCGGCGAGCATTCCGGCGATCCCAGCTCCGGCCACCGCCTCCATTCGACGCGGCGCTGAACGGCCTTTCGAACGCGCCCAGCCGCGCTCGCACTCGAGCCCTGTAGGCGAATTCCGGCGGATCTCGCGCGTCGCCGCTGCGTTATCTGGACGCCGGCGTCGTTCTGGCGACGGCGCCGACGTGGCACAGGCGGGCCCCGCCCCTGTGTCACTGCTCGTGGGCCCAACAGGTCCACCAGTTAGGGTTGACTAGGTCAACCCTGCTGACTGGGCAGCGTGGGCCACTGACAGGTGGGCCCCGCGCTAATTTAATTAATTCTGGAAATAATTAAAATGTTAATTAAATTAAATACTTAATCAGTCACTGACATGTGGGCCTAGAAGCTTAATTAGTTAGTTTAGTTTAAGTTAATCTCTGTCAGTTCCAGAATCAATGACATGTGGGGCCCACATGTCAGTTTGACCAGTCAGCGCCACTGTTGCATGCTGACGTCATCCTCACGCAATGCTGACATCATCAGGCACTATTCCGGATAATGTTGATTTTATTAAATAAAAATAAATTCCAGAAAATCAATTAATCTTTATAAATTCATAACTTTTAAACCGTAGCTCGGATCGAAAAAGTTAAAACATGAAAGTTGCTCAGAACGACGAGCCGAGTCTGATCGTGCCGTCTGTTTCTTCATCGGAACCCCCTACGTAGAAGAACTCGTAACTCCAGACCCGAATCCGGTAGATGAATTGTGCACACACGTCGGATATTAAATCCCAGATTAATTCTAAAAATAACTAAAATGACTTAGATGCATAATTAGGCAACCCTGCACTGCATCATAGCATCACACGCACCGTATTGCATTTGTTTGCATTATGTTTACCTGTTTCTTCCCCCTCTTCTCTCTCGATGGACCCCGACGTTGACGTAGCTCCCGAGGCAGACGCCGCACAGGAGTACGACTACGTCCCCGACGGTACCACTGAAGACCTTGTCCTTGCCCCAGAGCAAACAGGCAAGCACCCCCATTTTGAACATGCCTATATCGCCTATTCTCTTCTCTCTTATGCTTCCATTAGAACTGCTACTGCTACTGTTTCCTATATCTGTTGCATAGCCTGTTTATTGTAACCTGCCTTGCTACCTTACTGGTTATCCTAGACTGCTTAGTATAGGCTGGGTAGAGACACGACAGAGACCTCCACTTGATCCCGACTGCCCTGCTGGATATCAGAAGACCCGATCATCGGGATTGAAGACCAGACCCTGGCACCGCACATCGCTTCCCCTTAGTTGCCGACACTGCTGGGTTATCGTCGAGTGCCGAGGGTGATACCTCGTCAGCACTTCTGATGTTAAACTTGTAGGTTAGTTACTCGGTCGTGGTAAACGAGGGTGATTCCTCCTACACCACCCCCGATAACGACATCATCGTGCAACCTCTCAAGTGTGGGCCTCGAGGGTGATTCCTCCTTCGTTCACCTTGATGATAACATCGAGCGGGAATTCCGTCGAGGGTGATTCCTCAGGATTCCCTTCGGTGTCAGACACACAGTTACCTTGGATATTATGACTTGCACTAAACCATGATACTAAAGACGGGTCGGCCCTGAGGGGTACCCGCGCGAGCTTAACACGAAGTGATGTGGAGTCGGGTTGACCTGGATGGTGCCCGCGAGATAACTACGAGGCGTGGCCGAGCATTCTTAGCCCTTGCCGCAAGTCCTCGAGACGGGACAACGGGGTCACATCGATCGTGAGTCTCTGCTCGTTTTTGCGCGCTCCTAATCCACTACGGTTTGGATATTTGATCTGAGGGGCCTCTGGCCCGATAGCACTAACCATCACGTGGGCATAGTATGGGCGTTCTGCGTCGTATACTTCAGCCGAAGCTTAATAGACGTCAGCAACTGAGCGGCACACGCTGGGTTGGACTGGGAACGCAACCGCGCTTGTATTAAGGGGTTGCTAGGTCTGCTCACCGGCGGTGTACGCAACGTGCAGGAGCGTCCGGGGCGATGGCCCAAGACCCCTGGGGGCATAGGTTAGTCCGGCGTGCTGACCTCTCTGTTAAGTATTTGGTCAGGTTGCGGCGTGTTGCTTAGCCGAGGCCGGGCATGACCCAGAAAAGTGTGTCCGGCCGGAGTTAAGCGAGCGTGGTGGGTAAGTTGGTGCACCCCTGCAGTGAAGAAACTTCTATCGATAGCCTGTCCTACGGTAACGGACACTCGGAGTTGTATCTCAATCGGTACAACTAGAACATGTGATGAGAACTGGATAGTACGGCTCTGGGATTGCTTTCTCGCAGGGAGTCGAGAAAGGATCTCAGGTCGAGGTTGATGATACTACTACTACTACTTTACATTATGATCATCTGATCTCTTCTTTTGCTGCAAGACTGACGAAGATTGATGAAGATGCTAGTCTTCGATAGGACTAGACTTTCCCCTTCTATTCTGGCATTTCTGCAGCCCAGTCCACATATACAGCCCCCTTTAAAAATGATGCATATGTAGTGTAGATCCTTGCTTGCTGAGTACTTCGGATGAGTACTCACGTTTGCTTTATTTTCTTTTTCTCCCATATTCCATTTGATGCCACCAGACGACGGAGCCCCTGAGTCAGACGCCCCAGCCGACGACCAGTACTACTACCCGCCTGGCGAGTACTACTACTAAGAGGAGCCGACTGACGACCAGGAGTAGGATCGGAGGGTCCAGGGCAGGAGGCCTACGCCTTTCGATCGTAGTATTTTAATTTTACCCCGCCTCTGTGAAGGCCTATTTCTCTCTCTGTAATATATCTGTACCTAGATATCTAATGCTTCCGCTGACGCTTGTATGCCATCGAGCTATGTATTTGAGCCCTCGAGGCCCTGGCTTGTAATATAAAGTTTGTATGACTTTATTTATGTTTTAGAGTTGTGTTGTGATATCTTCAAGTGAGTCCTTAGGTTTGATCGTGCGCATTTACGTGTATGATTAGTGCACGATTAAGTCGGGGTCGTCACACCCGCCGTCACCGGCGCCCGCCTCCTCAACCCTCCCCCTCTCTGTGGATCTGGATCAGGCGAACGCCCCCGATCCCGTCGCCGTCACCGCTCGAGGGCCTCGCCGGAGCCACCGTCGTCGCCATGCTCCTCCGTCCCCTCACCTCGCCTTCCGCCCCGAGCACGCTGCCCTCCTTGTCTGGCCCCCTTTGAGCCACCGCCCCCCCACTCTCTCCCTAGTCCCCGCGCGCGCCCGGCCACGCGCTCCCCGCGCCGCCTCGCCGCGCTTGCTCGCTCGCGCCGCGCCTACGCACGCGCGCGCTCGCCCGCTCGCTCCCGCGCGCCCCGCCTCCGGCTGGCCCGCGCGGCCCCGCGCCCGCCTGCGCACGCGTCCCTGCTCACCGCCGCCCGCACTGCTGCCTGCGCCCCCTGCAGCTGCAGCCCGCAGCCGAGCCGCCGCCCCCCCTGCCTGGTCGCGCCGCCTTCGGCCACCGCGGCCCGCGCCCACCTGGCCGGCGTCGTGGCCTCGCTGTTCCCGGCGTCGGGCGACGCCTCGCCCGGGCTCGCCCCATCGGGCGCACGTGCCCGCGGCCACGCCCAGTCCACCCGCACCCAGCGCCCGTTTGGCCCCAGGCCAATGACACGCGGGCCCCACGCCCCTGTTAATTAAAAAAACAAAATAAAAATGAATAAGTAAATATTAGTTAATTAATTAACCTAATTAATTCTGATTAATTAACACTAATTAAGTTTAATTAAACTAATGGCTAATTAACCCAATTAACCAGTTAATTAGTGCTGACAGTCACTAACAGGTGGGGCCCACCTGTCAGGTGGACCCAGTCAACGGAACTATTGACTGCTGACGTCATGCTGACGCAATAAATTAATTTCGAATTAATTTGATTAATAATAATTTCAGAAATGTTTTAAATCTTTAAAAAATCATATAAAATAATCCGTAACTCCGATCGAAAATTTTTATACATGAAAGTTGCTCAGAACGGCGAGGCGAATCCGGATACGCGGTCCATTCGTCCGTCACGCATCCCTAACTACCTGAACATGGAACCGTTCCCCTCCGGTCATCTGTCCGACATTTGTCCGGAACCGGGAATACTTTCCTGGATGGATTCCCCCTTCCTCGGTGACGTGCAACCATACGTTAGGACACACCCGGCACTGCACATTATCATGTCGTACATTGTGTTGCTCATGTTTGCTTTGTATTTACTGTTTCTTCCCCCTCTTCTCTCTCGTTAGACCCCGACGTCGTCCCCGAGACCGACGCAGCTCCGGAGACCGAAGACACCATTGACGACCTTGCCCTTGCCATCGAGCAACCAGGCAAGCCCCCCCTTTGATCATCCCGATATCGCCCATTCTATTTTCTCATGCTTGCATTAGAATTGCTGCTGCTACCGCTTTACCTATTCTGATGCATAGCCTGTTTATTGTAACCTGCTGTTGATAATTACCTGCATATCCTAAACTGCTTAGTATAGGCTGGGTAGAGACCTATAAGTGACCCCACTTATCCTGACTGCCCCGCTGGATAATCCGAAGACCCGATCAACGGGATTGAAGACCAGGCCCCGACACCGCACTTCACCCCCCCTTAGTTGTAACGACACTGCAGCGTTACTATCAAGTGCCGAGGGTGATACCTCGGGTAGCACTTCTGATGTTAACTCTGTAGAGTAGCTATTTGGTCGTGGTCATCGAGGGTGATTCCTCCTTCACCGCTTCCGATAACGACGCCGTCGTACAACACCTCAAGTGTGAACCCAGCGAGGGTGATTCCTCCGAGTTCACCTTGACGGATACATCGAGTAGGAACCCAACGAGGGTGATACCTCGGATTCCCCTGATGTTATGGACACACGGATACTTGGACTGTACTATTGTTACATGGAAAGGCGGGTCGACCCTGAGGGGTACCCGCGTGTGATGTGAAGACGGGTTGCCTGTATGGTGCCCGAGTGATGAATCCGAGGCGCGGCCGGGCATTCTTAAACCTTGCAGCAAGTCCTCGAGACGGGGCGACGGGGTCACATCTTTCGTGAGTCTCTGCTCGTTACCGCAAGCCCAAGGTACTAACGATTTGGATATTTGATCCGAGCAGGCCTCTGGCCTGATAGCACTAACCATCACGTGGGCATAGTATGGGCGTTCTGCATCGTATGCATCAGCCGAAAGCTCTGTCAGACGTCCAGTTCAGCATGGCGGCACGGTCGGATCATGTCGGCCACCCGAGGCGATGCTGGTATCCACCCTGTGCGCAACGACCTGGAGGGCGAGGGGCGATGGCCAAGACCCCCTTGCGCTTAGGATGTAGACCGGCGGGGACCTCTCTGCTGAGCTGTAGGTAGGGTTGCGGTGTGTCGTTTGGCCGAGGCCGGGCAGAACCCAGAAAGTGTGTCCGGCCGGAGTTAAGCGAGCATGGTGGGTAAGTTGGTGCACCCCTGCAGGGAAGAAAACTTCTATCGATAGCCGGTCCTACGGTAACGGACACTCGGAGTTGTATCCTGATTGATACAATTAGAACTGGATACTTGGATACTATGGCTCTGGGATTGCTTCTCGCAGGGAGTCGAGAAGGGATCTCAGGACGAGGTTGATGACTGTATGGCTCTGGGATTGCTTTCTCGCAGGGAGTCGAGAAAGGATCTCTGGGTGAGGTTGAGACTTAATGATACTGCTACATTATATGGTACTGTCTACACTCTTCTAATGCTGCAAGACCTCTGAAGATGCTAGTCTTCGATAGGACTAGGCCTCCTCTCTATTCTGGCATTTCTGCAGCCCAGTCCACATATACAACCTCCCTTTGAAAATGTTGCATATGTAGTGTAGATCCTTGCTTGCTGAGTACTTCTGAGTACTCACGGTTGCTTTGTTTTCCTTTTCTCCCCATATCAGTTTGACGTGACCAAGATGACGGAGCCCCTGAGACAGCTACCCCCGCCGACGATTGACTACTACTACCACCCCGAGGGTGGTTACTACTACGAGCTTGCCGACGACCAGGAGTAGGTTCGGAGTGTCCCAGGCAGGAGGCCTGCGCCTTTCGATCGTAGTGTTTTATTTTGCCCCGCCTTTCTAAAGGCCTTTCTGTTTCTGTTTCATATCTGTACTCAGATATCTGATGCCTCCGCTGACGCTTGTATGCGAGCCCTCGAGGCCCCTGGCTTGTAATATAAAGCTTGTATGACTTTATTTATGTTTTAGAGTTGTGTTGTGATATCTTCCCGTGAGTCCTTAGGCTTGATCGTGTGCATTTGCGTGTATGATTAGTGCATGATTGAGCCGGGGGCGTCACAATATGTATGCTGGACAGCGGTCTTGGGGTGGAGTATTACCTCTAAATGCAGTTAGGTAACGGTCTATAGATTTATGGACATGATACTCATTTTTTTGTTATCCCATGAATAGTCGTACTTATAAATATTACAATTTAATCACTATCCAACTGCAGTTTATTCACCACACTATTGCTTATCTTTTGAGAGACCACTAGAGAACCTATGGATCCCGATCCATCTTTTTGCATAAAGTTTCTGTTCTTTTATTTCCTTGCATTTACTTTTCCGTTAATTTTCATCAAATCTTTCTATTGTTTTGTCTAATTCCTTTTTTAACTAGCAAACTAGTGAGATTGACAACCTCACTAGTTACCTTGGGGGCACAAGGATGTTTTTTTTGAAAAACAACTTGAACTTTATTAGTTAGAAATAATGGTTACATCGTCTATCAGGAGAGTTACAAGATTTTCCATGGGCTCCTCTATCCAATCCCTAGTCATGGAACATTTGGCTAACCTAGCAAGCTCATGAGCTACTTTATTCGCTTCCCTATTACAATGTTCAAAACTGGTTTGAGGAAAATCATAGGCCATAAAAAAAATCCTCAAAAATTGCAGTCGCCGCTCCCGCAGACTGTCCTTCATTCTTCATTGTGTCAATGACTTCCATATTATCATAATTGATAATGAGACGATTGCAGCCCGTCTTTTGTGCCAACAGTAAACCAAACCTGAGTGCTAACGCCTCCGCAGTCAGAGCATCCACACGGTACTGAATCTTCCAGTTACCACCTACTATGAAGTTTCCTTTGTCATCTCTGATAACAGCACCCGTTGTGCCGCTAAGCTGATCATGATCAAACGAAGCATCCACATTCAATTTAACAAACCCCATGGGAGGTCTGCACCATCCTTCACTCTTTCTCTTTGCTTTAGGAGAGTGGGCATTTACATAATTCACTGTTATAGCCCGAATCCCCATCGAGGTTTGGGACGCCTCCTGAGACTTACCGTCATGGACTAGTTTCCATCTATTCCACCATAAATACCAAACAGCTATAGCGATTAGTTTCCCTGCATTCCGGGAGCCCAAGATGGGTAGTTCATGATCAGGCATAAGGAGTAAGAATTCAAGGACTGCCTCTTCTGCACGGTCAATGACGCAGGCTTTTTTTACCACTTCATACAACCCCAAATATTCCCACACTTCTTTTGCCTTCTGGCACAGAAATAATATATGTTTCGTGTCCTCTGGCCCATCCAAACATGCAGGGCAGCTTGGCTGAGTTTTTTATGTCTGTTGGCCAATGTAACGTGACACGGTAGTCCCGTGAAGCGTCCGCCAAATAAAAAATTTAACCTTAGCCGGACAATCTAATTTCCAGATCTTACCCCAAATAGGATTGACCTTCAACCCATGCCATTTGAGTATTCCAATTTCCTCCCATGTTGCTTATTCCATTCCTCCACATAAGCTGATCGTACAGTGAATAAACCGTTTTTTTATAGCTCCAAGCAATAAAGTCCGACATATTGTGCATAGGGATCGGGATCACTAGGACTCTACGGGCATCAATTGGCCATAAAGTTTGTCTCACCAAATCTTCATCCCAACAATTCGTGACTGGGTCAATAAGATCAGAAACTTTCAGCAGGAGATTCCCCCTTCTAGATGTAATAATTTTCCTATCTGCACAATTTGGGATCCATGCATCTCTCCATATGTCAATATTTTCTCCTGTTCCCACTCTCCATATATAGCCATTCCTGAGAGAATCCACTCCCCCCATAATGCTTTGCCAAGTAAAGGAGGAGCCCTTTTTTAATACTGCGCTCATCAAATCGCCCTCCGGGAAATACTTGGCTCTTAGGATTGTTGCTCATAACGATTCAGAATTATCCAAGAGATGCCACGCTTGTTTCGCTAACAAAGCCAGGTTAAAGCAGTGTATATCACGGAAACCCATTCCTCCTTGGTCTTTTGGAACACACATCTTCCACCACGCCATCCAGTGCATCCTTTTCTGATTGTCCTCGCCACCCCACAAGAATTGTGACATTTCGTCTATGATTCCTTTGCAAATCTTTTTAGGAATTTTAAAGACGGACATTGCATATGTTAGGATAGCTTGAACAGCAGACTTAAGCAAAATTTCCTTTCCACCAGCCGATAACAACTTTTCTTTCCATCCACTAATCTTCATAATAATACGATCAATCAAGAACTGAAAACAATCGCTTTTGTCCATGCCGATAATATCTGACAGAATTAATTTCAAACGCGCTGCAATCATTTTTGAAATAACCTTATACACCACATTGCATAAACTAATAGGTCTAAATTGAGTAACCTTTTCTAGGGAGTTAACCTTTGGGATCATGACAATTGCAGTATCATTCCATCCTGCCGGTATTGAACATGTATTCACCGCCCGGAGGACCTCTTTTGTCAAGTCCTCTCCCAACATAGACCAAAATCTCTTATAAAAAATAGCGTGTAGACCATCTGGACCCGGCGCTTTTAAATCACCAATGTCAAATAAGGCTTTCTTAACTTCCTCTGTCGTATATGGGGCACAAGGATGTTTGTAATACTGATCATTGGTTGTAATCGCGTAGCTCCTGTTGGTTCGATGAACCTTGAAATCACTTAAGGGAAATTTTTGCTTGCTAGAAAGCCAGTCACTTGGGGCCCAACAACTTCCTGGTAGATAGGAAGCAGCGGTGAGCACGCGGTCCAGCATGGCCGCGGTGCAGCCCAGGGACTCGATGGTCGTCGTGGCCAACGCGTCAAACGCCTTTGCAGACGAGGATGCATACTTGTCGATGGAGTCCTGAAGGCCGGCCAGTCGCTACGCCGTTTTCTCTCCCGACGAGGATGCATACTTGATGACTACTTTTTTCATACACATTGTATATTTTTTGTATATATCAAGAACATTTTTAATACATGTTTAACATTTCTTAAATATATGATTAATTTTTTTATACACGATCAACATTTTATAAAATTTAAGTTTTTAAGTTCAATTCATTTAATACGCTCTACATGTTTCTTATACATCAGGGCCATTTTTTATATTGCAATAAAAAAGGACCATTTTTTATACACGTTCCACATTTTCTGTATACATCAGGAACATTTTTAAATACACGATTAACATTTTTTTTCATATGTATGTTTTGATGTCTACTTTTTCATACACGTTGTATATCTTTTATATACATTAGAAACATTTTTTATACACTTCTAACATTTTTTAAATGCATGATTAACATTTTTTCAAACACATGTTTTTTTAAACATTTTTTGTTCATATATGAGTTGATTTTTTTTTTATATATGTGTTCAAATATTTTTTATTTTTTTCGTAATTATTTAAAAAAATGTTACACCAACATTTTTTTAGCACTGGAGAAACAATTTATATATATATATATTAGATTTTTCTAAAAATAACAAAAATAAATAAGGAAAAAGGAAATCGAGGAACGAACTTTTTTTAGCAGATCGAGGAACGAAATAAGGAAAATTAAAAATCCGACATGAACCAACAGTGCAACAGGGCCGGCCCATTCCCACGTCGCTTCAAGCGAGCGGACGCTCCGTCTCGCTTGAAGCGAGACATACTCGCGCCCGTATGAAGCAGCGATGGGGTTCAGGTCACGTTGCCATGTTTCCTTTTTATATATTTTCTTTTCCAGGTAAGGTCATGCAGGGGTTCGATTCGGGTACAGTACGGGGTGGTCTACGCCTCTACGGCACCCGGACGGATCCTTACTGCGTCCCGCAATATACTCCCCGGTTTTATATAGTATCTCGAAAACAAAAGTTAGCTGGTAAAAAGCCTCTCCCAGGCAAAACCGGAAGGTCGCCCAGCCATAGCGACGATCCACCGGCCGGAAGTTAGCTATGAACGCCGCCTTAATGTGCTGCGCGGCGCGGGGAGCGCGTGAAGCCACGGACAGGGTGGCGGTCGGCGTCCCGCTCACGGAGCCGTTGCGGATGCGAGCAGAGGGCGAGGCCTGGGTGGCGATCGGCGTCCCGCTCATCGAACCTCGTCCCCGGCGCAAGCCTAGCCCATGCGAAACAACGCCTTTAATCTGGGTAAGATGATGCGTTCTCGGTCGGGCTTCGGATTTTTTATATATTGAACTTGCGTTCTAAATTCTTAGGCTTCATTCGTTTAATTGGACTCTTAGATTGTAGGAATAGGAAAAGTAAAGGATTGTGATGTCATGTCCACTCCAATCCTTAGGAATTTTTCATGAGGTCTCACCTAATGCTAAGAATCCTTAGGAATTAGGCCAATATGGGTACAATCCTTAGGAATCTAGCATCTCTATTCCTATGAGACGAATGCCCAACATAGGAAAAAATCCCATGGGAAAAAATCCTGTAGGAATCCTCAAAAATTCCTCCAAACCGAATAAGCCCTTAGTAACAAACGTCTTTATAGGTTTTGAGACATCGTATGAAGGAAAGATCAGTGCAATGCTTAGAAACTTGTCCATGTTTTTTGTAATGAAAATATCGAATATTTGGGTTCTGTGAACAAAACATAAAAACATAAAAGGAATCTGATCAACAAGTTACATAGCTTGTAGTACTACTCTATGTAGCAATCAATGGTGTTTCTCAGTTCTTTGTTTCTGTAGTAAGGTTTTGATGAATAATTAATAAATTGGCTGCACGCATCACCATGATGCAGAGGGCGGTGATCATCCTCTTTTTTGAAAAAAAATATAGAAAGTGCAAACCGATACAATAACTTTTCTCCTTGTGTTTGTTCTTTGCAGTGTTTTGCTATCATCACTGGAGTTGTATTTGCTGGAATTGTATTTACAGTTACGCTCGCCATGACGGATGCGCCACTCGGTGTGAAAATAGTTACATTATGCATAATGTGGGCCCTTTTCTTGACTACAACACTCTTGATTGCGTTTGACGTCCATAATGATCCAGAGAGCATATCAGAATCCTAAAAGCATGATTAATGGTATAGCCACTACTGATTACATGTTGTTGTCATGTCATCTATAGTTAATCTTAAAAGCTAGCACATATACTAGTTAGCTATAAATATGTACTATTATGGTTCATCTTAGGGCATCTTCAATGCAAGACGCTTGTGCAGGCACTTAGAGGAATAAAAATAATACCATAAAATCAAAAGATCTTCGGATCGCTATTTGCCCCGACGCTGGACACTAACAGATGGGCGCTAAAGAACCGGCTGCTGCACCAATCTCTTTATCCCGCATGATAAAAAAGGATCAAGCGCTCGCCTCCTTCTTTTGCGTGGATGCCTGATGCGGCGCCAAGAAACGATGGCCCAACTGTCGATCGACTAGGAAACTATTCCTGGCGCCTCACCATTAGCGCCCGCGTTGGACGTGCCCTTACACTCTCACAAAGTTTTTAGGAGTTCCTTCGCATGTGCTGCAACTGACTGTTAGTCTACAATCCGTTTATCTTATCTTTTTTCTTCTCTCTCCTCCAATACAACAAGAATGTATTATCTAAATCCTTGTAGACTGCTTACATCACCTTACTATACTTGGTTTAATCGCTTCAAGGCTGGTTTTCTTGATTGGTGTAACAATATGTAATACTAATATTTGCGTTTATATGTACAGTCCTTCAAGGCTGGTTTGATTGTTGTAACAATATGTAATAGTAATATTTGCGTTTATATGTACAGTCCTACCAATATATCTTTATGTAGTGACAAAAAGGTAAAGTCAAGGGACTTTTATGGAGGGAGAGGCGCTGGTGCTGAAGAGATGTTTATCCCCCTCATTGTGTAGCTTGACTATCAGCAAGCCGCCATGTACATTTAGGAGGTTGGCGTCAACCGTTCACCTGTAGCCTCCATGGGATTAAAAGGTTACTCGAGAAAAGGGAGACTAAGACTTCAAGGGAATTCGTTGTCGCGTCCCTCGCGTCACCTTCAGGGCGACTGAAGGGCTAACCCTAGTCCTCACAGCCGCCACCCCCCCTCCCTTCCCTCTCACCTCGCCGTCCCTAGAGGTGGCCATCGGTATAGCCTGTGCGCCATCAGTGAAGGGGACAGTGGGGATCTCGCGTCCCGCGGCCATGGCGCAGCTCCCTGGAGGGGCGGTACATGCGGCACGAGATCTACCAACCGCGGATGCTCCTCCCTGCAGCAGGCGGCCGTCCGACGACAATGTGGGGATGGAAGCTTCGACAGAGATCTACGACGCAAGGGCCCTAGGGCAGCGGCATTCCCTCCGTCGGGGATGGCGGGCCAGGAGGTGGCTTCATGTGGCAGTGCCTAGGGCGGCGGATCAAGGGATCCCATTCCCGGGTTCGTCGCAAGAGGCGCGTGGTAGCCAGAGCTTTCTCTGGGGCCAACGACATCTGATGCAGGAGATACATAGCCCTCCGGGGTTTGTGGATCAGAAGCCAGATGTGGGTTTAGGGAGGTGCGCCTGCTGGTGAAAACCACGCCGACTTCGGTCATGGCGGACGATGGCGAGGTATTTGCATCATTTCCTTGTTGGAGGCATTGTTGTTGTAGTTGTCGTCTTCCTGCCCACGCTGCTCTGGGGAAACTCTAGATCTGGGTCTTCTGGATCGGACGATGGTGATGTGCGGTGCCGTTTCCCCGTTTTTGTTGGAGCATATGCTGGCTGGAGGGGTCTTGAGGTGGATCTGCATGGTCCTTCGTGTCGAAGACGACAAGTCTCGGCAGCGTGATGTAGCCGGGTCTCGGTGACAAGCTCTTGAGGATGGACGAGCGCAGAGCGGTGGCGCTGTCGGGCGTCGTGATGGCATCGACGACAGGCCTGACAAGCTCATTTCATTGATCCCTACACCAAAGATGGGTTTGCGAAAGATAGCGGCGGCGACTTCTGAAGCGTGCTCATGCGAGTTCGCTGGACCCGTGCTCCGATTTTAGATGGTACTAGAACATGAAGGCGCGCGTTGCCGCGCCTGCCAATTTTATAAGAAATAATGGTAGAAGTATTTAGAAAAATTCAGCCTGTTAAGTCATTTAATAAAATTTAAATGATTCGAATTACAATGCCTTAGTATAGCTTCTGGAGCATTATTTTTGAAACCAAAACAGCCGCATAGACATAGTTGCTTGCCAATAACAGAATATCCAACAATGGGAAGGATGAGAACAGAATATCCAACAATGGACACAACTTCTTGACCTGCCCCCACAAGAATATCCAACAATGCCTTAGTATATATACTACTAAGAGCATCTCCAACCGTTTGCCCCCCCCCCCCCCAGCGCACCCGGCGAAGGGCTTTGGGCGTTTGCGCCGGCGGTTTTTTCGGCCTGGGGGGGGGGGAGGGGTCGAGTTTCCAGCCGCGCTCCCAGGTTTTGGCCCCCAAACACAACAAAATTCAAAGTTCACTTTCCCGCTACCAAAAAACGACACAAGTTCGACGATCATCATGCCATGGGTCGGCGATCATCATGCCATAGCTCGGCGATCGAACATAGCCAAAGTCCGGCGATCAAAAGGGTAGGAACCATATACATGAAACTCAAACGGCAGGCTCCTCTGCCGTAGGGCTGGCCAAGGTCGGCGTCGGCATTGTGGGCACATCTTCAGTGCTCAGCATCGGCGTTGGCATAGGCGTAGGCATAGTCGTAGTCATGGGCGTGGGCGTAGGGGCAATGGTCGCCGCCGGTCCCGACATCGGGTTCAAGATGAGGCCGCGCTCCGCTAGGTACCACGCCTTCACCTGTTCGTCCATTGTCGACATGTCTGCCCCCATCAGGAACGCCAGGTCGGTGTTCCTCTTCTTCGTGGTGACGTTGGTCCTGAGAAGGTCGAGCTTGACGTCCTGCTTCATCATCAATGCCGACCACCTCGCCTCGGATTTCTCCTCCCTCTTAGCGACGTTGCTCTTGGCGTCGGCGATGCACTGTTCGATCGACGATTGCAGTCGTTCGGCAGCGGGTGCCGCGTCCCTCGCCGCCTTGGCTCTTTTGTTGCCATTAGGGCGCCCTTCTGCCGCCGCCGAGGCAGGCGCGTCCGGGTTGTAGACACCGTCCTTGGCCTTGGCGAGAGCGAGCTGGCACTCTGTCCATTTCTCGCATGACTCGATCCTAGTGAACACATGAAGAAACTTGAACTCTTGGTCGCTGTTGTCCTGGCGAAACATGTCGAACATCTGAACCATCTGCACAGTCGAAGAACAAGTGTCGACGAAGTACACGGTGAAGAACTGGGCCGGCGAGCGATGGCCATACCTGACGCTCGACATTGGCACCGCTTTCCGGGGGAGCCATGACCTCCTCTTGAATCCCATGCCACTTGTTGCAGGCCTGCTAGATGGTCCCAATGGTTCGCCATGGCCTTCTCGCCGCGATCCATGTGGATGTTGGCGAAGTTGGGGTCGACCAACTTGCGCTCGTCAAACGCCCAGCCTGGCGTTGGCCGCCCGCTTCTTCTGTCTTCCTTTGGGCGCTGGCTCCGCCGGTTCTTCCTCCTCACCTCCTCCTCAGCATCGTTGTGCTCGTCCTCCATGTCGACGGCGGTGTCCAGCATTTTGTCTTGTGTGCAGAACCCGGGGCACGAAGCGGCGGCGACCGAGCCGCTCGTGATGATCTCGTCCATGTTGGCGTCGGTGCTGCTGAACTGTGGCACCGATCCATGTGTGAAGGGTAGGGCCCCACGGCGCAGAGTCGACGCAGGCGAGCCTGAGTAAATCGGTGGCAAGTAGCTGTACTGGGTGTTGAGGCCGGCGGTGAACGCGGGGGAGGGAGTGCGCGAGTCGGGGTTGAAGACGGGAGGGGACGCGCGCGGGTTGAGGTTGAAGACAGGGGGGGGGACGCGCTCGGCGCCGCGCCATGTGGGAAGGCGATGTTGGGGTTGAAGCCGCCATGCACGTCACCGTCGATGTAGCCAGGCGAGGGCGCGTACCCCCACAGTGGCGGCGAGAAGTTGGCCAGCAACACGACGCTCTGCTGGGTCCCCCACGCGCCTTGTGGGCACTGGCCGGCCTGTTGAGGCGGAAGGTTCACCATCCCCTCGCGAGACGCCTCCTCCCGCTCCGCCGCCGCATCCCTGGCCTTCTTCATGTTGAGCCTGTTCTGCCGATCGGTGGCGACCGCCGCCCGACGATCAACGTCGGTCTTCCACTAGGCGTTCGTCAAGCCCGGGGGCCTTGGCATCGGCACCCTCGACTTCCTCTGCTTGGCTGGACGGAATATGTGGCTAGGCGAGGGGCGCATACTTCTTCGGCGGCATGGCGGGCAGATCCAAGGAGAATGGCGGGAGCGGCGGGGGAGAAGGGGGTCGGCAATTGGAAAATGGAGGGAAAGGGGGGAAACGGCGGGAAAATCGGTCGGTGTTGCCGACAGCGTGGGCCCATGCGCCTTTTCGCTTCAGCCGGTTCCCCCACGCGACCCCCAGTGCGCTCGGTTCGGCTTGGGTTCACCGGTTGTAATTTCGGCCCAAACCGGCGAAAAACGAGGATCTGGGGGCTCGGCTGGGTCGTTTTTTCGGCGCCGGCGCTAAAAAAGGCGCCCTGGGGGCCTGTTGGGGGGGGGGGGGGGCGGGGCGGCTGGAGATGCTCTAAGACACCTGATTCTCTTATATAGAACTGATCACTCACATAATGCTTTCATTTTCTAAATTCTTAATAGTTTTAGTTTGGTAATGGACAGACGAACTGCATTTAAATATACTTCAGTTTGGTAATGAATTGCTCAGTTTTGTTTCATCTGCAGAATTCACCTTTTTTTTTTTGTGGACACAAGCAAGTAGAAGTTTTGTATAATAAAGCATAAAATGGACAAATAGTTCCATTTGCAGTATATTTGTCAATCATTCTCTAATTATTCTACCAGCAGCTATGTGTCTCAGTTCTCACAACGTACTCTATTAGAGAAAGAGTGCACCTTCAGTCTTAAGCTTGAACATGACCTAACAATCATATGACTATCTTATATGTAAATTCACATTCTTTCTAGTAGAACAGATTCACAATCATTTGATATCATGTAGTGAAATTTTTGTTTGCTCGGACACCTTCCTGATGTACATAAAAATTTATGTCTTGTGTAAATCTCTTGTATCAGGAACAAAATTGACACACATCAATTGCAATAATAGGCTTATTATGCATAATACTGGATTAATGTTTGATTCATCATCATCCTAAAAAATGATCTAAATATGGGATGGGGATTTGTGGCTCTCGGGTGCCACACACCCCTATATGAATATAGCATTAAATAACATATTAGAAAAATTCAAAAAATACTGAAATTTTGGAATATGAAACTTGGGTGGCCGTTGTACACGCATGTTCAGTTTCGTGGGGAATGGGTGCCTATGGTAATGCCAGTAAAAAAGACAAAAAACCTTGTATGTGTAGAAAAAAAGCTGAATGTAACGTATGTCGGACCGTAATTCCTACGCCGCGGATACGACGGGCACCCATTCCCCACGAAAATGAACACGGGTGTACAACGGGCATTCAGGTTTCATATCCCAAAATTTCAGAATTTTTTGAAATTTCCTGATATTTTTTTAATGCTATTTTCATATATGGGTGTGTGGAACCCGAGAGCTGCAATGGCATTTCCTCTAAATATGGCACTACTTTGTATGCAGTATGTACCTTTCCTAATGTTTGGCAGTTTGCACAACAGATCATACTTAGTGAGTCATGGGCACTAGCCAGTAAAAATAGCATGCCTTAATCTACAACTAGATTGGCATCGCGCGAGGGTGCCGGTCCCAACTACTTGGCCAAGCCGATAAAGATCAAGCACATATTGCGACAGTAGGGAGGCAAGTTTAGCACAAGTTGCAATCATATATGCAGAACATCAATGATATAACACATTGCCCTATAAAGTACGAGAGCCTTGGTCCAACCCACCAAATCCAAAACAAATAAACTCAGTACACATATCACCAAGAGCACATAGTTGGTTCAGAATTCAAGTTTACATCTCCTCAATCTCATAATAAGGATCTTAATTTTCAAGAGGCATCCCTACGGTCACCATGCTGATCAAAGACTAGTTACAACAACATAATCAATAGCAGTTCAATCTACCAAAAATAAAACCTTAAGCCTGAGAATCTGCATCTCCATACATAACACAACAAAAGAAGGGAAACTGGTGCCTGGCTCAATATATTGTCCACACGCTTAAACAAAGCATTTAGGACCAGCTGTTGCCAAATTTAAATTAGAATGGTTGCACATGATAGATCAACCCAGTACAGTAAGTTTAGATCAATAGCAATACAAAAGGGCGATACAGTTAGTTATACCAAAATCAAGGCAAGTAAGAAGTTCACGACAAAGGGGAGATATATATTTGGTGGCAAAAGTAAGCCAAAATGATGGGTTCTGTTTAAGTAGATACAATAGTTGGGTTATTAGATAGCGAAAGCAAGCCAGAGCAGTGTTGCAAGATAAGAATCCTATATAGTTCTAACAATCCTATATAGTTCTGCTATAAAGCACCAGCGGTGCATCAGTGTAACTAATATATAGCAGTCAACATGAAGAACGCCACATAATTCTTAGGGAAGTGTCCTTTTACAAAAGGCGAGGACAATCAGACAACATTTCGCATAACACATCACAGTAGCTAGTGGTATGACACATCATTTGGAAGTTATTGGGGCCAAAGCAGGTGGCTCTTGACATCAATAGATATTCAACGTGGCCTTATTCGCCCGATGAAAACAACATGTGCAAACACCTCATGAACAGTGACACTCATCGTGTTCCATAAGTATCCCCTTCGCTGGTAAATGACCTTGGAAGCCCATGCTGCTCTAACAGGAGATCAAGCATCATTCTACCTGGATCCTTACAATGCTCGGCTCAACCTGTGTTATCAAAAACTGCAGAAGTGTCACTTACAATTATTGGAGCACTAAACCCAACATAATTCACGAGCTTGCTTATATCCAAGTGTCAATTCTGATGTTTCCATTTTTTATGCCAGGCAATGAAAAAGTGAGATTGAATAAGAATAACATGAAGTTGAAGAAAACAACGTTCACTACATATTGTATATGCATATACCTTCACTTCGGTTATGTATATCGGGCTTTTACTATTGGAGCCCTGGTAGCGAAAGCGCATCACTATATTTGTACTTGTACTCATACATAACAGAAGTTAATATAAACTATTTAAATAGCGGGAAATGCAAGAGAGAGTGGGATTAGTGCAGGCATGAAGAAAACATGCTAACAAATTAAAAGACAGGTCCGCTCTTGATCCTCAATGTTGTCATAAACAATGAAAGCCACATGGCATGATATTTTAAACATAACAAAGCTTCTGACAATTCGTCAACAAATTCTTGAGCCAACCAAAATTATGTCATTACTGAAACAACAGATGCACCCCAAAATCCAACTATCCATGGAAATCAGAGAGAAGTGACAGACTGTTTTTTAATTTCTTGTATTTCTCACACAACAAAGCCCGCCATGCTGATGGTGTTTTTGTAATCAATACCCCGTCATTACCTTATGATCCGTATACTAAATGGTAAGACATATTCCCATTGCGCATACTAAATTCAATTAGTCAATCAATATTTATTCTCATTTTGGAACAGAATTACAGATAAGGGGCAGAAAACTGAAAAACTCACCACCAGCTGCTACCGCCGGACTGTCGTTTGCTTCAACCGCCGTGCTCTCAATTAACCGTCCCGGACCCTTGGATAGTCTGAAGAAGCAGGGTTGTGCACCACCCTGCCGCTGCTGGATTAGGCAAGCCACAAGCATCGAATGCCTCTGATGGTCTTCTGGTCCATGATTTGTACCACCGCCTAGAGAACCAAGAGGAGGCAGAGGCCAGCAACAGAGCAGATGCATGAAAAGGGTAACAGGCTAACAACCTACATTGGAAAAGAAATGCAACTAAATAAATGTGTTAGGCTGGAAACATCTAGAAATTCAATGTACTCCTAACTTTGCACATTCATAAGAATGTACTGGACGAATATTTCTTAATCGTCTCTTTATTTCCAACTTGTTACAGATGTGTAAATTGACATCAGAACTTAATTGAGCATTCCATATAAAATAGAGGTGCTCCTCTGTAGTGTTAAGTGAGTTGTTCAAGTTGAGTCTGACTATTTATTCATATACACGCAAGTATATAATATTTAGATAGAAAACTCGGTACAATCTCTTATGTAGTGTGATTAGATAATGAATGGTGATAATAGTTTATTGAGACAATTATATGAAGCAAAAGTAGAAGGAATATATATAAGAATGTGAACTGGAGTTAGACCGTTTTGCTTCCTATAATTCACTATAAATGTCCTCAACCTCGGGATACTCTTCAAAAAAATGTTCTTCATGATCTTATCACACAGTGCATCTATCCATCCATTTTCAGCTTTACATCAGGAATGAAAGTAATAGCAATACAAAGCTTCCACTCAGAGTACAATGGAATGGCACAGTGTGTATGCATATTTGAATAAGATTGAAAGGTCACCTTCTCTGCCCGTGGATCCATGCGTACAGGGCCTTCCTAATACAGTAATACTCATCATTTGTAACCACATAAACAAATCAGCACCATCGAGTGACCATCAATAGGAATGAAGGAGAATGATAAGTAGTTGAACAGGAGGCGTTCTCATGAGAATGCATATGCTTAAGAAAATTAATATTGACATTCTAATACTGGTAAACTTAGAAAGCCTACTCTAGAGTCGTCCTTTTTTCTATTATTCTGATACACAATCAGGTTCATGATATTTAAACGATAATATTGGTAAACTGTAGAGCATCATATGAACTTTGTACTCTGCAGTGTAGCTCTGCTAGCAATCTACACTGCACGGAAAGAAAATCTGAAGTAAGAGCATGAATAAATACTTTTCCAGCGGTATGTGTTTTTCTCAGTGAAGACATAATGAATTCTACAAAACCGCATATATACAAATATACTCTACAGGATGAAAATGAATGTTTACCCAATAAATTATACAACAGATGCCATACAAAATCAATATAAATACAACACCAAGTCAGCTAGCTTACTTATCAGGCTACAAAGGTAAGCATTTCACTTATTCTAAAATGCTGCCGCAGACCGTAATAAATCGATGCAATAACACACACTTAAGGCAGCAGAGCGAATAAAAAAAGGGTTCAGAAGCAATAGTTGTTGTGTAACAGAAACAACATTGCGTACATTTAATATTCCAATGTAGAACTGTAAATCTTGATACAAAATCAAGATTAGTGTTTGCTAGAGTAACTAAAGAAAATAATTAACATTTTCGCCAGTTTTAAAAACTTGCGCAAATATGCATATTGATTACAACCATACTTCAACCATGTATCCAGTAATTGCTTGTTTACTTTCATACAATTAAGAGAATGCTCACTACTTGTAGGTATACATGTGAGATACAGACATGTGTACTTCAAATTATATATACCTCTAAAAGGAAATTAAGAGAAGTCCCACCTCAAAGTTTCTGGGTTATTGGACAGCTGAGAATCCTGATTGCTAGCCATTGACCTTACTGTATATTCCAAAGTTGCAAAGAAAGGACAACAGTGAATAGACCAACCAAACATTATATATATTGTAAGTAAAGAACTTTGATCATGTCATGCAAGTTCTTTTACTCTTGGAATTTTAAGTAGCAATAGCTTGCTTCGGAAAGCATGAGAAGCATAGCCACGAACAGTAAACAGTTTAGAAACACATTTTCTTTGGGCATCACAGAAAAGATATAAACTCTGAAATATTCAGTGCCACTTCGCCAGAATGGTTAAAGAACATGAATACTGGAAAAGCAGAGAATAGCCCACTTGTTATATATCAGTGACACTGGAGGTCAAAAATTGTTGCATATTTATCATTTTCAGTGATTGTTTCAATAGAAACCCACATCGACAGTTATAGATAAGAGACAATGTCAGAGTGTTATCCCATTGCAGAGCTAATAAAATGAAGCAAAAACATGAAAATTACATATTAAGTCCGGGAATCAGAAATATTTTTTGCAACATGGTTGTCTTAGTTTACTAAAAAGGAATCTTGGAGAGGCAAAACAAAAGCTATCACTTTCACTTACCCTCCATCCCATTACCACTTATTCGTTCTCAATTCGCATCTCAAAGAGAGAACTCTTCCAGTAGTGCACGCAGTCTCCTCACATCACAACACATGACACCGTTGTGGCTGCAATATGAACCGTTGCCCAACCCAAGTGCAAGATCGAAAACAGTATAGTAGCTCAAAGCTCGACACATCAAGGTTGGCAAAAACGAATAGATCAAAAGCTATGCAGTATGATCAAACAACTTGCTCGATTGCTCAAGAGCGCACTTATTGTTGGAAATATGCCCTAGAGGCAATAATAAAATGGTTATTATTATATTTCCTTGTTCATGATAATTGTCTATTGTTCATGCTATAATTGTATTAACCGGAAACTGTAATACATGTGTGAATACATAGACCACAGCATGTCCCTAGTGAGCTTCTAGTTGACTAGCTCGTTGATCAATAGATGGTTGTGGTTTCCTGACCATGGACATTGGATGTCGTTGATAACGGGATCACATCATTAGGAGAATGATGTGATGGACAAGACCCAATCCTAAGCATAGCACAAGATCGTGTAGTTCGTTTGCTAGAGCTTTTCTAATGTCAAGTATCATTTCCTTAGACCATGAGATTGTGTAACTCCCGGATACCGTAGGAATGCTTTGGGTGTATCAAATGTCACAACGTAACTGGGTGACTATAAAGGTGCACTACAGGTATCTCCGAAAGTGTCTGTTGGGTTGGCATGAATCGAGACTGGGATTTGTCACTCCGTGTGACGGAGAGGTATCTCTGGGCCCACTCGGTAATACATCATCATAATGAGCTCAATGTGACTAAGGAGTTAGTCACGGGATCATGTGTTACGGAACGAGTAAAGAGACTTGCCGGTAACGAGATTGAACAAGGTATAGGGATACCGATGATCGAATCTCGGGCAAGTAACATACCGATGGACAAAGGGAATTGTATACGGGATTAATTGGATCCCCGACATCATGGTTCATCCGATGAGATCATCGTGGAACATGTGGGAGCCAATATGGGTATCCAGATCCCGCTATTGGTTATTTGTCGGAGAGGTGTCTCGGTCATGTCTGCATGGTTCCCGAACCCGTAGGGTCTACACACTTAAGGTTCCGTGACGCTAGAGTTGTTATGGGAAATTGTATGTGGTTACCGAAAGTTGTTCGGAGTCTCGGATGAGATCCCGGAGGTCACGAGGAGTTCCGGAATGGTCCGGAGGTAAAGATTTATATATGGGAAGTCCTATTTTGGCCACCGGAAAATGTTCGGGATTTTTCGGTATTGTACCGGGAAGGTTCTAGAAGGTTCCGGAGTGGGGCCCACCTGCATGGGGGGACCCACATGAACGTGGGTAGTGGGGGCAAGGCCCCACACCCCTGGTCAAGGCGCACCAAGATCCCCCCTTAGAAGTAATAAGATCATATCCCGAAGGGATAAGATCAAGATCCCTAAAAAGGGGGGATAACAATCGGTGGGGAAGGGAAAGGATGGGATTTCTTTCCTCCCACCTTTGCCAACGCCCCAATGGACTTGGGGGGCAAGAAACCAGCCCCCTCCACCCCTATATATAGTGGGGAGGTGCATGGGAGCCGCACCCCTTGCCCCTGGCGCAGCCCTCCCCCCTCCTACTGCTCCTCCTCCGTAGTGCTTAGCGAAGCTCTGCCGGAGAACCACGAGCTCCACCGCCACCACACCGTCGTGCTGCCGGAGCTCTCCCTCAACTTCTCCTCTCCCCTTGCTGGATTAAGAAGGAGGAGACGTCCCCGGGCTGTACGTGTGTTGAACGCGGAGGCGCCATCCGTTCAGCGCTTGAATCGGATCTTCCGCGATTTGAATCGCCGCGAGTACGACTCCATCAACCGCGTTCTTGTAACGCTTCCTCTTAGCGATCTTCAAGGGTATGAAGATGCACTCCCTCTCACTTGTTTCTAGCATCTCCTAGATTGATCTTGGTGACACGTAGGAAATTTTTGAATTATTACTACGTTCCCCAACACTTATATCAGCAATGGTCAATCATCGTTGCCCCGAATCAGAATTCTATTCAAAAAACATAGCAGACAAAATGCCTGCCTGGACCATGTTTTATCGATAGACAAACTTCTGGTGGTAACCAAACGGTAGCAAATTTTGATAATCCAAATAGTTACTATGCCTAAATGGGCAAAGTTTGTCACTGTTATAAGCTTGCCAGGAAGAGTGCAAGGCAAAGCGATGCAAAATTATATCTACAAAGAAGGTGGCAATAGAACAAAATAACCCCAAACGCTTACTTAGCAACGAAATAAGTTACAAAGCTAACAAACTCACACATTGATCCTTCAAAGGTCACCTACATCTAGTCTGGTGTATGATCCAAAAATGCAGTGGTGACAGAAAGAATTGGGGAAAGCTTCAGAACAAACTAAAGAAAACAAAAGGAAATGTCCACTCAGTGGCTCGGATTAACCCAACAACTTAATCAGGGCAGTCGAAAAATTGTTTATGGATACAGACAGCAACATGGGACATGCTACCTCGGTCACTTTTTACATGAACAATCCAGCAGTATCTCCAAAAAAAAACTATCAAAAAAAAGGCTGTAGCATTATTATTTGTAGAATGCAAGAACAAATAGCTGCAACTGGTAACTTGCGGAAAAATAGAAGTAATATTATCTCAAAGAATTAAAACAAGCCATTCAACCGATAACTTGCTGGGAGTGAGTCTTTCTAGTATAACAAAGTGCAACTTACTCCTAACCAGATTAAATCAAGGACCAAAAACAAACAATAAAAGATCAAGAACAACTTATATGCAATAAAGGTATGAGAGAGAAGAAATCTTTACATAAGATGGCTATAAACACTGGAGCATAAATAAGCAACACCTTTAAATACAAATAAAAAGAGTCCAGGGTTCATTGCATAGTGGGCTCAGATTTGCCTTTCCGTGATCATATAACCTACCCCTATCATCTCTTATCACCAAATCAACCTGTTTATACAGTGGAGCTGCCCTGGTTATCACTCAACAAGAATGACCATCCAAGGACAGAACAATAAGTATCACAAGATCAAAAAGGATTCTAGAGACAAGAGGGCCACATGTACCTTGATTGCTCAAAGGCACACTTATTCCAGCCACGGTTAATCATCATCGCCCTAGCAAGAATGGCCTCCGACCGACCGGCTGTACGCGGACACATCACACGGACATTTGTGGACAGAACTTTAGGGGTCAGCATTGAAGATGCCCTAACAATGCAATCTTGCATTTTTTCCTTCAATGTGTTCTTAAATTCCTGTAAACCAAAGATATTTACCGCTGGAGGTAACTATTCATTGCTACAGGGCTGCGGTTCTGATCCGGCGGTCCAGATCAATCGGCGGCGAGATCCAACGATCATAATCGCATCAATGAATCGAAATGGACGGCCGGATCTTCAAAATCGCTAAGAGAGCCAGGATTCTCCTGTGGTTCAGAACGGCAACAACATAGCACACTGTGCTTGAGACCAGATCTGCATTTCAATGGGCTCAGATTCGCCTTTGCTTGATCATGACCCTTCCCCTAGTGTCTCCATCACCAAATCAATCTGTTCTTACAAGGGTGAAACTGCCCTAGTTAACACTCATCAGAAATGACCATCTAAGGACAGAGCCACTAAAATAAGCACATGATCAAAATGGCTCAAAGATATGAGGGGGGATCCAACTTAATACCCACAAGTGCCTCGATTGGTCGAGAGCATGCTTATATCAGCCATAACCGATCATCATGGCCCCATGCTAGCTAAGAGCAACTCTAGTGGACTCGCCAAAATGGAAAGTCCATTCAGCACAGAATAGTTCAGCAACCACAAACTGGTTAATCATGAAGCCATGCATCATTCACAGATAAATGGTGCGACAGCCTAGGGCCTCTTTGATCCAAAGGAAGTTCGCATGAGCTTTGCAGGAGAGAGAGAGAGAGAGAGAGAGAGAGGAGCTTGCACCACCACCACAAAAATGTTAATTGTATTTTTTCCTCTGTCAGATATTATTGAGAATATATAGATAGAGGTTCCATTTTGAGAACAATGCAAGCCTAACCATAATGGATCATCAAGAGAACAATCAAAACTTTTGGAAATTGGAGGTTGATAAGCTTTGTGAAAATGGAACCACCTGGATTTTAACATGAAATAGCACAAAATGAAATTAACCTTCCCCTACGGCCTGCTTGGGTGCCAGGTGACTATTTCAACAGAGAGATGTAGGGATCGTACCACCCACAACAACCTGTGGTCTAATCATGCATATCCATGGAAGATTTTTGCGAACAATTCAAAAGAACACACACACCTACTTCAACCAAAAACTAAACCTACATCAGTCTTGATCTAGTTGCTATTGTACCTCGTTAGTTCTATAAACAACAACGTTCCACTAGGAGCAAATAGAAAATCAACACTGCCACTGATCAATTTAGCAAATCCAGGAGCATAGCTATAGGACCAGGGCATCCACATGTAAATCAGAGCATCACAGGAGCTCCTATGAGAGCAACTAAACATGAACAGTAGCCTATAAACCCTAGAATAACATGGATCCACAACTATAGAGCTCAAGTATGAACTAATGCAAGAGTAGGGCATAGAGCATACCCCAGACGAGCACCACATCTACATAGCCACAGCCATGTCCCATACAGTAGCCGAAGCAGAGGAGCAGGAGGAAAATGGAGCTCACCGAGGGAGGTTTTAGCCGAGGCAGTACTCAGTGGGCGCCGGGGTTGCACCTGAACGCCGTCCAATCGGCAAGGAATCGCTTCCTACACCACACATCCACGCCGCCGCGTCGGAGTTGCGCCTAGGATTGTGTGCCTCATCTGATGCATATGAAAGGTGACATGGATATTATTAACTTGCGGCCAAGTCTGCCTACGGTTCAGCACAGTGCATACACGATTTCTCGAAGAGATGAAGGCCTCGCAATCAAAGGATGGAGAACAGTTATGAATGATCGCAGGGAACTACTTGGAGGCAACATGGTGCACATCCCACAAATTGGAGACAGGTGGATCTCTATTCTCCATAATGGAGATTCAGGGGTTATCATGTTTTATGCTATTTTACCTTAGAGAGAGTAGAAGGTCCTAGCTAGTAGTCATCATGTGCTAAGAACAATTAGCTAGTGTTAGTTATGACTATGATGATGAGGAGGAGTTGTTATTATTATTATGATGATGAGTTATGTGCTAGAATGATGAGTTGTTATATGACTATGATGATGATCAGTAGGACTTGTTATGATGATGATGATGATGAGTTGTTATTATTATTATGATGATGATGAATTGTTATTATGATCATGATGAGTTATTATATCAGTGGGTGAAAGAAATGCGGATTAGATTCAAGTGGATGGATCCACTTTGGATCATAATGATATAACAACTCTGAATTGCTACCGTATCAAAATTTGTATAACAGGGTATAAATATAGTATAAAACAAAAGAAATGAAATGCAGACGAATAGTAGTAGCACGGGGTTAGGGCGCACGCTGCTAGTACTTAACAAAAGAAATGAGTTAGCAGTAGCGAGGGTCAGACACGCGCTACTACTAAAAGTTAGCTGTAGCACCCTGGCAGTAGCGTAGGGCCCCATGCTACAGCTAGGCTAAAACCCCGCGCTATTGCTAGGGTTTTCCCTAGTAGTGAAATCTTGTGTGGCTTGGGCGGCGGCAGGGTCGTGTCTCTCCTATTTTGGGGGGCTCGAGGCGTGGGTGTTCACTACAAGAAATATGTCAACTTGCGACCATCAATATTGGTCACTGAATGGTCATTGTTTTCCATTTGTGACCTTTTTGTGACCAAAAATAGTTGGTCAAAAGCTGACCGTCTTTAATGAAACTTAACGACCTTTCTTCTGAAATGGTTGTAGACATTTATGATCAAAAAAAGGTCATAGGTTCTACGACCAATTATTTTGGTCACTAGCAATCCGCCCACACCACGTCAGATCCACCGTGGCAAGCTGGCGCGGTAGAATTGTGACCAAATGAAAAGGTCATAGTTTAGAATCAGCCCGGTCCATTTCGGCCGTCTACATGGGCCAAGCCCACTAATTCAGCCCATTTAATGTTTTTCTCTCTTTGTTTTGCTTAGCTGCATGGGCCTGGCCCAATAATTTGGCCTTTTATTTTCTGGGATGGAGCCTTTTACAGACCAGTTTTTTTATAGTCAACTCTTTTTTTGGGCCATATCCTTTTTATTCTAGTTCTTGTTTTGGCCTTGGCCTTTTATTTTCTAGGATGCAGCATTTTACAGACTAGGTTTTTTTACAGTCAACTCTTTTTTTAGGCCCAAGCCATTTTAGTCTAATTCTTGTTTGGGCCTCGGCCTTTTTGCAGTCCAACTAAGTTTAGAGCCCAATTAATCCAAATAATATTCTGTGATCCAAACAAAACTCAAATAATTCAGAAAATGCATAAGTTCACAGGTTCACAGCTTCAGAAAAGTCATAACTTCATAGGTTCACAGGTTCAACTTCACAGCTTCCAAAATGGCATAACTTCACAGCTTCCAAAATGAGCCATCACAAGTTCACAGGTTCTACGACAAGTTCTACGACAAGTTCAACTTCACAGTTTCCAAAACGAGCCATTGCATAGAGCTTCTACGATGCTTTAGCTCCAAAGAGAGCCATCAAGTGGGCTAACTTCTCATCATGTTCTTGAGACTTCTTGCGCAGCAGTTCAAGTTCCTTGTCGCGTGCAGCTTCAGCTTCTTCCACCTTCATCTTGATTGCTGCCAATTCTTCTTGCATCACTTCAGCTTGAAGCTCCAACCTCTCCAGCTTCTGCTCAAGATCACGCACATGAGCAGCCACAGCAGCAGTTGCTTTGCTGGAGTTGTTCCCAGATGGCTGGAGCCCAACATTCCTCAGGAATGTGCTTTGCTTGACTTCGGTCTTGAGCACTTCGTCAACAATTTCAGCAGCAGACTTTGGCTCTTCACCTTCTAGTACCGGCGCGTCCTTCATTTTTTCCATCTCAAGCTAGCATATGGAGGAAAATGATAGACATTAGTGGCAGATCTATTTCACATTTTGCAAACCAAACCAAGCAAGATAAACCAAACAAGAATGCCACCAAACCAGCACACAAAATGAATTATTTGAAGTAACCAAACCAGCACACAAAATCTATATGTAGATATTTTACTCAAACTCAAACAGAAGAAGATGATGACTAGTAACCTGAAAGCATTATTTGAATCTGCACGTAGATATTATCAATAACAGATTCATTATAGCAAGTGTACACACTTATGTGATCTGGAGACATGCAATTGGAACAATATGATGGCTTCGTTAAGCCTAGAATGGAGGTTCTATATAAGATGGTTTCCCGAGTGAGCCGATCATCAAAGGCAATGACATTCAGATCAATTTTCATCATATCATAAAAAATGCAAATTCTGATATCTTTTTTGAGAACTATACAACAAATTCTGATATCTTTGTTGAGATACCAAACCTATCTTAGGCTCTAGCAAACAGCATGAAAGCATGGAACATACAGCAGCATCAGCAAATCATAAAACCTCAGGCTCTGAACTGGCTGGACAAAGCATGGAGTGACTTACTATAGCAGTCTTAACTGGCTCCGAAAACCCATGCTTCTTGCTATTGTGGGTGGCCTTGAACAAGTCAATCGCAGACAGCTCCTCACCCTTACATTCTTCTTTCTGAAATGTTTTTCAACAAAAATCAAAATGTTATTCAGCAAGAATCAAAAATGTTATTCAACGAGGATCAAACAGTAAGCTCTCTAGACAAAAGTTCTCAAAGTGGCAAAAATGTGTGTTGTGTAGTGCCTGGATCCAGTTCTCTGTTGGTACATGACTTTTTCTTGATTCATCTTGTTCGACACACAGTGAAAAAAGCATACTGTCAGCATGATCTAGCACTAGCATATCATGTGCAGAACATAAACCAGCAGCTACATGTATACAAGATGCCATAGTAGCAGATACAAACCTTGTGTCTTGGGGTAGACCACATCTCCACCAGAGCTTGCCATTCATCGTCCGTCATATCTGGCACCAGAGACTTGATGCTGACTTTGTTTGCTGTATGGTATTAAAATATTTCTTCTTGATCTAATGGCGTCTGTTCTTTGAACTTTTCTGCAGAATATCTTTGCACGCGGTCTTAATGGTCTCTGGGTCCGTGTTCATCTCAAAATTTGCCTACCAAGACAGCAAACAAGGTAGGAACAAGATTAGTGATCATACGTAGGTGTAACAGAAAATAGATAGCACATTAGCTATGAAACAAGTAGCTTACAACAACTTTTCCAATGTAGTTCTCCAATAGATTAGCGTTTTTTTTTTGTATTCCTTGAAGTGAGGAAGAACCAGCAGATGGCTTCTTGCAACGAGTCCACACTCAGAAGCAAGCTTTGCGACCTGCAAAGGCTTCTCTAGACGCTTCATCCCTTCGGCAATTTGGATAGGCACCTTGGTACCAAGCGACTTGGTGATCCTCTCTAGCCCTTTGCCCTTTCTATTTCTAGGCTTGGTAGTCATTACATCTGAAAATGAAATTGAACTCATAAATTAGAAGAGAGATCGACAAATGCAGGAATGGTTCTGCCAAACAGGTAAGCATACATGATCGCTTCCATTTGGAAAATGCACTAGTAAAAGAGAGCATTGCAAAGGTGAACTTGCCTGATTGAAGCACAAGCTGTTGTTCTTCTTCACTGATGACAGCATTCCTGTCCACAGAAGGTGCAACAGGGCTGAGGTCTATGTGGACAGTGCCTACTTCATCTATCCAGATAGTTCCTCGTCCATCTAGGCAGTCAGTGCCTCTTTCATCCATGCGGAGAGTGGTTTCTTCATCCATGGGCAGAAACTCATCACCCATTTGCAGCGAGCTCTCGGAGTCCATGCGCAACGGACTTTCCTGATGGTCCGTCGCAGCCGCCATCTTTGCTTTCTGCCTTGTGACTCTGACAGAGGCAGGTTCATCAGGTTCCAGGATCCTCTTTGTTTTTCTTGGAGGTGGGGCCATCATCCTTCCTGGAGGCATTGCAGCAGATATTTCTAAGCTCTTCCACTTCTTGTTGACTATCTTCTTAACACCAAGCTTCTTCCTCCTAGATTCCTTCAGTGCCTCGTATAAATAGCACGGAAAAAAGCATTAGGTCACAAGACAAATATGTGAGCACAAGGAAACACAAAGCATACAAGTACTCTCAGCCCTCCAAGCAAGACAGACTTTGCACCTTAACAGTCTTCTGCACTACAACATCATCCACTTCCTCTCCATCAATAACTTCATCCTCCTTAGGATTGTACTCTGGGTCATCATTGATAACTCCACTACCTTCTTGAACCTCATTAGTTCTACCTTCTTGTACATCATTCGTTTTCCTAATCATTAACGCTATTGCACCGATGCCAAGGGACTGGAATATCCGATTGTTCCTCAGCATATTTCTAGCCCTAACCTTCTCGTACTCGGAGAGAGGCGCTTCTTTGCATAAGGAAACATAACTATTAGGTGAATGGTTGGAATGTATGGACAAACAGCCAAACTTATGCTATGAGATTTTATTATCATTCAATCCTAGTTGTTCAGGTAAGGATGACTAACGGCACACATGCACAATTAAGCCAGCTTATTCATATTACAACAATACATTTCACTTAGCATATTAAGACACATCTTTTATAAAACTGACAGTATAACCACAAGGAGCAAGTTGCATACCAACGGTCGGCCTCATGTTTGACCTTGTCATCCTTGCCATGGATGATCTTGAGGTGGTTGGAATGTTTCTATAATAACTTGCAAAATAAAATAAACAACAATTAGATACAACAGGATAAAGTAGAATGATGCACTTGTGTCAATAAAGGAAAGCACTTGGACCACCATGCACATACAGGTGTAGCAATGCATCAGTAGTAATACATGTGAAGCAAACTTGCTGGATCAACAATATAGTGATGTAGTTAAATTAATTAAGCAAACATGTAAGTGCACTAAACAAGCATGCATGTACACAGGAAAGATATGAAGCATCCCTTAATATCTTCACTACATCAAGCAGGAGGTAGTAATGTACATCAAGAAATCTACCTAGTGGCTCATATAAAGTACACATGCAAGCAAGCAAAGTGCTAGTAGTACTGCTGATGCAATCCCTAACCCTATGTACGGTAGCAAGTGATGTCGCTTGAACTACGTCGGTATTTCCCCAAAGAGGAAGGGATGATGTAACACAGCTACGGTAGGTATTTCCCTCATTTATGAAACCAAGGTATCAATCCAGTAGGAGAACCAAGCAACACTATGTAAACAGTACCTGTACACAACGAACAAATACTTGCAACCCGACGCGTAAGAGGGGTTGTCAATCCCTCCACGGTAAAAAGATAGATAAATTTGTGGTAGATTGGATAAATAGATCTCGCAATAAAACAAAATAAAATAAATAAGGAAAAATTGCATCAAGGTATTTTTGCATTTTTGGAATAATAGATCTGAAAATAAAAGTGGCAAATAATAGATCGGAAAGCAAATATGAAGAAGAATAGACCCAGGGGCCGTAGATTTCACTAGTGGCTTCTCTCGACAAAAATAGCATACGGTGGGTAAACAAATTACTGTTGGGTAATTGATAGAACTTCAAATAATTATGACGATATCCAGGGAATGATCATTACATAGGCATCATGTCCAAGATTAGTAGACCGACTCCTGCCTGCATCTACTACTATTACTCCACACATCGACCGCTATCCAGCATGCATCTAGTGTATTAAGTTCATGGAGAAACGGAGTAATGCAATAAGAACGATGACATGATGTAGACAAGATCTATTCATGTAGGAATAGACCCCATCTTGTTATCCTTAATGGCAACGATCAATACGTGTCTTTCTGCCCCTTCTGTCACTGGGAAAGAACACCGCACGCCCGAACCCATCACAAAGCACCTCTTCCCATGGAAAGAAAAATCGATCTAGTCGGCCTACTAAACCAAAGATTTGAAGAAGAAATACGAGGCTATAAATAATCATGCATATAAGAGATCAAAAGAAGACTCAAATAACTTTCATGGATAAAATAGATCTGATCATAAACTCAAAGTTCATCGGCTCCCAACAAACACACCGCAAAAAGAGTTACATCAAATAGATCTCCAAGAGACCATTGTATTGAGAATCAAAAGAGAGAGAGGAAGCCATCTAGCTACTAACTACAGACTCATAGGTCTACAATGAACTACTCACGCATCATCGGAGAGGCACCAATGAGGATGATGAACCCCTCCGTGATGGTGTCTAGATTGGATCTGGTGTTTCTGGAACTTGCGGTGGTTGGAATTGTGTTTCGTCGACTCCCCTAGGGTTTTTGGATTTTCGCGGTATTTATAGAGCAAAGAGGCGGTGCGGGAGGCGGCCGAGGTGGGCACAACCCACCAGGGCGCGCCTGGGCCCCCAGGCGCGCCCAGGTGGGTTGTGCTCCCCTCGGAGCCCCCCTCTGGTACTTCTTTGGCCCACTGGATGTCTTCTAGTCCAAAAAAATCTCCAAAATGTTTCACTGCGTTTGGACTCCGTTTGGTATTGATTTTCGGCGAAGTAAAAAACAACAACTGGCACTGGGCACTATGTCAATAGGTTAGTCCCAAAAAATAATATAAAGTTGCTATAAAATGATTGTAAAACATCCAAGAATGATAATATAACAGCATGGAACAAGCAAAAATTATAGATACGTTGGAGACATATCAGCATCCCCAAGCTTAATTCCTACTCGTCCTCGAGTAGGTAAATGATAAAAATAGAATTTTTGATGTGGAATGCTGCCTAACATGTTCATCACATATTCTTTTCTTTTGTGGCATGGACATTTGGACTTTTATATGATTTAAAGCAATAGTCTAGTTTTGACATGAAGATTTCAATACTCAAGCATATCAACAAGCAACCATGTCTTTCAAAATATCAACACTAAAGCAAGTTATCCCTAGCCCATTATGCTCAATCATTGATCCATTCATGAAACACACTCTCATATTAGCTACACTCAATGCTCAAGTACGATCATAGTGCCCCCTAGTTGGTGCTTTATAAGAGAAGATGGAGACTCAAATAGAAATAAAAATTGCATAAAGTAAATTTAAAGGCCCTTCGCAGAGGGAAGTAGGGATTTGTAGAGGTGCCAGAGCTCAAAGCAAAAAAACATTGAGATAAAACATTTTGGGTGGCATGCTTTTCCGGTCAACGAAAATGATCGAGTAGTTCCCAATACTTTCCATGCTAGATACATCATAGGCGGTTCCCAAACAGAAAATAAAGTTTATTCCTTTTTCCACCATACTTTCACATTCCACAGCTAGCCGTATCCACGGGTGCCATCCATACCAACACTTTCCAAGGAATTTATTATTTGACAACATAAAGTAAATTCATTTTTCATTTCGGGACTGGGCATCCCTAATACCTTTGCCGTACTCTCGTGAAATGACAAGTGAATAAACACTCATCTTGAGAATACCACATCTAGCATGGAAAAATATCAGCCACCCCCTACCGTTTCATGTGCGGTACAAGCACACAAAAAGGAAATTTATTTTGAAAATTAGAGATGGCACATACAAATTTGCTTAGAACGGCACGGAAATACCGCACATAGGTAGGTATAGTGGACTCATATGGCAAAACTGGGTTAAAGGATTTTGGATGCACAAGTAGTATTCCTACTTAGTGCAAGTGAAGGCTAGCAAAAAGATTGAGAAGCATCCAACCAAGAAATGAAAAATCTCATAAACGAGAATTAAGAATAACTAACACCGAATAATGCACCACAAGTAGGATGTAATTTCATTGCATAACTATTGACTTTCGTGCTTGCGTAGGGAATCACAAACCTTAACACCAATATTCTTACTAAAGCATAATTACTCATCAACATGACTCACATATCACTATCATCATATCTCAAAACTATTGTAAAGAATAAAGTTTATTTTGTCCAATGATCTTCATGAAAGTTTTTATTATATCCCTCTTGAATATCTATCCCTTTGGGACTAGTTTCATATGTTGCTTTTGATAGCTCAAACAAATCTAAGTGAAGAACATGAGCATAAATTTTTTGTCTCTCAAAATAATATAAGTGAAGCATGAGAGAATTTCTTAAAAAATTACTAACTCTCAAATAAATCTAAGTGAAGCATGAGATCATTTCTTCAAAAACATTAAAGCACACCGTGCTCAAAAAGATATAAGTGAAGCACTAGAGCAATTCCATAACTCAATGAATTTAAGTGAAGCACATAGAGCAATTCTAGCAAATCATAGCATAATTTTGGCTCTCTCAAATAGGTGTGTTCAGCAAGGATACTTGACACAAAACAAAAACCAAAACAATCAAAGATTCATATAATACAAGACACTCCAAGCAAAACTCATGATATGCGATGAATAAAAATATAGTTCCAAGTAAAATACCGATGGTCGTTAGAAGAAAGAGGGGATGCCACTCGGGGCATCCCCAAGCTTAGTTGCTTGTTTCTCCTTGAATATTACCTTGGGTGTCGTGGGCATCCCCAAGCTTAGGCTCTTCTTACTCCTTATTCCTTCATCCATCATGATCTCACCCGAAACTTGAAAACTTGAATCACACAAAACTCAACAAAACCTTTGTGAGATCCGTTAGTATAAGAAAACCAATCTTTACTTTAAGTACTGTAGAAAACCCATTCAAATTTTGTTATTGCATTATATCTACTGTATTCTAACTTTTCCATGGCTTATACTCACCGATACAATCCATAGATTCATCAAAATAAGCGCACCATGCAAAGAAAATAGAATCTGTCAAAACAAGAATAGTCTGTAAAGATGCGAATTGTTCTCATACTTCTGTAACTCCAAAAATTCTGAAAACTTAGGAAAACATAGGAAATTTGCATATAAATCTTTTTTAAAAAATTCAGAATTTTTAGTCACTTGTGTAAATCTAGACAATTATTTTACTGGACGCAAACGTTTCTGTGTTTCAACAGGATCAAATCAACTATCAGCAAAGCTATCCCAAAGGCTTTGCTTGGCCCAAACACTAATTAAAACATAAAAACATAATCATAATAGAGGAATAATTGTGCAAACACTCAAGAACAGAAAGAAAAATGCAAAAAAAATTATTCATTGGGTTTCCTCCCAACAAGCGCTATCATTTTACGCCCCTAGCTAGGCATAAAGCATAGATTCAAGTATTATCATCTTTAGTTCTAGATCCATAAGATGCCCTCATGATTGATTCATATGGTTGCTTGATTCTTGTTCGAGGGAAGTGTTCCATTCCCTTTCTTAGTGGAAATTGAAATTTAATATTGCCTTCTTTCATATCAATCACGACACCAATAGTACGTAAAAACGGTCTACCAAGTATAATTGGACAAGACGGATTGCAATCAATATCAAGAACAATAAAATCTGTGGGCACATAATTCCTATTTGCAAGAATAATAACATCATTAATTCTTCCCATAGGCTTTTTAATAGTAGAATCCGCCAAATGCAAATTTAAAGAATACTCTTCAATATTGGTAAGACCAAGAACATCACATAAAGATTTCGGAATTGTGGAAACACTAGCACCCAAATCACATAAAGCAAAACACTCATAATTCTTGATCTTGACTTTAATGGTGGGTTCCCATTCATCATGTAATTTTATAGGAATTGAAATCTCTAACTCCAACTTTTCTTCCAAAGCTTTCATCATAGCATCTATGATATGTTTAGTAAAAGCTTTGGGCTGAATTAATCATGGATTGCAACAAAGAAATACAATAAATCAAAGAGCAATTATCATAATTAAAGTCTTTGTGATCCAAAATATGGGCACATCACTAGTTAAAGTTTTGACCTCTCCAAACCCACTTTTATCAATTTTTCATCAAGATTTTCACCCTCCGAATTATCGGGACGCCTTCTAACTAAAGTTGACTCTTCTTCAGTCCCTTTATCATCAATTTTAATCTTACTAAACAAGGAATCAATAGAAGAAACACCAATCATTTTAAGATCTTCATCATTTTTATGAAAGCAATCACTAGAAAACGCTCTTTCTAAAAATTCTCTTTTAGCTCTAAGCTTAGCGGTTCTTTACTTACTTTCATCCATAGAAACATATAAACCTTTAATTGATTCCTCAACCTTAGGCACAAAAAATTTCAACTTGAGATTTTCTACATCATGAGAAATTCTATCAATGCTTCTAGACATATCATCAATCTTATTCAACTTTTCTTCTATCATATTATTGATAACCTTTTGAGCATTGATAAATTCTTTAATATTATTCTCAAGATCAGAGGCGTTCCTATTATTATTATAAGAAGGATTACCATAGGAATTACCATAATTATTAGAGGAATTTCCAGGAAAAGGCCTAGGATTAAAATTACCTCTATAAGCATTGTTATTAAGATTGTTTCGCGAGACAAAATTCACATCTACGGGATCACTATTTTGCTCAATCAAAGTAGACAAAGGCACATCATTAAGATCACTAGGAGCACTTTTATTAGCAACAAATGTCATAAGAGCATCAACTTTTTCACTCAAAGAATTTATTTCTTCAACCGAATTAACTTTTTTACTAGTAGGTGCTCTTTCGGTATGCCATTGTGAATAATTTGCCATAATATTATCAAGCAATTTAGTAGCTACACCCAAAGTAATTTCCATAAAAGTACCACCCGTGACGGAATCTAAAAGATTTCTAGAGACAAAATTCAATCCCGCATAAAAAATTTGTATGATCATCCAAAGATTTAAACCATGTGTAGGACAATTTCTTAGTATCAATTTCATTCTTTCCCAAGATTGTGCAACATGCTCATGCTCAAGTTGCTTAAAATTCATGATTTGAGTTCTATGGGAAATAATTTTCGCGGGCGGAAAATACTTAATAATGAAAGCATCTTTGCATTTATCCCAAGAATCGATACTATTGCGAGGCAAAGAAGAAAACCAAATTTTTGCACGACCTCGCAAAGAAAACGGAAATAATTTCAACTTCACAATATCATTTTCCACATCTTTTTTCTTTTGCATATCGCATAATTCTACGAATGTGTTAAGATGGGACGCGGCATCCTCATTAGGAGTACCGGAAAACTGATCTTTCATAACAAGATTCAACAAAGCGGCATTAATATCACAAGATTCCGCACTAGTGGCGGGAGGAGTAATCGGAGTGCTAATAAAATCATTGTTGTTGGTATTGGAAAAGTCACACAACTTGGTGTTTTCTTGAGTCATCGTGACTATAAAAACAAGATTCCACACAAAAACAGATCTGACGAAAAAAAACAGCGAACGAAAAAGAGGGCGAATAAAACGGCAATTTTTTGTGAAGTGGGGAGATGAAAATGAGAGGCAAATGGCAAATAATGTAAATTGCAAGGAGACGAGATTTGTGATTAGGAACCTGATAGATGTTGATGATGTCTCCCCGGCAATGACGCCAGAAATTGGCAAGTTGACTAGAGACTATCTTGACTTGATCCTCCCTGGCAACGGCGCCAGAAATTCCTTTTGATGTCGCTTGAACTACGTCGGTATTTCCCCAAAGAGGAAGGGATGATGCAGCACAGCTACGGTAGGTATTTCCCTCAGTTATGAAACCAAGGTATCAATCCAGTAGGAGAACCAAGCAACACTATGTAAACGGTACCTGCACACAAAGAACAAATACTTGCAACCCGACGCGTAAGAGGGGTTGTCAATCCCTCCACAGTAAAAAGATAGATAAGTTTGTGGTAGATTGGATAAATAGATCTCGCAATAAAACAAAATAAAATAAATAAGGAAAAAGTGCAGCAAGGTATTTTTGGGTTTTTGGAATAATGGATCTGAAAATAAAAGTGGCAAATAATAGATCGGAAAGCAAATATGAAGAAGAATAGACCTGGGGGCCGTAGATTTCACTAGTGGCTTCTCTCGAGAAAAATAGCATAAGGTGGGTAAACAAATTACTGTTGGGCAATTGATAGAACTTCAAATAATTATGACGATATCCAGGGAATGATCATTACATAGGCATCACGTCCAAGATTAGTAGACCGACTCCTGCCTGCATCTACTACTATTACTCCACACATCGACCGCTATCCAGCATGCATCTAGTGTATTAAGTTCATGGAGAAACGGAGTAATGCAATAAGAACGATGACATGATGTAGACAAGATCTATTCATGTAGGAATAGACCCCATCTTGTTATCTTTAATGGCAACGATCAATACGTGTCTTTCTGCCCCTTCTGTCACTGGGAAAGAACACCGCACGACCGAACCCATCACAAAGCACCTCTTCCCATGGCAAGAAAAATCGATCTAGTCAGCCTAACTAAACCAAAGATTCAAAGAAGAAATACGAGGCTATAAGTAATCATGCATATAAGAGATCAAAAGAAGACTCAAATAACTTTCATGGATAAAATAGATCTGATCATAAACTCAAAGTTCATCGGATCCCAACAAACACACCGCAAAAAGAGTTACATCAAATAGATCTCCAAGAGACCATTGTATTGAGAATCAAAAGAGAGAGAGGAAGTAATCTAGCTACTAACTACGAACCCGTAGGTTTACAATGAACTACTCACGCATCATCGGAGAGGCACCAATGAGGATGATGAACCCCTCCGTGATAGTGTCTAGATTGGATCTGGTGTTTCTGGAACTTGCGGCAGCTGGAATTGTGTTTCGTCGACTCCCCTAGGGTTTTTGGATTTTCGGGGTATTTATAGAGCAAAGAGGCGGTGCGGGAGGCGGCCGAGGTGGGCACAACCCACCAGGGCGTGCCTGGGCCCCAAGGCGCGCCCAGGTGGGTTGTGCTCCCCTCGGAGGCCCCCTCTGGTACTTCTTTGTCCCACTGGATGTCTTCTGGTCCAAAAAAATCTCCAAAAAGTTTCGCTGTGTTTGGACTCCATTTGGTATTGATTTTCTGTGAAGTAAAAAATAAGCAAAAAACAGCAAATGGCATTGGGCACTATGTCAATAGGTTAGTCCCAAAAAATGATATAAAGTTGCTATAAAATGATTGTAAAACATCGAAGAATGATAATATAATAGCATGGAACAAGCAAAAATTATAGATACGTTGGAGACGTATCAGCAAGCAAGTAAATTGAAGCAAACTATATATGTGAAGCAATGCATTAGCAGTAATATATGTGAAGCAAACTACATCAAGCTAAGTGAATTAAGGTTGTGGTACCAGAGACAAGAACACAACTCACATGTATTACAAGTATACATAGTTGGATACAAATACAGTGCACACGAATTATACTTCAGCATGGTGGATAAGCAAAAACAACTATTTACAATAATTACTTTTATGTTTTAACTTGCAATTTTATCCATGTACCTGCAATCATCTATAAGCAAATAAATTACTCAGCTGTTTTCCCTAATGGAGGCAAACTTATGCATTCATAGCAATTGATTTCCCAACAGTTGATGAATAAAGAAGCAAGCAGTGTTATCAATAATACTGGGCCTTGAAATCATGCTTATGCAGGCAATTTAGAAGATTTCTCCCTCAATGCAGGGCCCAACACATCATTGCCAACATTAATGCAACAGAAAATCAAATGATGACTGCACCCGAGCAGTCAATGCATCAACAAGCCTGTAAGATGTAACAACATAAATAATAATGAAGCAAAGTGCTACAAGTAATCAAGTACATGGAGAATTGTAGTACATCAGGATCACAATGCATATGTATAAGAAGGAAAACTACAGAGAATTGCAAGGAAAACTATAGAGAGTTAGAAGGATCACCAACGAGATAAAATTTACCTTCATGTCCATTCGCTACTAATCGTTGTCGATACCAAAACAAGGAACTCTATGCCCACTCCTGTTTTCCTCATCATCACTACAATATTGCAGCATAGTATGATCAGTCCTATTTTCCTCATCCTCGCTCTCATGTCCATCCGCTACCATCTTTCCTTTTTTCTTAATGCCTTCAACAATTGCAGCATCAACGAGCACACGTTCCCGGCCCTTCCCACTCTCGTTTTCACCGGAACTTCCATAGTCATCATCAGCTTGCACCGGAACTTCCGTAGAGACATCATCCTGGTATGTTAGTCCACTACCACTGGGGCCCTTTTCCATTTCAGTTTCAGTCACACTCCACAAGTGTCTGTGCTCAAAGTTTTGCACAACTCGCCATTTTCCGTGCAAAAGAGTGTCTGGCAGATAGAACACCATTGTTGCTTGTGCTGTTAGAATAAAGGGATCATTCTTATACCAGCACCTTGTAGTGTTGATGCTTTTGAAGTGGCCATCATATTTGATTCGTCTCTTCTTCTTGCTACCAAGATCAAACCAGTCACAACGAAATAAGACAACCGAGCGATGGATGCCTCCGCTAGAGTTGTACTGCAACTCTACGATGCTTCTCAGCTGACCATAGAAGTGAATGTTCTCACCATCATGTGACCACTCAGTGACGATTCCACTATTCTGTGTCTTCCTTTTTTTCTCGCGGTCAACGGTGTGGTACCGGACACCGTCAGCAATGCATGCTGAATACACTCTCACTCGCTTATCCGGTAAGCATGCCAAAGCAAATAGATCATCACTGACCTTCTTCTCCTCATGCAACTTTCCAATATGCGCAAATAAACCATTTAGCAACAATGGTATTTAACAGTTGGTGAATAACACAGAAAACATAAAACATGTGGCTAAAGATCTCACATGATTCTTAAACCATTTGGCAAATCCCTTGGCAACCCTTTTATCAACATTGATCTGGCTTTCTTTCTCATTCAACTCTTCCTTGCATTTCCTGCAATGCCAACAAAACATGTGAATTAAAACATTAGGCTGGTGCCAACCCAAGCAAAAAATATAACGAGTGCACAAGATATAATGTACTCGATATATGGTAGAACCTCGGCGCAATTGCTGAGCACATACCAAACCATCTTGTCATACTCATCACCAGCCTCCAAGTATTGTGAGGCTCCAAGAAAGTCACACCATGGTTGAAAACTGAGACATCACCACTTTGCGAATCAGACCGCTCTCTATTTCTGCCCGGCTGGTTCCATCTTGTTTCCACATCGCCAAAGTATCTAGAGCAAAATGTCAAGCACTCATCAACAACATATGCTTTAGGAATCGACTTCAGGTCTTGCCGTGTTTCGCACATAACGCTTACAAGTAAGCAGCCTTCTTTCGATTGGGTACATCCAACTGTATTGCACAGGGCCTCTAAGCATTGCCTCTTTTGGTAAGTGCACCGCCAAATGGACCATCACGATGAAGAAAGCTGGAGGGAAAATCTTCTCGAGCTTGCAAAGAATAATTGGGATTTCTTTTTCAAGTCTTTCCAGAACAGTTAATTTGAGTGTTTTGCAGCACAGTTCTCTAAAGAAATTTTCCAGCTCAACAACCGCTTCATATATATCCTTGTCCATGATTCCTCGGAGGCCCGCCGGTAAAATCTTTTGGAGGAGGATGTGACAATCATGGGGTTTCAGTACTGAAATCTTGAATCCATCAGAAGTAACACACTTTGCTAGGTTAGCAGCATAACCATCTAGAAATCTCACCGCTCTTATGAATTCACAGAATGCAAGCTTTTGTTCTTTACTCATTGTATACCATGCTCGTGGCATTTCAAATGAACCTTCATCTTCATCATGCTGTAGATGCAAATCTTCTCTTATGCCCATGTCCTCCATATCAAGCCTAGAACTAACCGTGTCCTTTGTCTTCCCTTCAATGTTCAGAAACGTCCCTAGCAGATTCTCGCATATGTTTTTCTCAATGTGCATTACATCGAGATTATGCCTTAATTTCAGATCAGCCAGTATGGCAGGTCCCACAAACAAGACCTCTGGTCCCAACATTGACCTTCCTCACACTTTCTTTTCTTTGCAAGCTTTCCTGGTCTCTCATCTTTCACCTTTTCAAGTTGCTTCTCCAGCTCTTCTTTAGTGAATTCCGCTGGCTTGTCACGAGTTTTAGTCTCACCATTAAAATCTTTGCTTCTTCGCCAGCGATGGTTTCGGGAAAGAAAGCGGCGGTGCCCAATATAGCAGATCTTGTTCCTTATTCTCTTCGAGCAAGGGTCTTTGTCACAATGGACACATGCCTGATAACCCGCTATGATCCTCCCAGACAGAGTGTGTGGTGACCCACAAGTATAGGGGATCAATCGTAGTCCTTTTGATAAGTAAGAGTGTTGAACCAAATGAGGAGCAGATGGAAATGACAAGTGGTTTTCAGCAAGGTATTCTCTGCAAGCACAGAAATTGTCGGTAACCAATAGTTTGATTGCAAGATAATTTGTAACGAGCAAGTAATAGTAACGATAAATAAAGTGCAGCAAGGTAGCCCAATCCTTTTGTGGCAAAGGACAGACCAAAATGGTCTCTTATGATAAGCAAAGGGTTATTGAGGGTACACGGGAATTTCATCATATAACTTTCATCATGTTGGTTTGATTCGTGTTCGCTACTTTGATAATTTGACATGTGGGTGGACCGGTGCTTAGGTGTTGTTCTTACTTGAACAAACCTCCTACTTATGATTAACCCCCTCGCAAGCATCCGCAACTACGAGAAAAGTATTAAGATAAAATCTAACCATAGCATTAAACTTTTGGATCCAAATCAGTCCCTTACGAAGTAGCGCATAAACTACGGTTTAAGCTTCTGTCACTCTAGCAACCCATCATCTAATAACTACTCCACAATGCATTCCCTTAGGCCCAAGTATGGTGAAGTGCCATGTAGTCGACGTTCACATGACACCACTAAGGGAATCACAACATACATATCATCAACAAATCGAGCACATATCAAGTTCACATGATTACTTGCAACATGACTTCTCCCGTGACCTCAAGAACAAAAGTAACTACTCACAAATAATAATCATGCTCAAGATCGGAGGGGTATTAAATAGCATAATGGATCTGATCATATAATCTTCCACCAAATAAACCATATAGTAATCAACTACAAGATGTAATCAACACTACTAGTCACCCACAAGCACCAATCTAAGGTTCCGGTACAAAGATTGAACACAAGAGATGAACTAGGGTTTGAGAGGTGATGGTGCTGTTGAAGACGTTGATGGAGATGGCCCTCCCAAAGATGGGAGAGTTGTTGGTGATGACGATGACGATGATTTCCCCCTCAGGGAGGGAAGTTCCCCCGGCGGAATCGCTCCACCGGATTGCAAAAGTGCTCCTGCCCAAGTTCCGCCTCGAGACAACGGCGCTTCATCCCGAAAGTCCTCTCCATATTTTTTCTAGGTCAAAATAACTTATATACCAAAAGAGGGGCACCGGAGGTGGGCCAAGGAGGGCACAACCCACCAAGGCGCGCCTGGGGGGCCTAGCGCGCCCAGGTGGGTTGTGCCCACCTGGTGGGCCCCCTCTGGTAGTTATTTGCTCCAATAATTCTTAAATAATTCATAAAAAATCTCCGTGATGTTTCAGCTTATTTGGAGTTGTGCAGAATAGGTAGCTCTGACGTGCTTTTTCTGGTCCAGAATTCCAGCTGCCGGTATTCTCCCTCTTTGTGTAAACCTTGCAAATTATGAGAGAAAAGGCATTAGAATTACTCCCAAAAGCATTATTATGCATAAAAACATTATAAATAACAGTAGGTAAACATGATGCAAAATGGACGTATCAACTCCCCCAAGCTTAGACCTCGCTTGTCCTCAAGCGAAAAACCGATATCGAAAAACATGTCCACATGCTTAGAGAGAGAGGTGTCGATAAAAACAAAATACGGATAGAAGCATCATGTATATTATTATAACAGCAACAAACTTTATCATAGAACTCTTATCACATAACTTTTTTCATAAACTTCTCATGAACAAGTAACAATTCATCACAACATTGAAGTATAAAGCATAAACTCTATTGAAAACCAACAAACTATGTTCTCAGTCAACTTTGCGACTACAATTCATCATCTTTTCAGGAAGGGTCACGTATCGGAGCCTTTAGGCAAGTCCACATACTCAACCATCATTTAATCTTCCATGATTGCTAACACTCACAGCATACTCATGAACAAAAAGTTTCAACGGACACATAGAAAGATAGGGGCTTATAGTTTCGCCTCCCAACTTATTCACCTCAAGGGTGATGTCAACAATAATAGGGCCATTTACATTTGTGCCCCTAACTTGATCCCACTACTCAGATTTGCCCCTAATTTCGAAGGGTGCTCAAATTTGCCCCTCTGCCGTTAGGTGTCCTTATAGAAATGCCCTTCTGCGCTGTTACCGTCCGGTCAAAGGGCTTTGACCGTCTCGAAAAAAATAGCAAAAAAATTCAAAAAAATCTAAAATTTTGTGGGATCGAAGATAGTTAGGTGCGCAAGGTGCGCGCAATTTTTCGTGATGTTTAGACATACGAGGAGCGCATGCCAAAGAAAACGATAAATCTGTACGCCTATGAATAGTAAATTCAAAAAAATGCAAGAAAATTCAAAAAATTATGAAATTTTTTGGCATCCAAAATGATCGGTGTCGCAAGGTGTGTGCAAAATTTTGTTATCAAATGGCATGCGAGGAGCTCTAGAAAAAAAAACAAAATAGTGTATTTTTTCAAAGTTTTTTCCGAGCCATATTTTGTTTTTTTCTCCACAAGCTCCTACAATGTCCAAACACAACAAAATTTTGTACAGACCTTGCGCAGCCGAGCATCTTGGATGCCAAAAAATTTCATATTTTTTTGAATTTTCTTGCTATTTTTTTGAATTTACTGTTCATGGGCATACATATTTACTATTTTTCCTTTGCCCTGAGCTCCTAGAGTGTCCAAACATCATGACAATTTGCACGCACCTTGCGCACTTGAGTATCCTCTATCCCACAAAATTTCAGATTTTTTTGATTTTTTTTGCTATTTTTTTGAGACGATCAAAGCCCTTTGACGCCCTTTGACCGGACGGTAACGGCGCAGAAGGGCATTTCTATAAGGGCAACTAACGGCAGAGGGGCAAATTTGAGCACCCTTCGAAATTAGGGGCAAATCTGAGTAGTGGGATCAAGTTAGGGGCATAGATGTAAATGTCCCACAATAATAACTCATGCCCACCCATATTCAACTGGATATATGTGCCTAGATCTTTCCTCACCACATGATGCTTGCAAAAGAGAAAATAAAAAGGAATAGAGAAGAATACTTTGACTCTTGCATAAAAGTAAATACATAAAGGTAAAAGATAGGCCCTTCGCAGAGGGAAGCAGAGGTTGTCGTGCGCTTATTTGTTTGTATGCCAAATCCCTTAATGCAAAAGAACGTCACGTTATATTGCCCCTTATGATAGCAACCTTTATTATGCAGTCTGTCGCTTTTATTCTTTGCCATCACAAGTTCATACAACACTCAATTTTCTCTTACACTAAATGATCCAACACTTTTAGAAGCAATTTTTATTGCCTTATTGCACCGATGATAACTTACTTGAAGGATCTTACTCAATCCATAGGTAGGTATGTTGGACTCTCAAAATGAGATTTGGGTTAAGGGTTTTGGATGCACAAGTAGTATCTCTACTTAGTGCGGAATTTTTGGCTAGAAAAGATACTGAGCAAGCACCACATGTTAAAGGATCTATGACAATATAACTTCTATGTGAATATGAACAAACATAAATCATTATGTTGTCTTCCTTGTCCAACGTCAACTATTTTGACACAAAATATTTAATGGGGGCTCACAATCATAAAAGATGTCCAAGATAGTGTATTATCATGTGAATATTCTCTTCCCTTATTAATTCTTTCATGAGTTGCATCATTGACCAATGCTATGTTTGTCAATCTCCAACAAATTTTACCACTTATACTTTTCCTTATGTGATGTCATTACTTACCATAAGATTAGTACATGATATTTTTCATTTATTTTCCTTTCTTTTTATTAAGACATAAAAGTAAATAATGCAAAACTCAAACTGCTCTTTATTATATATCTCGCACACGATTACATCGATTGATAGATCACTAAGCAAACACTCGAAAAGAAAGGATCGAACTAAAAAAATTATTCAACTAAATCAAAAGATAACTAAGGATTGAACTAAGATAAGTAAAGGCAAAAGATAGTGACTGTGATATGATACTGGGGCACCTCCCCCAAGCTTGGCACAAGCCAAGGGGAGTGCACATACCCAATACTCAAGTCTCCTTTGGTGATGAAGAAGGTGGTGGTGGTGATGAGGTAGTAGCGGTCTTATCTTCAGGTTTCCATGGCAAAGGCTCGCCATCATAAGAGGAGGAGTGAGTCTCGCGAGTCCTGCAACTGGCAGCCAAACTCACACCTTTAAACCTTGCCTCATATTCAAAGACTTGGTTTTGGAGATCATAGATTTGGCTCTGCAGAAAGTTGATTTGCTCGTTGAAGGTGAAGACGATGTCCTTCATGGATTTACCATCCACCTTGAGATCACGGGTATAGTCCGCGATCATAAGGTGATTGGCATTGCGTCCACGTTCCACCATCCCCTTGCACTTGAAGACCTCCTACTCCATAGCTTCAAGCCTGGCATCCACGGTCCCCGTCCCCTTGGGGCCCTGGACGTCGCGGACGTGGAGCACCCCCTCACGCATCTCGATGGCCTGAGGGTGCTGCATCACCTCCCGCAAATACGGATTGATGACGTTCTCGAAGAACTTGTCCTTGGAGAAGCTCGAAGCGGCCATGGTGATCTAGATCTGTCAGAAAATAGCAAGAAAGAAGAACAGAAGCTTTCTCCACGATACGGTGGTCAATACGTTCGGGGGGTATATAAAGATTTTTTATCTTGGGAAACAAGTAAACGAGAGAAAAATGGAGTCCGAAAGGTACCCGAGGTGGGCACAACCCACAGGCGCGCCCTGGTGTCTTGTGCCCACTAGGGTTGCCTTCCTGGTTGTTTCTTATTTTCCTAATTTTTGTTATATTCCAAAACTGACAAAAAATATTTTTGCGGATTTTTCGGAGTCCGTTTACTTACCGTATCACGTACCTCCTCTTTTTTCATGATTCTGGAGCGTTCCGGAAGGTTTCTTTTATGTGTTCCTCCGATGTCATGGTTTGAATAATATTGCTTTCAATATTAATAGGCGTACCTGAGATATAGTGTTTAATTCTTTGGCCATTGACAACCTTCGGGTTAGTGCCTTCGGCATTATTTATTTTGATAGCTCCAGAACGATAAACTTCTTCGATAACACAAGGTCCTTCCCATTTGGAGAGAAGCTTCCCTGCAAAGAATCTGAAATGAGAGTTGTACAAAAGGACATATTCACCCACTTTGAACTCACGCTTTTGGATTCTTTTATCATGCCATCTTTTAACTTTTTCTTTAAACAACTTGGCATTTTCATAAGTTTGGGTTCTCCATTCATCTAGTGAGCTAATATCAAATAACCTCTTTTCACCGGCAAGTTTGAAGTCATAGTTGAGTTCTTTGATTGCCCAATATGCTTTATGTTCTAACTCAAGAGGCAGATGACAAGCTTTCCCATATACCATTTTATAAGGAGACATACCCATAGGATTTTTATAAGCTGTTCTGTAAGCCCAAAGTGCATCATCTGATTTCTTAGACCAATTCTTTCGGGACCTATTAACAGTTTTTTGTAGAATTAATTTTATTTCTCTATTGTTAAGTTCAACTTGACCACTAGACTGAGGATGATAGGGTGATGCAATTCTATGGTTAACATCATACTTAGCAAGCATTTTACGGAAGGCACCATGAATAAAGTGTGAACCACCATCAGTCATTAGGTATCTAGGGACTCCAAACCTTGGGAAAATAACTTCCTTAAGCATTTTAATAGAGGTGTTGTGATTAGCACTACTAGTTGGAATAGCTTCTACCCACTTAGTAACATAATCAACAGCAACCAAAATATGTGTATACCCATTAGAGGAAGGAAAAGGTCCCATATAATCAAAACCCCAAACATCAAATGGTTCAACTGCAAGAGAATAATTCATAGGCATTTCCTGACGCTTACCAATATTACCTATTCATTGACATTTATCACAAGATAAAACAAACTTACAGGAATCCTTGAAGAGAGTAGGCCAATAAAAACCAGATTGCAATACCTTGTGAGCAGTTCTATCTCCCGCATGATGTCCTCCATAAGCTTCGGAGTGACATTTCCGTAGGATTTGTTCCTGTTCATGCTCAGGTACACAACGTCTAATAATACCATCTACTCCTTCCTTATAAAGATGTGGGTCATCCCAAAAGTAATTTCTTAAATCGTAGAAGAATTTTTTTATTTTGTTGGTATGTGAAACTAGGTGGTATATATTTTGCAACAATGTAATTAGCATAGTCAGCATACCAAGGAGTGTTATGAGAAACATTTATTGCAGCTAGTTGCTCATCAGGAAAGCTATCATTAATAGGTTGTGGGTCATCAAGAATAGTTTCTAACCTAGACAAGTTATCAGCTCCTTTTCTATCAGTGATATGTAAATCAAATTCTTGTAACAGGAGAACCCATCTAATGAGTCTAGGTTTAGCATCTTTCTTTTCCATAAGATATTTTATAGCAGCATGATCAGTGTGAACAGTAACTTTAGAGTCTACAATGTAGGATCTGAATTTGTCACAAGCAAACACAACTGCTAAAAATTCTTTTTCAGTAGTAGCATAGTTTCGTTGAGCACTGTCTAGAGTTTTACTAGCATAATGGATAACATTTAGTTTCTTATCAACTCTTTGTCCTAGAACAGCACCAACAACATAATCACTAGCATCACACATAATTTCAAAAGGCAGGTTCCAATTGAAGGAAATATGCCCAAGAGGCAATAATAAAGTTGTTATTTATATTTCCTTATATCATGATGAATGTTTATTATTCATGCTAGAATTGTATTAACCGGAAACTTAGTACATGTGTGAATACATAGACAAACAGAGTGTCACTAGTATGCCTCTACTTGACTAGCTCGTTGATCAAAGATGGTTAAGTTTCCTAGCCATAGACATGAGTTGTCATTTGATGAACGGGATCACATCATTAGAGAATGATGTGATTGACATGACCCATCCGTTAGCTTAGCACTATGATCGTTTAGTTTGTTGCTATAGCTTTCTTCATGACTTATACATGTTCCTCTGACTATGAGATTACGCAACTCCCGAATACCGGAGGAACACCTTGTGTGCTATCAAACGTCACAACGTAACTGGGTGATTATAAAGATGCTCTACAGGTGTCTCCGATGGTGTTTGTTGGGTTGGCATAGATCGAGATTAGGATTTGTCACTCCGATTGTCGGAGAGGTATCTCTGGGCCCTCTCGGTAATGCACATCACGATAAGCCTTGCAAGCAATGTGACTAATGAGTTAGTTGCGGGATGATGCATTACGGAACGAGTAAAGAGACTTGCCGGTAAGGAGATTGAACTAGGTATGAGGATACCGACGATCGAATCTCGGGCAAGTAACATACCGATGACAAAGGGAACAACGTATGTTTTTATGCAGTTTGACCGATAAAGATCTTCGTAGAATATGTGGGAGCCAATATGAGCATCCAGATTCCGCTATTGGTTATTAACCGAAGATGAGTCTTGGTCATGTCTACATAGTTCTCGAACCCGTAGGGTCCGCACGCTTAACGTTTGATGACGATCGGTATTATGAGTTTATGTGTTTTGATGTACCGAAGGTAGTTCAGAGTCCCGGATGAGATCACGGACATGATGAGGAGTCTCGAAATGGTCAAGACATGAAGATTGATATATTGGAAGACTATATTCGGACACCGAAATAGTTCCGAGGTGTATCGGGTATTTTCCGGATTACCGGGGGGTTACCGGAACCCCCCGGGGGGTTATTGGGCCTCATGGGCCTAGTAGTGGAAGAGAGGAGGCAGGCCATAGGGTGGCGCACGCCCCCCCTAGCCCAAACCGAATTGGACTAGGGGGGCTGGCCCCCCTTTCCTTCTCTCCTCCCTCTCCTTCCCCCTTCTCCTTGTTGGAATAGGAAAGGGGGGGCCGAATCCTACTTGGAGTAGGATTGCCCCCCCCATGGCGCGCCTCCTCCCCTTGGCCGGCCTCCTCCTCCCTCCCCCCTTTATATACATGGGAAGGGGGCACCCCAAAGACACACAAGTTTATTTCTTAGCCGTGTGCGGTGCCCCCCTCCACAGTTTTCCACCTCGGTCATATTGTCGTAGTGCTTAGGCGAAGCCCTGCGTCGGTAACTTCATCATCACCGTCACCACGCCGTCGTGCTGACAAAACTCTCCCTCGGCCTCAGCTGGATCTAGAGTTTGAGGGACGTCACCGAGCTAAACGTGTGCAGATCGCGGAGGTGCCGTGCGTTCGGTACTTGATCGGTTGGATCGCGAAGACGTTCGACTATATCAACCGCGTTACTAAACGCTTCCGCTTTCGGTCTATGAGGGTACGTGGACACACTCTCCCCGCTCATTGCTATGCTTCTCCTAGATAGATCTTGCGTGATCGTAGGAATTTTTTTGAAATACTACGTTCCCCAACACCAATCAGGTGGTTGAACAATAGGTGCAGAAGTTAAGGCTTTCTTAAGTGTTTCAAAGGCTTCTACACAATCATCATCAAAAACAAACGGAACATCCTTTTGTAAAAGATTTGTAAGAGGCCTAGAAATTTTAGAGAAGTTTTAATAAACCTCCTATAGAAACCAGCATGACCGAGGAAACTATGAATGCCTTTGATATCTTTCGGACATGGTATTTTCTCAATTGCATCAACTTTAGCTTTATCCACCTCAATACCTCGTTCAGAAATTTTATGCCCCAAGGCAATACCTTCATTAACCATAAAGTGACACTTCTCCCAATTCAAGACAAGATTAGTTTGCTCACATCTCTGCAAAACTCGATCAAGGTTGCTTAAGCAATCATCAAAAGAAGTTCCGTAAACGGAAAAGTCAACTATGAAAACCTCAACAATCTTTTCACAAAAATTAGAGAATATAGCAGTCATACATCTTTGAAAGGTAGCAGGTGCATTGCATAAACCAAAAGGCATACGTCTATAAGTATAAGTTCTAAAAGGACAAGTAAAGGTGGTTTTCTCTTGATCAGGTTGTGAAACAGGTATTTGAGAAAAACCAGAATATCCATCAAGGAAGCAAAAGTGTGTGTGCTTTGATAATCTTTCTAGCATTTGATCAATAAAAGGCAAAGGGTAATGATCTTTTCTAGTTGCTTTATTTAATTTCCTAAAATCAATCACCATTCTATAGCCAGTGACAATTCTCTGTGGAATAAGTTTATTTTTATCATTAGGAACAACAGTAATACCTCCTTTCTTAGGGACACAATGAATGGGACTTACCCATCTACTATCAGCTATAGGATAGATTATACCTGCTTCCAGAAGTTTTAATATTTCAGTTCTTACCACTTCTTTCATCTTAGGATTCAAACATCGTTGATGATCAACAACGGGTTTAGCATCAGGTTCCATATTAATCTTGTGCTGACATAGAGTGGGACTAATGCCCTTAAGATCATCAAGAGTATATCCAATGGCAGCTCGGTGCTTCTTCAGAATTTTCAATAATCTTTCTTCTTCATGTTCTGAAAGGTTAGCACTAATAATAACAGGATATATCTTTTTCTCATCAAGATAAGCATATTTCAAAGTGTCTGGCAATTGTTTTAGTTCAAACACAGGATTACCTTTAGGCGGAGGAGGTCCTCCTAGAGTTTCAATAGGCAAATTATGTTTAAGCAGAGGTCGATGTTCAAAGAAAATTTTATCTATCTCATTTCTTTCATGCATATGCATATCATTTTCATGGTCTAGAATATATTGTTCTAGTGGATCAGTAGGAGGCACGGCAATAGAAGAAAGACCAATTATTTCATCCTTATTAGGTAATTCTTTCTTATGAGGTTGCCTATTAAACTTGGAAAAATTAAATTCATGAGACTCATCACCAAAGCGAACACTGACAGTTTGTTTAAGACAATCTTTGACAGTGTTCAAGAAAGGTCGACCAAAGATAATGGGACAAAAGTCATCTTGTGGGGAACTAAGAACTAGAAAATCAGTAGGGTATTTTATTTTACCACACAAGACTTCAACATCTCTAATAATCCCAAGTGGTGTGATGGTGTTTCTATTGGCAAGTTTAATAGTAACATCTATGTCTTCTATTTCAGCGGGTGATATGTCATTCATAATTTCTTGGTATAAGGTAAAAGGAATAGCACTAACGCTAGCACCTAAGTCACATAAATCATGATAAAAATGATCTCCTATTTTGACTGAGACAACAGGCATGCCAGCAACAGGTCTATGTTTATCTTTTTCATCGGGTTTGGCAATTCTAGCAGCTTCATCACAGAAGTAAATAACATGCCCATCAATATTTTCTACCAAGAGATCATTAACCATTGCAACACTAGGTTCTACTTTGATTTGTTCAGTAGGTTTAGGTGCTCTAATATTACTTTTATTGACCATGGTTGAAACCTTAGCATGTTCCTTTATCCTAACAGGGAAAGGTGGTTTTTCAATATAAGCCGTAGGCACAACTGGATCAACATTGTAAATAATAGTTTCATCTTTAACCACAACCGGTTCTTTAATTTATTCTTTAATAGGTGGATGATATTTAAACCACTTCTCCTTGGGGAGATCAACATGAGTAGCAAATGATTCACAGAAAGAGGCTACTATCTCAGAGTCAAGTCCATATTTAGTGCTAAACTTGTGAAAGGCATCGGTATTCATAAAAGATTTAACACAATCAAACTTAAGCTTAATACCTGACTCTTTACCTTTGTCGAGTTCCCAATCTTCAGAGTTGCGTTTAATTCTTTCAAACAGGTCCCACCTGAATTCAATAGTCTTCTTCATAAAAGAACCAGTACAAGAAGTATCGAGCATGGATTGATCATCACGAGAAAGCCGAGCATAAAAATTCTGAATAATAATTTCTCTTGAGAGCTCATGATTGGGGCATGAATATAAAATTGACTTAAGCCTCCCCCAAGCTAGAGTGATACTTTCTCCTTCACGAGGCCAAAAGTTATATATATAATTCCGATCACGATGAACTAGATGCATAGGATAAATTTTTTGGTGAAATTCCAATTTCAATCGATTCCAGTTCCAAGATCCAATATCATCGCATAGCCTATACCATGCCAATGCTTTTCCCTTCAAAGATAAAGGGAAAAACTTATTCTTAGCTTCATATTCGGGTAAACCTGCAAGCTTAAATAATCCACAAATTTCATCTACATATATCAAGTGCATATCAGGATGTTCAGTTCCATCTCCTGCATAAGGGTTAGCTAGCAGTTGTTCTATCACACCCGAAGGAATTTCATAACCAATATTTTCAGTAGGTGCAGTAGGTTTAGGGATAACTAATTTTGGTTCCGGTCGAGGTGAAGATACCCCGAACAAACCCCTCAAAGGATTGTTCTCCATAGTAACAAGTGACAATAAATTTCAGCAAGTAGTAATAATTTTTCCTTACCAATTTCTACTTACCAAGAGCGCTTCACTCCCCGGCAACGGTGCCAGAAAAGAGCCTTGATGACACACAAGTATAGGGGATCAATAGTAGTCCTTTCAATAAGTAAGAGTGTCGAACCCAACGAGGAGCAGAAGGAAATGACAAGTGGTTTTCAGCAAGGTATTCTCTGCAAGCACTGAAATTGTCGGTAACCAATAGTTTGATTGCAAGATAATTTGTAATGAGCAAGTAATAGTAATGGTAAATAAAGTGCAGCAAGGTAGCCCAATCCTTTTGTGGCAAGGGTAGGTCAAAACGGTCTCTTATGATAAGCAAAGCTTTCTTGAGGGTACACGGGAATTTCATCATATCACTTTCATCATGTTGGTTTGATTCGTGTTCGCTTCTTTGATAATTTGACATGTGGGTGCACCAGTGCTTAGGTTCTGTTCTTACTTGAACAAACCTCCTACTTATGATTAACCCCCTCGCAAGCGTCCGCAACTACGAGAAAAGTATTAAGATAAAATCTAACCATAGCATTAAACTTTTGGATCCAAATCAGTCCCTTACAAAGTAGCGCATAAACTAGGGTTTAAGATTCTGTCACTCTAGCAACCCATCATCTAATAACTACTCCACAATGCATTTCCTTAGGCCCAAATATGGTGAAGTGCCATGTAGTCGACGTTCACATGACACCACTAAGGGAATCACAACATACATATCATCAAAATATCAAACACATATCAAGTTCACATGATTACTTGCAACATGACTTCTCTCATGACCGCAAGAACAAAAGTAACTACTCACAAATAATAATCATGCTCAAGATCAGAGGGGTATTAAATAGCATAATGGATCTGAACATATAATCTTCCACCAAATAAACCATATAGTAATCAACTACAAGATGTAATCAACACTACTAGTCACCCACAAGCACCAATCTAAGGTTCCGGTACAAAGATTGAACACAAGAGATGAACTAGGGTTTGAGAGGAGATGGTGATGTTGAAGATGTTGATGGAGATGGCCCTCCCAAAGTGTCGGGGTACACAAACAGGGGTGTATGTTTCCCCTAACTTGTGCACGGATAGTAGGCCTCCGACCCGGCAACACCGAGCATTCAAGACAAAACCAAGCCAGAGAGACAGCCTTTTGAGGAATCAAGGGGTGGATCAAGAAGACCAAGACAAGCCAAGACAACAAGATATCACCAAGGAAAAGCCTCCCTTGCCGGGCAAGCGAGCCTGGTCAGGTCGAGGCCACCCCGAAGACAAGTCCCAAGACTTCCTCGACAAGGATTGCCAGGGCCACTGGCGGCCTACATCCCCGCCAAAGACTCCACCACTCCACCGCATCACAACGCAAGTCATCCATCAATTCGGTGTCGAGCCCCCAGATAACTAAGTGGCTGTCATTTGGCACATGGCAGCCATTTAGGAGGGAGATCACCTCTATATGACACCCGTCCAGAGGCGTGTCAAGCAGACAGGTGGAAGATGACTAGAGCGGCACAGCAGGCCTGCCGGGCCGCATCCACAGCATGACACATGGCAGTGCATTTAGTGCGCTTTGTCCTAACTGCCAGAGTTAGGTATGATAGCACTGTTAGCTATCTAATCGCTGGATAATGACCATTTTGCCATTGTGGTAACCCCTTAGCCTATAAAAGGCGGACTGTGGCAACCTTAGAAAGGATTCGGACCCTCGTGTACTCATAAGCGCATAGCTGCTCTCCCCGAGGCGACCTTGCCGGGCTCGAGCGCCGCGCATTCTTCACGGTCTCTCCATCAATCCACCAAAGCAGGAGTAGGGTTTTATGCTTCTCAGCGGCCCGGACCTGGGTAAAAACCACCAGCGTCATCACTGCCGTGCTGTCCCATGGCCTCCGCTCTTTGTGCAATGCGCCCTCCCCCCTGCCAAACCACAAAGGGGCTGATGGCCCCATAGGTGGCCGTGTTCTACCATGACATCTTTGGTGCGCCAGGTAGGGGGAACGCTTGTGCGAACTCGAAGGTGTGAACAGCGCATCAAGCTACACGGGCGTCAGCATCGACGCTCGCATCATCAGCGGCTCCCGAGGAGAGAGGTGATGCTGCTCCCTCGGTCCGCCTTGCCCGGGCCCTGTCGCCCGTGCCCACCGCAACCGCGGCGGTGGCGGGAACAGGAGATGGAGGCGGTGCGACGGTCCCGAGCCGCTCGGGCGGCGTGACCACCTCACTACCCCTATCCCAAGGAGAAGGACGAGACATGCGGCAACACTGTCCTCCTGGCGGGTTCCCGCCAAGCATGCCCGATGACTGATAGAATCACTAAGGCAAGCGGAAAGTATGGTATGTGGCCTCCTCCTCCTCCACTTTCACTCGTCAACGATCGAAGCTGCGCATGGGGTGGCATCTTCGACGTCGATAAGCCCACGCGGAACTCGGTCCAGCATTTACCCCGCTGAGGGAAAATCCTGAGTGAAGCGCTGGTGTAAATACGTTGATTGACGCCCCGGCAAGCGCGCTCTGGCAGGGCTGTCCGCGCCAGCGTGACCTTATGGCTACAGTCGTGGTATCATCAACAGCAAAAGGGAGAGGAGAGAGGAGTCGACCCTTCCTTTTTCGCTATACGTTGTCACCTGTAGGTGTTCTATTATCCCCTCCGGCCCTTGCCGGTGGTGGACGTGCAACTAATAAACTGCCAAGTTCCCCTCTTACACGTGTTTTTCATGTTGATTCTGCAGACTTGAGGTGGGTACGCGAATGTTGTCCTCTCCAAGTATGCGGACGTGATAAACAACCGCGGCAACGGAAGGAGAGAAGCATAAAAAAAGCTAAGTCAACATGCTCACCAACTCTCCCTCCAGAGTTTTGCATTTGCTTATCCCTCAGACACCCAAGTTTTTTTTGTATGGTTAAATCTTTTGTGTGATGGCACCATGCGAATTTGTCTGCGCCTCTGCTTTGTTTTCGAGCCTGCTCAACAAAGTGGGCGGCTGCGTCAAAGACTCCTAAGGAAAAACCTACCAGGGCATGTCCTCGCCAGCTGAATGCTAAGGACCCGCTCCTCATAGCAATCGCGGCAGCATGCTACTGGCGGGCAACCAAAACGCACAAAAAGAAGCCAACCATATGAGCATCCATGGGTAATACACAAGGGGGATAACATGCGCTTAAGCTTAATTAAATATCGGTTCGACAAGAGCAAAAGCAAATATAGTGCGGGACCTAAACACGAGACATGCATTGTGTTTTCGTTACAGGGCACCACGGCAACAAGAATGGTTCCCGGCTGTGCCTGGCGGTCTTCTCAGACCCTGGGGACGGAAAGAACCTTGTCGGCAAAGGGGCCAGCCTTCTCCTCGGCAGCAGAAACATCAGCGCCTGCCGGCAGCCTCCTGAAGCCATCGGCAAGGTCGAGGTCCGGATGGCGGAAGGCGAGATTGCTCAAGACCATGAAGATGGCGTCGCGGGCGAGCTTTAGGGATTCGTGGACGAAGCATGCGTCCCTCTCGTCCTCATACGTCTTCAACCCTTCAATCAACCCCTCAAAGAAGAGCGACAGCTTGACACTGGGAACCTCATGTTGGCCCACTGAGAAAGCCCAGCTCTTCATCTTCATTGTTGCAATCTGGGCAGAGAGGCGCTCGGCGATGTCCACCAGATTCTTGATCCAGAGGTCGCGCTGCCCGACTTGGTTTGCCAGCTTGTCCTCTGCATCTTTTCGGTGGAGTCTTGCGTTGTCCAGGTCCTTCATCAGCTGCCTCTCACGGGCGTCGACAGACTCAATCTTGCTTTCCAGAGTCCCAAGCCGTGCCTTCATATCAGTGATGGAGCTGTTGGCAATGTTAAGGTCTTGGGTCTTGGATGAAAGCTGCGATTGCACCTCTTTCAGAAGGATTTCTACCTTCTGCACTTCCTCCTTGAGGGCTGCAGCTTCCTTGGCACTCCCGGCAAGCTCCTCTGTCAGTTTGGCCACCTGTTGGTCGAGATCAGCTTTGGCAGTGGATGCAGCGGCAAGGTCATCAGCAATCTTCTTCAGCTGGGCAGCAGAATCATGGGTGAGCGTGTCAAGGGCCGCCTTGTGCTTGTCCTCCAGATCCTTCGTACGCTGCTGGATGAGGACCTCCAGCTCCTTGTCCTTGTTGCAGAGAGTGGTCTTGAGATTCTCTTCCTGGGAAGAGATTTCCTTCTCTTTGGCGTTCAGAAGCGCTACGCGCTCCGCCAAACGAGCTTCCCGGGCGGCGACGTCCTCCTTGGCCATTGTGATCACCTCCTATTACCGCTGAAGGATTTGGAACTGCTTGTTGTGCCACTCACGCAGTTCATTGCCCTTGTCCATCAGCTTCTGATCTATGAGGTTGGCGTAGTTGCATTGCTCCTTGAGTGCCTGCCCCTTCTGGTTGTACCTGTTTTGCATCTCCTTGATGCCTGCTGCCACGGACTCCAGAAAGGACAGGTCCAGGACTGCGCTGACCGAGTCTTCGGCCTCTTCGGCTTCCTGAGATAGCGGTGCCATGATGCGTTGGATCTCCTCATCAAGATCTACACTCACTGCCGCGGGTGAGCCGGGGGCTCCATGACCGGGTTGGGCAAGGACCAGGGCCAGACTGCTCGAAGATGGTTGCAGGGTCGCGGTCGAGGTGCCAAACTGGGAAGGAGGGCTCATGGTCTGGAGGGGAACCTTCTCTTCGACCACTGCCTCCAGTCCTGGCGCACTACCGGGGGCCTTCGCTGGGACCTCTCTGACATCCCCGGCAGTGTGTTCCTGGCCTTCCGCGGCAGTGATCTTGGCGGCCTCTTCAGCAACATCTTTGCCGATGCTGGCCACCTCCTCCAGCAGCTCTGGTTCCTCGGCCATCAGGACTGCAAGCAAGATCAGCGAGCGATGACAAGGAAATAATATGCGTCAGAGAGCCGGAGACTTGAAGCAAAAATAAAACGAGCAACAGAAGGCAAAGAGTGGGCAAATTACCTGGAGATATTTGCCATGGGAGGGCATCGGTTTCCCCAGCAACACACGTTGCCGGGGCATGACCCTCGCCCCCTTCCTCGGTAGTCACGACGTTAGCATGGGCCGATCCTTCCGTGGAGGCCCTTGCCGGGGATTTCTCGGCTTGGGCATCGGGCAGGGTAAGCCACTCCTTGGGAGCCTCGCTCTGGACAAGCTCTCACTTTCCCTTGGCGGAAGAAGGGACTCGCTCTCCCATGCCCTCGCTGGTGGGGAGGGCCTGCCCCATACCTTCGTGCCGGGGACTTGGCTGGGGGCTTGGCGCTGGATCATTCACGCTACCTCCCACCAAGCCCGTGCCCTCCGAAGTCCCCGACAACTCCACTTGCTTGGATCGCTTGGCCCGGTGGGTGAGGGTCTCTTCCTCATCTCTACCAAAAACAACAAAGCAAGATTGGGTCAGCAAACCTACAAGTGCATGATGCCTTGACAAGAAGAGATGACGTCTTCCTTACTCTGAATCAATGAGCATGGTGCCCAGCGCAAACTCCATAGGCGGTGGGGTCGCTCTGCCTCTCTTCAGGGTCGGAGGGGCGGTGCTTCCCGGCAGCTTCAAGCCTTTTGAGGAGGTCAGGGGCTCCAGCGAGGACGAACTGCGCGAAGAGGTCGAGCTTGATTCGGAGCTGGGGTCGACCCCTATGATTGCTCGCCGCTTGGTGGGAGGGGTCTTGGCCCCAGAAAGGCGAGAAGAATGGCGGCGCACCGCGTCCGGCCCATCGCCCTTAGAGATGGTCTTCTTCTCCCTCTTGGCGACGGGCGCACGGACAGGGGTCGCAATTCCCCGGCTAGGCCGCCTGCGGGGACGCTGCTCCAGGTCTGGTTCGGGGGCTTGAGGGCCCGCTGTGTGCCACTCCTCCTTGGGCTGCTCCACCTCCTCGGCCTCGTCCTTTTCCTGGGCTTCCGCTGCCATAGCATACAAGGCTTCGATTCCGGCAGGCTCATCCCCGGCAGGATCACCCTCGGCAGGCTCGTCCTCGGCAGTCTCCTCCGTGGCGTGCCCCTTGCTCCTGCCGTGAGAAGAACCCTCGTCTTCGGCCTCCTCCTCTTCCTCCTCCTCCGCTCTTCTGGGCTTTGCCTTCCCGGCAGCCCGAAGCGCCTTGTCCTCCTCAATCCGCCTCTTGATAAACTTCGCCTCCACCATGGAGGTGCGCTTGAACATGTTGCTCTCCACTCTGGAGGCCCTTTCCTCCAGACCAGAGACCCACTCCATCTCTGCGTCGAGCTCGGGTAATTGCCAATCAGGCGCAACCCCGTAAGCGTTGCAATCAGGCATCCACTTCAAAATCTAGTCCCGAGCAGAGTTGATATTCAGCGGGACGACACTTGCCAGCAATTTGAACGGCCCAAGTCTCTCGAACAGATATTCACACAGCCAGCCATGGCCGTAGACCGACAAGTTGTTGGTAAGGCCTGGATACAGGCGCATCCTATCCCCAGCGTCTCCATACCGCCAGGCGAACCTATCCCTCTTCTGCAGCGGCGCGTGCGGCGTCGAAGGAAATCGGCCCCCACCTGTTCGATGGTTAGCCTGGCAGCTTTAAGGCGGGCAATCCTGTTCAGCGCCGGGCGAAGCCTATCGTCGGTGAGGCCCAGTTCCCTCCACTCATTGCCGTGCACAACGCACTCCGTCTGCTTTCGGCAGTACTCTGGAGCTTCCTCATCCTGGATCCAGCACCAGTCCGCCCTCCATTCTTCCCATCTTCCCCGCTGCTGACCAAGAAGATAATCCCAAGCATTCCTCTTTTCCTGGGGGATCCAACTAATGTTCCCCGAACGGTGTGCTTTGTTTTCAACACGCGTAACGAAAAAATGCCTGAACAGATCCACGTTGGGGGCTACTCCGACGAAGTTCTAGCACAGATGGGCAAAAGTCGCCATGCACGCCATTGAATTTGGCATGAAATCCAAAAGGTGGAATCCGTACACCACCATCATCGCCTCAAAGAAATCAGAGAAGGGAGGGCTGAGGCCACAAAGGAAATACGCGCAGAAAAAGCGATATGAATTTGGCGGGTCCTCTTTCCCCTCTGCCAAACCCGCGGGTGTGTCGTGCCCCTTTGGGACTTCCCTTCCCCACATGTATGCATACCTCACAACCAGGGTGTTGCTATCCAAGCTAGACGGGAAGAACACTACATCTTCCTGCCGCTTCCTGTCCAACTCCGCCGCCATCTTCTTCTTCCCCTTCGCCGTGGTTTCCTTCGTGGTGGTCGGCCGCTTCCCCCTTCCGGTGGCTTTCTTCCCCATCCTTCAGGGCCGTAAGGAAGGTGGGAGAATGGATGGAAGATTGGAGGCGAATGTGGGCGCAGGAGCGATCGCTTGGCTTGAGGAAGAAGATGATGGAGGGTGAAACGGATGCAAATGAGCAGTGCCCTTTCGCGTTTTCTCTTTTATGGGGAATGAACATGGGGGAGGATGGCTCTTCGCAGCTTTCTCTCAGAAAGTTACAGTTTTACATTAACTGCTATAGTCCCACGACCTGCGGTAATTGCGCGGAGTGGACATTGAGTCGACTGGTCATCATGACAAACCGCTGCACGCGCAGCGTTCCTTCGACATGTGTTCGTGCACTGTTTGGGGCCTAAGCCAACGTGCCCGGCGACATGTATGGCTCAGGCCTGGGGGCTTCTGTCGGGGTACACAAACAGGGGTGTATGTTTCCCCTGACTTGTGCATAGACAGTAGGCCTCCGACCCGGCAACACCGAGCATTCAAGACAAAACCAAGCCAGAGAGATAGCCCTTTGAGGAATCAAGAGGCGGATCAAGAAGACCAAGACAAGCCAAGATAGCAAGATATCACCAAGGAAAAGCCTCCCTTGCCGGGCAGGCGAGCCTGGTCAGGTCGAATCCACCCCGAAGACAAGTCCCAAGACTTCCTTAGCAAGGATTGTCAAGGCCACTGGTGGCCTACATCCCCACAAAAGACTCCACCGCTCCACCGCATCGCAACGCAAGTCATCCATCGGTGCGGTGTCGAGCCCCCAGATAACTAAGTGGCTGTCATTTGGCACATGGCAGCCATTTAGGAGGGAGATCACCTCTATATGACACCCATCCAGAGGCGTGTCAAGCAGACAGATGGAAGATGACTAGAGCGGCACGGCAGGCCTGCCGGGCTGCATCCATAGCGCGACACATGGCAGTGCATTTAATGCGCTTTGTCCTAACTGCCAGAGTTAGGTATGATAGCACTGTTAGCTATCTAATCGCTGGATAATGACCATTTTGCCATTGTGGTAACCCCTTAGCCTATAAAAGGAGGACTGTGGCAACCTTAGAAAGGATTTGGACCCTCGTGTACTCACACATGTGTAGCTGCTCTCCTCGAGGCGACCTTGCCGGGCTCAAGCGCCGCGCGTTCTTCACGGTCTCTCCATCAATCCACCAAAGCAGGAGTAGGGTTTTACGCTTCTCAGCGGCCTGAACCTGGGTAAAAACCACCAACATCATCACTGCCGTGCTGTCCCATGGCCTTCGCTCTTTGTGCAATGCGCCCTCCCCCCTGCCGAACCACAAAGGGTCCGATGGCCCCATAGGTGGCCATGTTCTACCACGACACAAAGATGGGAGAGTTGTTGGTGATGACGATGACGATGATTTCCCCCTCCGGGAGGGAAGTTGCCCCGGCGGAATCGCTCCGCCGGAGGGCAATAGTGCTCCTGCCCAAGTTCCGCCTCGAGACGGCGGCGCTTCGTCCCGAAAGTCCTCTCCTTATTTTTTATAGGTCAAAATAACTTATATACCAGAAGAGGGGCACCGGAGGTGGGCCAAGGAGGGCACAACCCACCAGGGCGCGCTTAGGGGGCCTGGCGCACCCAGGTGGGTTGTGCCCACCTGGTGGGCCCCCTCTGGTAGTTATTTGCTCCAATAATTCTTAAATAGTCCATAAAAAATCTCCGTGAAGTTTCAGCTTATTTGGAGTTGTGCAAAATAGGTAGCTCTAACATGCTCTTTCTGGTCCAGAATTCCAGCTGCCGGTATTCTCCCTCTTTGTGTAAACCTTGCAAATTATGAGAGAAAAGGCATTAAAATTACTCCCAAAGGCATTATTATGCATAAAAACATTATAAATAATAGTAGGTAAACATGATGCAAAATGGACGTATCAGTGTGCAGCGCCAGGAAATCATGGATGGACCATATGATTGCAGCACGTAGATTAAACTTTTCTTTCGGAGTCAAGGCATCGTATGTAAGTACACCTGTCCAGAGCTGGAGTAGTTCTTCTACGAGGGGCTCCATAAAGACATCAAAATCCTTTCCTGGAGACTCTGGACCCAGGATAAGCAACAACATCATGAAGTTGGACTGATCCATGCATGCCCATGGTGGCAGGTTGTACGGCACCACAAAAACGGGCCACATGCTATAAGACGTGCTCATGTTCCCAAATGGATTAAAGCCATCTGTGGCAATGCCGAGTTTTATGTTCCTTGGATCTGCAGCAAAATCTCCATGTGTTTCTATCAAATTCTTGCCATGCCTCTCCGTCCGCTGGATGGCTCAGCTCATTGTCCACAGGTTGCCACTTCAGCTTGTGCCATTGTACCTCCAGCGATGATTTCTTCGAGATAAACATCCGCTGCAGCCTTGGTATCAACGAAAAGTGCCTCAGTACCTTCTCCGGTATTGACTTCTTCCCATCAGCACCTTTCCACCTAGAGGCATTGCATTTTGGACAGTTGTCATGCTTGGCATAATCCTTCCGAAACAAGACACAGTTATTTGGGCACACATGTATTGAAACATAACCTAGCCCCAGCCTGCGGATTATGCTCAATGCTTCATCATAAGACCTGGGAACACAACTATCAGGGAATTGTAAGGTCAAAAGGTGGAGTATTGCGTTGATTGCAACATTGCTCATCCGGTAGAAAGACTTGATGTGGAGTAACTTCACGGTGAAGGTAAATCTTGAAAATTTACCCCCTTCATGAGCTGCGCGCTTCGCCTCCTCTAACACCTCAGCAAACATCGACTTCTATCCATCAGCACGATCTTCAGCATCGTACAGATCCTTCAATAGGTCAAGAATTCTATCATCTTCATGCCCGTCCTCTTCCTCCAAACCAGCATTCTCTCGCAAAATCTTTTCCATAAAATCAATGTCAGTATCACCACCACCCATCATATGAGGGGCCTGTGTATCAGCTTCAATATGTTGAGGTTGTCCGTCTAAAGGTTCTCCATGATATATCCATCTATCATATGTGCTGGCCATCCCATTAAGAAGCAGATGATCTTCCACTCTTCCTTGAGCTATTCTTGAATGGTTGAGGCATTCGCAGCATGGGCAAAGAATGATAGCATCCTTGGCAAAATTTGCCCGAACAAATTGCATGAATTCATCAACTCCTTTCATATGTTCTTTCAAAAATCTTCTAACTCCTTTTCTAATCCAGCTTCTGTCCATCTGCCAAAGACAACAAATTATTGCAACTTAGCAAATCAATCTAAGTGCATCAACATTAATTAATGAAAATGGATGGCAGTAATGGCAGCTAAAAATACAGAAAATAAGGTAGGCACCCAACTTTATATGCTAACTGCCTAACCACAACATTGAGTTTTTTCCAATTTCTCACTACTTTAGTCCAGTTCACATGGTTTACTGATTTCACATGGGAGCAATAAAAAGCAGTTCACAGGAAATACATATTTCACATGGGATAAAAGAAAAGCTAACAAAAACCTGCTGGTTCACAAAAAACAGAGGTGGTTTACAAAGAACTACTGTGGTTAAACCACCAACAATAACAACATATGCTGCCACAAAGAACTATTGTGGTTAAACCACCACCAAAAATAGCACTGCAAATTTACATGAATGACATTTCCAAGATTGCATCAAATCTACATCGATGAGATTTTTCCTAGTTTACATCAAATCTACATCAATATTGATTTTCTTTAACAGATTTGAGGCTGGAATTTCAGAGGTGTAAGTCAAATCTACATCAACTCCCTTCATATTTTCCATGTTTACATCAAATCTACATCAACCCCAGGAATTTAGAAGGATCCTGTTTCAGGGAAAGACCAACTTTGTGGACAAAATAAATCAGCATACATTATTTACTCATGGCATGAATCGGTATAACTTGAGCTCTGTTCTATTGATTGCTAACAACGTAATTCACCGCTAACAATTGACTGAATTCCAAAAGAATTCTTAACAATTTCATCAATAGCAATTCTCCTAACAATTTCATCAACAGAAATTCTCTTAAGAATTTCTACTAAATTCATCAAATTCTCTTAACAGACATTTCCAAGTTTGCATCAAATCTACATCAATGAGATTTTTCCAAGTTTACAACAAATCTGCATCAAATCAGTGTGTGTGTGTGGAGATTCTTCTAACAAATCTACATCAAATCAATGACATCAACAGAGAGGAGAGGGGGAGAGGAGAGGGGTGCATACGTGGGTGAGGTCTGCTTGCGGCGGCGGCGACTCTCCCATGCTTGGCGTCGGCGACTCCCCCACGCGTGGGCGAGGTCACCATTCCTGTCGTGGGCGAGGCGAGCGGCCACGGCACCACCACCGCTGGTCGCCGCCCCCGCCCCTGCTGATGACCCACCAGTATAGGGGATCTATCGTAGTCCTTTCGATAAGTAAGAGTGTCGAACCCAACAAGGAAAAGAAGGAAATGACAAGCGGTTTTCAGCAAGGTATTCTCTACAAGCACTGAAATTATCGGTAACAGATAGTTTTGTGATAAGATAATTCGTAATGGGTAACAAGTAACAAGTGTAACTAAGGTGCAGCAAGGTGGCCCAATCCTTTTTGTAGCAAAGGACAAGCCTGGACAAACTCTTATATGAAGCAAAGCGCTCCCGAGGACACATTAGAATTATTGTCAAGTTAGTTTTCATCATGCTCACATGATTCGCATTCGTTACTTTGATAATTTGATATGTGGGTGGACCGGTGCTTGGGTGCTGTCCTTACTTGGACAAGCCTCCCACTTATGATTAACCACTCTCGCAAGCATCCGCAACTACAAAAGAAGAATTAAGATAAATCTAACCATAGCATGAAACATATGGATCCAAATCAGCCCCTTATCAAGCAACGCATAAACTAGTGTTTAAGCTTCTGTCACTCTAGCAACCCATCATCTACTTATTACTTCCCAATGCCTTCCCCTAGGCCCAAATCATGGTGAAGTGTCATGTAGTCGACGTTCACATAACACCACTAGAGGAAAGACAACATACATCTCATCAAAATATCGAACGAATACCAAATTCACATGATTACTTATAACAAGACTTCTCCCATGTCCTCAGGAACAAACATAACTACTCACAAAGCATATTCATGTTCATAATCAGAGGGGTAATAAATATCATTAAGGATCTGAACATATGATTTTCCACCGAATAAACCAACTAGCATCAACTACAAGGAGTAATCAACACTACTAGCAACCCACAGGTACCAATCTGAGGTTTTGAGACAAAGAACGGATACAAGAGATGAACTAGGGTTTGAGAGGAGATGGTGCTGGTGAAGATGTTGATGGAGATTGACCCCCTCTTGATGATAGGATCATTGGTGATGGCGATGGCTTCGATTTCCCCCTTCGGGAGGGAAGTTTCCTCGGCAGAACAGCTCCGCCGGAGCCCTAGATTGCTTCTGCCCAGGTTCCACCTCGAGACGGTGGCGCTTCGTCCCGAAAGCTTCCTTATGATTTTTTCCAGGTCAAAACCCTCCATATAGCAGTAGATGGGCACCGGAGACCTGCCAAGGGGCCCACAAGCCCTAGGGGCACGCCCCCCAGGCTTGTGGCCACCTGGTGGGTCCCCTCTGGTATTTTCTTCGCCCAATATTTTTTTATATATTCCAAAATAATTATCTGTAAATTTTCAGGACTTTTGGAGTTGTGCAGAATAGATCTCTCAGATTTTCTCCTTTCTGGTCCAGAATTCCAGCTGCCGGCATTCTCGATTTTAATGTAAACCTTGTAAAATAAGAGAGAAAAGGCATAAGTATTGTACCATAATGTGTAATAACAGCCCATAAAGCAATAAATATCAGTGTAAAAGCATGATGCAAAATGGACGTATCAACTCCCCCAAGCTTAGACCTCGCTTGACCTCAAGCAAAAGCCAAAATCGATAATCATGTCTAGATGTTTAGAGATAGAGGTGTCGATAAAATAAAATATGGACATGAAGGCATCATGATCATCTTTAGAACAGCAACATATATTGTCATATAATTTCTTATGCTAAAGTAACAATTTGTTCACAAGGTAAAGTATGGAACAAGAACTTTATTGGAAACTAACAAACTATTATCTCAGTCATTGGAGCAATTGCAATTTATCATAACGTAGGAAAGAGTCAATGTAAGAGCTTTTCAGCAAGTTCACATACTCAACTGTCATTTAGTCTTTCATAATTGCTAACACTCACGCGATATTTATGGGTTCAAAGTTTCAATCAGAAACAGAGAAAGATAGGGGCTTATAGTTTCGCCTCCCAACCTTTTACCTCAAGGGTAACGTCAACAATAATACTTTATGATACCATACATCCGAGTGGATATATATATCTGGATCTTTCCCCAACATAAAGTGCTTGCCAAAAAAAGCAAAAAAAATGTAAAAAGGAAAGGTGAAGATCACCATGACTCTTGTATAAGGGTAGTAGATAAAAGTAAAAGATAGGCCCTTCGCAAAGGGAAGCAGAGGTTGTCATGCGCTTTTATGGTTGGATGCATAAAATCTTAATGCGAAAGAATGTCACTTTATATTGCCGCTTGGGATAAAGAACTTTATTATGCAGTCTGTCGCTTTTATTTCTTCCATATCACAAGTTCGTATAAAGCTTATTTTCCTCAGACCAATAGATCATACATATTTAGAGAGCAATTTTTATTGCTTGCACCTATGACAACTTTCTTGGAGGATCTTACTCAATCCATAGGTAGGTATGGTGGACTCTCATGGCAAAACTAGGTTAAGGGATGTTTGGATGCACAAGTAGTATCTCTACTTGGTGCAAAAAGATTTGGCTAGCAAGGGGTGAGAAGCAAGCTCAACATGTTGGAGGATCCATGACAATATAACTTCTATTCGGATATAAAGAATCATAACCCATTATGTTGTCTTCGTTGTCCAACATCAACCTTTTAGCATATAATATTTTAATGAGTGCTCACAATCACAAAAGATGTCCAAGATAGTATATTTATATGTGAGACCACTCTTTCTTTATTACTTCCTATTAATTGCAACAATGACCAAAACTATGTTTGTCAACTCCCAACAAATTTCATGCGACATACTTCTTACATGTGAAGTCGCCACTTCCCATAAGATCATTATACAATATTTTTATTTCTTTAATTCTTTATTTCTTTTTCTCATGATCATAGCAAGAAAGCAAAGCCCTCAACTCAAAACTAATCTTTATTATATAACCCTTGGACTCGATTACATAGAGGGAACATAAAGCAAAACTCAAAGCTAGATCAAACTGAAACTTTATTCTACTAAACCGACATATAACCAAAAGGATCGAACTAAGAAAAACGATAAAGGTAAAGATGTGATGGTGATACGATACCGGGGAACCTCCCCCAAACTTGGCAGTTGCCAAGAGGAGTGCCCATACCCATGTATTTAGATCTCTTTCTTCGGAGGTGGTGATGAAGGAGTTTCTGATGTTGTGGGCTTGTCCTTTCTCCTCAGCTTATGCTTGAGGATGGTATTTTCCTCCTTCGGGTCATCAATCTCCTGCTCTAGTATTAATATCTTTTTGCATAGTTCTTGCTTATTCTCTTGCAAAAGACGAAAAGGGATAAATTCGATCTTAGGTTTCTTTGCTTTATTAGGGAGACTTGACCTTTTGAACTCCACGTGCATGTCCCCAGGTTGGGGTAGTGGGATTTCCTCTTCATCGGAACTTGTCTCTTCCTTTCCCTTCGGATCGTAGTCTTCTTATTCCTCCGAGGTCCAACAATAATGCTCCACATCCCCGTAGGCCTTGGGGTTTGCAATGTAATCGGCTACATAGCTCTCTCCCTCTGAATCTTAGGACGACATGCCTTCAGATCTGTCAGAAAAACAGCTCGAAACGAAAACAGGGGATTTTTCCGTGGTGCGGTGGTCAAAACCTTCAGAAGATTATATAATGATTTTTTACCAACCAAAATGGGTGTTCCACAAGAAAACGGAGTCCGGAGGGCACACGAGGTGGCCACAAGCCAGGGAGGCGCGCCCAGGGGGTAGGGCACGCCCCCAGGGATTGTCGCCTCCTCGTGCACTTTTCGGACTACTTTTTATTTTCCTAATTTTTTAAATTTTCCAAAACAAAGTAAAATTGCCATTGGAAAATTTTTGGAGTCGGTTTACTTACCGTACCACATACCTAATCCTTTTAGGAGTCTGAAACGTTCTGGTAGGTTTCCCTTATGTACTCCTCCGGTGTTATGGTATTAATAATATTGGTCTCAACATTTATGGGAGTACCTGAGATATATTGTTTGATTCTTTGCCCGTTTACCACCTTCAGGTTGGTGCCTTCGGCGTTGTTGATTTTGATGGCACCGGAACGGTGAACTCCTCGATAATATAAGGACCTTCCCATTTAGAGAGAAGCTTTCCTGCAAAAAATCTTAAACGAGAGTTGTATAGCAAGACAAGGTCACCTACATTAAATTCACGCTTTTGTATCCTTTTGTCATGCCATCTTTTAACTTTTTCTTTAAACAACTTAGCATTCTCATAGGCTTGGGTTCTCCATTCATCAAGTGAGCTAATGTTAAATAACCTCTTTTCACCGGCTAGTTTGAAATCATAGTTGAGCTCTTTAATTACCCAATAAGCTTTATGTTCTAGTTCAAGAGGTAAGTGACATGCTTTTTCATAAACTATTTTGTATGGAGACATACCCATTGGATTTTTATAAGCAGTTCTATAAGCCCATAATGCATCATCAAGTTTCTTAGACCAATTCTTTCTAGATCTATTAACAGTCTTTTGCAGGATCAATTTTATTTCACGGTTACTCAATTCTACTTGACCACTAGACTGAGGATGATAAGGAGATGCAATTCTATGGTTGACATCATATTTAGCAAGCAATTTACGGAAAGCACCATGAATAAAGTGTGAACCACCATCAGTCATTAAATATCTAGGGACTCCAAACCTCGGTAAAATAACTTCTTTAAGCATTTTAATGGAGGTGTTATGTCAGCACTACTAGTTGGAATAGCTTCTACCCACTTAGTAACATAATCAACAGCAAGCAAAATATGTGTATACCCATTAGAGGAAGGAAAAGGTCCCATATAATCAAGGCCCCAAACATCGAATGGTTCAATAACAAGTGAATAATTCATAGGCATTTCCTGACGTCTACTGATATTACCAATTCTTTGACATTCATCACAAGACAAGACATACTTACGAGCATCTTTGAAGAGAGTAGGCCAATAAAAACCGGATTGTAATACCTTGTGTGCAGTTCTATCTCCAGCATGGTGTCCTCCATAGGCCTCGGAGTGACACTTGCGTAGGATCTGTTCCTGTTCATGCTCAGGTACACAACGTCTAATAACACCATCTACTCCTTCTTTATAAAGGTGTGGGTCATCCCAAAAGCAATGTCTTAAATCATAGAAAAACTTTTTTCTTTTGTTGGTATGTGAAGCTAGGTGGTATAAATTTAGCAACAATATAATTGGCATAGTCAGCATACCATGGAGTACTGCAAGAAGCATTTATGACAGCTAATTGTTCATCAGGAAAGCTATCATCAATAGGTAGTGGGTCATCAAGAATATTTTCTAACCTAGACAAGTTGTCTGATACGGGGTTCTCAACTCCCTTTCTATAAATAATATGCAAATCAAATTCTTGCAACAAGAGAACCCATCTAATAAGTATAGGTTTAGCATCTTTCTTTTCCATAAGGTATTTAATAGCAGCATGATCGATATGAACAGTTACTTTGGAATCAACAATATAAGATCTAAACTTATCACAAGCAAAGACAACTGCTAAAAATTCTTTTTCAGTGGTAGCATAATTTCTTTGAGCACTGTCTAGAGTTTTACTAGCATAATGAATAATATTTAATTTCTTATGAACTCTTTGTCCTAGAACAGCACCAACAGCATAATCACTAGCATCACACATAATTTCAAAGGGTAGGTTCCAATCAGGTGGTTAAACAATAGGTGCAGAAATCAAGGCTTTCTTAAGAATTTCAAATGCTTCTACACAATCATCATCAAAAACAAATGGAACATCTTTTTGCAAAAGATTAGTAAGAGGCCTAGAAATTTTAGAGGAGTCTTTAATAAACCTCCTACAGAAACCAGCATGACCAAGGAAACTTCTTATACCTTTGATATCTTTAGGACACGGCATTTTTTCAATAGCATCAACTTTAGCTTTACAACTTCAATACTCTTTCAGAGATTTTATGCCCCAAGACAATACCTTCATTAACCATAAAGTGGCACTTCTCCCAATTCAAGACAAGATTAGTTTCTTCACATCTCTGCAAAACTCGGTCAAGGTTGCTTAAGCAGTCATCAAAAGAAGTTCCGTAAACGGATAAATTGTAACACCCCTATGTAATAAGCACTGTGACGCTCTGCTAAATATGCCAAGTCATCTTCATTTGAAGTGCCTAGTCATAGTGGTTATTCAAAACAATTCAGATACTTCTCTGAAAATCAACTCAAATTCAAAGTGCAAAATGAAGTTGCCCAAAACATGTTGGAAAAATGTTCACCTTATAGAAAATAATCCAAAACTAATTGCTGTTAAGGAACACAACATCATCATCAATTCTAGATGGGCCTGATGCATTTAAAACAAAGCCAAAACAGCACTTAAATGCCCTAATCATTTTTGAATGATTTCAAATGGGATCCAAAAATGCCTAAACTTTTTGTGGCAGTGCTGGATATTGCAATACACTAGTGTGAGCTAGTTTCACATTTTTGCAAATTCATTTGGCAGCTCATTTAAATCAAAATCCAACTCTGTAAAAGAAAAAGCAAAACAGAAAATAGAAAAATAGGAAAGAGGCACTGTGCACTGGGCCTAAGTGCACAGTGCCCCGTAGCCAGCCCAACCGGCCCATCTCCCTCTTCTCTCCCCTGCGTGTCAACGCGCGCCTGGCCACGCCGGCGAGCGCCGCTCGGGCGCCGACACACCGACGCCGCGGTCGACAAGGGGATAAGGCCCCGGCCTAATCCATCCTCCCTGGCCTCCCCATTCACTCTCCCCCTCTCTCCCTCTAGATCTGTCGAGCCCGACGCCATCGCCGCCGTGCCTTGCCTGTCATCGCGGCCACGGCCACCACCTGGCTCCGCCGTCTTGTCGAGGAGCTCCGCCATCGTCTTCTCCATCGACTGATGGCCTCAGCTGGAGCTGGGGAGTACCAAAGTGCCAGATCCCCTTCGTCCACCTCTCCGGTCGCCGCCGATCTTCCTCGTCTCCGGCGTCGCCCTCTGCTACTCCTAAACTTCCAAGGGCCATCGGCGTGCCGCTCGGTGAGCTCCTTTGCCCCCTGCCCCTCCTCGTTGACCCCTTCGCACGCTGTGGCTAGCTTGTCGCCGTTGCCGAGAACTCGCCGCCGTAGATCACCTCGCCGTCGTGGCGATGGTTCTTGTCATGCTCGTCTGAGGCCTCCGCCGTGCTCCTGGTGCTCCCAGGAGCCCAGCGAGCCCGCGCCCGAGCCTCCCCGTGCCTCCTAGCATAGTCTCCATCGAGGCCCCGAATGCGCTGCCGCCAAAGCTCGTCGCCGGCCACTTTTCCGGTGACCATTTGGTCCGGCACCACCACCACCACGCGATGCGGCGTCGAGTCCGCGTTCGAACACAGCAAGTCATGCGCGAAATGGTGCCCCCTAGCGCAAATCCGACGCGCTCCGGTGAGCTCACCGCCGCGGGAGGCCACCGGAGCAACTCCGGCGCCGGCCACCTACGTGGCTGGCCGGGCCCCACCTCTGGGTGGCTGACAGTGGGCCCCACGGGCCCCAGTTGACTGGGTTGACCCAGTCAAATGCTTACTGGGCCACCCAGTGAGGATGACATGTGGGTCCCCTGCGCTTAATTAAGTTAATTAACTTTTAAAATTAATCTGTTAACTAATCTAGTCACTGACTATTGGGGCCCACCCCACTAATTAACTCTATTAGATTAGTTTAACCCTCTGTTAAACCCAGAGAGGCTGACAGGTGGGTCCCTCCTGTCCGTTTGACCTAGTCAGCTGGTCAGCCGACTGCTGACGCCAGCATGACACCATCCTGGCGTCATAATTCATTTTAGATAATTCTGTTAATATAAATAAATTCCAGAAAATACAAAAATCTTTGAAAATTCATAATAAATAAACCGTAACTCGGATCGAAAAACTTAATACATGAAAGTTGCTCAGAGCGACGAGACGAATCTGATCGTGTTGTCTGTTTCCATGTCGGAACCCCCTACGTAGGAGAACCCATAACTTTTCGTCTGTTCCCGGTAGATGAATAGTGCATATACACCGGTTAATAAATTCCACTTAAATCCTAAAATAACTAAAATGACTTAGACATATCTTAGGCAACCCTGCACTGCATCCTAGGCATAGCCTGTTCTGTGTTGCATATGTTTGCTGTATATTTATTTGTTTCCTCCCCCTCTTCTCTCTCGTTAGAACCCGATACCGACGCAGTTCTCGAGACCGACGCAACTCAGGAGCCCGACGACTCAGTTGACGACCTTGCCTTTGCCGTAGAGCAACCAGGCAAGCACCCCCTTTTTGAACATTCCGATATCGCCTATTCTCTTCTCTCTTATGCTTGCATTAGAACTGTTGTTGCTACTGTTATCCTATATCTGCTGCATAGCCTGTTTATTGTAACCTGCTGTTGTTACCTACCTGCTTATCCTAAACTGTTTAGTATAGTCTGGGTAGCGACCCATCAAAGACCCCCACTTTATCCCGACTGCCCCGTTGGATTATCAGAAGACCCGATCAACGGGATCGAAGACCAGGCCCTGGCACCGCACATCACTTCCCCCTTAGTTGCTCGACACTACCGGGTTACTATCGAGTGCCGAGGGTGATACCTCGTCAGCACTTCTGATGATAACCTTGTAGGTTAGTTAATCGGTCGTGGTCAGCGAGGGTGATTCCTCCTACACCACCCCCAATAACGACGTCGTCGTGCAACTTCTCAAGTGTGGACCTCGAGGGTGATTCCTCCTTCATTCACCTTGACGATAACATCAGGAGGAATTCCATCGAGGGTGATTCCTCAGGGTTCCCCCTTGGTGTTAGACACACGGATACTATGGCTACTATGACTTTACACTGAACCATGTTACTAAAGATGGGTCGGCCCTGAGGGGTACCCGCGCGAGCATATCTGCGAGTGATGTGGAGTCGGGTTGACCTGGGAGGTGCCCGTGAGATAATTACGAGGCGTGGTCGGGCATTCTTAGCCCTTGCCGCAAGTCCTCGAGACGGGGCGAGGGGGTCACATCGATCGTGAGTCTCTGCTCGTTACCGCACGCTCCTAATCCACTACGGTTTGGATATTTGATCCGAGGGGCCTCTGGCCTGATAGCACTAACCATTACGTGGGCATAGTATGGGCGTTCTGCGTCGTATACAACAGCCGAAGCTTAATAGATGTCATGCGACTGAGCGGCGTGCGCTGGGTTGGACTGGTAACGCCCTGCGCTTGTATAAGGGGGGCTAGGTCTGCTCACTGGCCGCATAGGTAACGTGCAGGAGTTCCCGGGGCGAAGGCCCAAGACCCTCGGGTGCATAGGTTTAGTCCGGTGTGCTGACCTCTCTGTTAAGTATTCGGTCGGGTTGCGGCGTATCGTTTGGTCGAGGCCGGGCATGACCCAGTAAAGTGTGTCCGGCCGGAGTTAAGCGAGCGTGGTGGGTAAGTTGGTGCACCCCTGCAGGGAAGAAAACAATCTATCGATAGCCTGTCCTATGGTAACGGACACTCGGAGTTGTATCCCGATCGGTACAACTAGAACTGGGCACTTGAGATGATAACTGGATAGTATGGCTCTGGGATTGCTTTCTCGTAGGGAGTCAAGAAAGGATCTCTGGGCGAGGTTGATGACACTACTACTACTTTACATTATGCTAATCTGCACTCTTCTAATGCTGCAAGACCGCTGAAGAACCTGAAGATGCTAGTCTTCGATAGGACTAGGCTTTCCCCTCTATTCTGGCATTTCTGCAGCCCAGTCCACATATACAGCCTTCCTTTGATAACGTTGCATATGTAGTGTAGATCCTTGCTTGCTGAGTACTTCGGATGATTACTCACAGTTGCTTTGCTTTCTTTTTCTCCCCATATCCATTTGATGCAACCAGATGACAGAGCCCCTGAGTTAGCTGCCCCCGCCGACGGCTACTACTACTACCCTCCCAGTGAGTACTACTACAAGGAGCCGACCGACGACCAGGAGTAGGTTCGGAGGGTCCCAGGCAGGAGGCCTGCGCCTTTCGATCGTAGCTTTTGTTTTGCCCCACCTTCTTAAAGGCTTATCTCTGTTTCTGTTTTATATCTGTACTCAGATATCTGATGCTTCCGCTGACGCTTGTATGCGAGCTTATGTATTCGAGCCCTCGAGGCCCCTGGCTTGTAATATAAAGCTTGTATGACTTTATTTATGTTTTAGAGTTGTGTTGTGATATCTTCAAGTGAGTCCTAGGCTTGATCGTGCATTTGCGTGTATGGTTAGTGCACGATTAAGCCGGGGTCGTCACAGGTTGGTATCAGAGCCGACTGCCTCTAGGACCCCCCCCCCTTTTCCAACTCCTTGGCCGAAGTGGAGTCTAGTGGTCGAAAATTGTTTTACTAACTTGGCTGTGTGGCTTACGGGCCCACGTCGCCAACTGGGTGGAATTAGGATCTTTTATTCCTCATCTTTACTCTGGGGCTCTGATCTCTCTTCTATTTGGGTTAAAATTTTACTAACTCCAACTTTAGGTTCTCGTGATCACATCCACCCGGAGTTCTGAAATTACCCCCCTTGCTTCGAGATTGTGGGCCAGGTTCTGCTTACAGGATCCTTTTATCGAGGGCACCCTGTGTTGTCACTTGCAGAATCCTCGCTCCGTCAGTTTTCTCTGACGTGATGTAGCCTTTGCTATGTCTCGTCGTGTACTTTCTTACCGCGTGCCTGCGTGTCGCCTAGCATGTCCAGATTCTGAAATTGCACCGTTATGCTGTCCGATTGTAACCGACTGTGTATGGACCTGTATGTCTTAATTGACCATTGTTAAATGTCTATTACACTACTAAATTCTCGTCGTGTTACATCATGCTTGTTGCTAAACTCCCGCAATAGATATTGCTAAACTACCCCTGTTGAATTGAGCAGGATGGTTGATAACAATCCGCCACCGCCTGACTATATGGCAGCTATGATGCAACAATTCGAACTCAACCGTCAGTTCATGACTGGGATTATGGATCAGTTCCCTCGTCCCAATGCCAACCAGCAGCTAGCTTTGATTACGCTGCTAGAGTTTGTGTGTCTCAACCCATCGATATTCCACAACACAGTTAATCCGCTGGATGCCGATGATTGGCTGCGTGACATCTTCTATGAGATGGAGTCCGCTGATGTTGCCCCTGCCAGCTATGTCACCTTTGCGACATACTTCCTGAAGGGTCCCGCAGCACAATGTTGGGCCACTCACAGACAGACCCTACCTCCTGGAACTGTCGTCACCTGGGTGGACTTCAAGGCTGCCTTTCGTGCCTGTTATATTCCTCAAGCTGTTATAGCTCGGAAGAAGGCCGAGTTCCGTAGCCTCGTTCAAGGCAACAAGACTGTGGAAGTTTACCAGCGAGAGTTCCTTGACTTGTCTCGCTACGCTATAGAAGATATCCCCACTGATGCTCATAGGCAGGAGAAGTTCCGTGATGGGCTACACCATGACATTCAGCTAGCTCTGCTCATCCAAGACTATCCTGACTTTGCCACCTTGGTGAATAAGGCTATCATGGTCGAGACTGGTCTGAAGAAGCACAAGGAAGCGACCAGACGCACCCGTGAAGCGGGCTCATCTTCGGGCTCGCCTTCTCAGAAGCGCCGCATATGGATTCCACAGAGCATGTATCGTCCAACAGCTCCAGTGTACAGGCCTGCTTATGCTGCACCTCGTCTGCCTCCTCCACCATCGAGGCAGCCTCTTCAAGCTGCACCACCTTGAGCTCCTGCACCATGTCCAGACAGTGGACTTTGCTTCAAGTGTGGCCAACCAGGTCACCGTGCCAGAGACTGTTCTCAGAGTCAGAATTAGCTAGCTCTTCCTCCTGCTGGCCGTGGTAATGGCCGTGGAATTCCTCAGCAGCGTAACAACAATGCCAGGCCTTCTTATGGTCATGGGCAGGCCTATCATGTCAATATGAGTGAAGACCCAGAACAGCCAGCTACTGTGATGGGTACACTTCTTGTTAATTCAGTACCAGCTTCTGTTTTATTTGATTCAGGAGCATCGCATTCATTCATGTCAGAACATTTTGCACTCATGCATGACGTTAAATGTGAAACGATGCACCAACCGTTAGCAGTAAACACTCCCGCGGGCCAATGCCAAGCCTCCCTATTCAGTCCCGAAGTCACAATTGAGATTCACAAGTTGAAGTTCCAGGCATTCCCAATTATTCTGAAATCTTCCAAAATTGATCTTATTCTGGGAATGGATTGGTTGAAGGCTCACTATGCCTCAATCAATTGTGCCACTAAAGTCGTACATCTCCTACACCCATCAGATGAGTTAGTGAATTATCATGCTCATATCACTCAGAACACCGAGGCCCAAATTTATGCCTTGAATGCGTTGAACGCTTCTCTGCTTGAGGGGATCGAAAACATTCCAATTGTTTGTGACTTCCAGGATGTTTTTCCAGAAGAACTTCCAGGTATACCCCCTGCTAGAGCTGTCGAGTTTGTCATTGACTTGAAGCCTGGCACCACTCCTATTGCGAAGCGTCCTTACAAGATGCCTCCGCACCACCTTCTCGAGCTTAAGGAAGAAATCGATAAATCACTTAAGAAGGGCTTCATCCGTCCTAGTTCCTCTGCCTGGGGAGCACCGTCTCTCTTTGTCAAGAAGAAAGATGGTACGAATAGGTTGGTCCAAGATTACCGTCCTATCAACCAGGCAACTATTCAGAATAAATATCCGCTTCCCCGGATCAATGATTTATACGATCAACTTGCTGGATCTTCGGTGTTCTCTAAACTCGACTTGAGGTTGGGTTATCACCAGATCCGTGTCCGTGAAGAGGATATTCCGAAGACCGCCTTCGTTACTCGTTATGGCTCCTATGAATACACCGTCATGTCATTTGGTTTAACAAATGCTCCAGCTACTTTCTCCCGTCTGATGAATTACATCTTCATGGATTACCTCGACAAGTTCGTTGTGGTTTATCTGGATGATATTCTGGTATACTCGAAGAATAAGGAAGAACATGCCGAACATCTTCGCCTTGTTCTGGAGAGGCTTCGAGAGCACAAGTTGTATGCCAAGTACTCCAAATGTGAATTCTGGCTTTCTGAAGTAACCTACCTTGGACATGTGATTTCCAAGGACGGTATCGCCGTTAACCCGGAGCGCGTTCAGGCTATCCTTGACTGGACCCCTCCGAAGAATGCCAAGGAAGTGAGAAGTTTTCTCAGCCTTGCTAGTTATTGCCGCCGATTCGTCGAGAACTTTTCCAAGATTGCCAAGCCCCTGACTAATCTGCTTCACAAAGGCGTTAAGTTTGAGTGGACAGACAAATGTCAGGAGAGTTTCTAGACCCTCAAGGACAAGCTTACTTCTGCTCCAGTGCTTGCTCCTCCCGATTCTCGCAAGGACTTTGTGATATATTGTGACGCTTCTCGTCAGGGATTAGGCTGTGTCTAATGCAAGAGCGAAAAGTAATTACATATGCCTCGCGAAAATTGCGTCCACATGAAGAGAACTATCCAGTGAATGATCTCGAACTCGCTGCTGTGATCTATGCTTTGAAGCAGTGGCGACATTACCTTCTTGGTAATCGGTGTGAGATTTATACCGATCATCAGAGTCTGAAGTATTTGTTTACTTAACCGGATCTTAATCTCCGTCAGTAGCGATGGTTGGAAACAATTACGGACTATGACTGTGGTATTTCATATACCCCTGGCAAGGCTAATGTGATGGCTGATGCCTTGAGCCGCAAGTCCTACTGTAACAACCTCATGGTTAGGCGAGCTCAACCTCAACTTTATGAAGAACTGCGCAAGTTGAACCTTCGTATCGTTCCGCAGGGTTCTCTTAATAACCTTGTGGTACAGCCAGATCTTGAGAAAGTTGTTAAGGATGCGCAAGCTAAAGATGTCAAAATTGATTTGATGAAGAAAGACCTTCACCTTGAGAAGTACAGGGATTTCTCGATTGCTGAAGATGGAACCTTGTATTTCAGAGACCGCATTGTGGTACCTCGCTTCGAGCTTATGACTGACAAGGTAATGAAAGAGGCACATGATACACCGTTGTCTATCCATCCAGGTAGCACCAAGATGTATCATGATCTCCGACAAAGGTACTGGTGGTCTAAAATGAAGCAGGATATTGCTCGATACGTTGCTGAATGTGACGTTTGCCGTCGCGTGAAAGCAGAACATCAGAAGCCTGCTGGAATTCTGCAACCGCTCCCTATTCCTTTATGGAAATGGGATAAAGTGCAAATGGATTTCATTACTGGCCTTCCCAAGTCACAGAAGGGTCACGATGCTATTCTTGTTGTCGTCGATCAACTCTCCAAAGTTGCACACTTTCTGCCTGTCAAGGAGAGTATCACTGCTAGTCAGTTAGCAGAGCTTTATATCTCCAGAATTGTGTCACTCCATGGTATTCCAAAGGAGATTAGTTCGGACCGTGGCGGTCTTTTCACCTCCAAGTTCTGGGAAACTTTCCAAGAAGCTATGGGAACTCACACTACCTGGAGTTTAGCTTATCATCCACAATCCCAAGGCCAAGTTGAGCGAGTTAATCAAGTGCTTCAAGATATGCTTCGGGCTTGTGTTATATCGTTCGGTAAGAAGTGGGAAGAATCTCTTCTGTTTGCCGAATTCTCTTATAACAACAGCTATCAAGCCAGCTTGAAAATGGCCCCTTTCGAAGTTCTTTATGGACGTAAGTGTCGAACCCCTCTGAATTGGTCAGAAACTGGGGAAGGACCACTCGTGGGACCGAACATTATTCAACACGCCGAAGAGCAAGTCCGTATTGTCCGAGAAAATCTCAAGGCGGTTCAGGACTGCCAGAAGAGCAACTATGATCGCAAACGATGGGGCTTGACCTATCAGCCTAGTGATCAAGCTTATCTGCGTGTCACTCCTATGAAGGGCACTCGTCATTTCGGAATCAAGGGCAAGCTAGCTCCACGCTACATCGGCCCCTTTCACATCATTGCCAGACATGGACAGGTGGCTTATAAATTGGAGTTGCCACCGCAATTCTCTCATATCCATGACGTCTTCCATGTGTCGCAGCTTCGCCGTTGCTTCAAGGAATCTCCGCATCGAGCAATGGATCATGAAGTGCTCGAATTGCAAGATGATCTTTCTTATAAGGAGCATCCGATTCCCATTCTTGATGAAGCTGAACGTCGGACTCGTCAGAAAACGACCAAGTTCCTGAAAGTGCAATGGTCGAATTACGCTGAAGATGAAGCCACTTGGGAACGCGAGGATCATCTTCGGGAAGAATATCCCAACCTTTTTCCTTCTACCTCCTAAATTCTCGGGACAAGAATTTCTTTTAGAGGAGGAGAATTTGTAACACCCCTATGTAATAAGCACTGTGACGCTCTGCTAAATATGCCAAGTCATCTTCATTTGCAGTGCCTAGTCATAGTGGTTATTCAAAACAATTTAAATACTTCTCTGAAAATCAACTCAAATTCAAAGTGCAAAATGAAGTTGCCCAAAACATGTTGGAAAAATGTTCACCTTATAGAAAATAATCCAAAACTAATTGTTGTTAAGGAACAAAACATCATTATCAATTCTAGATGGGCCTAATGCATTTAAAACAGAGCCAAAACAGCACTTAAATGCCCTATTCATTTTTGAATGATTTCAAATGGGATCCAAAAATGCCTAAACTTTTTGTGGCAGTGCTGGATATTGCAATACACTAGTGTGAGCTAGTTTCACATTTTTGCAAATTCATTTGGCAGCTCATTTAAATCAACATCCAACTCTGTAAAAGAAAAAGCAAAACAGAAAATAGAAAAATAGGAAAGAGGCACTGTGCACTGGGCCTAAGTGCACAGTGCCCCATAGCCAGCCCAACCGGCCCATCTCCCTCTTCTCTCCCCTGCGTGTCAACGCGCGCCTGGCCGCGCCGGCGAGCGCCGCTCGGGCGCCGACACGTCGACGCTGCGGCCGACGAGGGGATAAGGCCCCGGCCTCATCCATCCCCCCTGGCCTCCCCATTCACTCTCCCTCGCTCGTTCCTCCCCTCTCTCCCTCCAGATCCATCGAGCCCGACGCCATCGCCGCCGTGCCTCGCCTGTCATCGCGGCCACGGCCACCACCTCGCTCCACCGTCTTGTCGAGGAGCTCTGCCATCGTCTTCTCCATTGACCGGTGGCCTCAGCTGGAGCTGGGGAGCACCGAAGCACCGAATCCCCTTCATCCACCTCTCCGGTCGCCGCCGATCTTCCTCGTCTCCGACGATGCCCTCTGCTGCTCCTAAACTTCCAAGGGCCATCGGCGTGCCGCTCGGTGAGCTCCTCCGCCCCTGCCCCTCCTCGTTGACCCCTTCGCGCGCCGTAGCTAGCTCGTCGCCGTTGCCGAGAACTCGCCGCCGTAGATCACCTCGCCGTCGTTGCGATGGTTCTTGTCATGCTCGTCTGAGGCCTCCGCCGTGCTCCTGGTGCTCCCAGGATCCCAGCGAGCCCGTGCCCGAGCCTCCCCGTGCCTCCTAGCATAGTCTCCATCGAGGCCCCGAACGCGCTGCCGCCAAAGCTCGTCGCCGGGCCACTTTTCCGGCGACCATTTGGTCCGGCACCACCATCACGTGATGCAGCGTCGAGTCCGCGTTCAAACAAAGCAAGTCACGCGCGAAATGGTGCCCCCTAGCGCAAATCCGACGCGCTCCGGCGAGCTCGCTGCCGCGGGAGGCCACCGGAGCAACTCCGGCACCGGCCACCTACGTGGCTGGCCGGGCCCCACCTCTGGGTGGATGACAGTGGGCCCCGCGGACCCCAGTTGACTGGGTTGACCTAGTCAACTGCTGACTGGGCTGCCCAGTGAGGATGACATGTGGGCCCCTTGCGCTTAATTAAGTTAATTAACTTTTAAAATTAATCTGTTAACTAATCTAGTCACTGACTATTGGGGCCCACCCCACTAATTAACTCTATTAGATTAGTTTAACCCTCTGTTAAACCCAGAGAGGCTGACAGGTGGGTCCCACCTGTCCATTTGACCTGGTCAGCTGGTCAGCCGACTGCTGATGCCAGCATGACACCATCCTGACGTCATAATTCATTTTAGATAATTCTGTTAATATAAATAAATTCCAAAAAATGCAAAAATCTTTGAAAATTCATAATAAATAAACCGTAACTCGGATCGAAAAACTTAATACATGAAAGTTGCTCAGAACGACGAGACAAATTTGATCGTGTTGTCTGTTTCCATGTCGGAACCCCCTACGTAGGAGAACCTGTAACTTTTCATCCGTTCCCTGTAGATGAATAGTGCATATACACCGGTTAATAAATTCCACTTAAATCCTAAAATAACTAAAATGACTTAGACATATCTTAGGCAACCCTGCACTGCATCCTAGGCATAGCCTGTTTTGTGTTGCATATGTTTGCTATATATTTACTTGTTTCTTCCCCCTCTTCTCTCTCGTTAGACCCCGATACCGACGCAGTTCCCGAGACCGACGCAGCTCAGGAGCCCGACGACTCAGTTGACAACCTTGCCTTTGCCGCAGAGTAACCAGGCAAGCACCCCCTTTTTGAACATTCCGATATCGCCTATTCTCTTCTCTCTTATGCTTGCATTAGAACTGTTGCTGCTACTGTTATCCTATATCTGCTGCATAGCCTGTTTATTGTAACCTGCTGTTGTTACCTACCTGCTTATCCTAAACTGTTTAGTATAGTCTGGGTAGCGACCCATCAGAGACCCCCACTTTATCCCGACTGCCCTGCTGGATTATCAGAAGACCCGATCAACGGGATCGAAGACCAGGCCCCGGCACCGCACATCACTTCCCCCTTAGTTGCTCGACACTACCGGGTTACTATCGAGTGCCGAGGGTGATACCTCGTCAGCACTTCTGATGATAACCTTGTAGGTTAGTTAATCGGTCGTGCTCAGCGAGCGTGATTCCTCCTACATCACCCCCAATAATGACGTCGTCGTGCAACTTCTCAAGTGTGGACCTCGATGGTGATTCCTCCTTCGTTCACCTTGACGATAACATCAGGTGGAATTCCATCGAGGGTGATTCCTCAGGGTTCCCCCTTGGTGTTAGACACACGGATACTATGGCTACTATGACTTTACACTGAACCATGTTACTAAAGACGGGTCGTCCCTGAGGGGTACCCGCGCAAGCATATCTGCGAGTGATGTGGAGTCGGGTTGATATGGGAGGTGCCCGCGAGATAATTACGAGGCGTGGCCGGGCATTCTTAGCCCTTGCCGCAAGTCCTCGAGACGGGGCGACGGGGTCACATTGATCGTGAGTCTCTGCTCATTACCGTGCGCTCCTAATCCACTACGGTTTGGATATTTGATCCGAGGGGCCTCTGGCCTGATAGCACTAACCATCACGTGGGCATAGTATGGGTGTTCTGCGTCGTATACATCAGCCGAAGCTTAATAGACGTCATGCGACTGAGCGGCGCGCGCTGGGTTGGACTGGTAACTCCCTGTGCTTGTATAAGTGGGGCTAGGTCTGCTCACCGGCCGTGTACGCAACATGCAGGAGTTCCCGGGGTGAAGGCCCAAGACCCCCGGGTGCATAGGTTTAGTCCGGCGTGCTGACCTCTCTGTTAAGTATTCGGTCGGTTTGCGGCGTATCGTTTGGCCGAGGCCGGGCATGACCCAGTAAAGTGTGTCCGGCCGGAGTTAAGCGAGCGTGGTGGGTAAGTTGGTGCACCCCTGCAGGGAAGAAAACAATCTATCGATAGCCTGTCCTACGGTAACGGACACTCGGAGTTGTATCCCTATCGGTACAACTAGAACTGGACACTTGAGATGATAACTGGATAGTATGGCTCTGGGATTGCTTTCTCGTAGGGAGTCGAGAAAGGATCTCTGGGCGAGGTTGATGACACTACTACTACTTTACATTATGCTAATCTGCACTCTTCTAATGCTGCAAGACCGCTGAAGAAGCTAAAGATGCTAGTCTTCGATAGGACTAGGCTTTCCCCTCTATTCTGGCATTTCTGCAGCCCAGTCCACATGTACAGCCTTCCTTTGATAATGTTGCATATGTAGTGTAGATCCTTGCTTGCTGAGTACTTCGGATGAGTACTCATGGTTGCTTTGCTTTCTTTTTCTCCCCATATCCGTTTGATGCAACCAGATGACAGAGCCCCTGAGTTAGCTGCCCCCGCCGACGGCTACTACTACTACCCTCCCGGTGAGTACTACTACGAGGAGCCGACCGATGACCAGGAGTAGGTTCGGAGGGTCCCAGGCAGGAGGCCTGCGCCTTTCGATCATAGCTTTTGTTTTGCCCTGCCTTCTTAAAGGCTTATCTCTGTTTCTGTTTTATATCTGTACTTAGATATCTAATGCTTCCGCTGACGCTTGTATGCGAGCTTATGTATTCGAGCCCTCGAGGCCCCTGGCTTGTAATATAAAGCTTGTATGACTTTATTTATGTTTTAGAGTTGTGTTGTGATATCTTCAAGTGAGTCCTAGGCTTGATCGTGTGCATTTGCGTGTATGGTTAGTGCACGATTAAGCCGGGGTCGTCACAGAAATCATCCATGAAAACCTTAACAATCTTTTCACAAAAGTCAGAGAATATAGCAATCATACATCTTTGAAAAGTAGCAGGTGCATTACATAAACCAAAAGTCATATGTCTATAAGCAAAGGTACCGAAAGGGCAAATAAAAGTAGTTTTTCTTGATCCTCTTGTGACACAGGTATTTGAGAAAAAACATAATAACCATCTAGAAAGCAAAAGTGTGTATGTTTGGATAGTATTTCTAGCATTTGATCAATAAAAGACAGAGGGTAATGATCTTTCCTAGTAGCTTTGTTTAATTTCCTAAAATCAATTACCATTCTATAACCTGTGACAATTCTTTGTGGAATCAATTCATTCTTATCACTGGGAACAACAATAACACCTCCCTTCTTAGGGACACAATGAACAGGACTTACCCATCTATTATCAGCAATAGGATAGATTATACCTGCTTCCAGAAGCCTTAGTATTTCATTTCTTACCACTTCCTTCATCTTAGGATTTAACCGTCGTTGATGATCAACAACTGGTTTAGCATCAGGCTCCATATTAATTTTGTTCTGACATAGAGTGGGACTAATGCCCTTAAGATCATCAAGAGTATATCCAATAGCGGCACGGTGCTTCTTCAGAGTTTTCAATAATTTCTTTTCTTCATGCTCTGAAAGGTTAGCACTAATAATAACAGGATATATCTTTTTCTCATCAAGATAAGCATATTTCAGAGTATCAGGTAATTGTTTAAGATCGAACACAGGATCACTCTTGGGTGGTAGAGAATCTCCAAGAGTTTCAACAGGCAAATTGTGTTTCAAAACAGGCATCTGTTTAAAGAAAATCTCATCTAGTTCCCTTCTTTCATTCATAAACATATCATTTTCATGGTCTAGCAAATATTGTTCTACAGGATCAGTAGGGGGCACAGCAATAGAAGCAAGACCAATAATTTCATCTTTACTAGGCAATTCTTTATCATGGGGTTGTCTACGAAATTTGGAGAAATTAAACTCATGGGACACATCCCCAAAACTTACAGTAACAGTTTCTTTCTCACAATCTATTTTGGCATTAACAGTGTTCAAGAAAGGTCTACCAAATATAATGGGACAAAAATCATCTTGTGGGGAACCAAGAACTAGAAAATCAGTAGGGTATTTTATTTTACCACACAAGACTTCAACATCTCTAACAATCCAAATTGGTGATATAGTATCTCTGTTAGCAAACTTAATAGTAACATCAATATCTTCTAATTCAGCAGGTGCAATATCATTCATAATTTCTTGATATAAAGTAAAGCGAATTGCACTCACACTAGCACCCAAATCACATAAGCCATGATAACAATGATCTCCTATTTTAACAGAAACAACAGGCATGCCAACAACAGGTCTATGTTTATCTTTATCATCGAGTTTAGCAATTCTAGCAGCTTCATCACAGAAGTAAAAAACATGCCCATCAATATTATCGACCAAGAGATCTTTAACCATAGAAATACTAGATTCAACTTTAATTTGTTCAGGGGGTGTAGGTGTTCTAGTATAACTCTTACGAACCATAGCTGAAGCTTTAGCATGTTCCTTTATTCTAACAGGGAAAGGTGGTTTCTCAATATAAGCAGTAGGAACAATAGGATCAACATTATAAGTAATAGTTTCCTCTTCAGCTTTAATAGGTTCTACTATTTTCAGTTCAATGGGAGGATGATATTTAAACCACTTCTCCTTAGGGAGATCAACATGAGTAGCAAATGATTCATAGAAAGAAGCTACTATCTCAGAGTCAAGTCCATATATAGTGCTAAATTCACGAAAAGCATCGGTATCCATAAAAGATTTAACACAATCAAACTTGAGGTTTATACCGGACTCCTTACCTTCGTCGAGTTCCCAATCTTCTGAGTTGCGTTTAATTCTTTCCAATAAATCCCATTTGAATTCAATAGTCTTCTTCATAAAAGAACCAGTACAAGAAGTATCGAGCATGGATTGATCATTACGAGAAAGCCGAGCATAAAAATTCTGAATAATAATTTCTCTTGAGAGCTCATGATTGGGGCATGAATATAACATTGACTTAAGCCTCCCCCAAGCTTGAGCGATACTTTCTCCTTCACGAGGCCAAAAATTATAAATATAATTCCGATCACGATGAACCAGATGCATAGGATAAAACTTATGATGAAATTCCAATTTCAATCGGTTGTAGTTCCAAGTCCCAATATCATCGCATAGCCTGTACCATGTCAATGCCTTCTCCTTCAAAGATAAAGGGAAGACCTTCTTCTTGACTTCATCCTCGGGCAAACCTGCAAGCTTAAATAATCCACAAACTTCGTCCACATAGATTAGATACATATCAAGATGCAATGTTCCATCTCCTACATAAGGATTAGCTAGCAGTTTCTCTATCATACCCGAGGGAATTTCATAATAAATATTTTTAGTAGGTTCAGTAGGTTGAGGGGCAACTCTTTGCTCTTCCGGTCGAGGTGAAGATACCCCGAACAAACCCCTCAAAGGATGATTTTCCATAGCAACAAGTGACAGTAAATTTCAGCACACTACATAAATGTTTCCTTACCAAATTCCACTTACCAAAGGCTCTCTACTCCCCGGCAATGGCGCCAGGAAAGAGTATTGATGACCCACAAGTATAGGGGATCTATCGTAGTCCTTTCGATAAGTAAGAGTGTCGAACCCAACGAGGAGCAGAAGGAAATGACAAGCGGTTTTCAGCAAGGTATTCTCTGCAAGCACTGAAATTATCGGTAACAGATAGTTTTGTGATAAGATAATTCGTAACGGGTAACAAGTAACAAGTGTAACTAAGGTGCAGCAAGGTGGCCCAATCCTTTTTGTTGCAAAGGACAAGCCTGGACAAACTCTTATATGAAGCAAAGCGCTCCCGAGGGCACATGGGAATTATTGTCAAGTTAGTTTTCATCATGCTCACATGATTCGCGTTCGTTACTTTGATAATTTGATATGTTGGTGGACCGGTGCTTGGTTCCTGTCCTTACTTGGACAAGCCTCCCACTTATGATTAACCACTCTCGCAAGTATCCACAACTACGAAAGAAGAATTAAGATAAATCTAACCATAGCATGAAACATATGGATCCAAATCAGCCCCTTACGAAGCAACGCATAAACTAGGGTTTAAGCTTCTGTCACTCTAGCAACCCATCATCTACTTATTACTTCCCAATGCCTTCCCCTAGGCCCAAATCATGGTGAAGTGTCATGTAGTCGACGTTCACATAACACCACTAGAGGAAAGACAACATACATCTCATCAAAATATCGAACGAATACCAAATTCACATGATTACTTATAACAAGACTTCTCCCATGTCCTCAGGAACAAACATAACTACTCACAAAGCATATTCATGTTCATAATCAGAGGGGTAATAAATATCATTAAGGATCTGAACATATGATCTTCCACCGAATAAACCAACTAGCATCAACTACAAGGAGCAATCAACACTACTAGCAACCCACAGGTACCAATCTGAGGTTTTGAGACAAAGATCGGATACAAGAGATGAACTAGGGTTTGAGAGGAGATGGTGCTGGTGAAGATGTTGATGGAGATTGACCCCCTCTCGATGAGAGGATCGTTGGTGATGATGATGGCTTCGATTTTCCCCTCCGGGAGGGAAGTTTCCCCGGCAGAACAGCTCCGCCGGAGCTCTAGATTGCTTCTGCCTAGGTTCCACCTCGAGACGGCGACGCTTCGTCCCGAAAGCTTCCTTATGATTTTTTCCAGGTCAAAACCCTCCATATAGCAGAAGATGGGCACCGAGGACCTGCCAGGGGGCCCACAAGGCATAGGGGCGCGCCCCCCAGGCTTGTGGCCACCTGGTGGGTCCCCTCTGGTATTTTCTTCGCCCAATATTTTTTATATATTTCAAAATAGTTCTCCATAAATTTTCAGGACTTTTGGAGTTGTGCAGAATAGGTCTCTCAGATTTGGTCCTTTCCGGTCCAGAATTCCAGCTGCCGGCATTCTCCCTTTTAATGTAAACCTTGTAAAATAAGAGATAAAAGGCATAAGTATTGTACCATAATGTGTAATAACAGCCCATAATGCAATAAATATTATTATAAAAGCATGATGCAAAATGGACGTATCACCTGCCGGTTGCTTCCACTGCCGGCCCTCGCCCCCGCCGGTTGCCCCCACCGTCGCCTCCGCCATCGCCCTTGTCGTGGAAGACCTAGAAATTTTGGCTAAGTGTTGGCTCTGTTCGATCTTGGGAATAGGTCCCACATGTCAATGACTTAGATTTGGTACGAGACAACCGCTGTTTTATATAATATACAGAGCCATTCCGGTAGATGAGCAGCAATCCCTCTCTAGCCCAGTGGTAGTGAACAAGCAGCCACAACCCAGTGGTCGTGGGTTCGAGTCCCCGCTCGGGCAAAAAATTTACCGAACGAATTTGGCGCTCGGTCCCACTTGTCAATGTGTGTGCTTCTGCTGTCAAATGGGTCCCACATGTCAGTGTGTGATCTCTGTTGAACGACAAGTAAGCAAAAATGACACCTAAACAATGACACATAAGCGAGGTTGCTGAGGTGGCTGCCTAATCATCCTAATGCATTCGAACTCAAGTGTAGTGACCATTTATATTGGTCGTTATCTGCTAGGAGTGAGGTAGTGGACAGTGTTGTCCGCTTTACAACCATTTCCTCTAATGAAATTACGACCTTTCTGACCAAAATGGTCGTAAGGGTTTAGGGTTCCGAGCCCCTCGAACAGCTTACGACCATTTCTTCCAGGGTCACTGCCAGAAGGTCACAAGTTGACATATTTCTTGTAGTGGTTGGCTAGCGCGACACATGGCGCTGACGCGGATGCACGTGCAAGTCGGGTCGCGGGCGTGCCCGGTGAGTGGCCTGCGGGTCGGGCGTTGTTTGCTCGAACGGGTTGGGCGGCATGTCGGCTCGTAGATCTGGGCGGCGACACCGTTGGTGGCGGTGGTCTTCGACGCGTCGGAGTGCTGCATCGTTTGCTATGTCGTGCATGTCATTGTGGAGATGGTTGGCGTGGCCTGCTGGTGACGTGGTTGCAGATGCTGGGGTGGCGGATCTGGTGGCAGCCTGATGGGAAGTCGAGCACGCAAGGGATTTCGCCCCCAGTGCCGAGATTTGACAGTCACGGCGGCGCTTGCCATTTGTATGGGTGACGACAGCAGCCGACGCAACAGTGGGTGCTCATGTAGCACACGAGGTCAGGGCGGCAACCCTTCTCCTTCAATGTTCGTCGCCTCCATGGTCATGTGGGCGACTTAGAGGCTGGATCTCAAGGTGGTGACGACCTTTCTGAGGCTGGCTGCGGTATGGGGCGTCCTCTCCATCAATAAGTTGGGTTCAATGCAGCTCGGCATGTGACACATGAGTCTCTTCCGGAGGCATCAGGTAGTACTTATCGTCGGTAGGTGAAGCCGCCGGCAGGTAGGTCGCCGGAGAATGCTACGCACGGTGGCTCATGCGGAGTCGTCAAGTCATGCCTGCTGGCGGTAGGTACTGCATGGTGGCTTTGGCGGAGGTGTCATGTTTAGCCTGTCGCTGCTGGATGGAGATGGTGCGACAGTGACGGAAGGCGAGGCAGTATGGGACATCTTTGTCTTCGAGAATCTTCTCCAAATGTATCCAATTATCGAGGCGTCAGTAGCCGGACAAGGGATGATGGTCGAGGCGGCTTCAACGACGAGTTTATGCACTTCACTGAAAACACAAGATCTCTAGTCAGGCTATGTCGACGGGCGCCTGCGTTGTGTCCTTGCTGAAGATGGTGGGTCGAAGCTTGGCTTTGGGGATGAGAATCCTGAGATCAACCTTGGGTTGGACTCATCATTATCGGCCGAAGGTGTAGCCTAGGAGTTGTTTTTTGTTTTGAGTTTGTTTTTTATCATAGGGTTAGTGGTTGTTTGGTGGAGTTACTGTCGCGAGGCATGCGGCCTCTTGTTTTATTTCTGTCTTTTTTTTTTGTCGATGTTGTTCGGCTGTTGGATTTTGAATCTCTACTCCTAATGGAGGAGTTGGTAGTCTCTGCGGTTTAATTTCGACCGCGTTATTTTCGTTTGTTTTTTTTCCGTCTCGTCGCCCGCCAACAGAACCCAAAAAAAAAAATAGGCCGCGGCTCCTCTCTCGATTGACTCCTTCCCGCTGGAACCCACAGGCACATACGCACGCCACAGCCTCATCCTCCCACGATCGCCCCCAATGCCGCCTGCAGGCAATGCCGGCCAGCCGCCCACCAGATTCCTTGCCGATTCTTCTTCACGCACCACCGCCTCCCTTGCGAGGACGCCCCGTCACGGGTCTCCATCGGCGCCACGACGGCTGTGCCCTCCCCCCCCACCGACGCTCCAGATCCGCCTATCGTTGACCCCCTCTACATCAGTGATCGGTCAAGGCAGGGGGCGTGGCGCTATCCATCTTTCCGCGTGTACGGCGGTCGGTGCCTGCGTCCGTGTATCCCACGCCAAGGGTGTCGTATTCATCTCAAGGAGGTCCTCTCAGTCCTTCCCAGCGACGGCGCCGAGACGGGATCCCTCCTCCCACAGATCCGTTGATCCATGGTCAGATCTCAAGGAGGAGGGGCATGTGGCGGTGCCACCGTCGGTGGCTGCACTGGAAGGTCTCCGGCACCTGCTCCAATCAGATCCAGCCGGACCCGTCCAGTGAGTGTTGCACGTGCATCTGGACGGAGGCAACGGCTTGGCTAGCCCGGTCAGTCCATACCCCGGCGGCCGACGTCCACACTGTCTCCCTGCCCCTGGTCTTCATCTGCCACACCTTCCCATTGCGGTAATAAATCTCAAGCCATGTCCTTTTCCTTGAGATGAACTACAAAACTCCTGTTGTGTTAGATCTTGCTGAATGTCTTGCCAGATATGTGTGCTGCTCCTGTTGTGCATTTGCTGGGTAAGCCGCTGCTTGTGCAAAATATGCCTACTACTACCCGGGCTCACATGACCCAGAGGAGGAAGGAGCTGTGCAAGGAATCACTGCCAGAAGACTCTAAGACGACATTGAAGAGTCCTGGACTCCAGGCCAAGTTCCGCAAGGAAGCATCAATGTGAGCTAGCCGAGGGTTCAGACTGATGTGCGCCTTGATTCTCGCTGATTCATGATTTCGACCCAACCAAGCAGCGTTGGCGCTCACGAAGGAGAACCCGCTGTTTCTAGAGGCCTGACGCACGGTAGATCACAAGTCCTCCAGCAGGTGGAGCTGGTTCAGGTACCATGAGTCCACGAGCACCCTCCACGACAAGCAGGTTCCAGTTGTGCCAAGTCTGCCTGCTACTGCTATCCATACTGTCCCCCTAGCAAAATAAGTTTATCTGATGCCTCGACGGCTCACACTTCTGCAAGTCACCCATTTATTTAGTGTTGGTCTGGGGAATTTTTTAAGTTGATGTCTATACCTTCATGTTTTTCCTCGTGAAATATCTTCATGTTTTTTAGATTACATAAATTTTTGAACGCTGGATTTTCGTATGTCTTGGTTTCTACATTTGTGAAACTGAAAGCTATTATCATCAGACAAAAATATAAATTTCTTTTGTTGCTATCGCGCGTTCAATCCCTCCGTCCCAAAATAAGTGTCGCTATCAACGACACTTATTTTGGGACGGAGGGAGTAGTTGTTTCCCACAAACAGTGCTATTTGAGTCTCAGAATCTAAATCATCTTCTAAGGTTCTAACAAACTCTGATCACCACCTTTATGAATATGCTACACAAATAAAGGATATTGTTAAGATCTTTATTACCTTATCTTTTTTAGTTCACTGTTTGCAGCCTCACCAATTTTGGCGGCCCCAACAATTATGTTCTGAAAATTACAATTAGCTGCTCCATGGAAAACCTTACCTGAAGTAATAGAACTACATTGTAATATTGTGACTATAGTGTTGCTAGAGAACTGATCGACAATAGTGTCAACTAGGTATGTATTTTTTTTCTAGAGTAAAGGCAAGTATGCTTCCTCCTCCGTGCTGCTTAAGTCATTTAGTTCATATTGATATGTTAGAGCCTAGAGAAGAAAACTGAATGTTTTTGCGGGAAACGTTTTAGCACCAATATCCTATAACCTGTATTTGCCACTATAATCCGAGTCTGCAAATCATGTTTCATGGTTAAAATAGTATTGTCCATTTCTACAACATAATGGTTGCTTTTACTGTTCGAAATTTGCATTAGTAGTTGATATAGTGATTAGATCAACCTTGCAGTACTAATGGGCTCCTTTTAGCCTTGCTTATATGGTCAGCTTTTGGAAATAATTGATCATGTTTTCCTCCTTTGGATCAGAAAACTAGAAGTAGGATATGTCTAAGTTGAGAGTGGTTTTAGATCTTAACATCACACAAGAAAGGCTCCAATCCCCTTCTAGATATACATTTGTGTCCTATATGTTCTCTTCGTAATTCTTATGATTTTTAGTAGAATAGAGACTAGAGAGTTATTAAGCCTTCAAATTAGCATGTGTGGACATTTGATTGAATCAAGTCCTCCTTTTAGTTGAAAGAGGAAGCACAGTAAATGCATTTTTTGTGTCTTCTACTCAGTTAGACTCGCTCAATCCTAACTTGATGATTTTCTAGGATTTGACACATCTCCACTTGCAAGGCTACAACAAGATTTAGTCCTTAGATTGATTAATTACACACACGTACAAGGGAATATATCACTTGAATTGTGTGATTTGCATCGAGAAGAACGTCGAGATAGCATCAAAGCACGCGCACCGCTTTATAGTCCACATCAACAAACCATGGGCGAGCATGTTGAGACCATGAGCCCACATGGGACCTCCAAAGAACTTGAAAATCACCGATATTTCCAGCAAGGTTGTGGTGAATTAAAGGTATGTACAACTTGCATTACCGCTTGCGTATATTTTCTCTGAAGATGACCATAATTGTGTCATGCCACTTGTTGTTCTTTGGCAGAGATTTAATCAATCCAGAGATGTTGTAAATTTGAACCCCATGCTTGGAGAGACGATGCCGTTGACTACCGCAACGATGAGCAAGGTGGCGAATACCCGCTAGAGCTATTTGAGGTCTTTTGAGAGCCACAAGCAGAGCCTGTCAGGCTCTAAGAGTGGGAGAACTTCTAGCACCAGTCAACGGCCAGATCATCAACCATGTAAGGAATGGGGGCATACGACACCCATGATTGTGTTTTCTGTATTCGTCCGTTCTTCTCAATCGTGTATGACCAGGCAAGTACTTTTTTTTCTATATTACAATATTTTGGAAAATATAAGAAGACGCCAATAATTCAACACATGCAACTTCCATTGTATAAAAGCTTCATATATTTGAACAGTCAAACTTTATCAATATCTGCAAACAACACTCGTGTACTCAATATCATGTCTTTTCATGAAGATTAAAAGAAGAGATAAGGTGAACCACATGGCAAGATCTCAAATAACTGAATATGCATGCGTATATAAAACGACTAGATATGCAATCCAACAAGGTATACATCCGTTCTAATCATGCACCTTTCGCTGGGGCTACATGTAAATTAAACTTCCTTAATATATTTGTCAGAAATAAAAATACATGTCCCTGATGATTGTGACAGGTCTATTTGAAGATATATAAAAAGCAAAAGTGACTGCTAATAACAATTTAAAAGTTCACAAAAACTGTAAAATACTCATATGACAAATACTCGAGTAGAGATTTGAATGTGATAGAGCATTATTAAAGCTCCATTTAACATCTTTGTCCTGCATATTAAAATGTACAATATTATGTTTGTGCTTAGCATTCTTTATGTAGGTCCATCCGGTCCATGTTTGATTTTATCCTGAATTTATTTATGATACAACTCTGGCTGCATGTTTGATTCTAACATATTATGCCCTCCTTATGTAGGTCCACTGGTCTAGAGGTGCAAGGCAGACACCCAGAAGTCTTCGAGAGGCTTGTTTAGATGGAGCTTAGAGCCAGATCCAAGCAGATACACCAGCCATAGCTGGCCCTATGCCGGGTGGTGGCATGTATGAGCCCGAGCTCGACATGAACATGAGGCATAGATGATGGACGAAGAACGACTTTGATGTATCCATCGACGCCATATCCTTTGCCAAAGCAAACCATCTTCTCTTGTGTCCATGAACTTGCGTTAGCATTTAGTGAATCATGCAATAGCTACAAGATAGCTTGTTGGGGGAGTTTCCGTAGTGCTGGTGTTACATGTATGTACTTTGTGTCTGAAATGGACGGATGGGTGTTGTACTGCTATTGAGAAAGGAGTACTTGCATATGTATTTTTATCTTGCAAGTTTCTGCCTAACCAAAAATAGTAGATTTGGTATTCAATCATATACGAGTACTCACGAAAGAACTTGCTTTCTTTTCTGTTACACAACAGGTCTACAGTTCCAACATCTCAACCAGGACGTGGTGAGATGGTCAAAACTTGCATGCTCCTTGCATGTTTTCTTACGATGTTCGCTGCCATGCTAACATTCTACCGATATGTCCCACGTTGTAACGACCGGTTGCTAACGCCGGTGTAGTTTGGATAGTGACATGCAACTATGATGATTAATTGGTTTTTGAACTTCCCATTCTTGGTCAAGTGACATTTAAAATTTGCACTTCTCAATTATAACAATAGCAACAATAAGCTTAAATTGTCATGTGAACCTCATGAAACCTGATTCGTTCATTGGACGTGCAGTTTAATTTTTCTTTTTGTTCATTATTATTTTCTTGATTGTTGTATCAATGCAATATTAATCAAATGTCGATATTTCAGCTAGATTTTTGTTTATTAGGTTTTAGATCGTTTTCCCCGGTACCTTGAACATTTTAAATCTTATATCTTTAGGTTCTCGTATCTAGCTCACGGCTTCAACTTTTGTTGAAGGGAAACTTAAGGTTCATTTAAAAGAGAGGGGTTCAGCGAAAAATGTTCCGCTGCGGTGGAAAATCGAGCAGGAAGGGGAGGGTCCGGCAGGAAAAGGGAAGGGTGTGTCGTGGGTTGGGGTTTTGTGTTGGGACCGAGTGTTCGAACAACCACATTTCTCCCCCACATATGGCTGGATTTGGGGAGCCCGGACCATTGAGATGGTTGAATTTTGAGGTGCCCACTGGATGCCTGTTTGATGTCTGAACACATCTGGCGTATGAGGGAGAAATAAGCTTCAACCTTGAAACGATCTTAATCGTTTGTTTAATTCATTGATATGCACAATAGCCCGTGGCAACGCACGGGCGTTCTACTAGTAATTAATAATATATGGATGTGTGCATCGCTCGACGCAGAAGCCGGGCATTATCCTCCTTTTCGAAAAAATGATACTCCCTCGTTTCTTTTTACTCCGCATATAGGATTTGCCTTAAGTCAAAGTGAGTAAAGTTTGACAAAGTTTATTTTAAAATATATATCAACATTTATAATACCAAAGATATACAATATTAAAATTAATTTCATGATACATCTAATGATATTTATTTGATTTTTTTCCTATAATTTTGATTAAACTCTATAAAGTTTGACTTAAGACAAAACTTATATGCAAACTATAAAGAAACACAAGGAGTACTGCTTATGGATGGTGCGTACCCGTTACATTTTCCATTTGAAGTATACCAATGCACCACCACAATATTTTTGGCGATTTGCGTGATGCTTGGGGAAAACTCATAAAAAGAAATTCACATATCTTCCTAAGGAGGTCTTCTTAAAAATATAATGTAATGTGTCATTGTTATCCCAGGATCAGGAGTCATTATCTGCAGCTGAATGAAATTTCTGCAAGCCAGGTACAATTTTTTTTAGATTTTACTAGCAGAGCAGCTGAAAGACCTCGGTCCTTCCAGTATCGGTTTCAGCCATTTGACCAGCACTCAAAAAACTTATATTTTCTTTATCTGTAGATTGAATGTTACTAAATGTAAGATGAACCACAAACAATGGAACCTCAGCGTTGGGACCATAATATAAGAAATAAATAACTTGTATGGGTTAAACTTATTGCTCCAGGCTCGAGGTAACCGTAGGTCAACAAAGCAAATGAAAGGAAAACCAATGCCGACACTCCTAGCTCCATTCATAACGAAACCAAAGTAGTTTTACACCAGAATCTCCCAACAAAACATGGAGAGAAGCAAACACCTTCCATGCTTAATTGAAGTTAAGTTCAAGAAGGCAACAATTTTGTGAACACGTAATACAGAATAACAGACTCCTCCAACTTGATATTACTGCAGGAAAATAAAACTATGATATGACATTTCTCAAAACTTGTCATACATGAAATTTACAGCCCACCAATATCTATGATATGACATTTCTCAAAAGTCGGCATGGTACTTCAAATAATAGTACTCCCTATCAGTATCAACTGTATGTCCTCCCTCCCAGAGCGAACCCAACAAAGGCCATAACCAACACTGTAAATGTTAGAAAAGAAATTCTCGCCACTGTGTTGGCAAACCTCTTGTGGAGGGGTGCGACGAGGAGCATCACACCGACTGAAGCGAGTACGAAGACACTGCCAAAGAGAATGGCAAAGACACTCCGGGACTGCTTGGGGACTTGGGTTGGCAAATATGGAAGCAGGGCCAATGAGCCAGAGATCACAGCGCACAACAAAGTTTCAGTGGAATAGGATGCTGCTGGCGCTGGCAGCTCCGGTTCCCGCCGACCGGCCGCCGTTTCGAAGGCGCTCGACCCCTGCCGCTGCCTGTCGTCTCCCCGCCAGCCGGCCGCCAGTGCCGCCGCTTCGGCGGCCAGCTGCTTGGCGATAGCACCATCCTCCGTGTTGCCTGATGCAACACTGTCCAACGCCGCAGCCGCCTGCTCGAGCCTGGCCGCTGTTGTCGCATCTGGTGCGGCGGCGAACGCCTGCAGCGCGACCGTCAGGTCGGTAGAAGGGCCGGCGAGGATAGGGTCCGTCCTCCAGGAGTCGGACCGGTGTTCGGCGCGGTGGATCAGACCCGCCGCTCCCGGCGGAGGGATGCGGATCAGGTGCTCGGCCCTGCCGCTCAAGCCACCTCCCGCCTCTAAGGTGCTCCCCCCGCCGAAAAAGAAGCCCCTCCCCGCCTCCCGGCGAGATGCCGCCGCCGCGGCCGCCGCCTCCCGGCGAGCAGCGGATGCCGCCAGCGCTTCCCAACGAGCAAGGGGTGCCGCCGCCTCCTTATCCTCTTCCTTGCCGGTAGATACCGTCCCTTGCTCGCCTTCGCTGGCCGCAGAGGACGCCACCACCACTTCTTGGTGGTTCTTGCAGTCGTCGCGGACGGGCGCCCGGTTCGTCGCGGCCCCGCTGGTGCTGGAGTCGCTGGAGTCGGTAGGGTTCTTGACAATGTCCCGCGAATACGGCGACAGCGGAGGGGGAGACTCCGGGCGCTTGCCGGAGCTCTCGTCGGAGCTCTTGCGGAGGAGCCCCTCCGTCAGATCGCCGTCCATCCTCTCCAAGAGGATGAAGCAGCGGGCAGCCGGACTTCGATTTGGGGGCAGGCCGGGCCGCCGGGAGAGCAGGAAGAGAACTATCCGACGGGGAGCTTCGTTTTTTCGTGGAGGGGAGGGGGGCGGTGGCTCGAGGTGGACGAACAGGGGGAGGGGAATTTCTTTTCTTTGAGAGAGAAAGAAAAGAGAAGGGCGCTGCTATCGCGACATGGGCCGACCCAGGCGCGTGGGATGCGATATTGACCATGCACACAAAATGTTAATATTGACCATGTACACAAAAAAATGTTAATATTATATTAAAAATGTTAAACATGTATTAGAAAAATATTTTATATATATATATATATATAATGCACAATGTGTATGAAAAAATAGACATAAAAATATATTTTTAAAAAATTATTTATTTCATAAATATTTAACATTTATATAAAAAATGATTCTAATGTATATGAAAATGTTGAATACCCCCTGTCCGGAATTACTTGTTGCAAAAAATAATAAAAATGAATATATCTAGAACTAAAACACGTCTAGATACATTCATTTCTTGGATAAGTAGTTCCTCGTGGAGGGAGTATGTACTAAAAAGTTTAACATATGTTGAACAAGAAAAGAAAACCAATGAAAATCGACAAAGAAACAAAGAAACAAAAAGAAAAGGCAAAGAAAAGAAACAAAGAAACAAAGGAAACCAAAGTACAACCAAGAAAGAAAGAGAAATAGAAGAAAACCAGTAAAAAAAAAACCAAATTTATAACAACAGAAAAAAGAAAAACCGGTGAAAACACAGAAGGAACTGAAGAAAGAAAGAAGAAAATTAAAAACACGGACTAGTGCAACCATTTTACAGGAAAGAGAAAAACCTGCTTAGATGCTTGCTGCAACCTCACCACTAAACTCCTACCCATAAGTGATGTTAGTCTTAGTACCCTTGGTAATATTATTGCCGAGTCTCGTTGACTCACGGATTCCACAACATCCCTTGGTGCAGGTATAGGTAAAGCTTTGCTCTAAGGCGAGAGCGCGGAACATTCTATGTGGAGTTTCTTTTTGTTCTTCTTTGACGACGACTATTGGGGAGATCTAGGTTGGCAACCTGGGATTACAGGGTGGACGTTGCTTATTTCTGTTGCCTCGTTGGCATCATTTGCTTCTTGTTCGTACTCGGGCTCGTGCCTTCTCTGTTGCAATGATTGATGTAATGTTGAGTCGTGTTGACCTCTGATTGGTGAAATATTTATGTATTGGCAAATGTTTGCCCTGTTGTCACTCATATTTATCTCTTCATCTGTTGTAGTTGTATATGATGTGATTCCCATCCCGTTCACCAACATATGACCCTACGTGTAAGCATGTTGGGGCGAGCAATATGCGCTTCTAGCCTTCGTGAAGATTGCGAAGTCTTTGTTGGGACTAGGACCGCATCTTGGACGTTACATCGTGTGGCACCCCGGCTCAGAGAGACTGGAACACCCCATATTCCAGTCCAGAGATCAAGTCTTCTGGAATACGGCACTGCTTGGCATAGAACAAATCAGCTCTTTATTACCAATACTCGGGGATACAAGGGTTTCGATATAACAGAGAATTACATTGGCACGGCAACACTACGCCTGCTCAGGTAGTTCTATGCTAGCAGCATAACAACTTGAAGCAGCGGATTAACTTCTAGCAGCAGAACAACGACGATAGCGATGGACTCCACTCCGCAGGGACTCTGGCTGGAACGCATATCCTAGCTCGCAAACTCGGAATCCTCGACAAGCAAGCAAACACGACAGGACCTGCAAACTGGCATGACACGCCAGGTGAGTACTGTTGGTACAATGATAGGCCCCTTATGTTTTGGAGTTTGTTGACATAAACAGTATGGGACTTATGTGTTTGCCAGTGCACACAGAGTAATAGGTCCCTGAAGTGTTGAGGAGTTTGATGCAAACGACGAAGATAATCTCCCTGCGCGTCAGTGAAGGTTATCACCGAAGATAAAGCTAACAAGAGTGACCCCTAAAAATTGCTGAAGTTTAAGCAATTGGTTCGGTGCATGTTCGAAGCAAATGACTGCGCTCGAGGAAGAATGAAGACGAAGTGAAGACGTAGCATTTGTTTCGTTGTTCTTCTCCTTTTATTGAGTCATAGGACCACCATACTATTAAGAGGGGTGTAGCATTCGAAGCTTTGGTTATCTGATGCTAAACCCAAATCCTGTGAAAGCTGTGAGAGAAATCTCTTTGTGCTCCAAGTAAATACTTGCCGGCAAGAGACTGTGATCTGCTTCGCTGCGAGAGATTTGCCTCGGACCGAGGAGTTAGCATTACTTGTTCCTCAAGTAATGTTACCGTTGCTCCAAAATCCGACCGTTGTGAACGTGTCGGTTGGCCATTGGCTGGACCTCGTGTCCAAAATGGTCATTTCCCATCTGGGAAGGCTGCGGCTATAAATAGCCACCCCGCGTCAGCTTTGTCCGGTGGCTACTCCGTTTGATTCTGAGAAGTTTGTTGAGCAACCCACTCTCTGAGCGATTTGAGTTTAAAATCCACCGAGAGAAAAACCCTAGAGCCGAAGAATTAGATAGTGGTTCAGCATCACTGGAATCTAAGTTTAGTACGCTCCGCCTATTACTCTTGAGAGCTGCAAACTCTCTAGACCGTTAGGTGTCAATTTCTTCAGAGACCAAGAGTAATTGTGGTTCTCGAAGAAGAAGTCTGTAAAGGTTCGGAGATCGCCTTCAAGTATCTACCACGAGTGATCGGCATTGGTTGACGAATCGATTGTCGAGGAGAATAGGGTGAAGAGAGTTTATCTTCCGTGTTAAGTCACAACCCCTCCAACCAGGCGTAGTCCTTGTGCAGAAGGACGAACTGGTCGAACAAATACCTTGTCGCCATCGAGCATCTTCGGTTACCTCTGTCACTCATGTTTACCTTCGATGCGTTTTCATTCGTATGATTTACTTTGATGCATGTTTTAGTTTCCCTTCGGTACCCTGTTTTAGTTCACTGTAGTTTGTTTCTCACTTATTCCGCTGCTGGATTCTGAGAGATTTAAGTTTTCTGAAGAAAATTTAAAACTCCCATTCACCCCCTCTCTGGTAGACATACTTTGTTCCTACAATTGGTATCAGAGCAAGGTACTCCTTGACTCTGCTCATTTTAGTCTAACGACTTTGGAGTTTAAGTATGTCTTTAGTGAACTACAAGTCGCATCTCAAGATTCCCATATTCGATGGGACGGACTATCCCTTCTGGAAGGAGAAGATGAAGATCCGTCTTTGAGCTATAGATGATGATATGTGGAACGTGGTGCATATCGGGTTCACAGTTGTTATTCCTCAAGCTCCTACCGATGAAGAAAAGAAGCTTATTCAACTGGATACTCAAGCCAAAGATGAAATTGGTGGCCATCTCTCTCGAGCACAATTCCTTCGGTATCACCGGTGTGAAACTGCAAAGGAGCTGTGGGATGTCCTCGAAAAGATAAATGAAGGAGTTTCAGCTCAGAAAGAAGCTCGAATTGATACTCTTCGGGCGAAGTTCAATCGCTTCAAGCGCATTGGAAATGAGAGCTGTCAGCAAACCTTCGACCGCCTCAGTGACATAGCAAATGAACTTCAAGGACTCGGTGCCAAGGATATCACTGACCATGAAGTTGTGAAGAAACTGTTTCGATCTCTTGACACTTCATTTGACACACTTGTTCTGATGATTCGCGAGCATCTTGATTTCAAAAGCCTCAACTCTGCTGATGTCATGGAAAGACTGAACACTCACGAGGAACAAGAAGAAGAGAAAAGAGATCTGTATGGCTCAACTCAACGCAAAAAATCATGCTCTCAAGGCTGTGGCTGATTCCTCCTCAGATGGAAATGCCGAAGAAGATTTAGATGATCCAGAACGACTCAGCAAAGATCTCGCACTGATCACGAAACGATTCCGGCATTTCCACAAGAAGAGCCAGTTCCAGAAAAGAAGTTCAAGCAACTCTGGGGGTTCAAAATCTTCAAAACTAGCTGGAGAATACACCTGTTTCAAGTGCAAAAAGCCAGGACACTTCATTTCGGACTGCCCTCTCTGGGAAGCTGAAATCCGAGCCAGTGGGAGATATGATTCGAGCAACCATCAAGGCAAAAACAAGAGCAAGAACTACGACTCCGATGATGAGAAGAAAATGAAGAAATTCTTCAAGAAGAAGGATAACTCCATGTTAAAATCTTCGTCAAGATCCTCGTCAAGAAATCCTTCCAAGTCCTCCTCCAACCGCAAGAATACCTCTCGCAAGGCCAAGGCATACATCGGCAAGGAAATGAATTCGGATGAAGAAGAATCGTCAGGTTCCGAAGAAGAAGAAGAATCCGATGAAGATTCCGACTCCGGCATGGCAGGCATAGCATGTGCCTCCTCTCCTACGACAAACTTCTTCGGGAATCCTTCAAGCGACGACGAATCTCCTGCTTACTGCTTCATGGCCAAGGCTTTGAAAGAAAAGGTATCCTCGAAACATCATAAGGTTCACTCGAGTGATCAATATTCTTCTGATGAGGATGAACATGCTAAGTTGATCAAAATTGCTAATATTCAACAAAATTCTCTTGAGAAAATTGAGAAAACCCTCAGGAAATTTGAAGGGTTGTTGATTGAGGAGATGGAGAAAAACCAGTCGCTGACCGAAGAGTATTCCACTCTCAAGTCACGAATGGATGAACTCTCAACTCGTCATGATTTTCTCTTAGCAAACCACGAAAGATTGACCTATGATTACCTGAAAAGGAAACATGAACTCGAGGCGCTGAGAGAGGCTCATGAGGATTTGATAAGAGAAAAGTCTCTTCTCACCCAACAACTTAAAGAGAAACCTGAAGTGTTTGAGCCACCATGTTTGAAATGCCTTGAACGAACTAATGCTGAATCATCTGTGAAGGCTAACCCCTCTATCGAGGAAAATGGTTCTGTTTCTGATGAAAATGCTAGGTTAAAGGATCTTCTTCAGACAGGTATGTTCAAATCTCTCAAAGGGCATCAAACCCTATGTGATGTCTTGAAGAAATCTATCCTTCACAAAAATCCCAGAAAGAAAGGTATCGGTTTCGAAAGGAAATTGAATGAGGATGGTTCTTACTAGGAACCACATCAATATCCTCAAACTGGTGTGGGTTCCCGCAAAGAGCAAAACGCTCGATCTAGCATTACTTTCGGGATACAACTCTCCTATTCCTGAATATCCTGATGATGATTCCCTGGACAACTACAAGTTGTTCAAGAATCAACATGATGAGACTGTTGCTCGCTATGTTGGACCCAACAACAGAAATGGCCCCCCTAAGAAAGCTATTTGGGTGCCAAAGAAAATTGTTGATGCTTTGCCTGTTTCTGCTTGACTGACCATGCAGGCACAAAGAATTCGACAGAATGAATATATGCATACTGGATAGAATCACTATGCTCATGCGTCTGGAAATAATTTCAATGCTTGCTCTTTCAATTATGCTCGTTCCTCATCGAGTAAGAACTATACTTATCGAAAGAAATCATATCCTGCTCGTTCATTTGTTTCGAAGCCACCTGCAAAGATGTGGGTGGTTAAGAAAGCCTAATTCTTATGCATGACTATGTCTCCGGGTGCACTGAATGGATTATGGACAGTGGATGCACTAGTCATATGACCGGAGACAAGTTGCTGTTTGTCGACCCCAACTTAACTGCTTCTCCTCTGAAGTATATCACTTTTGGCGACAACAACAAAGGAAAGGTAATTGGGCTAGGTAAAGTTGCTATATCCAAGGACAAACCTATTGATGATGTGCTACTTGTTCAATCCCTTGGATTCAATCTTATGTCAGTTGGCAAGTTATGTGATTTAGGCATGCTAGTCCTATTCTCTATCACCAAATGCATTGTCTTCATGGCCTCTGACAATTCCTTCGTCTTTGAGGGAATTAGAAAGGGTGATCTTTATATTGTGGATTTCTCTAAGGGTCCCTCAGTCCAAACTTGTTTGCTTGCGAAAGCAACCGAAGGTTGGCTGTGGCACCGTAGACTTGGTCATGCAGGCATGAGGAATTTGCAAACTCTAGTGAAGAAAAATCATCTCCGTGGGATTCCTAATGTAAAATTCGACAAGAATCATCTCTGTGCTGCCTGTGTGGCTGGTAAATTGGCTAAGAAGCATCATTCTTCAAAGAAAGTTTCTTCAAAGAAAGTTATGACCACAACAAGACCTCTGGAAATTCTTCATATGGATTTATTCGGTCCTCAAAATTATGCATGTTTTGGTGGCAGTCATTATGGTCTGGTTATTGTTGATGATTTCTCTCGATACACTTGGGTATTCTTTCTCAAAGACAAGACTTGTACTCAAGATATCTTCAAAAGCTTCGCTAAGAAGGCCCAGAATGAATACGATGTGCGAATCAAGCATGTCAGAAGTGATAATGGAACTGAGTTAAAAAAATACTCACATTGTTGAATTCCTCGATGAACATGGTATTACTCATGAGTTCTCTGCTGCATACACTCCACAACAGAATGGAGTTGTTGAACGTAAGAACAGAACTCTTATTGAAATGGCAAGAACTATGCTCAGTGAGTATAAAACTCCCATTTGCTTCTGGGCTGATGCTATTAACACTGCTTGTCATGTTATCAATCGTGTTTATCTTCACAAGTTCCTTAAGAAAACTTCATATGAGCTTATCACTGGCAAGAAACCGAATGTTTCTTATCTACGTGTTTTTGGTGCACCTTGTTACATTCTTGATATGAATCATTCCTCCAAGTTTGCACCTAAGGCACATGAAGGTTTTCTTCTCGGTTATGGCTTAAACTCGCATATGTATCGAGTCTATAACTCTCACCACATGAAAGTTATGGAAACGGTAAATGTGCGGTTTGATGAATCTAACGGCTCTCAAAAGGAGCACCTGTCAAATGTGATAGATGAACCGCTGATATCGGATGCTAATCGGCAAATGGCCATTGGGAGTGTCAAGCCTGTTGAAGGAAATGCACCTGAGTCATCTGATGATGATGCTCCTATGACTCGAAGCAAAACTCGTCAAGCCACTGCCGAAGCAAATGCTCCTCCGAATGGAAATGGAAATCAAGATCCAAATGCCGATCAAAATGGCAATCCTGAAGGAAATAATGACACAAATGCTGATGATGATGATGATAATGACAATCACGAAGAAAATGCTCATCCTCGTGTGGCAAATCGAGTTGATCCCTCATTAATTCTCGACGAAATTGAGAATCCAGGTTATCGACCCACAACTTGTTCACGCACTCGTTTGGCTAACTACTGTGGAAGTTTCTCCTTTGTTTCATTGGCAGAACCTACCAAGTATGAAGAAGCCATGAATGATCCAGACTGGATGAATGCCATGCAAGAGGAGTTGGTGCAATTCGAATTGAATGATGTTTGGGAACTGGTTGACAAACCGAATCCCAAGAAGCACAATATCATCGGCACAAAATGGATCTTTCACAATAAGCAAGATGAAAATGGCATTGTGGTGAGAAATAAAGCATGACTTGTCGCTCAAGGGTACACACAGGTAGAAGGTATTGATTTTGGTGAAACATATGCTCCTGTTGCACGCCTTGAGGCAATTCGCATTCTTCTCGCTTATGCAAATTACATTGATATCTTGCTATATCAAATGGATGTGAAAAGTGCTTTCCTCAATGGTGAAATTGATGAGGAAGTTTATGTTAGACAGCCACCTGGCTTTGAACACCCTGAGTTTCCTAACAAAGTTTTTAGGTTGAAGAAAGCTTTATATGGGCTAAAGCAAGCCCCTCGAGCATGGTATGATACCCTGAAGAAGTTTTTGCTCGACAAAGGGTTCAAGCCAGGATCCACAGATCCCACACTTTTCACTCGTGCTGTTGACAATGATTTATTCGTTTGTCAAATCTATGTGGATGAAGCAAACACTGAAAGATTATGGCATCAAGGTCAAGCACATTCCTCTATATTGTGACAATGAGAGTGCCATCAAAATTGCACATAATCCTGTGCAGCATTCTCGCACGAAGCATATTGCCATCAGACACCATTTTATTCGCGATCATGTTGCTCGGGAGGATATTATCATCAATCACGTCAAGACCGAAGACAATCTCGCTGATATCTTCACCAAGACTCTCGACGAGAAAAGATTCTATGCGTTACGGTGTGAGCTAAATATCCTAGACTTCGCAAACGTGCAGTAAGCTGGACTCGACACCCGTGCTAACACTTTCACATCTTTGAAGGAATGGATGCATAACACTCGAAAAGTCTGAAAATTTTGACAAAGTGAAATTTTCTTTCTGAGATTGAATACATTAACGAAGAACTAAACTAACCGGGTGCCAAGACAATTGTGCGACGCTCGGGGCCATACAGTTCTTATACGATGGGTTACGCCACCACAATTTTCTTTCGTTGATTTTCTCTTCGTTCGATGGATTTGGTTTCTGTCCGAATGCATTTCATTCATAGCTCTCTTTCGAGTATTTGTGTTCTCTGACTGAGTGAAATGCCTAGGACCTTGTTTTTCCTTCTGATCTATCTCTTCCAGTCTATGCTGTTCCGTCGCAAATGCTCAATTTTATCTAGAATGAAGCTTATCTGGTGTCCTTGACCACGATTAAGATTCGGTCCGAACATTTATCTTCTTTGCGAAAGCTGTCCAAAATTTGGGATTTCCCGCCCAAGTTAGGACCACGATCTTTGACGGTTGCCACGTGCAACACATCAAATTCCAATCCATCCTATCCATTGAATCGCAATCGTCTCTATCTAGAGACCGTCCGATCAAAAACCTCAGCGTACGGTTATTTCCATTCGCCTATATAAACCGCGCCGCTCTCCTCTTTCACTTTTACTCTCCTTCTCCTTGCTCTCTCTCTCTCTCCACTGAAACCCTCGCCGCAGTGCTCCACCTTGAGCTCAACGCCGACGATCCCTTCGCCGCTTAACTGCCGAAAAGAGGTCGCCGGAGTCCTCCCACGCCGCCACGGGACATCCTCTTCCCCGCGCCGCCATAGTTGTTGCACGTCACCAAGCTAGGGTACGTGTGGTTCGAACTCGAGCATCCATCTCTCTCGATTCGAGTTCATCCGCGGTTAATATTCTTCGATTTTACCGCATATCTTAGATCTAAGTTTTTACCTTCCTAGTGCGGATGTGGTTTGTAGTTTTTCCTCGCATCCAAATCTGTCAGATCTAGGGTTTGTGTTATGCTTCGTTCGAATGATATGCCTAGCTCGCTGTCTAGTATTATTCTTCAGACTTACTAGCTCGATCTATATGTTTCATTCATTCGAAACATCTCTCAAAGTCTGTATCTGGTTTTTCCTCAAAAATATTTTTGTTCGAGAAAACTTTCGCTCTGAGCATTTGTGACCCCGTCCCCATTTTCCCTCGTACCTATTCTCTTTCACAGGTGTATGCAGTCGGTTGAAGATTCTGCTAAACCACACATTATGGCTGATGACAACGAGGCATTCATGGGAACAGCAGACAAATCAAAAGCACCAAATGCTAAGGGCCCAACGATAGGCCCATCTACCAGCAAGAGGAAAAGATCTGAACAAAATGCAAATGAGCAAGAGGCAGATGCTCCGAAGAAAAGGAAAGGTGGCAGGCAACCCATCACCAATTCAGCTCAGTATATCTCACACGATGATTATAACACAGTACCTAGAGAGGACTCAACTCAGAGAAAGAGGCGTGTGCAAAAGATTCGGCGTCACTGGGTTCGGAAGTGGTTTCACTACAAGATGGTTCATCCTCGGTATGCAAAGAACTTTGCCTTCCATCCCCCGTGGGGTGATTGTCGCGAAATTGGACTCATCAGGGCAGGGGAGCACCAGGAAAGGCCTACTCCACCTCCATATGCTCATGACTCGGCTCTCATGACTCCAGATTCTTTTCCTGAAGAAAAGGCCAAGCGCATCAAGAATGCTGAAAAGAGAGCCAAGAAGGCTGAAAAGGAGCAAGCAAGAGAAGAAGAAAATCGTCGTCTCATCAAGTCAGACGTCGAGAAGAAAAAGGCTGAAGGAAAAGCAGAACGACGCACGAAGAACAAACATGATCCAAAATCTGTTGCTCTGAAGAAAAAGAGTGCACCAAGGAAAAGACCTACTAAGCCTGATGTATCTGAAAGCGATTCTTCGGATCAATATGATCCTCCGCTCACCAAAGAATAAGTTGATGCTACTCTCTCAGAAGAAGTGAATGTCACTACATCCACTGTGCTGCCAGATCTTCGAGCGTGTGCTGCTCCCATTGCACCTCCGAAGAAGAATTCTTTGAAAAGAAAGACCCCTCAGACCACTGTCACAATGGTTGACAAAGTGAATACAGATCCTCATCCTGATGGAATAAATCTGAAAGATTTGGTCATAGAAGCTCCTGTTGGCTCAGCTCAGCCAGGACAAAAGCTTCCAAAAGAAAAAGTGAGGCAAATCAAAGGCCCTGCTGCTAAGAAAAAGGTTCCAAGTTCTGATGCTGTGAAAGAAAAGGCTGCACAATTTACTCCAAAACTGACTCGACCTTTGGCATCGTTGCCTCCGACCGAGCAAAATGTGGCACAGACTGCTCCTTCTCCTCAGACCACTGCACCGCCTCAAGATGTCTCTGCTGCACCACATTCTTTCGATCATATGTTCATCATGGAGCAGCTGGACAGATTTGTCGAAGACTTGTTTGATGGAGAAGTGGCATCTTTGCCAATTCCCTCTGAAGTTATTTCTCAAGCGTCTGTTCTGATCCAAGATATGAGAAATAATTCAGTTGAGATCAATGACCTCATTGGCTAACTCAAGGAGCTTGACAACCGTATGAAAAATATGAAGTCCAAGTTTGTTATCATGCAACTTGAAGAATCTTATGCGGATGTTAATAAGGAGATGAAAGTCCTTCAGCACAGGAGGTTGGGATTTCATTCAGATCTGGATCAAATCGTTCGCAAGATTTGCCTTGATCACCAAGCCAAAGTGACTGGTTATAATGATCTGGTCAAAGGGCACATTGATCCGTTGAAGCAAAAGAAGAAGAAGAAGCTTGCAAAGAAGAATGCTCCTCCTCCTCCAGAAGCTGATACACAGAGAGAAAACTCTCCTGAACAAGCAATTCCTTCGCCTCTTCATGAACTAGTTGCAGATACGTCAACTTCGCCAAGGCCAACTGAAACAGTGCATGTGGCCTCACCAGCTCATGAAGCAAATCCTTCTCAGCATCAAGTGTCAGAAGAAGGTGAAATTCCTCGGTCTGAACAACAAGGTTCTCCTATCCGCGTTGAACCAAATGATTCGGTTCCTCCTTCTGCTACTCCTGTAATAATTTCTCAATGGTCCCCAGCTGCTGACAAAGTTACGACTCCTGAGTCTGCACCTGCACAAAAGGATATTCCCTCTCCTCTGAAAATTTCTCTCAACACTGCACGAAGAACTTCAGATGTTGATCCTTCTGCAGCAAAATCAGCGTCAGCTCATCACTCTGACTCAGTTATCTATGGAGATGAAGTGATTTCTGTTGAAGATGAACTGAAATACCCTTATCCTCATGAGCGACTGCCGTTGTTTTCCACCGGTGTTGGCGTCAAAGGGCCTCTTTTCAATAGGAACACTCATCCGGATTTCTTTCAAGAGAGTCCATACAGCAAGCCTCGTACTTCTAAATCTCCTCGGTTCTGGACTCAGGAATAGGTAGTATATTATTCGCGGATTCTTTATGACAGCCTGAAGATTTTTTCTCATGAGTTTCCAGATATTGTTGCGATGAATAACATTGGCTGCTTTACTCAAGTCCTGCAAGACATCGAAGACTATGGTCTCATGCATGTCTTTGCATATCAGCATCCATGGAACAGGGAGGTTATCCTTCAATTTTATGCTACTCTATATATCTCCGGTGATAAATCTGACAGTACTAAATGGATCATGGAATGGATGACTGAAGGAAAAATGATCAAATGCTCTGCCATGGACTTTGTATCTCATTTTCATTTCCCTCGATTTGAACATGGCATGACTGAAATTCGAGTTCATAACATTGATGCAATATCTGATGAAGATTTCCGATGCACAATGGATGAAGATAAGATTCATGACTACCATTGTCCTCCTCTACCTGAACATTTGACATTCGATAATCAGACTCTTTACCATATACTGACTTATACCCTTTGTCTGCTGGCTGTGATGAATACTGACAATGCTATCTCTGATGTTCTTCAGAACACCATCCATGCCATCTCTCAATGGTTCATATTCGATGTCGAAGATATGTTTCTGCACATACTGATGGATTCAGCTCAGTGTCCCAAAACCATCAAGGTGTATGCGCCCTGGATTCAGAAAGTGATTGACTATGCAATGAAAACCGAATATCTTGCCAAAGTCAGCCACAAAAGCTTCATTCCTCCTGTATGAGATACACTGAAAGTAATGGAAGATTTCTCTTCGGGAAAAGCTCTGGTGTCCAGTCCTTCTGATTACCATAACACCTTCAATGGACCAAAGCTACCTCAGCGTGAACGTTTTCTGAACACTCAGCCTCCTTCCCATCTTGAAGTGAGCATGCGCACTCAACAGCTACTGCTGAAGCATATGGCTGAAGACCATCAAGAGAAAGAGCATCTGGCTGCCGAACTAAATGCTATTCACAACCGAACAAAAGTTGTGCACATGATCACAGCAGAAAACAAGAAGCGTTTATGGAAATTGCTTCAGAAATTTTTCTCAAAGAAGCAACTGAGTCACTCTCACCTTCAAGAACTCTACAAGTACATTGATCAAGGATTCACTGCTGACGATTTTCAAGATTGCATCACTCCTCCTCTGCCAGCTCGTGAACCAACAACGAATTTACTTCGGATTCAGCTGCGCAACTTACTCAATGAATCAGAAGCCACATCGCCAACTAAAAAACCTGCTGAAGAAAATCCTCTGTCTCGCAAGACTCACGAGGCTGATCCCAATGTGCCTTCCTCTTCTCAGTGTCAAGCCAGTCTTGAAGGATTTGTTGCTACTGCTGAAGACGAAGATGTTCTAGACACCTCCGAATCAGAAACTTCTTTAGGCAGTTCCTCGAGCGATGCCTCAGAGTGAATCATATTCACATTTTCGCACTCATGTTTTTCGTCACCTTTTTGACACTAGTTGACAAAAAGGGGGAGAATAACATCGAGAGTTTTGATAGATTTGCTCTGTTGGTTTTTTTCTCTCTGTGCTTACTCGCTCTATATCTTGAGACAATTTAAGCCTGTTTTGTGCTCTGATGTAAAACTTCTAATATGGGCTGTAATATTGATAACCCCACCTACTACACTATTCTCTCTTGAAGTATTTGCTTTGCAGGTGGAATCATTATCAGAAGTCATGAATGATTGCACCATATCCTCGTTGGATTACCTATCATCAGTGCGAATCATTACCTCATATGATTGAAAATTCTCCACACAATCAAATGAATTGCAAGGAACCTCATTGTACATCAATTGACCCTACATACATCTAGGGGGAGTACATTTCATCATCGAGTCAAGTAACGCAAGTTCACTCTTGTTTATTCTACTTTTCAATTATCTATCTTCACTTTGATGATTATCTGTTTTGTCAACAACCGTCCAAAAAGGGGGAGATTATTGGTGCAATGATAGGCCCCTTATGTTTTGGAGTTTGTTGACATAAACAATATGGGACTTATGTGTTTGCCAGTGCACACAGAGTAACAGGTCCCTGAAGTGTCGAGGAGTTTGATGCAAATTACGAAGATAATCTCCCTGCACGTCAGCGAAGGTTATCACCGAAGATAAAGCTAACAAGAGTGACCCCTAAAAATTGCTGAAGTTTAAGCAATTGGATCGGTGCATGTTCGAAGCAAATGACTGCGCTCAAGGAAGAATGAATACGAAGTGAAGACGTAGCATTTGTTTCGTTGTTCTTTTCCTTTTATTGAGTCATAGGACCACCGTAATATTAAGAGGGGTGTAGCATTCAAAGCTTTGGTTCTCTGATGCTAAACCCAAATCCTATTAAAGTTGTGAGAGAAATCTCTTTGTGCTCCGAGTAAATACTTGCCGGCAAGAGACTATGATCTTCTTCGCTGCGAGAGATTTGCCTCGGACCGAGGAGTTAGCATTACTTGTTCCTCAAGTAATGCTACCGTTGCTCCAAAATCCGACCATTGTGAATGTGTCGGTTGGCCATTGGCTGGACCTCATGTCCAAAATGGTCATTTCCCATCTGGGAAGGCTGCGGCTAGAAATAGCCACCCCGCACCGGCTTTGTCCGGTGGCTGATCTGTTTGATTCCGAGAAGTTTGTTGAGCAACCCACTCTCTGAGCGATTTGAGTTTAAAATCCAACGAGAGAAAAACCCTAGAGCCGAAGAATTAGATAGTGGTTCAGCATCACTAGAATCTAAGTTTAGTACGCTCTGCCTATTACTCTTGAGAGCTGCAAACTCTCTATACGGTTAGATGTAAATTTCTTCCGAGACCAAGAGTAATTATGGTTCTCGAAGAAGAAGTCTGTAAAGGTTCGGAGATCGCCTTCAAGTATCTACCACGAGTGATCGACATCGGTTGACGAATCAATTATCGAGGAGAATAGGGTGAAGAGAGTTTATCATCCATGTCAAGTCACAACCCCTCCAACTAGACGTAGTCCTTGTGCAGAAGGATGAACTGGTCGAACAAATACCTTGTCGCCATCGAGCATCTTCGGTTACCTCTGTCACTCACGATGCGTTTTCATTCGTATGATTTACTTTGATGCATGTTTTAGTTTCCCTTCGGTACCCTGTTTTAGTTCACTGTAGTTTGTTTCTCACTTATTCCGCTGCTGGGTTCTGAGAGATTTAAGTTTTCTAAAGAAAATTTAAAACTCCCATTCACCCCCCCCTCTAGTAGACATACTTCGTTCCTACAAGTACTTTGAATGTAGTCGCAAGCTCACAACAACCAAAAGCAATCAAGACAAACAATAGCATGGCATTTACAGGTTAAAGCAATGATGAACATGATACAACTAGAACAATATTAGAATGGCATGAACATATGAACATGAGGGTACTAGCATGCAACATGTTAACAATATCATGCACCAACTTACTCTGTTCGGAGGTTACTTCGTAACCACCACATGTATCACTTACCATCAAGGTCATCACACGATCACCGTAGGATCAAATCAAGCTTGGTATTAACAATACCATAGTAATCATTACATGACCACAAGGAGCTTGATCTTTACCCGTGATTATCACATGACACCATAAACATCAACCAACGTCGGTATCCACGATACCACTGTGATCCTCTCACGATCAAATAAAGATCAACCAACTTCTTTCATCATCGAACCAGGGTTGTTTATTATTCAGGTTGTTATTTCTGTTGACCCATAGTGTGACCTACTACGAACTGGGCCCATATCCGCGGGCGCGGCTATCAATAGATTATACACTCTGCAGAGGTTAGTACACTGAACCCACGCCACGAAACCCAAGGCCTCGTGCTCCCATTCGGGTGGACCAACGGCGTTCTGACAAAACTGAGCTATTGCATGACACTCCCCCGGCCACTCCGACCAACTCCCCTTTGGGCTAAGTCATGGGTGGCCCCGGATGCCACTCTGGACATCAAACGATCACCGTCGTGGCAAAACAAAAATGGTCCCAAACGGGGACAAATGCGTCTACATCAACTACGGGCACACAAGGTTATCGCCGCCTACAGGGCCAGGATAGCGCACGCGCATAACCTTCCCTAGTTGGAGGCACCGGCGAGAGGCATGAAAATAGACCGCATTAGGGCCTTCCCATAAAGGTGAGTGTGGCTGCACTGGTCAGCTCGTCTCGATGGCACTATGACTCAGCCAACAGATGTTCAAGTTTGATTAAAGTCCGGTTAAACTTCAAGAGGAATTAGCTGAGGCATAATAAAATAACATGATGCATATGAACATGATAACAACATGAACATGGATGTGAAGCATAGCCATATGAATATCAACAGCAAATCCCTTCTTCTACTAGATGCAAACGATCATGGCATAGCGATGATCAAGTATCTCACAGGTACTTTCATAACAGATGATAATAAAGCAGCGAAGGACATTACTATCACCAGCATGTACTACTACCAAGCATGACATATGAAAAATAATACTAGCAAGTAGTACATAATAACAAAGTGCATAAGAACATATCATGACGATAAGCATGGATCCACAAGCATGACTGAAACAGCAATAGCAGTAGTAAAGGAGCAAACATTTATTAAATATTGAAGTAGAGAACCATGGCTACTGCTAGGCCATCATGCAAGTGGCTATCATGGCTTGCTTGGGGATGAAGAAGTCATTGGGGAGAAGTGCGGTGAACTCGCGGAACGATTTGCTGGAAAAGATTCTCTCCCGGAGGGGGCTGATTAATGGCAAGGGCAAAATGGTCATTTCTAGTATGTGACAACATAGTGAAAATGGTACCAACAGAACGGGCTCATCGAGACGAAGACGTGGGCTTTGGAATCACCTGAATCGGAGTCACGGTCGCGAAGATATGGACTGACGAAGACCAGGGACTAATCTGTAAAATATCCTCACAAACAGACCCCTGGCGGTTAAAACAGAAAACGCATTAAGAAGAATACGCCTTCGCTGCGGGAAAGCGCATTTTGAGTCGTAGAAGAACTAAAGTACGCTTTCATTAAGCGAAAGCGTATTCCAAGAAAAGCGTCTCCACTTACGCTGACTGGACCTGGGGCTTCTGCGGCTGACTGGTGGGGTCAGGGGCGATGCGGGACCCGCCTGGCCTTGGTCGTCTTCTTCCTCGCCCGTTCCCCACACGGAATAGAGAAGGAGCAGGGGAGGGGCGCTGCCGGCGTCGGCCCGAGCGACTCCGGCCATCTCCGGCCGAGGCGAGAGCACCAGCGGCCTCAAGGAAAGGCGTCGCTTCCGTTCAGAGCGAGAGCGCGGGTCGGGGAAGGGCGGAGCGGCCACGGCTCATGGCGGCAGAGGGCTCGGGAGGCGGCAGCCATGCTCGGGGGCGCACGGCCAGGGATACTCTGGCGGCAAGATGAGGGTAGGGGGAGGGTCTACGGCGAGTGGGTGTTCTTCTAGTGAGGTCAAGAGGTGGAGAGAGGGCTCGGGCTGCCGGAATCGAGGCAAAGCCGGCGATGGCCGCGGCGGGAGGAGAAGCAGTGGGGCGACTCTGGTGGTCGGGGAGGGGTCTGGAGATCGGTGAGATGCGAAGGAGGTCGGGGCAGCCTTAAATAGCAGAGGAGAGGCTTCGGGAGGGCTCGGGAGCTCGCAGGCTAGCGGCCATGGCGAGGACAGAGAGCTGCAGCCCACGGGCACGGCGATGGCGACTCAACCCTGGCGAGATAAGAGGGGGCAGAGGAGGGGAAGTGACGGCACGGTCACGAGCTAGCTCCAGGACACGGCGAGGCATCGAGAAGACGAGGAAGCAGCCGAGAACAGTGGCCGCGGTTTCCAGAGCACGCTGGCGTGCACGCCAGCCACGTGGTCACCGCATGCACGCAACAAGGGAGCAGGTTCAGGTCCGCAAAACTGTGTCTGGGTGATGGGTCATTCACCAAAGAGTGCCAAGAAGGAAAGAAATGGGCACAGGGGCTCAAGATGTGACTAGAGCTAGCAGGATTGCTCAGGAACAACAAAGTGTTTGATGTGAAGAGAGAGAGATTGGCTTGGATCTAGACTCTGGTTTTTGGCATGGTTTGATCACAGGCTAAGGTGAGCATCCCTAGAAATGTTCAGCTCGTAAGGATAAACATAAATGGCACTTGCTGTACAAACCACCATTCTGTACATAAATGCAAACAATGAAGTGGCACTCACATATCAAATGGGATTGAGCTGAATTTTGGAGGAGATGAGTTATTTGGGAATATGAAGCTACTGTAAAAGTTTCATACCATTTGGGGATACCAAAATGGTACTTACTTCATAGTGGTCCTCTCTGGACAGAATCTAAGAAACATTGTAGAGGGAAAATGGCTAGATGAAATGATCCCAAATTTTGTGGAGAGGGTTTATATGCGTAGGATCATGTCCTGGTAAGTTTTCAGCAGTAATTAAGCAATATAAAATATATTTGCTTAACAACCTGAATATCTGACCAGAAACCAAGATTTGATGCTGAGCTCACATAGGGTGATGACCTAAGCTAAAATTTGGAGGAGAGTCATGATTTGTGTATATTAAGGATCTTACAAATTTTCAACTCATTTGGATATGCCTAGCTTGTACTTCCTTCACAAGGCCTCTGTTTGAACAGAAACTTTGAAAAATTGCTCAGGGAGATTCACTAGGAAAATTGAGTCAAATTTTTACATGAGGCAATGATATGGATAGAAAAGAGTGTACAAAAAGTTTGGGGGTAAACAAGCAAATAGAGGTGGCACTTCCTTCACAAAAAGTCACACTGGACATAATAGGAAAAGGAATATTGATGAATTATTTTTGGGCTAGGAAAGGAAAGTTTGGACATATGTGGGTCATATATGATCCAAGTAATTTATGAGAATTATTTGGGAATTTTTGGAAAGACAGAAATATAGGTTGCTTCACAACCTAGAGCAAAAAGGGTTATTCCTTTAATAGAAAAAGGAATATTCCCAAGAAAAAAGAATATTGGGTTTGAGCTAAGATGATAATGACATGGTCTTGGGATGGATTTGAGCATGACAAGCCACTTTGGAGAGGAATCAAAGGTGATCTTCTCAGGTTTCAAGACCACAGAGCCACATAAAAGCAATCTCAAATAAAATCCCAAAGAAATTCAAATGAAAAAGAAAGGGCCAAAATCCAGGGTGTGACAAACCTTCCCCCCTTAAAGAAATCTCGTCCTCGAGATTTGGTTGCTCAGGGAACAAGTATGAATATTCTGACTTAAGGAAACCGTTTCCAACTCGGATATCCTTTTCCTTTATATGATGTTCCCACTGAATTTGATATGACTACTTACCTTGCTCAGGGGTGGTTTGCTTTACTGTATCCATATGCTAATAGGTCTTACCTCATATGTTACTCTAACTCCAATTCTTTTATATCTGCTGACTTAATGGGGTGCGGTAGATTATCATGACTACAATTTATGCCCTTCTCACAAGTCTGAGAATGATTTCCAAGAGATATGGCATTCCTTTATCCAGCTCTGACAATATTCCATGGAGTTATGAACCAGTTTTCTTGGTGGACACCAAATCATTTACTCCTTGCATTGAGTTACTCAAATGGATGCATGTCCTCTGGTTTTCAAAACATTGATGAGAATCATAACAGTTCTCCTGGCGGAATCTGACTTCTCGCAGGGATCCCTGAATCATCTTGGATAGCTCCACTGTCTTGAATATCAAGTCCGTACCAAAGATTTGACTGTCATCTGTTGGGACTAGCATAAAGAGGTACGGCCTTATAATGGTAATATCCACAAACTTGACTGACGGTGGTTTTGGCAAAAGAATCTTGTCCACGGCAGGCTATCCTTTAAACTGCTTCCCATATGTGAGGGCACTTGCTTCGAGACTATTGTTTAACATTCTGATTACTTATCCTGTCGGTATACCCATGTGGATCGTAGGCCGTGCGATGTTTTATCACGGTCGCTGGAGTCAACCTTGTTGAGCTGGCCTTTGGTCTGACAGGACAGACTTGGATAGCCGATGCTGACAATTCTGAGTATCACAGTTAGCTGAGCGGGTTACCTTGATATGAGGTCCTTACCCCAACGGAGTAGCCCCCTTGGGTATACATTCATGGTGCTCGATACTGAGTCCGACTGCCCTGGGTATCGGTACCATGTTGTTCAGGCAACAATTATCATACATGTATTGCTGATCTTGCTCCTTCATTGTTGTTTTCTTTGTCTGGATCTTTTATAGGAAAGTGTGGCCATATTACTTCTTCGTGTGACCATAGGTTCTGTCCGGCAATCATATTTTATCCTTTTTCATGTCTCGTGTCTAAGGATATATGCCAGGTTCACGTGTGCCGGTACGGAGCTCATTGTTGTCGTCAATCATACAAGGTGGTGACAAGGGTTAACGATATCGCCTTGTCGGGTGTGAGGAGACTGACTTTGATAACCACTGCCAAAACGGTGGGTTGTCTCAATGTTGTCTTTCTTCAAAGCTGGTCGGTCCTTGCATCACTCACTGAGGTGAATAACTGGCTTTCCTCTTGCATAACTGGTGAGGTTGTCGGATTTTTACCTTGACTTCATCATTGTATCAATGACTTGCAAGAACTTGGAAGCATGCTTACAATGAGAATACATGTAGCTGAATATGTGATTCCCGAGGCAGACACTTGTGTCCTGACTGATTATTGCTCCTGACAAAACTGTTGTGGATTTGATCCTTGAGATGCACCGCCATATGCTGCCAACTCACTGTGTAATATCTTGCATCAGTGTCGTACTGAGAAAGATTGGTCGGTTTGTGTTGGAAGCCATCAAGAGTATCATGCTGAGGAAGACTGAATAACTTGTGCTCGAAGCTTTCGTCAAACCGCTTACTGAAGAAGGCAGGGTACCGTACTTCAGAAGCTTTCCCCCTTAATGGCTTGCTCGGGAAGACTCGGTGCCTTATGCCGGAAGCTTTTGCAGTAGCTTACGGAAGAAGCCTGAGTATCTTGCATGGGAAGTCATCCACATACCATACTGAGGAGGGCTGAATAATCTTGCATTGTAAGCTTCTCTCATAGCTTGTGAAAGAAGACTGGGGTTCCTTATACCAGAAGCTTCTATCTGGATACCCTTGAATATTTTTGCTGCCTGTTACTTGTATGAAAAAGGGTGTTCGATCATCCTTCTTGCTGAGTATTGGGTACATGGCATATTTTGGCTGGCTTCCGGGGTATAGCATGCTTCAAAATCGTACTCATTGCAGAATCAAACCATGCATATGAAGCATACCATTGACTGATAATATACTGTTAGTCATGCACATAAAGTTGTCTTCTGGTTGATTTCATTATTACTGCTCTGAAGATTGCACACTGATGTAGTCTTGATGCTGAAAATCAAGCCAAGCTATCGTTTGTAGACCAGACATTCCCAATACAATGCAGTCGGCTGAGAATTCCATAATGTTGCTGAGCTTCCAAATATTTGTCTCCTTACTGACTCTTCAGGTCCGGTGTTGGTTGATGAGCAACTTTAATAAGGGGAAAATAAGGTAACATCGAGGGCCCAAAGAAAGAAACATAAGAAACGAATGAAACAAAAGCACACAAGGCATACAAATAATATCATATTCAAGCAACATCACATATTACTGCTACTCACAACAATAATATGCATGCATACTTAGGCACACCAATCTCGCGAAAACTCCGGTATTGCGATCTATTATGCTGTGGCAGTGTGCACGAAAGTGAATCCACGTGTGGAAGGAGTTGGTGTAAACAAGGCTACACGAAGCACTGACTTAACACCAGTTGTATCTGGACGGATACGGAGGTGAGGACGGACTTGGTGATCATGTAGCGGAACACGGAGGTCACGACCACATCATCATCAAGCGTACAGAAGGGAACCGTACATGTCCAAGGAATGGGGTGATAGGGTAAGATAGCGGTGGAGAAGCAAGGCTTGCTGGCATTGCCCTTTTCTGATAGCAAAGATCAGTAAGGGTTGCCAAAGTGGCGAGTTGGAAGGCACGATTCGGGATAGAAATATGTCTATCACCGAAACGATAGGGCTGGCTGACAGAAAGATATCGGCACGATACCTGAGCATAACTCCTGCAAATGGTGTCTGGAACACTTGGTACCATGGCATCACTCCGCTGGGGCAGAGATGACACCAAACACCAAGAAGCAGGTGTGCAAAACTGGAGTGGTGCAGGTACTGGATCGGAACCGATACCATCTACACTCATAAGATCAACCGTTAGTGACAAGATATAAGTCTATATGCATGCTATGCAGCAAACAAATGCAACAACCAAGTGTAACAAACCGACTAGACTCTATACTACCGCTTTCTAACGCTCACGCAAACTAGGGCGTTGTGATACCAACCGTTGTGGCGCCCCGGCTCAGAGAGACCGGAACACCCCATATTCCAGCCCAGAGATCAAGTCTTCTGCAATACGACACCGCTTGGCATAGAACAAATCTGCTCTTTATTACCAATACTCGGGGATACAAGGGTTTCGATATAACAGAGAATTACATCGGCACGGCAACACTACGCCTACTCAGGTAGTTCTATGCTAGCAGCATAACAACTTGAAGCAGCGGATTAACTTCTAGCAGCGGAATGACGACGACAGCGATGGACTCCACTCCGCATGGACTCTGGCTGGAACGCGTATCCTAGCTCGCAAACTCGGAATCCTCGACAAGCAAGCAAACACGGCAGGACCTGCAAACTGGCATGACACGCCAGGTGAGTACTTTGAATGTACTCGCAAGCTCACAGCAACCAAAAGCAATCAAGACAAACAACAACATGGCATTTACAGGTTAAAGCAATGATGAACATGATACAGCTAGAACAATATTAGCATGGCATGAACATATGAACATGAGGGTACTAGCATGCAACATGTTAACAATATCATGTACCAACTTACTCTGTTTGGAGGTTACTTCGTAACCACCACATGTATCACTTACCATCAGGGTCATCACACGATCACCGCAGGATCAAATCAAGCTTGATATTAACAATACCGTAGTAATCATTACATGACCACAAGGAGCTTGATCTTTACCCGTGACTAGTAGAATGCCCGTGCGTTGCCACGGGCTTTTGAAATATTTTGCTGTAGTTACATAAACATAATGTAAGTTAAATTTCATATATAGAGAAAGATAGCACGGTCACAATCGGGTAATAATTTAAATCCACTTCACTTGCAATGTAAATCGATAACGAAAAGGAAATTTGGCGATGCATACATATAAAATGATGATCTAACTAAAAATTGGTTACAAATTACACTAGTAGAAAACAGGGTACTAGTCCCGGTTCCAGAGGGCCTTTAGTCCCGGTTCTGGAACCGGGACAAAACTGACGGGACTAATGCCCAAAACCTTTACTCCCAGTTTGCTTACGAACCGGGACCAAAGGAGCTCCACGTGGCCGCTGTTGGGTTCCCAGGGAGGAGGACCTTTAGTCCCGGTTGGTAACACCGACCGGGACTAAAAGGCAGCCACGCGTCAGCAGCTCCCAGGCGCTGGGTTTTTTTTTAAAAGGGGGGTTTAGGGGTTTTGGAGGGTTAATTTAGGCGTTTCATATTGTGTTAGCTATAGCTACTACATATAGAGAGAAGTGATCTCTCTTTCTCCATGCTTGGTCGACGGTAGCTACTACATACAGAGAGAACTCGACGCTAGCTAGTAAGCAAATGAAGGAACCATTAATTACACAACATCGTGATCATGAACATATATAGAGAGAAGTGACCTCTCTTTCTCCGTGCTTGGTCGAACAACAAGTTTTCGTATATCTATCTGACGCTAATACATATATACAATATAACATCTCTAACGATCCCTGACATCATCTACCGAAAATCAGCTTGAATTTCCACATGGTATTCTCCGTCTTTATGTATGACGTGGTCAAGAAAGAATCCCGCCAATTCCTCTTGAATTGCTCGTATGCGATCATGTGGTAGGAGTTCTTCCCGCATCTCCCGGACCTAATTTAAAGAAGGGGGTCAATACATATATATGAATGAAACTCAACACAATTGATGGTAATAAAATAAAATTGTGAATATTGTTTATGTACTTCAAATTGTTCGTCAGAGTAGCCCCGCTCAGAGGTCGAGTGGCGCATGAACTCGCAAACGTAGTATCCACATAAATCAGTCCCGGGTGCCTGCAACAAGCACTTTACGAGAATAGAGTTCAATCAAACTGATAATCAAGCATGACAATGGTATTGATGAAACTAGAATCAATGAGAGATGCGCGAAACTAGCTAGTACTACTTACTTTGGGGTGTGTAAATCGCAGCTCCTTCTGCAGACCCGGAACCATTCTGGTGAACTTTTTCCAAACCCTGCCAGGCAAAGAAAATGATTACTTGATATCAGGAAATGAACGAAAGTTGCCGATATGGTGCGATAATGATTGAACTTATTTCTGGAGCATTGCAATCATGTCCTCATAATCCTTGGGATCTTTACGTCTCGAGTCTAAGACCGTTACTACTGCCCCATCAAGCTTAACCTTGAGTAGAATAAAGTGGAAGCTGCACACGCATAACTCATCAATTACATTACTTAACCTCGAGTAAGCGAAACTGAATATGCACAAGACAGTAACACTCACTTGAAGTTGTAAGGAAAGAGTATTTTCCCTTTGTTTTGATGTTGAAGGAACGATGTAGCAAGTTTTCCTCAGTATCTTCGACTCTGTTTTTTACTGACCATTCATTTACGGTATTTGGGCTAATGAACCCAATGTCATAGATTTGACTTTTCTTGCATTCAACGATCTTCAATCTGCATAATATAGTGAGGATAATTATATATACATGCAATGAACGAGCTGAGCTAGAGACTTAATTACAGAAGTAATACTTACAGACAGTAGCAAGTCATGAGTTGTTTGTCGAGGGCCTCTTGATTGAATAACTGAAATAATTCCACAAATTCAACAGGCATCAGGTCGACTCCAATGAGGTCGTGCTCATCTTTAATTCTCAGCATCAAACTATCGGTCCCATTCTTCCTGCAGCTTTCCAAGTACCACTCGTGCAATCTTCACATCATCGTTGTTAGAGGAGGATGATTAGGTTTGACGAGAGGCTTCCCGTGCTCGTATCTAAATTGCTCTACTACCTCAGCCGTTTCAAACTGTACATCATCACCCATGTAATCACCAAGATTGGTACCGGGCAGGAACCCCCGATGATTAGCGACGATATCGCTAGACACCTTGAGCGGGGGGCACGATTGCTTCTCCTATTAGCCGAGCTGGGGAATTGTTTTCCCACTTCTTTGTTTTGCTAGCCTTGCAGCACTGGTAGTACTTCCCGACCGCCGCACTTCACCATATGTTATTCCAATACAGCGATCATAGTTGGATTGCGGCGAAGACGGTGGTGGTCGCTTAAGGGCATCCAGACTGCGCTTCGCTTTCACCGGATCTACCGTTTCCTTCGGAGGTGGAGGTTTCCGTTCAAAATGGGCCTGCACTTCGGCTTCCATGATTTGATCGGTTTCCTTGTCAGTCCTCTCATATGGTAACTTTGGAAGAGCCTTGAGGCTTGGACCAGCTTTGAATTTCTTCCCGCCTCCGCTTGTACTGCTAGCCGCCGGAGCGGCGGCGTCTCTCTTCCGCTGTTGCTGAGGCGGCGGGGTCCGCTGACACGCCAGAGGAGGCGGAGGAGGAGGCGGAGTGCGCTGACGCGCCGGAGGAGGCTGCGGAGTCCGCTGACGCGCCGGAGAAGGCGGCTAAGGCGGCAGAGACAGCTCACGCGCCGGAGACGACTCAGGCAGCTGAGACGGCTGAGCTGGACTGTGAGGAGTCTGCTGAGGGGCCTCCTGCGGCTGAGTCTGCTGAGGCGGCGTCCATTTTGGAAGCTTGATGTACTCCTTTCTCCATAGACAAGTACTCCTCAAAGCATTTTCCAGAAGAATATCCCCTTCACCTATAGGGAAGTCAAGCTCCAGCCCCTCAAATCCATCCATTATTTCATCCACCGTCACAATAGCATAGCCATGTGGAATCGGACGGCAATGAAAAGTTCCCTCAGCTCGAGGAGGTACAACAGAGCCGACCGCCGCCTTCAAGGTCAGGTTCTGGAATTTCGTCATTAGAACACAATGTTCAGCTGCCGTGATACTATCCATGGGGTAGCGAGGAGCCGTGAAATCAGGCTGAACAAGCTCTGTGGAAGCCACGCTGCTTCTCCGCTGAGATGGTGGGGTAGCTTCTGGGGCAGCGTCGAAGGAAGGATCTTCGTGCCGCTGAGATGGTTGGCCGGTAGCTTGCTGGCTCTCAAGTTCCTCTAGTTTTGCTAATCTTGCACTGAGCTTCTGCATTTCGCTTGCTTCCTGTTTCCTCTTTCTCTCTCGGTTTCTATAACCACCGCTGTCAGGAAACCCATGCACCCATGGAACGGAGCCTGATGTGCCTCGTGTTCGTCTAGGGTGTTCAGGATTCCCGAGGGCCTCTGTCAGCTCGTCCTTCTCTCTGCCAGGAATGAACGTCCCTTCCTATGATGCCTTCATTACTTTCTGAAGCTTCCGGATGGGTATTGCAAGTTGCTCGTCCGTCCAAACACACTCCCCAGTTTCTGGGTCCAAAGTTCCCCCAACCCCGAAGAACCAAGTCCTTGAACGATCTGGCCAATGCAATGTCACTGGTTGGACCCCTTTAGTAAGCAGGTCTTGCTCAGCTTTGTCCCACAACGGCCGGACTTTGTAGTAGCCACCTGACCCCGTGTGATGGTGGTACTTCTTCTTTGCAGCATTTTGCTTGTTTGTCAGTGACCTTTTCTTACCCTTCTCCGAGTTCTTGTAGGCCACAAATGCGGGCCAGCGATCTCTTATCTTCTCATATCGACCGATGAATTCTGGAGTCTCCTCTTTCTCGACAAACTTTGTGTTCAACTCTTTCTTCCAGTTCCTGAATAGTTCTGCCATCTTCTTAAGAGCAAACGCCTTGACCTTTCGCTCTATAACTGGGTTATTTGGATCCTCCTCTCGCGGTAGGATGAAATTTGTCATCGGTGAGGTCCAAAGATCATCTTTCAGTCTATCCTGGACATAAGAAACTTCAGGGTCCTTATTCTTATTCCATTGCTAGATGCTGATCGGGACGCTGTCCCTAACAACAACTCCGCACTAATGTACAAATGCGTCCTTGGTCCGCTTGGGAGCAATCGGTTGGCCATCTTTCGCGACTTCTGTGATCGTGAACCTTTCATCTTGGCGCAACCTTTTCTTTGGGCCTCGTCTCCTTACGGAAGTTTGGCTCGATCCGGAGGGCTAAAATAAGAAAGAAGCGTTAATATATATCTCCTTCCTCCGCCATTCGGTCACCGGAGCCGTCATGATATCCTTCCTCCTCCATTGTTGGATCACTGGAGCCGTCATCCTCTCCTTCCTGACCATCGGTGTCGTTGAGAAATGACAAGGGATCACCTCCAGCGAGGATTATATCCCCCAACAACTCTTCTTGTTCTAAGTCTCTGTCCATAGTTTCTTCAAATATTACAACATGGCAATATACAAACATGAGAGATGGATTAGTGGCAAACATGGACTTAATTAATATCACAACAAGGAATCATATGCATATGAGCAATGGATTAGTGGCAAACATCATGCAAAGTTGACAAGTTTTATAACAGTCAGTTTCAGACGATCGTCGAGGACTACTCCCTCCCTCCGCACTGATCGTCGAGAGAGTTAGGGGGTGTTCTAAGATGGCACTACACGATATAGGTGAAGGGGGATAACATCCGGGAATGTTTTCCCGAAGTCTGCATTTCCGGAAAGATGAACCAGAGGGGGACGGTTAGGGGACATACTTGCGGACTCCTCCCCCCTTATTTTCCCGAGAGAGTTAGAGGACATACTTGCGGACTCTTCCCCCCTCATTTTCCCGAGAGAGTTAGGGGACATACTTGCGGACTCCTCCCCCCTCATTTTCCCAAGAGAGTTAGGGGACATACTTGCGGACTCCTCCCCCCTCATTTTCCCTAGAGAGTTAGGGGGGACATACTTGCGGACTCCTCCCCCCTCATTTTCCCTAGAGAGTTAGGGGGGACATACTTGCGAACTCCTCCCCCCTCATTTTCCCGAGAGAATTACGGGTAGGGGCGGGAGGGGATAGATCGACAACGCTCTTTTCTTCTAGGGTTTGGGTAGCCTCGAGAGTTAGTCGGGCGAGCGGACCGCCTCTCTCATGCATGTCCGACGTCCCCCCTCATGTCGAAGTTATCGGGAAGGGGGTAAATTTTAACTTAGTAAGTCTTTTAACTCATTTTGAATATATGAACATTTTAACTTAGTAACTTGGTAAATTTTAACTAATTTCTATGAACAAAAAAAACATCATATGAACATTTTCTATATATATACATCCATCCATACATACACATACATATATACATGGACCAAAAAATGCTATGAACAAAAAAATATTCTATTGACAAAAAAAATCATCATATGAACAGTCTCTATATCCATCCATCCATACATACATGAAAAAAAATGCTATATGAACAAAAAAAAGTATGAACAAGGCTGCGGCTAAGCAGAGCAGAGAAGGGACGGCGGCGGCTAAGCAGAGCAGCGGCGGCGGCGGCAGTGCAGGGGAAGGGGCCGGGGAGCTCACTGGGGGTTGGCGTCGGGGCAGGGAGCAGCCGCGGGCGTCGGGGCAGGGAGCGGCGGCCGACGTCGGGGGCGGCGGAGCAGCCTGGCGGCGTAGGGCAGGGACGGCGATGGGGAGCGGTGGAGTAGCCTGGCGGCGTCGTGCATTTCGGCGTCGGGGGAGAGAATGGGGAGAAAACTGCTAAGTGCTGCTTATATAGCAGCACCTTTAGTCCCGGTTCGTGCCACCAACCGGGACTAAAGGCCCCCCTTTCGTCCCGGTTCGTGCCACCAACCGGGACCAAAGGTGTTTTTCGCCAGTCCAAAGGGCGGGAAGCTCAGCCCTTTGGTCCCGGTAGGTGGCACGAACCGGGATGAAAGGGTGCCTTTAGTCCCGGTTGGTGCCACGAACCGGGACGAAAGGGGGGCCTTTAGTCCCGGTTGGTGCCATGAACTGGGACCAAAGGGCTGCGCTGCCGCATCCAAATGTTTAGTCCCACCTCGCTAGTTGAGAGGGACTGCGAGTGGTTTATAAGCACTACTGCCGCTTCTCTCTCGAGCTCCTCTCTACTACACGCAGTAAATGCCTATCTGACGCCCTGTTGGGCCTGCTTGCACTGCGGGCCTGCATCCTGGCCCATTTGTAGGGTTTCTAGTCGTATGCAGGTCGTGGTTGCTAGTAGGTGGGCCTTTTTATTTTTTGCATATGTTATGTTTTTAAAATTTTAATGTTATTTTGTGCATATGTTATTTTTAGTTATATAATGTTAGTTGCATAAATTTTATATAATTTTAGTTGCATAAATTTTATATAATTTTAGTTGCATAAGTTTTATTTTTTATTTCAGTCTTTCTAGTTGATTTCTTTTGCTATTAGAGTTTATAAAAAATTTTTAGTTTTCTATTAAAGTTTGTAACAAAAAATACTTGATGAATTTTTTTACTATTAAAGTTTTTAACAAATAATACTTTGATATTTAGTTAATTATTTTGATTCTTTTTAGTTGATTCTTTTTGCTATGAGATATTATATTTAATTGATTCTTTTTAGTTCATTCTTTTTGCTATTAGAGTTTTTATAAAAGCTTTTTAGTTTTCTATTAAAGTTTGTAACAAAAAATACTTTATGAAAATCTTTTTACTATTAAAGTTTTTAACAAATAAATACTTTGATAATTTTAGTTAATATTATTTTGATTTTTTTAGTTGATTCTTTTTGCTATTGAAGAATTTTATATTTAATTAATTCTTTTTAGTTCATTCTTTTTGCTATTAGAGTTTTATAAAAGCTTTTTAGTTCATTCTTTTTGCTATTAGTTCATTCTTTGAGTTAAATGATCCTGAAATTGAAAAGCACTACAAATGAACTCTGACAAGTTTGAAAGTTGGCATGGTATCATATTTTCACCCACATAGCATGTGCTAAAAAGTTGAGAGGGTTACGGGAAAAACTGGATGCACTTCGTGTACAAAATGGACAATCTCTTTCGAAGTATCACGGTTTCGGACGAAAGCTCATCTACTACAAAGGGATTTCATTTTTTTGAAATTATTTCAACTCCAGACTTTTTGTGCGTTCAACATGCACCATTCAAAGCCACATCATCAATTTTCAACCCTTTCTGACTTCATTTGGTATTTTTCATGCATTTACTGATTTTTTAAGCTAAATGACCCTGAAATTGAAAAGCACTACAAATGAACTCTGAAAATTTTGAAAGTTGGCATGGTATCATATTTTCACCCACATAGCATGTGCTAAAAAGTTGAGTGGGTTACAGCAAAAACTGGATGCACTTCGTGTACAAAATGGACAATCTCTTTCGAAGTATCACGGTTTCGGACGAAAACTCATCTACTACAAATGGATTTCATTTTTTCTTTGCGTAATCAAAGCCATCATCAGAATAGTTGTGGAGAGAAAGTCTTCACTTTTTCTTCGCTTGTGTCCCTTGCTTATTACGCCGTAACCATGGATAATCTTCATTGTTTAACAGGGTGCTTGGGTCAGCCTTGAGTTTGAAGGGAGGAATTTCATGAAACTTTTCATAATCTTCAGACAAGTCTATCTTGCCCTCCACTCCCACGATGCCTCTTTTCCCTGAAAGAACTATGTGGCGCTTTGGCTCATCGTATGATGTATTCGCTTCCTTATCTTTTCTTTTTCTCGGTTTGGTAGACATGTCCTTCACATAGAAAACCTGCGCCACATCATTGGCTAGGACGAATGGTTCGTCTGTGTACCCAAGATTGTTGATATCCACTATTGTCATTCCGTACTGCGAGTCTACCTGTACCCCGCCTCCTGACAGATTGACCCATTTGCACCGAAACAAAGGGACCTTAAAATCATGTCCATAGTCAAGTTCCCATATGTCCACTATGTAACCATAATATGTGTCCTTTCCCCTGTTGGTTGCTGCATCAAAGCGGACACCACTGTTTTGGTTGGTGCTCTTTTGATCTTGGGCGATCGTGTAAAATGTATTCCCATTTATCTCGTACCCTTTGTAAGTCAATACAGTCGAAGATGGTCCCCTGGCCAACGAGTACAGCTCATCTCCAACAATCGTGTTACCCATGAGATATGTTTGCAACCAACTGCCGAAAGTCCTGATGTGTTCACATGTAATCCAATCATCACACTACTCCGGGTGTTTGGAGCGCAGAATATTCTTGTGTTCATTAACATACGGGGTCACCAAGGTAGAATTCTGTAGAACTGTGTAGTGTGCTTGATCCCAAGAATGCCCGTCCCTACATATTATTGAGTCTGCTCCTAGCGTGCCTTTTCCAGTCAGTCTCCCCTCATACCGCGATTGAGGGAGACCAATCGGCTTAAGGTCAGGAATGAAGTCAACACAAAACCCAATGACCTCCTCTGTTTGATGGCCCGTGGAGATGCTTCCTTCTGGCCTAGCATGGTTACGAACATATTTCTTTAAGACTCCCATGAACCTCTCAAAGGGGAACATATTGTGTAGAAATACAGGGCCCAGAATGGCAATCTCATCGACTAGATGAACCAGGACGTGCGTCATGATATTGAAGAAGGATGGTGGGAACACCAGCTCAAAACTGACAAGACATTACACCAAATCATTCTTTAACCTTGTAGGATTTCTGGATCGATTACCTTATGAGAGATTGCATTGAGGAATGCACACAGCTTCACAATGGCTAATCGAACGTTTTTCGGTAGAAGCCCCCTCAATGCAACCGGAAGCAGTTGTGTCATAATCACGTGGCAGTCATGAGACTTTAGGTTCTGGAACTTTTTCTCTGCCATATTTATTATTCCCTTTATATTCGACGAGAAGCCAGACGGGACCTTCATACTAAGCAGGCATTAAAAGAAGATTTCCTTCTCTTCTTTGGTAAGAGCATAGCTGGCAGGACCTTCATACTGCTTTGGATGCATGCCGTCTTTTTCGTGCACACGTTGCTGGTCCTCCCGTGCCTCCAGTGTATCTTTTGTCTTCCCATACACGCCCAAGAAGCCTAGCAGGTTCACGCAAAGATTCTTCGTCATGTGCATCATGTCAATTGCAGAGCGGACCTCTAGGTATTTCCAATAGGGTAGGTCCCAAAATATAGATTTCTTCTTCCACATGGGTGCGCGTCCCTCAACGTCATTTGGAACAGATTGTCCGCCAGGACCCTTTCCATAGATTACTTGTAAATCCTTGACCATATCAAGTATGGCATCACAAGTACGGAGGGCGGACTTCTTCTGGTGATCTGCCTCACCTTTGAAATGCTTGCCTTTCTTTCTTAAGAGATGGTTGGTCAAAAGAAATCGACGATGTCCCAGGTACACATTCTTCCTGCATTTGTCCAAATATATACTTTTGGTGTCATCTAAACAGTGCGTGCATGCGTGGTATCCCTTGTTTGTCTGTCCTGAAAGGTTACTGAGAGTAGGCCAATCATTGATGGTTACAAACAGCAACGCATGTAGGTCAAATTCCTGATGTTTGTGCTCATCCCACACACGTACACCTTTTCCATTCCACACCTGTAAAAGTTCTTCAACTAATGGCCTTAGGTACACATCAATGTCGTTGCCGGGTTGCTTAGGGCCTTGGATGAGTACTGGCATCATAATGAACTTTCGCTTCATGCACAACCAAGGAGGAAGGTTATAGATACATAGAGTCACAGGCTAGGTGCTATGATTGCTGCTCTGCTCCCCAAAAGGATTAATGACATCCGCGCTTAAACCAAACCATACGTTCCTTGCGTCACCTGCAAAGTCCCCCCACCTTCTCTCGATTTTTCTCCACTGTGACCCGTCAGCGGGTGCTCTTAGCTTCCCGTCTTTCTTACGGTCCTCTTTGTGCCATCGCATCAACTTGGCATGCTCTTTGTTTCTGAACAGACGTTTCAACCGTGGTATTATAGGAGCATGCCACATCACCTTGGCAGGAACCCTCTTCCTGGGGCGCTCGCCCTCAGCATCACCATGGTCATCTCGTCTGATCTTATACCGTAATGCACCGTATACCGGGCATGCGTTCAAATCCTCGTGCGCACCGCGGTAGAGGATGCAGTCATTAGGGCATGCATGTATCATCTGCACCTCCAATCCTAGAGGGCATAGAACCTTCTTTGCTTCGTACGTACTGTCGGGCAATTCGTCATCCTTTGGAAGCTTCTTCTTCAATATTTTTAGTAGCTTCTCAAATCCGTTGTCAGATACACCATTGTCTGCCTTCCATTTCAGCAATTCCAGTGTGGTACCGAGCTTTGTGTTGTCATCTTCGCAATTTGGGTACAACCCTTTTTTGTGATCCTCTAACATGCGATCGAACTTCAACTTCTCCCTTTCACTTTGGCATTGTCTCTTTGCATCAATAATGACCCGGCGAAGATCATCATCGGGCACATCGTATGGTTCCTCTTGATCTTCAGCTTCCCCCATTGCAACATCACCGTATTCAGGGGGCGGATAGTTATCATCATCCTCTTCTTCTTCGTTGTCTTCCATCATAACCCCTCTTTCTCCGTGCTTGGTCCAAGCATTATAGTGTGGCATGAAACCCTTCTCAAGCAGGTGGACGTGTAGGGTTTTCGAGTCAGAGTAATCCTTTGTATTCCCACAGATAGTACATGGACAATACATAAAACCATTCTGCTTGTTTACCTCAGCCACTTCGAGAAAATTATGCAGGCCCTTAATGTACTCGGAGGTGCGTCGGTCACCGTACATCCATTGCCGGTTCATCTGCATGCATTATATAATTAAGTGTATCAAAAACCATTACAGAACATCATGAATAGAGAAGTGACCAAATTAATACAAGTTCATCATCACATTAAAACCAAAGTACAGTAGTGATCAAATGTTATTACTGAAAAAATAAATACATAAAGTTCATACATAGTTCTCATTGAACAACATATAGATCTCTAGATCATCTAATTAAAACATGGAGGTGAGGATGGGGACGGGACAGGATGGACCGCCAAACCTAGACAAATCTTGAGAAAAATGAAGCTTGGAGGTCGAGCTTGGAGAGGAGAAAGCTTAAGTGTGGCTCGGGCATTTCATCGAACACCTCATGTGCATAGGAGGTGAGAGCTAGAGCAACACACACCTGCACACGCCGGCCGGCCAAAAAATAGAGGAGTGACCGGGCAGGGGCGGGGGTATATATAGGCTTATCTTTAGTCCCGGTTGGTGGCTAGAACCGGGACAGAAGACTGACCATTGGTCCCGGTTCCAGCCACAAACCGGGACTAAAGGTGCTGGGCCAGGAGCGAGGCCCATTGGTCCCGGTTCGTGTCTCGAACCGGGAACAAAGGTGTCAGACGAACCGGGACCAATGGCCCCCGAGGCCCGGCCGGCGCCCTGGCCTCACGAACCGGGACTGATGCACCCTTTGGTCCCGGTTCGTAAGTGAACCAGGATTAATGCCCTTATCCTGGCCTCAACCAAAGCCATGTTTTCTACTAGTGTTAAGATCTATCTAATGCACCTAAGAAATTCTCGCACAATATAAAAAATGTTGTGTTTATCTTCATTGACACGATAATTGAGCAAGTATAATAAAAATGTCTTCCTCAACTTGTACCCATCATGCACAAGCTATATATGCAATTAGCATGAATCCTTCATGTTGAAGGTCTTAAAATGTGTAACGGAGAATACTCACCGTACAAACCGGACGAACTAATTCTATACCATTCCACCAAAGCAGAACGAAAAAAAATAGCCAAAAAAATCTCTGCAATTTGCTAAATTAATATTATCTTGAATATATAGTGAAAATACAAATGAAATCTATTAGTATGGTCAGATGCATGGAAATTCCAAGGGGGTGCCTTTGCGATTAACTAACAAGAATTTTGTGTTTTAGTTGAACTCGCTTGTCACTGGTCTTCCTCTAATTTTTTGTCTTCTTTCTTCACTCATCGATCCAACCACCTCCACTACACCCCACTTGAGAGCATCGACGTCCGGGCACCCCAAACCGTCCCTATACGTGGGGTCAGACAGCCCGGTCACTAACGGCTCTCAAGTCTGAACCTCCGCCCAATTGTTAGTGCAATGTGCGTATGCTTCAGAGATAACAATTTCTAAGGCAACATGCATGTGCTTTCACCTCTGAAAGAGCTACAGAATATGCTGACTTACCTATGTGCACTTCCTAAATCAAGCGGATAAAATTTATTTCTATCAGCAATATAAAAAACTTAATATTAGGTCAAATTGAATAATACAGCAGAATTTCCATTTCCGACTTTTCATCCATAACTGAATACAAAATGAAGGGACAATGTACACTAACCATGCAAATATGTTGACCATGGGATATTTAGGCTGGCGTATATGGGAAATCAAAGCTACAAAATGACTCAGTATGTTAAGGATACATAAAAAATACTGTAAAAAGTGGTAAAAACAAATCTACAACAACTCACGACCCCACGAACTCATATTCTCAGTGAGCAAGTGAGTGCAGCCGCCACGGCAGGCTAGCACCGAGGGACAAGGGTGACAACTGCCTCCCCATCTAGTGCCTACTGATTCTGCCGGCGCCACTTTCATCCTGAGCCCACCAGTACCACTCGTGTGTTGCAGAGAAACTATGAATTGGAATTATCATCAAAAGCATGAAAAATGATAATGTTCCTCTCCGCTCCCCTCCCTCGTGTGAAATACCCAATTCATGGTTGCCTCGCTACATTCAACGTAGCTCTGATGTGCAATGTTGTCTCCTCCAACGCTTAACAAATTCATCGTAGCTCACAACTGGATAGGCCTTGCAGGTTGAAGAAAAAAATCCAAACCTAAACAGAAACAACAAAATGAGGACAAGTTATAAGAAACGGAAAAGCGAGGAAGCACACACCTACATGCGCAAACAGAATATAAGATGCAACTACACTATATAATTTACTCATTAAAGGAGGCATCACTCCCTGTTCAAGTCTTAGATGTAATTTAGATCGGACAATAATAATGCAAACCTGCACATCGAATTTATGGCAATTGATACAAAACAATATGCACTAAGAAATGTTAATTATATGCATCTATTGTATTATTAGCATGCAAAAGCAAAATCATTCAACTATATGGAAGCCTCGAGTAACATCCTCCGGGACTGGACCTTCAAAAAGGACTACTATACCACAGTGGCGGATCCAGAAAATCAACTTTAGGTGTTCAAAAAAAATCACCCTAACAGAGAAGTCCATTGTCCCATGGTAATACAAATTGTTCACAAAAACAACAATATCTCAAAAGAGAAGAAAATTACAAAGAGCTATATATCTAAATCCAAAGATAATTCATTTGCTTATTTTTTACTAATGAATTCGATCCAAAGATAATTATTTGTTATTTTTAAATCAACAGTCTCCCTCTTTACTAATGTGGTCATGTACAGAGCTATATATCTAAATCCAAAGATAATTCATTTGCTTATTTTTTACTAATGATTCGATCCAAAGATAATTATTTGTTGTTTTTAAATCAACAGTCTCCGTCTTTACTAATGTGGTCATGTACAGAGCTATATATCTCTAAATGACTAAATGCAAACATAAGCTACACATGTACATGGCGCTCATCCCGTGACCCATTTGGGCTGCTGTTGCATCTCCACTGACGGCGGCGGGCATGGCACTCCACGGCTTGACCATGGGGGCTCCATCCTGTCCACGTCCGGTGCCGGCGGCTTGGTCAAGCTCTCCATCGGCACAGCCGCACGCCGCACAGAGGTCAGAGCCCCGTGCCCCCGCGCTCGTTCCGCTCTGGTGCTGGTGGATTTGCTGAATTTAGACTGAGTTTTTTTAGGGGCATTTGGACTGAGTTGAGCTACTGAGTATCTCTAGTGTAGTCCTGCGTGAGATCTCTAAAAAGATCTCATGAAGATCAAGTATGCACCACTCTTCAGTTCATATGTGTTTATCACAGCATATGATAGTTCATATGTGTTTATCACGGCATGTGATTTCTGGGAAAATCTCTCAATGTGCTTCTCAATATCGCTGGCTTGGTAAGTGCAGTTGTAACAGCTCTACGTACATGGTTGCAGACAAAGTACAACTCAGGTTCTCAATTTTTCTAGATCTAATGTTTCTAAACTTGGGGATATGTATACAGTTAGTAACTTTCTTACCGACGCAATTGTCATGGTCGTGGTCGCGGCAGCAGACGCCGAGGTCTTCACGGCGCCACTGCTCTCCTTCCATGTCTCCACCAAGTTCAGAGACGGTGCGGCAGTGGCGGACCCATCACTGGCCTTAAGGTCCGTCAGCTTTCACGCCGGCCACGGTGGCCAACCTCGACGCAGGCTTCGTCTTCTTCGGCTGTGCAATGGTAGATGCCTTGCTCTCCCTCGAAAATACCATGACAGCCACCGTCGACCCTTCCCTGCCCACCGGCATGGTTGCCATCGCAGGCATCACCTTCCCGTCCAGCCCGCACTCGCCGGCTGCCTCTCCCGCGACCCGCTACACAACTACGGGGCTCCTGCTTCCATGAAAACGCAATATAATTTATATTCACTAAGAAGCAACAGAAGTAAGATCACTATATTAAATCCTACTATGATGAACCATTTATGCCGAGATACATACGGAGCAACACATAGGTTAAAGTTAAATCTAGCAATATAGTACACTTGGCACCGGGTAAACCCCAGATTAAACAATGTGGTAGATAGTTGTTTACCTGAATGCTGACAGAAGTATACCGAGTAACAAAGGTAGTTACTGGCAAAGCTCAATGCCTCCAGACCAAAGTTTAACTTATAAGGAAATGTCTCGAATCAAGCTAGTTGTGGGCAAACTTTGGAACTTGAAAAAATGGAGTGGAAAACGAAATTAAGAAAGGCAAGAGAAAGAAAGTAACATAGGATAAAATTACCTCATTGTTCCAAACATATACAGTACTGCTAAGAAATCTCCTTATTAGTTCTTTTATAGAATTAGCCCACTGATGAGATAAGATACTAAATATAGTTTCTTACAACAATCTCTGAAAGATTAGTATTACACCAAATGTTGCCAAGAAACATATACACCATGAGAAGAAGTGGTTCTGTTTCAGAGAACTAACTGAACAAAGAGACTTCAATTAATAAAGTAGCACATAGTCCGTGATGTAATTCGTGGCAGTACAGGTCCTTTGATGCTAATTGCATCAAGAAAGTGGTAAAAGAGTAGCACATGAGTTCAATTCTTACCACAAGAGCATGAATTACCTGAAGCCTGCCAATCAAGCATCGAGGACGCGACACACAAGGAAATATGCTTACACTACATGCGCATACACTCCTATTTTTGCGTCTTATATTATGTTTGATAGCTCAATTGATCCTCAATTAAACCAAATAGAATGTTAACTCTTTTGGCAAGGTAGACAGCCATATAAAAGCAATAAAATTTCTCATCTTGCACCTAAGATAAACCTACAATCTAGAGCACAAGGAAACTATAGATCACTTTTTCTATTGCTTCTGAAGAAATAGAAAAAGTGATCTATAGTTTAGATTGTAGGTTTATCTTAGGTGCAAGATGAGAAATTTTATTGCTTTGAAGAATATAAAGATAGCAAATGAAGAAATCAGTTGCTGTCTGCCCGACTCAGGTTTGCAGCATACAAATAGATATACACAGACCATGAATGTACTATAACTTTAGAAGAATATATACATTAATCTTCCATATTGTAGGGAAAACAAATTTGGAGCACAAAGTAGAGAGAAACACTTGCAAGTTGCAACACAGGCGCAGGATATAAGACTACATATAACTGTGCAGCACACAGAGATGGGATGGTGCACCATCGGCTGCAGCAAGCGAGAAGAATGGCTTGGGAATGTTTCGGTGGTTCTGGCGAGGGGGTGCATGAAGGGTCGCTGAGAAGATGCCATTAATTAATCCATTATTTGTAGTAGCAATCCATAACTGTGCAGTTGTATTTCCATTGATTTGATAAAATGATAAAAGAAAACCATGGCCACACACTTGTGCTACCTTGGCTCTACCCTATTAGCGAAATACAAGATGACATATATTTTTAAACTTAATTATTATTATTAGACCAACAAAGAAAAAACCAAAAGTAATTTACTACTCCCTCCGTCCCAAAATAAGAGTCGCTGAAACTTATCATGTGACGGAGGGAGTACTATAGTTTAGCACATTTCTCTTTCAGAAGTATAGCGGTTGAATAATGCCCAGCACTCTAAAATCGTTCACTTACAAATAAAGAGGGAAGACATACTATGGGCTTGTTAGCTCACCCATACACAGATGAGTCAGTGATGAAGTGGATTGCTAAAAAGAACATAGGGGAAACAACCATATCCATGTGTGGCATACTCAGCTCCACCCTTTCTCATCACTATCTTTGTTCATGTTTTTTGCTGGTTAGTTTTCTCAGAATCGGCCGGGCAGAGGAAGCTTTGTTCAACTCCTGTTCAAGAAAGAACCTTTGTGAGGCCAAATAACCAAAAAATCTTGTTTACACAAACATAAAGATGATGAACTATGCAATAATTTCTTAGTGATCATGCAATAAGCTGCCCCTTCCAAAACTTTCATAAGGTTGCGGTAGATTCGGCTCACATGAAACATACATAAAACAATATGTATATAATGATTTTACCTCATAATGGATGTTTTTAGAAACTCATAATATATATTTGATAGCTCCACTCCAAAAGTATGAAATTCCTCACGTTGAATACCTATAAACAAAAGGTGAAATAAGGATCCCTTTTGGACATATCAACGAAAAGAGGAAAGGTTATGTCAGCGACCAATCGAAATCATCGAAAGTTCAGCAGATTAGTCTTTCAGTAAATGTACATGCAAAGCAATTCTTTCTCAGATCTTTCCATGAACTCTTCTGTGCCACATGTAAATAAAACATCAAATTACAGTAGAGAAACATGGTGTATATATGTGTGGTTGGTGACCTTATAAGAATCACCAGAAAGAGATCGAGTTAACAGAACTTTTTTTTGTAAGGGCGTGAGAGGTTATATAATGAATAGAAGATTCATGGAAAGGCATCACGTACATGATACATGTAGCTAGTGAATCATAGTGCCCTCAATCAAAAAGCTAAATGTCAGTGAAACATATTACCAAAAGTGAAGTTTTATGTTCTCCCCATTAGGGATCGTGCTGAATCAGAAAGCAAAATGTCAGACAAATAGATTACCTGGAGTGAAGGCATCAGGTAAACAGATTATCTGAATAAAAAAGTTCACTAAAAAAGGAATCAAAAGCTAAATGACAGTCAAATAGATTGAGTACTTTGCATGGTATACATACTTCTCGCACCTTGCATCTACCCCGCGCATGTCAAAGGCTATGGTGGTGGCATCAACAGTGTCACGAGCTCCTGCTGCCCTTGTGTCGATAGAAAGGCTGTCATCGTCGATGCCACGCACCTCCGAACCGAGGATCTGTTTGACATGGAGGAGAGCACAATCAGATTGACGCGTCCATCTCCAAACAACGAGCCCGGGCATGATAAAGACTATTATGACTGGGAGTTGCGCGTCCCCACTTCGTGTCTGTAACCACCTCCTTGCTACAGCTCCAAATCAGGGAGCATCGCTTCATTCCCACCAAGACGGTCTATGCAGGTGCCGCCGCTGCCGGCGACGCCCTACCACAAAAGATTGTCTTCAAGTCGCGAGTTGCCGCCAAGGACCTGCAGCACAACAACACGCAACATACTTGGCGGCGAGGTGGCGTGCTTCGACGGCAGCAAGTCCCCGGCCGCGGCAGGGTGCCCCTTTGGTAGCAACACAGCGCCGTCAGCGGTGGGCATCTCATTGCCATCATGGAGGCACAACCAGATCCTGGGTCGCCGACACTGCTGTCGTTGATCCAAAAATCCCTAGGACCAATCCTCAGCAGCGGGCCCTGTCATCCTCTTCAAGGCTACGTACCACCTCGTGCTACTCCTTTTCTCTCTTGTATCCACCGGAGCTCACCTTCCCGCTCGTGCCATCCGTCATGCCCTTTGACAACAAAAAAAATTTGTTGTAAATATATATTGCCAAATAGGCAAGAACAATCATTACAAACTCAAAATCCAATTACTGTAAAAGAAGGAGCTCGATATCAGATTACTTGATCTTTCGTAGAGGAAAACAAAATACTGAACCAAACTTTGCTATAACAGCAGGAGGTCAGCCGAAATAGCTGCTCGATCATCATATGCACAATTATAAGATAATTAAATATTCAGATTCATCTGCATGGGCATCAAGCTTCATTATAAGGGTTCAGATTTATTTTAGGGTAGAGAGACTTTAGATGGCCTCCATTTCCCTAAATTCTAAGCCCAATGTGCCTATATGTCCCTCTTTCTTATCTCCTCACTCATCGACCAAATCAAGAAGAAGCACCCAGATCATGATTCAAGTATTTAAAATTTAAAATACAAAAAAGTTAACATCAAATTAATCTCGAATAACAATGGCACCGCCAATACCAAAATTGAGAAGTACCGAGTACGCTAGATGGTCTCTCCGAATTTGTGAGATTTCCATATATCTATATGTTGTTCAGAGATAGTTTTGTAATTAACAGAATAAGTTAAAACCTAAAACAACATTTATCTTACAATGCAAACATCTTCTATATTGTAATAGTCGAAGCAACATTTTCGACTGCATACTTTGTAGTAGAACATCTGTTTATGAATCGAAAGGTAGTATACTTGTGGTTGCATGAATATTAATTTTATTTACATGGATCAAACATCTTACTTTCTGGACTAAATGAATGGCTGAAAAAATATTTGTTGGGTTCAGCTCTTATCAATTTTATCTCAACAAAGAGGTGATGATTAATTTCTGAACCCACATTTCAGCGTGCATGAGAATCATATACTACACATGATTAAAGATTCAGAAACATATAGTCTTTCGGCATCTCAGCTCATAATATATATAACACAAATACAAAAGTAGTAAATTTTGAAACATTTAGTGGAGTCCAATATAGCCCACTTGTTTACATATCAGCTCTTATCAGTTTTACGTCAACAAAGAGGTGATCATTAATTTTGGAACCCACATGTCAGCTTGCATGATAATCATAGAACACACATGATTGAAGATTCAGAAACATATTGTCTTTGGGCATCTCAGCTCACAATAACACAAATATGGAAGTAGTAAATTCCGAAACATTTAGTGGAGTCCAACACTTGTTTACATTCAGCCACGCTGCAGGTCCAGAATAATTGCATTGCACGCTTGTCATTTTCAGTGATTGTTTCAGTAAGAAATTTGCATGCACTTTTAGCGAGTCAAGATATTTGCTCCAACAATTACATAAAGCAAACAATGATATAAGTATATAAGTCATTCGATTATTGTAACTGCAGCACATTCGTCTAGCTAACTAAAACAATAACCAAAATATATGAAAAAGGTATAATACTAACCATAAGCTTGTACATCTTCAGTCTTGGCTCATACACCACCAAACAACTTGAAAAGGTAGAAACTGCAGATAGTAAAAAGAAGGTAAGTGAAACAATCAAGAGAATTTCAAAGAGAAGCTCACTTTAGCTGTATGCAACCTCCGGCAACCATGTCTTTATGTGAGCATCTCCTCTAGCTAGCAATAGTTCACCGTGACCCTTGTTTGCTTCTCACCCAGCCTGTAGGATCGGCAATCAATTTATTCAATGAGAGAAACAAACTTGAGTACAACTGATGAAATTCGAACATAATTAGAAATAACCTAATGCAATCAAATCAACCAATAAACTGATTAATTTTTTTTTTCAAAAGGGGATAACCCAACTGATTAAAAAATTACTTGCTAGATTTCCTGTCCTTGTGGATCATACGAATACTCCATGCACATCAACATGTCAGGGGTTATGTGGCCACGGATGGGTTCCTCTTGTGTACCAATCCAATGGAACCACTTCATCCACGGATGGATACCTCTTTGTCACATATCCACACATTATCCAACAAGATCTGTTACAATCAACAAGAAAAGGCAAAACCAAGGGCCATATTCCCTAATCAGATGTTCTCAGCCTTAGAAGGAAGCGACAAGAACAAGCATGGACTTCTCACCCGTCGGCGTTGCTGGCCTTCAGGAGCTCGGCGGCGTTGGTTGCGGCCTATATTCGGGGGCGTTAGTGGCTCCAGGATGTCCAGCGCGTCGGTGAAGGATGTGGTCACAGAGATACGGCGAGGCAGCGTGAAGGCGATCGACGTAGTGGAGGACGACGACTAGAGATCGGGCCGAGGGCGACGCCAGAGAAGAGCGCAACCCAAGAGCGGGGTGTCCCTGGTGATCGGCGGAGGCGGTGTCCCTGGTGATCAGTGGCGGCGGCGGCGGCGTCCCTCGGGATCAGTGGCGGTGGCGGCGTCCCTAGGGATCGGCCGAGGCGGCCACGTGCCCTGGGATTCCGTGATGGTGGAGGCGGACACGAGGAACCCTAGAAATAAATTGAGGGAGGAGTGGCGGCACGGTTATTTTTTTCTTCTGTAATATTTTGTAAAGAGAATAAAATCTAGGTGGTGGTGGGAGGTGGGACGAAAAAAAACCGGACGAAAGTGGTGGGACAAAAAAACCTGGACGCAATCCTACCAACTGCTCCATTAGGAGTACAGATTAGGAGTAGAGATTATCACATGACATCACAAACATCAACCAACATCGGTATCCATGATACCACTGTGATCCTCTCACGATCACATAAAGATCAACCAACTTCTGTCATCATCGAACCAGGGTTGTTTATTATTCAGGTTGTTATTACTATTGACCCATAGTGTGACCTACTACGAACTGGGCCCATATCCGTGGGCATGGCTATCGATAGATTATACACTCTACAGAGGTTAGTACACTGTACCCACACCACGGAACCCAAGGCCTCATGCTCCCATTCGGGTGGACCAACGGCGTTCCGACAAAACCGAGCTATTGCATGACACTCTCCCGGCCACTCCGACCAACTCCCCTTTGGGCTAAGTCATGGGTGGCCCCGGATGCCACTCTGGACATCAAACGGCCACCGTCGTGGCAAAACAAAAACGGTCCCAAACGGGGACAAAGGCGCCTACAACAACTACGGGCACACAAGGTTATCGCCGCCTACCGGGCCAGGATAGGGCGCGCGCATAACCTTCCCTAGTTGGAGGCACCGGCGAGAGGCATGACAATAGACCGCATTAGGGCCTTCCCATAAAGGCGAGTGTGGTTGCACTGGTCAGCTCGTCTCGATGGCACTATGACTCAGCCAACAGATGCTCAAGTTTGATTAAAGTCTGGTTAAACTTGAAGAGGAATTAGCTGAGGCATAATAAAATAACATGATGCATATGAACATGATAACAACATGAACATGGATGTGAAGCATAGCCATATGAATATCAACAGCAAATCCCTTCTTCTACTAGATGCAAACGATCATGGCATAGCGATGATCAAGTATCTCACAGGTACTTTCATAACAAATGATAATAAAGCAGCGAAGGACATTACTATCACCAGCATGTACTACTACCAAGCATGACATATGAAAATAATACTAGCAAGTAGTACATAATAACAAAGTGCATAAGAACATATCATGACGATAAGCATGGATCCACAAGCATGACTGAAACATCAATAGCAGTAGTAAAGGAGCAAACATTTATTAAATATTAAAGTAGCGAACCATGGCTACTGCAAGGCCATCATGTAAGTGGCTGTCGTGGTTTGCTTGGGGATGAAGAAGTCATCGGGGAGAAGTGCGGTGAACTCGCGGAACGATTTGCCGGAAAAGATTCTCTCCCGGAGGGGGCTGATTAAGGGTAAGGGCAAAATGGTCATTTCCAGTATGTGACAACATAGTGAAAATGGTATCAACAGAACGGGCTCATCGAGACGAAGACGTGGGCTTTGGAATCACCTGAATCGGAGTCACGGTCGCGAAGATATGGACTAACGAAGACCAGGGACTAATCTGTAAAATATCCTCACAAACAGACCCCTGGCGGTTAAAACAGAAAACGCATTTAGAAGAATACACCTTCGCTCCGGGAAAGCGCATTTTGAGTCGTAGAAGAACTAAAGTACGCTTTCATTAAGCGAAAGCGTATTCCTAGAAAAGCGTCTCCACTTACGCTGACTGGACCTGGGGCTTCTGCGGCTGACTGGTTGGGTCGGGGGCGACGCGGGGCCCGCCTGGCCTCGGTCATCTTCTTCCTCACCCGTTCCCCGCACAAAACAAAGGAGGTGCAGGGGAGGGGCGCTGCCGGCGTCGGCCCGGCGACTCCGGCCATCTCCGGCCGAGGTGAGAGCACCGGCGGCCTCGGGGGAAGGCGTCGCGTCCCTTCAGAGGGAGAGCGCGGGACGGGGAAGGGCGGAGCGGCCACGGCTCGCGGCGATAGAGGGCTCAGGAGGCGGCGGCCGTTCTCGGGGGTGCGCGGCCAGGGACACTCCGGTGGCAAGATGAGGGTAGGGGGAGGGTCTATGGCGAGTGGGTGTTCTTCTAGTGAGGTCAGGAGGTGGAGAGAGGGCTCGGGCTGCCGGAATTGAGGCGAAGCCAGCGATGGCCGCGGTGGGAGGAGGAGCAGTGGGGCGACTCCGGTGGTCCTTGAGGGGTCTGGAGAGATCGGTGAGATGCGGAGGAGGTCGGGGCAGCCTTAAATAGCAGAGGAGAGGCTTCGGGAGGGCTCGGGAGCTCGCAGGCTAACGGCCATGGCGAGGACAGAGAGCTGCAGGTCACGGGTACGATGATGGCGACTCAACCCTGGCGAGATAAGAGGGGGCAGAGGAGGGGAAGTGATGGCACGGTCACGAGCTAGCTCCAGGACACAGCGAGGCATTGAGAAGACGAGGAAGCAGCCGAGAACAGTGGCCGCGGTTTCCAGAGTGCGCTGGCGTGCACGCCAGCCACACGGTCACCGCGTGCACGCAACAAGGGAGCAGGTTCAGGTCGGCCAAACTGTGTCTGGGTGATGTGTCATTCACCAAAGAGTGCCAAAAAGGAAAGAAACGAGCACAGGGGCTCAAGAGGTGACTAGAGCTAGCAGGATTGCTCAGGAACAGCAAAGTGTTTGATGTGAAGAGATAGAGATTGGCTTGGATCTAGACTCTGGTTTTTGGCATGGTTAGATCACATACTAATATGAGCATCTCTACAAAGTTTCAGCTCATAAGGATAAAGATAAATGGCACTTGCTGTACAAACCACCATTCTGTACAGAAATGCAAACAATGAAGTGGCACTCACATATCAAATGTGATTGAGCTAAATTTTGGAGGAGATGAGTTATTTGAGAAATATGAAGCTACTGTAAAAGTTTCATACCATTTGGGGATACCAAAATGGTACTTGCTTCACAGTGGTCCTCTCTAGACAGAATCTAAGAAAACTTGTAGAGGGCAAATGGCTAGATGAAATGATCCCAAATTTTGTGGAGAGGGTTTATATGGGTAGGATCATGTCCTAGTAAATTTTCAGCAACAATGAAGCAATATAAAATATAGTTGCTTCACAACCTGAAAATCTAACCAGAAACCAAGATTTGATGCTGAGCTCACATAGAGTGATGAACTGAGCTCAAATTTGGGGGAGAGTCATGATTTGTGTATATTAATGAGCTTGCAAAATTTCAAATCATTTAGATATGCCTAGCTTTTACTTCCTTCACAAGGCCTCTGTTTGAATAGAAACTTTGAAAATTCGCTCAGGGAGATTAACTAGGCAAATTGAGTTGAATTTTGACATGAGGCAATGATATGGATAGGAAAGAGTTTCCAAAAAGTTTGGGGGCAAACAAGCAAAGATAGGTGGCCCTTCCTTCACAAAAAGTCACACTAGACAGAATAGGAAAAGGAATATTGATGAATTATTTTTGGGCTAGGCAAGGAAAGTTTGGACATATTTGGTTTATATATGATCCAAGTAATTTATGAGAATTATTTGGGAATTTTGGGAAAGACAGAAATATAGGTTGCTTCACAACCTAGAGCAAAAAGGGTTATTCCTTTAATAGAAAAAGGAATATTCCCAAGAAAAAGGAATATTGGGTTTGAGCTAAGATGCGAATGACATGGTCTTGGGATGGATTTGAGCATGACAAGCCACTTGGGAGAGGAATCAAAGGTGTTCTCCTCAGGTTTCAAGACCACAGAGCCACATAAAAGCAATCTCAAATAAAATCCCAAAGAAATTCAAATAAAAAAGAAAGGGCCAAAATCCAGGGTGTGACACATCGCGCCCGTCTGCGCCGCCTCGCAAGCGGGGCCTGCCTGATTAGAGCACTTCCTGCGTTGTCTCAGCTCACACGTGGGGCCTCCTGCGCCGTGCGCATCCGACAACTTAGGTCCTCCCATCGGCTGCCTTTAGCCTCGAGTGGGTTTCCTTTCTCGCGCTGGCAGGGGCCAGCCGTTCTGAGAGGCCAAGATGGCAAGACGGTTAGGGTAGTTCCACCCGGTCAGGGGTTGCGACGGCAAGCGGTCGCCATGCGCGTGCTCGACCCTGCCGAGTCTCTTCCCTGACACTAGCCGGGAACTTCGCGTGCTCGACCCAACTGCTCCGTATTGCCTGCGTGTGACGCCCCCGACTCAATCATGCACTAATAATACACGCAAACATGCACGATCAAGCATAGGGACTCACGGGAAGATATCACAAAACAAATCTAACACAAATAAACGGAGATCCACAATATTACAGATCAGGGATCACAAAGATCCGAATACACAAGTCAGTCATACAAATAATATCTGGGTACAGACATAGTTAGACAAGTTTTGCCTTAAGAAGGCTAGCACAAACAACGACTCTAGATCGAAAGGCGAAGGCCTCCTGCCTGGGAGCCTCCGATCCTACTCCTGGTCGGCTGGCTCGATCCAGTAGTAAGTGCCGTCTGGACCCTCCTGGTAGTAAGCTCCTGCTGGGACATCTGGCTCCGGGGCTCCATCGTCTGATGTATCATCAAAGTGGGATATGGGGGAAAAGAAGTAACAAAGCAACCATGAGTACTCATCCGAAGTACTCAGCAAGCAAGGATCTACACTACATATGCAACATTATCAAAGGGGAAAGGTTGTATATGTGGACTGGGCTGTAGAAATGCCAGAATAGAGAGAAGGCCTAGTCCTATCGAAGACTAGCATCTTCAAACATCTTCACGAAGCCACCATCTTGCAGCAATAGAAGAGAGTAGAATAGCATTTTATTAAGCAAACATGTTGAAGTAAGCCTAGAGATCCTTCCTCGACTCCCTGCGAGAAAGCGATCCCGAAGCTTCAATTAAGTAACAAGTATCCAGTTCAAGTAGTAGATCGGGACACACAAACTGAGCGACCTTTACCGTAGGACCGGCTATCGATAGATTATTCTTCCCTGCAGGGGTGCACTACTGTTACCCAACACGCTCGATCAACTCTGGTCGGACACACTTGCTGGGTAATGCCCGGCCTCGGAAGATCAACACGAAGCAGCGCCCTACCTAGGCTCAGCAAAGAGGTCAGCACGCCGGACTAACCTATGCACCCAGAGGTCTTGGGCCATCGCCCTGGGCACCCTGCGCGTTGCGTGGCTGGCCGGGGTGCAGGCGCGACACTGAACTCGTCAGTGAAGTATCCAGCCCAATCCCGGCGATCAGCCCGCACGGTGAACTGTGACGTCTGATGAGCTTTCGGGAGAAACATACGATGTAGAGGGCCCCATAAACCATAATCTCGCGTGGTGGTAGTGCGTATAGGGCACGTCGACCCACTCAGATCAAATACCCAAATTCGATAGGCTAATTTAGTAACACGCGGAGACGATCAGAGTTTCTGAAGCTCCGCCACAATAGCACACTCGAGTGCCCTTCCGGCACACCCGACATCATAGATCCCCTGCGGGTACCCATCAGGGTTGACCCGCCTGTAACAAAGGTCAAAGTAACCGTGTGGTCATAACATCAAGGGGGAAACCCCGAGGAATAACCCTCGGTGGATTCCACTCGACGAAATCATCAGGGTGAACGTATGAGGCATCACCCTCGAGGTTCACACTGAGGGGTTGCACGACAGAGTCGTATCAGAAGTGGAGAAGGAGGAATCACCCTCAATGACCACGACCGAACAGCTACACTGCGTAGTATTCATCAAGAGTGCGTTACGCGGTATCACCCTCGGCACTCGATAGTTCTATGCAGAGTCGTACAACTAAGGGGGGGGGTGAAGTGATGTGTCGGTCTCTGGCCGACGATCACACTGATCGAGTCGTCGATGATCAAGCAGGTGCAACAAGGGTAAGGTGGTGGGGTCACTGATGGCTCACTACCAACCTATACTAAACAGTTTAACATAGGCAGGTAAGGTAACAATAAACAGGTTACAAAAGTAGGCTATGCATCAGAATAGGAGCAAACATTAACAGTAGCAAAATCTAATGCAAGCAGGAGAAATGGAATGGGCGATATCTGGATGCTCAAGGGGAGGGGGCTTGCCTGGTTGCTCTGGCAAGGAGGGGTCGTCAACGGGCTGCTCGTCTGGAGCGTAGTCGTACTCAGCTGCAACGGCGTCGGTCTCGGCGTCTATTGAGAGAGAAGGAGGGGGGGGAGAAACAGTAAATTCACGACAGAGATGCAAACAATATGCATGACATGTCTAAACGATATGCCGAGGTGTTCTACTGCCTATCCAAATGATTTAGTTAATTTAGGAATTTATTCGGATTTATTTCTTTAGAGTTAAGCATTATTCATTTATTGAAATCGGTCTAAAAGTTCCGTGTTCATCTAGCTAGGGGCATCTGACAGGAATATGGAGGGCGTATTCAGACTCGTATCGTCGTTCTGAGCAAGTTTCATGTATAAATTATTTTCATCGGAGTTACGGATTATTTTATATGATTTTCTAAAGTTTTAATCATTTTCTGAATTGATTTAATCCATTTAATCCAACATTATCCAGAATAGTGTATGATGACGCAAGCATGACATCAGAGTGACATCAGCAGGTCAACTGGTCGGTTGACCAGTCAAACCAGACAGGTGGGTCCAGTGGGACCCACATGTCATTGACTGAGCTAACTAAACAGAGTTAGTTTAATCTAATTAAACTGATTAGCAGGTGGGGCCTACTGTCAATGAGTGTTTAGTAATTTAATTAACTAACTAATTATCTATTTACTTTAAATAGTTTAATGGAGTGGGGCCCGCATGTCATAGACACAGGGGCGGCCACGTCAGCGCTGACCGAGGTCAACGGGGCCTAGTGGGTCCCTTTGTCAGCGGCAGAGAAGCGGGGCCCGCGGTGCCAGGTGGCAGCCACATCGGCACTGGCCGGAGATGCGCCGGAGTTGGCTCCGGCGAGCCAAACGCGACGGCGCGGCTCGGGGAAGGCGCGGGTTTTGCGCACAGGGGGTCTAAGGGGCTGTGGTTGGGCGCGTTCGACGCGGCTCGACGTCGCGCGTCGAACGGTGGCGGTGCGAGGGGCTGCGTTGGACGGAGCTGAGCGCCGCGAGCTCGCCGGCGGCGAGGTGATTCGGGCGTGCGACGGAAACGGCAGAACGAGGCACTCGCGGGCGATCTAGCTAGCTAGGAACGATCTACACGTGCGCATGAACACAATGGAAACGAGCCCGAGACCATTTGGTCATCGGAGCCACGTCGGCGACAGGTTTTGTGGCGGCGCATCCGGGCACGATCGAGGCGACGGCGCTACGGGGCTCGACATAGCACGGGGAGAGGCGCAACTGGTCCGCATGGATGTGCTGAGCACGATCCCGAGCTCGCTTGAGCTCGACGGGCAGCGATGGCTCGGCTACGAGCTCGCCGACGGAGGCAGGGACTCGGCAATGGCGGCGAGCGGGCTAGGGGCGAATGCACGGCGCGAGGAGCGAAAGGGGGAAGGGGAGAGGCTCACCGCGTGGCCAAGGAAGGCCCGTGTGAGCTTAGTAGCAGCAGAGGACGAGGGAGACAATGATGGTGCTCCGGCGACCGAGGAGGAGGGATGAGGTCGATCCCGAGCGTGCGGTCGCACCCGAGCTCGATGATGAGGCATAGTCGAAGCAGGGGTCCACGGCGGAGCTCCAGGACTGGTCGGAGCGGCGAGCGGGCGACGGAGGCCGCGGCTACTGCGAACGGCGGCGAGGAAGGCGCTCGGCCATGGCAGAAAGCGAGCGAGGGAGGGAAGGGGAAGTGGGGCGAGGGAGGCGCCAGGGGGCTGCGGGGCTCGCCCTTAACCTCCACGCAGGCGCGGGCGCGTTGTCGAGCGGGGAGAGAGGGGGGCCGGCTCGGGCGAGGTGCGCGCGCTGTGTGTTCGACAGCGGCACGGGGTGAGCAGTGCGGGAGGTGGGAGGAGGTGCGGGGTGGGCTGGGCCGCGCTGTAGCAGCATGCTCAAGTGCACAGTAGAGTTCTAGGCCTTTTTCATTTTTCCTTTTTCTGTTTTCTTTTCTTTTCTATTCTTAGAAATTGGTTGGCACCTAAAGGACTTTTGTAAAATGTGTGAGCTAGCCCATACATCACAGTGCAACATATCCTATCACCAAAAACTGGTTTGGGGTAAATACTATTTCATATTAATTTTGGATTAATAAAAAGGTTATTAAATATTGTTTTCAGCCACTGTTTGGGGTTGTTAGAGTCACTTATGCAATCTCAATAAAGTTGGTTACTATTTTAGAATTTTCTCTGGAATATTTGTTATTTAAAGAACATTTTAGTTTCTGATTTGAACAACTTTTATTTTCCACTTTAATTTAATTTGACTTTGAATTAGGAGTTGAAATGCAATATGATGCAAATGATGATTAGGCACTGTTAATCTTGCTGACATGGCATTAACTAAGGGTGATCACTGTTGTTCATTACAGGGGGTGTTAGAACCGCGGCGATCTCCACCATCTGCTCCTCCCTCCTCGACATGGAGCCCTGGATGGTATGGGGAATTTCCTCCAACTTGATGAGAAGCTGAATCTGGAAGGTGGAGAGAGATAGGGGAAAGCGAAGCCGCATAGCACTGCAGTTTACCTTTGGGGTGGTAAATACCCAGACCCTCCTCAACCGAACCGCCGCCATTACTGACCTCGGGAACCCTACCTCGCGAATCAGGATTGGACGCGTCACGTTTCGGTGTAGTGACCCATGCCAAATGACACGGGAACTGCACAATTGAACTGGCCAAGAAAATCGTCCATCGTCCCACCATCCATGGGAATCCACGGTACGATCCTTGTCGTTGAGAAGGAGAAGTCGCTCCCTGATACGTCTCCGTCGTATCTACTTTTCCTAACGCTTTTACTCTTGTTTTGGACTCTAATTTGCATGATTTGAATGAAACTAACCCGGACTGACGCTGTTTTCAGCAGAACTACCATGGTGTTGTTTTTTGTGCAGAAATAAAAATTCTCGGAACGGAACAAAACCTTTTGGAGAATTTTTATGGAATAAAAGAAAAATACTAGAGCCAAGAACCACTGGAGTGGGGCCCCTGGGTGAGCACAACCCACCAGGGCGCGCCCCCCTCCTGGCGCGCCCAGGTGGGTTGTCCCCACCTGGTGGCCCCGCTGACCCTATCTCCGACGCTATAAAATCACATTTTCGGAGAAAAAAATCAAAAAGAAAGAATTATCACGTTTCGCGAGACGGAGCCGCCGCCACCTCCTGTTCTTCATCGGGAGGCCAGATCTGGAGTCCGTTTGGGGCTCCGGAGAGGGGAATATTCGATCTTCGTCATCACCAACCCTTCTCCATCGCCAATTCCATGATGCTCCCCATCGGAAGTGAGTAATTCCTTCATAGGCTCGCTGGTCGGTGAGGAGTTGGATGAGATTCATCATGTAATGGAGTTAGTTTTGTTAGGGCTTGATCCCTAGTATCCATTATGTTCTGAGATTGATGTTGCTATGACTTTGCCATGCTTAATGCTTGTCACTTTGGGCCCGGGTGCCATGATTTCAGATCTGAACCGTTTATGTTATCACCATTATATCTATGTTCTAGATCCGATCTTGCAAGTTATAGTCACCTATTACGTGTTATGATCCGTAAACCCCGGAGTGACAGTATTCGGGATACTTTCCGGCGATGACCGTAGTTTGAGGAGTTCATGTATTCACTATGTGTTAATGCTTTGCTCCGGTTCTCTATTAAAAGGAGGCCTTAATATCCCTTAGTTTTCTTATGGACCCCGCTGCCACGGGAGGGTAGGACAAAAGATGTCATGCAAGTTCTTTCCATAAGAACGTATGACTATTTATGGAATACATGCCTACATTATATTTATGAACTGGAGCTAGTGCCGTATCGCCCTAGGTTATGGCTGTTATATAATGAATATCATCCAACGAATTCACCGATCCAATGCCTACGAATTTTCCATATATTGTTTCTGCTAAGTTACTACTGCTTCTGTTACTGTCACACTTGCTACAAAATCATTGCTATCACTGTTACCGTTACTGCTACTGTTATCACTACTATCAAAACTATCATATTACTTTGCTATTGATCATATTGCTGCAGATAATTAATCTCCAGGTGTGGTTGAATTGACAACTCATCTGCTAATACTTGCAAATATTATTTGGCTCCCCTTGTGTCGAATCTATAAATTTGGGTTGAATACTCTACCCTCGAAAACTGTTGCGACCCCCTATACTTGTGGGTTATCAAGACCTTTTTCTGGCGCCGTTGCCGGGGAGCATAGCTATATTTGTTGAGGCACTTGGGATTATTATCAATTTATCACTATGAAGAATCTGAAGGATACAAAAACCAAGATCGTTCCCTCTAGGACGAGGGGAGGTAAGGAACTACCATCACACTCTGCACTTGATTCACCTTCTGTTTTGAGTAGACTTGCAACACCACCACATGCTATTAATCCTAATATGTCGCAAGTTATTGATGATGCTACTTCTATAAATACTACTCATGATAATGCTAGTACCTTGCTTGATGATGGTGTGCCACTAGGTGATTTTCTTGATGAACAAATTGCTAGAGCTAAAAATATTGAGAATGCTGAAACTGATGAAGTACTTGAAACTGAAAATCTTGAAACACCTGTTAGACCTAGTTGTCCAAGATATGAACTTCCTAAGGTACCTGAAGGTTATGTTATGGATGAGGAGACAGCTAGAGATTTTCTTGCATGCAATGATAGAGATGATCTTAAGAAATTATTATGCAAACTGAAAGAGAAATCTTTGAATGCTAGAATGAAATGTGATCCTAAGTTTGCTACTTCACCTATCTTTGTTGATGATAAGGATTATGAATTCTCTGTCGACCCAGAGTTAATTACTTTGGTTGAATCTGATCCTTTCCATGGTTATGAAACTGAAACTGTTGTGGCACACCTCACTAAATTAAATGATATAGCTACCCTTTTTGCTCATGAGGATAACATTCGCTACTACTATATTCTCAAATTATTTCCGTTCTCATTAAAGGGTGATGCTAAGATATGGTACAATACTCTTGCTCCTGGTTGTGTGCGTAGTCCCCAGGATATGATTTATTACTTCTCTGAAAAATATTTTCCTGCTCATAAGAAACAAGCTGCCTTACAGGAAATATTTAGCTTTGTGCAAATTGAAGAAGAGAGTCTCCCACAAGCTTGGGGGAGGCTTCTCCAATTGCTTAATGCTTTTCCTGATCATCCTCTTAAGAAAAATGAAATACTTGATATCTTCTATAATGGACTAACCGATGCTTCTAGGGACTTCCTAGATAGTTGTGTTGGTTGTGTTTTCAGGGAACGAACCGTTGAACAAGCTGGGGAATTATTGAATAATATATTGAAAAATTATGATGATTGGACTCTTCCTGAACCACCGCATAAACCCACTCCAAAGAAGAGGGGTATCTTATATCTTAGTCCGGAAGATATGCAAGAGGCAAAGAAATCCATGAAGGAAAAAGGTATTAAGGCAGAGGATGTTAAAAATTTACCTCCTATTGAAGAGATACATGGACTTGACACACAACCACCCAAGGTGGTAGAGGTAAATTCTTTAATGAAATTCAATGAAAGGGACAATCCTTATAATATGCATCCTAGTCAATGCCTTTATGAGTTTAATAATTACATTAGAAAGCAAGATCACTTCAATGAAAATGTTATGAAACAATTGAAATATAATTCTGATATGATTGCTCGCGTGAGTGACTTGTTATTTAGAATCTCCAATGATGTTAGAGTTGTAGGAAAACATGCTTCTATGGTTCAAACTCAACTAGAACAAGTTGCTAAATCTCAAAGAGAGTTGTTAGATGAAATGAATAATAATATAAATGACTTTGCTGTTAGAGTAGCAACTAGAGGAGGTAAAATGACTCAGGAACCACTTTATCCTGAGGGACATCCTAAAAGAATTGAATAAGACTCGCAAAGAATTAACACTGATGCACCTAGTCCTGCTAAAAAGAAGAAGAAAAAGAAAAATGATAGGACTTTGCATGCCTCTAGTGAACCTGAAATAGAAAAACCTCCTGATAATGATAATGATGTTTCTATCTCTGATGCTGAAACTCAATCTGGTAATGAACATTCACCTAGTGATAATGAAAAAGATAATGATGATGTTCATGAAGATACTCAACCAGATAATGATGTTGATATAGAACCAGCTGTTGATCTTGATAACCCACAACCTAAAAATAAAAGATATGATTAGAGAGACTTCGTTGCTAGAAAACATAGAAAAGAAAGAGAACCATGGGTTCAAAAATACATGCCCTTTCCACCTAAATCAACTAAGAAGAAAGATGATGAAGAATTTGAACGCTTTGCTGAAATGCTTAGGCCAGTCTTTTTGCGCACTCGTTTGACTGATATATTAAAGATGGCCCCTTATGCAAAATATATGGAAGACATCATCTCAAATAAAAGAAAAATACCGGAAGCTGAAATCTCCACTATGCTTGCTAATTATTCTTTTAAGGATGGAGTACCTAAAAAACTTGGAGATCTGGGAATACCAACTATACCTTGCTCCATAAAAAGAAATTATGTCAAAACTGCTTTGTGTGATTTAGGAGCTGGTGTTAGTGTTATGCCTTTCTCTTTATATAAAAGACTTGATTTGAATAAACTCACACCTACTAAAATATCTTTGCAAATGGCTGACAAATCAACTGCCATACCTATTGGTATTTGTGAGGATGTGCCCGTTGTTGTTGCAAATGTTACTATCTTGACTGACTTTGTTATACTTGAGATGCCCGAGGACGACAACATGTCGATTATCCTCGGTAGACCCTTCTTGAATACTGCAGGGGCTGTTATTGATTGCAATAAAAGCAAGGTCACTTTTCATATCAATGGTAGTGAGCATACGGTGCACTTTCCGAAGAAACAATTCCAAGTGAATGGTATTAATGCTATTGAAAAATCTCCGACACTCACTATTGGAAGTTTTCAACTACCTCTACCCACTGCCAAAAAAAATATGAAATGCTTATTGTGGGGGACATGCATATCCCCATTGAGGTAACTTGGTGTTTTATGAAAGTTCTTCGATTTCATGCTAATCGAAAGTGGTTGTTAATAAGACTTGATCAACCTTATTAATGGATCATTTTTTAGAGGTATGAAGTTGATGAATTTAGTAAGCACAACCTTCTGTCCCCAATGTTTCTTTTCTGCTTTTCTTAGTTAAATAAAATAAAATGCTATGTTTTGTCTGTTTTCTGAATTTCCCATGTAATAAAAAATGACCCAAAAATAAAAGTTCTCAGAATGCCTGAAAATTTAATATGATTTTTTTGAATATTTAAGAATTTTTGATGCAAATAACATCAGAGGGGGGTGCACCAGGTGGGCACTGTTGGGGAACTTAGTAATTTCAAAAAAATTCCTACGCACACACAGGATCATGGTGATGCATAGCAACGAGAGGGGAGAATGTGTCCATGTACCGTCGTAGACCGAAAGCGGAAGCGTTAGCACAACGCGGTTGTTGTAGTCGTACGTCTTCACGATCCGACCGATCCAAGTACCGAACGCATGGCACCTCCGAGTTCAGCACACATTCAAGTCGATGACGTCCCGCGAGCTCCGATCCAGCAAAGCTTCACAGGAGAGTTTCGTCAGCACGACGGCGTGGTGACGGTGATGATGATGCTACCGACGCAGGGCTTCGCCTAAGCACCGCTGCGATATGATCGAGGTGGATTATGGTGGAGGGGGGCACCGCACACGGCTAAGAGATCAATGATCAATTGTTGTATCTATGGGGTGCCCCCTGGCCACGTATATAAAGGAGTGGAGGAGGGGGGAGGGCCGGCCTAGCTATGGCGCGCCCTAGAAGAGTCCTACTCCCACCGGGAGTAGGATTCCCCCCTTCCAAGTAGTAGGAGTAGGAGAGAAGGAAGGGGAAGAGAGAAGAGAAGGAAGGAGGGGGCGCAGCCCCTCCCCCTAGTCCAATTCGGACTAGGCCTTGGGGGGGCGCGCAGCCTACCTCTCTCTCTCCCCTAAAGCCCAATAAGGCCCATATACTTCTTCCCCATATTCCCGTAACTCCCCGGTACTCCGAAAAATACCCGGACCACTCGGAACCTTTCCGATGTCCGAATATAGTCGTCCAATATATCGATCTTTACATCTCGACCATTTCGAGACTCCTCGTCATGTCCCCAATCTTATCCGGGACTCCGAACTACCTTCGGTACATCAAAACACATAAACTCATAATACAAATCGTCACAGAACTTTAAGCGTGCGGACCCTACGGGTTCGAGAACTATGTAGACATGACCGAGACACGTCTCCGGTCAATAACCAATAGCGGAACCTGGATGCTCATATTGGTTCCCACATATTCTACGAAGATCTTTATCGGTCAAACCGCATAACAACATACGTTGTTCCCTTTGTCATCGGTATGTTACTTGCCCGAGATTCGATCATCGGTATCTCAATACCTAGCTCAATCTCGTTACCGGCAAGTCTCTTTACTCATTTCGTAATACATCATCCCGCAACTAACTTATTAGTTACATTGCTTGCAAGGCTTATAGTGATGTGCATTACCGAGTGGGCCCAGAGATACCTCTCCGACAATCGGAGTGACAAATCCTAATCTCGAAATACGCCAACTCAACAAGTACCTTCGGAGACACCTGTAGAGCACCTTTATAATCACCCAGTTATGTTGTGACGTTTGGTAGCACACAAAGTGTTCCTCCGGTAAACGGGAGTTGCATAATCTCATAGTCATAGGAACATGTATAAGTCATGAAGAAAGCAATAGCAACATACTAAACGATCAAGTGCTAAGCTAACGGAATGGGTCAAGTCAATCATATCATTCTCCTAATGATGTGATCCCGTTAATCAAATGACAACTCATGTCTATGGTTAGGAAACATAACCATCTTTGATTAACGAGCTAGTCTAGTAGAGGCTTACTAGTGACACTCTGTTTGTCTATGTATTCACACATGTATCATGTTTCTGGTTAATACAATTCTAGCATGAATAATAAACATTTATCATGATATAAGGAAATAAATAATAACTTTATTATTGCCTCTAGGGCATATTTCCTTCAGTCTCCCACTTGCACTAGAGTCAATAATCTAGATTACACAGTAATGATTCTAACACCCATGGAGCCTTGGTGCTGATCATGTTTTGCTCGTGGAAGAGACTTAGTCAACGGGTCTGCAACATTCAGATCCGTATGTATCTTGCAAATCTCTATGTCTCCCACCTGGACTTGATCCCGGATGGAGTTGAAGCGTCTCTTGATGTGCTTGGTTCTCTTGTGAAATCTGGATTCCTTTGCCAAGGCAATTGCACAGTATTGTCACAAAAGATTTTCATTGGACCCGATGCACTAGGTATGACACCTAGATCGGATATGAACTCCTTCATTTGCTGCTTCCGAAGCAGCAATGTACTCCGCTTCACATGTAGATTCCGCCACGACGCTCTGTTTAGAACTGCTCCAACTGACAGCTCCACCGTTCAATATAAACACGTATCCGGTTTGTGATTTAGAATCGTCCGGATCAGTGTCAAAGCTTGCATCAACGTAACCATTTACGATGAGCTCTTTGTCACCTCCATAAACGAGAAACATATCCTTGGTCCTTTTCAGGTATTTCAGGATTTTCTTGACCGCTGTCCAGTGATCCACTCCTGGATTACTTTGGTACCTCCCTGCTAAACTAATAGCAAGGCACACATCAGGTCTGGTACACAGCATTGCATACATGATAGAGCCTATGGCTGAAGCATAGGGAACATCTTTCATTTTCTCTCTATCTTCTGCAGTGGTCGGGCATTGAGTCTTACTCAACTTCATACCTTGTAACACAGGCAAGAACCCTTTCTTTACCTGATCCATTTTGAACTTCTTCAAAACTTTGTCAAGGTATGTGCTTTGTGAAAGTCCAATTAAGCGTCTTGATCTATCTCTATAGATCTTGATGCCCAATATGTAAGCAGCTTCACCGAGGTCCTTCATTGAAAAACTCTTATTCAAGTATCCTTTTATGGTATCCAGAAATTCTATATCATTTCCAATCAACAATATGTCATCCACATATAAGATTAGAAATGCTACAGAGCTCCCACTCACTTTCTTGTAAATACAGGCTTCTCCAAAAGTCTGTATAAAACCATATGCTTTGATCACACTATCCAAATGTTTATTTCAACTCCGAGAGGCTTGCACCAGTCCATAAATGGATTGCTGGAGCTTGCACACTTTGTTAGCACCCTTTGGATCGATAAAACCTTCAGGTTGCATCATATACAACTCTTCTTCCAGAAATCCATTCAGGAATGCAGTCTTTACATCCATTTGCCAAATTTCATAATCATAAAATGCGGCAATAGCTAACATGATTCGGACGGACTTAAGCATCGCTACGGGTGAGAAGGTCTCATCGTAGTCAACTCCTTGAACTTGTCGAAAACCTTTCGCAACAAGTCGAGCTTTGTAGACAGTAACATTACCATCAGCGTCTGTCTTCTTCTTCAAGATCCATTTATTCTCGATGGCTTGCCGATCATCGGGCAAGTCAACCAAAGTCCACACTTTGTTCTCATACATGGATCCCATCTCAGATTTCATGGCCTCAAGCCATTTTGCGGAATCTGGGCTCATCATCACTTCCTCATAGTTCGTAGGTTCGTCATGGTCTAGTAACATGACCTCCAGAACAGGATTACCGTACCACTCTGGTGCGGATCTTACTCTGGTTGACCTACGAGGTTCGGTAGTAACTTGATCTGAAGTTTCATGATCATCATCATTAGCTTCCTCACTAATTGGTGTAGAAGTCACAGGAACCGGTTTCTGTGATGAACTACTTTCCAATAAGGGAGCAGGTACAGTTACCTCATCAAGTTCTACTTTCCTCCCACTCACTTCTTTCGAGAGAAACTCCTTCTCTAGAAAGGATCCATTCTTAGCAACGAAAGTCTTGCCTTCGGATCTGTGATAGAAGGTGTACCCAACTGTCTCTTTTGGGTATCCTATGAAGACACATTTCTCCGACTTGGGTTCGAGCTTATCAGGTTGAAGCTTTTTCACATAAGCATCGCAGCCCCAAACTTTAAGAAACGACAACTTTGGTTTCTTGCCAAACCACAGTTCATAAGGAGTCGTCTCAACGGATTTAGATGGTGCCCTATTTAACGTGAATGCAGCCGTCTCTAAAGCATAACCCCAAAATGATAGCGGTAAATCAGTAAGAGCCATCATAGATCGCACCATATCTAGTAAAGTACGATTACGACATTCGGACACACCATTACGCTGTGGTGTTCCGGGTGGCGTGAGTTGCGAAACTATTCCGCTTTGTTTCAAATGTACACCAAACTCGTAACTCAAATATTCTCCTCCACGATCAGATCGTAGAAACTTTATTTTCTTGTTACGATGATTTTCCACTTCACTCTGAAATTCTTTGAACTTTTCAAATTTTTCAGACTTATGTTTCATTAAGTAGATATACCCATATCTGCTCAAATCATCTGTGAAGGTGAGAAAATAACGATACCCGCCGTGAGCCTCAACATTCATTGGACCACATACATCAGTATGTATGATTTCCAACAAATCTGTTGCTCGCTCCATAGTTCCGGAGAACGGCGTTTTAGTCATCTTGCCCATGAGGCATGGTTCGCAAGTACCAAGTGATTCATAATCAAGTGATTCCAAAAGTCCATCGGAATGGAGTTTCTTCATGCGCTTTACACCAATATGACCTAAACGGCAGTGCCACAAATAAGTTGCACTATCATTATCAACTCTGCATCTTTTGGCTTCAACATTATGAATATGTGTATCACTACTATCGAGATTTAATACAAATAGACCACTCTTCAAGGGTGCATGACCATAAAAGATATTACTCATATAAATAGAACAACCATTATTCTCAGATTTAAAACCGTCTCGCATCAAACAAGATCCAGATATAATGTTCATGCTCAACGCTGGCACCAAATAACAATTATTCAGGTCTAAAACTAATCCCGAAGGTAGATGTAGAGGTAGCATGCCGACGGCGATCACATCGACTTTGGAACCATTTCCCACGCGCATCATCACCTCGTCCTTAGCCAGTCTTCGCTTAATCCGTAGTCCCTGTTTCGAGTTGCAAATATTAGCAACAGAACCAGTATCAAATACCCAGGTGCTACTGCGAGCTCTGGTAAGGTACACATCAATAACATGTATATCACATATACCTTTGTTCACCTTGCCATCCTTCTTATCCGCCAAATACTTGGGGCAGTTCCGCTTCCAGTGACCAGTCTGCTTGCAGTAGAAGCACTCAGTCTCAGGCTTAGGTCCAGACTTGGGTTTCTTCTCCTGAACAGCAACTTGTTTGCCGTTCTTCTTGAAGTTCCCCTTCTTCTTCCCTTTGCCCTTTTTCTTGAAACTGGTGGTCTTGTTGACCATCAACACTTGATGCTCCTTCTTGATTTCTACCTCCGCAGCCTTTAGCATTGCGAAGAGCTCGGGAATCGTCTTATCCATCCCTTGCATGTTATAGTTCATCACGAAGCTCTTGTAGCTTGGTGGCAGTGACTGAAGAATTCTGTCAATAACACTATCATCCGGAAGATTAACTCCCAGTTGAATCAAGTGATTGTTATACCCAGACATTCTGAGTATATGCTCTCTGACAGAACTATTCTCCTCCATCTTGCAGCTGTAGAACTTATTGGAGACTTCATATCTCTCAATCCGGGCATTTGCTTGAAATATTAACTTCAACTCCTGGAACATCTCATATGCTCCATGACGTTCAAAACGTCGTTGAAGTCCCGGTTCTAAGCCGTAAAGCATGGCACACTGAACTATCGAGTAGTCATCAGCTTTGCTTTGCCAGACGTTCATAACATCTGGTTCAGCTCCTGCAGCAGGTTTGGCACCTAGCGGTGCTTCCAGGACGTAATTCTTTTGTGCAGCAATGAGGATAATCCTCAAGTTACAGACCCAGTCCGTGTAATTGCTACCATCATCTTTCAACTTTGCTTTCTCAAGGAACTTATTAAAATTCAATGGAACAACAGCACGGGCCATCTATCTACAACAACATAGACAAGCAAAATACTATCAGGTACTAAGTTCATGATAAATTTAAGTTCAATTAATCATATTACTCAAGAACTCCCACTTAGATAGACATCTCTCTAATCATCTAAGTGATCACGTGATCCAAATCAACTAAACCATAACCGATCATCATGTGAAATGGAGTAGTTTTCAATGGTGAAAATCACTATGTTGATCATATCTACTATATGATTCACGCTCGACCTTTCGGTCTCAGTGTTCCGAGGCCATATCTGCATATACTAGGCTCGTCAAGTTTAACCCGAGTATTCTGCGTGTGCAAAAACTGGCTTGCACCCGTTGTAGATGAACGTTGAGCTTATCACACCCGATCATCACGTGGTGTCTCGGCACGACGAACTTTTGCAACGGTGCATACTCAGGGAGAACACTTTTACCTTGAAATTTAGTGAGAGATCATCTTATAATGCTACCGTCAAACAAAGCAAAATAAGATGCATAAAGGATAAACATCACATGCAATCAATATAAGTGATATGATATGGCCATCATCATCTTTGTGCTTGTGATCTCCATATCTGAAGCACCGTCATGATCACCATTGTTACTGGCGCGACACCTTGATCTCCATCGTAGCATCGTTGTCGTCTCGCCAACTATTGCTTCTACGACTATCACTACCGCTTAGTGATAAAGTAAAGCAATTACAGGGCGATTGCATTGCATACAATAAAGCGACAACCATATGGCTCCTGCCAGTTGCCGATAACTCAGTTACAAAACATGATCATCTCATACAATAAAATATAGCATCATGTCTTGACCATATCACATCACAACATGCCCTGCAAAAACAAGTTAGACGTCCTCTACTTTGTTGTTGCAAGTTTTACGTGGCTGCTACGGGCTGAGCAAGAACCGTTCTTACCTACGCATCAAAACCACAACGATAGTTCGTCAAGTTAGTGCTGTTTTAACCTTCACAAGGACCGGGCGTAGTCACACTCGGTTCAACTAAAGTTGGAGAAACTGACACCCGCTAGTCACCTGTGTGCAAAGCACGGCGGTAAAACCAGTCTCGCGTAAGCGTACGCGTAATGTCGGTCCGGGCCGCTTCATCCAACAATACCGCCAAACCAAAGTGTGACATGCTGGTAAGCAGTATGACTTGTATCGCCCACAACTCACTTGTGTTCTACTCGTGCATATAACATCTACGCATAAAACCTGGCTCGGATGCCACTGTTGGGGAACGTAGTAATTTCAAAAAAATTCCTACGCACACACAGGATCATGGTGATGCATAGCAACGAGAGGGGAGAGTGTGCCCACGTACCCTCGTAGACCGAAAGCGGAAGCGTTAGCACAACGCGGTTGATGTAGTCGTACATCTTCATGATCCGACCGATCCAAGTACCGAACGCACGGCACCTCCGAGTTCAGCACACGTTCAACTCAATGACGTCCCACGAGCTCCGATCCAGCAAAGCTTCACAGGAGAGTTTCGTCAGCACGACAGCGTGGTGACGGTGATGATGATGCTACCGACGCAGGGCTTCGCCTAAGCACCACTGCGATATGATCGAGGTGGATTATGGTGGAGGGGGGCACCGCACACGGCTAAGAGATCAATGATCAATTGTTGTATCTATGGGGTGCCCCCTGGCCACGTATATAAAGGAGTGGAGGAGGGGGGAGGGCCGGCCTAGCTATGGCGCGCCCTGGAGGAGTCCTACTCCCACCGGGAGTAGGATTCCCCCCCTTCCAAGTAGTAGGAGTAGGAGAGAAGGAAGGGGAAGAGAGAAGAGAAGGAAGGAGGGGGCGCAGCCCCTCCCCCTAGTCCAATTCGGACTAGGCCTTGGGGGGCGCGCGGCCTACCTCTCTCTCTCTCCCCTAAAGCCCAATAAGGCCCATATACTTCTTCCCCGTATTCCCATAACTCCCCGGTACTCCGAAAAATACCCGGACCACTCGGAACCTTTCCGATGTCCGAATATAGTCATCCGATATATCGATCTTTACGTCTCGACCATTTCGAGACTCCTCGTCATGTCGCCGGTCTCATCCGGGACTCCGAACTACCTTCGGTACATCAAAACACATAAACTCATAATACAAATCGTCACAGAACTTTAAGCATGCGGACCCTACGGGTTCGAGAACTATGTAGACATGACCGAGACACGTCTCCGGTCAATAACCAATAGCGGAACCTGGATGCTCATATTGGTTCCCACATATTCTACGAAGATCTTTATCGGTCAAACCGCATAACAACATACGTTGTTCCCTTTGTCATCGGTATGTTACTTGCCCGAGATTCGATCGTCGGTATCTCAATACCTAGCTCAATCTCGTTACCGGCAAGTCTCTTTACTCGTTTCGTAATGCATCATCCCGCAACTAACTTATTAGTTACATTGTTTGCAAGGCTTATAGTGATGTGCATTACCGAGTGGGCCCAGAGATACCTCTCCGACAATCGGAGTGACAAATCCTAATCTCGAAATACGCCAACTCAACAAGTACCTTTGGAGACACCTGTAGAGCACCTTTATAATCAGCCAGTTACGTTGTGACGTTTGGTAGCACACAAAGTGTTCCTCCGGTAAACGGGAGTTGCATAATCTCATAGTCATAGGAACATGTATAAGTCATGAAGAAAGCAATAGCAACATACTAAACGATCAAGTGCTAAGCTAACGGAATGGGTCAAGTCAATCACATCATTCTCCTAATGATGTGATCCCGTTAATCAAATGACAACTCATGTCTATGGTTAGGAAACATAACCATCTTTGATTAACGAGCTAGTCTAGTAGAGGCTTACTAGTGACACTCTGTTTGTCTATGTATTCACACATGTATCATGTTTCCGGTTAATACAATTCTAGCATGAATAATAAACATTTATCATGATATAAGGAAATAAATAATAACTTTATTATTGCCTCTAGGGCATATTTCCTTCAGGCACAATCCACCTGGACGCGGCAGCAGCCCCAGGCGTGCCCTGGTGGGTTGTGGTCCCCACGTGGGCCCCCTCACTTATCTCTTTAGCCCATGTCATCACCTACCTCCAGAAAAAAATCACCATTGCTCTCTCTCTCGTGTTCTTGCTCTCAAACCCGCGGATTTTGATCTCTTTGCTCGAAGCTCCGTTTCCGAAACTGTTTTGGGGGATTGTTGCTTGGTATGTGACTCCTCCATTTATCCAATTAGTTTTTGCTTTAGTGGATTATATTTTGAATAATTAGCAACTCTTGGTGCTGCTGTAGATGAGCTTGCATGTTGAATTCTTAGAGTTCTAAGTAGTTTGAATGCTCAATATGGTCTCTATGCATCCCTATGAGTAGTTGCTATCAATCTTGCAAAGTTTTGTTGACAAAAATTTTATGGACTAAAATTTTCAGAATTTTGTGTATAGGAATAAGATGAGTTTCTTTAGGAAGTTTGCTTCCAAGAAGAACTCCAAGGGAGTTATTGGGGAGTCATCAAACAATGATCTCCGCACCCGGAGAATGGCGGAGGTGCGCCCGTGCGAATGGCCGAACAACCCCTTCATGGATGGGGCCGGAATTCGTCAAGAGTTCGCACAAGTTGCTGCTAATGCTAGTCTCATCGACTTCATCACAGCTGAGTGTGAACAATACCATCTCCTTACAAATTCCTTTGTGCGAAGTTTTCATTTTCTGAGTAGGAATAACCCCCTGAGGTGCAATTTAATTTATATACTGAAACCCGTCAGATACCACTCACTGAATTTTGTGACATGTGCTTGATCCCTTTTGACGGGGAAATAGGAGAGCCTAGGCCAGCAGAGTTCGAGGGCTTTTATCGTACTCTGTTAGTGGGGGATGACAGAGGCGTATCGAGTGTCACCGCTACTAGTCTGCAGTTTCCTGCTGCACATTATTTTGGTCTGTTTATTGCTAAGTGCTTAATCGCTAGAGAGAAGGTCGGTGCACTCTGTGCTCCGGACTTCGCCATCTACGTCGTGCACTCTATGACGATAATAGCTATAGCCTTGGGGCTATCATTGCACGTCGCCTGCACCTTAACAGATCTAAGGGTAAAATTCATGGCGGTATTTATGCGACTCGTTTAGCGAGTCACTTTAACATTCAGATTCGCCAGGATGATTATTGTTTAACCAAGGTTTATCTAGACCACCAGGCGATGAGGGATCACCATTTTACTGATACTAATGATTCTATTAATCCTATTCCCTACAACCTAGTATTCAGTGAGAACACCCATGATATTATTCCGTTGCTTGCACCTGCCTTGTTTGATTCTATTGCTAGGGGCGCATACAGGATCATGCCTGAGGACATTATTGCCTATCGGAACAACCTGGCAGCAGCTAAGGAGGAGCCTCGGGAGTGGGATGCTCAGGTACCCGCACCGCAACACTTCGAAGTGGGTCCTGATGGTTTCTCCGAGTGGTGATTACCAAGCTAGGCCAAAAGCCTAAGCTTGGGGGAGTACGAATTTCCACCGACATTACATTCATGTTCGCACATTTCATTCCAGTTGTCGGTGTTCACACTTTTCCATTGTATTATCCATGCTAGATTTATTTTCTTGCTTTCTTCTTGTGTGTTTGAAAAACATTGAGAAAATCACAAAAAAATGTTGTTTGTTTCTTTTCGGTTTTCCTTTCAAGTTTAGTTAATTGTAGTATTTAAACGAAAACCCAAAAAGATTTCCTTGTTCTTCTTTTGCTTGTTGGGAGCTCTCCCGTGTAAATAGTTTTTTCTCGTTTTTGTTTTTCTCTTTAATTTGCTTTGTTCAAGAAAAACTAAAAACTCCAAAAATATTTCAGTGTGTTTCTCTGAAATTCTTTTCCTTTTGTTGAGTCATACCGAGGAGAAGACCACGATGAAAATGTTGAGTGGCTCTCATATGCATTATTGTTGATCTAACAAAGAGCTCAAATTGCCTTGTCTTCTCCTCTTGAATAAAATGTTTGCAGATTCCAGCTTAGTCCACAGCACTCTTGCACTATTATTATTTTCATATCATTCGTTCGTGCAAGTGAAAGGCAATAATGACTATAATTGATGAACTGTTTGTGGCAGGGGGAAACGAGTATGAACTTAACTTGTTCTGTTTTTGTAAATATGTTTAACCTAGTATCCATGATTCAGCCTATTATGATCAAACATGTTTGCTATGACAATTAGAGATTATAGTTTCTCATGCCATGCTTAAGTAGCTAGGAGTGTATAATAATTTATCTTGGATGTCAACATGCATTAAAATGATTGTGATATGGTATGATGATATGGTATCCTCCTCTGAATGTTCGAGTGGCTTGACTTGGCACATGTTCATGTATGTAGTTGAATCAAAACCAACATAGCCTCTATGATATTTATGTTCATGGTGTTCATATCCTACTCATGCTAGTATCCAATGTTACTTATGCATAATGCATGTTCATGACCGTTTTCACTCTCTAGCTGGCCACTTCTCAACCTATTTGCTAGCCTTCGCCTGTACTAAGCGGGAAAACTGCTTGTGCATCAAAATCCTAAAACCCATGATATTCCAGATGAGTCCACCATATACCTACCTATATGCGGTATTACCCTGCCGTTCTAAGTAAATTTGCATGTGCCACCTCTAAAAATTTCAAATAAACATCCGTTTTTGTGTGCCTGTATTGTTCATGGAGTGATAGGAGGTAGTAATTATCTTCCATGCTAAGCGGGTTATTCTCATGATGAGTGTTTATTCACTCGTCCTTGCATGAGAGGGGCGGTAATAGGGATTTCCAGTCCCGAATTCAAAAATTGAAATAATTAAACAAAACTCCCCCAGGACAGATGTTGGTATGGACGGTACCCGTGGATTCGGCTAGCCGTGGAGTGTGTTCATTGGTGGAGGGGGAGTAAACCTTTACTTTTATCGCTTGGGAACCACCACTATTGTGTTTAGCATGGAAGATATCGATAACCAATGGTCACGAAATAAACAGGAAGGGTGCATTTCTCAAAATTTCATTTATCTCTGTTTTAAAAATATGAGCTCTCGCACCGCAGCAAATCACTGCTTCTCTCTGCGAAGGGACTGTCTATTTAATTTTATGTTGTGTCATCACCTTCTCAAATAAGTGCCAGATCTGAGAGCACTATTGTCATCCTCATGCATTGTGTATAGCTAATGTTGGATGCATCATGACCGGATCTTTTCTACCATGAATTACAATGTTTAGTCGCTGCTTGAACTTTGGAGGTGCTCTGCATTTATGTTTTGCGGTCTCAGAAAGGGCTAGCGAGATACCACTGTTGTCATATTATATCACGATTGTTTTGACAAAGTGTTTTCATTTGAGATATTTTATTATTGCTCGCTAGTTGCTTATGCCATTGATATGAGTTAATATAATTTTTAAGAGTTATTGTTGACATGGTTAGTTATAATCTTTGCTGAAAACCTGGGTGCTACTTAAGCTTATTTATGTAAACAAGAGCAAAAGAGTTCGTAAAAGTTTTTCTTTTTCACTTTTAGTTTATCAACTGGACTGCTTGAGAACAAGCAAAGGTTTAAGCTTGGGGGAGTTGATACGTCTTCGTCGTATCTACTTTTCCTAACGCTTTTACTCTTGTTTTGGACTCTAATTTGCATGATTTGAATGAAACTAACCCGGACTGACGCTGTTTTCAGCAGAACTACCAAGGTGTTATTTTTTGTGCAGAAATAAAAGTTCTCGGAACGGAACAAAACTTTTTGGAGAATTTTTGTGGAATAAAAAAAAATATTGGAGCCAAGAACCACTAGAGGGGGGCCCCTGGGTGAGCACAACCCACCAAGGCGCCCCCCTCCTGGCGCACCCAGGTGGGTTGTCCCCACCTGGTGGCCCCGCTGACTCTATCTCCGACGCTATAAAATCACATTTTCGGAGACAAAAATCAAAAAGAAAGAATTATTGCGTTTCGCGAGACGGAGCCACCGCCACATCATGTTCTTCATCGGGAGGCCAGATCTGGAGTCCGTTTGGGGCTCCGGAGATCCGAATCTTCGATCTTCGTCATCACTAACCCTTCTTCATCACCAATTCCATGATGCTCCCCATCTGGAGTGAGTAATTCCTTTGTAGGCTCGCTGGTCGGTGAGGAGTTGGATGAGATTCATCATATAATCGAGTTAGTTTTGTTAGGGCTTGATCCCTAGTATCCATTATGTTCTGAGATTGATGTTGCTATGACTTTGCCATGCTTAATGCTTGTCACTTTGGGTCCGGGTGCCATGATTTCAGATCTGAACCGTTTATGTTATCACCATTATATTTATGTTCTAGATCCGATCTTACAAGTTATAGTCACCTATTACGTGTTATAATCCATAAACCCCGGAGTGACAGTATTCGGGATACTTTCCGGTGATGACCGTAGTTTGAGGAGTTCATGTATTCACTATGTGTTAATGCTTTGTTCCGGTTCTCTATTAAAAGGAGATCTTAATATTTCTTAGTTTTCTTATGGACCCCACTGCCACGGGAGGATAGGACAAAAGATGACATGCAAGTTCTTTTCATAAGCACGTATGGCTATTTACGGAATACATGCCTACATTATATTTATGAACTGGAGCTAGTGTCGTATCGGCCTAGGTTATGACTGTTATATGATGAATATCATCCAATGAATTCACCGATCCAACGCCTATGAATTTTTCATATATTGTTTCTGCTAAGTTACTACTGCTTCTGTTACTGTCACACTTGCTACAAAATCATTGCTATCACTGTTACCGTTACTGCTACTGTTATCACTACTATCAAAATTATCATATTACTTTGCTACTGATCATATTGCTGCAGATAATTAATCTCCAGGTGTGGTTGAATTGACAACTCAGCTACTAATACTTGCAAATATTCTTTGGCTCCCCTTGTGTCGAATCTATAAATTTGGGTTAAATACACTACCCTCGAAAATTGTTGCGATCCCCTATACTTGTGGGTTATCACTCCCCTCGTCGGAGGAGTGCCCCGCACGGAATTGTAGGAGACTTGCCGCCGAGTGGTCGGGGACGAAGTCACACGGCAAACACGTGTCACATGCCATCGGACCTCCTCCTGCAGTCTGTTCGTGTCTCCGCCCGGGCCTTTCGGACTTCTCCTGTCCAACAAACTAACAATCACATGAAGCTTTCTTCAATTTTGACGCGGATTGACCGAGGCTACATTTCTCCTAAGTTTGTGACGAACATTGAGAAATCGATTGTGGATTTTGAGAACGCTGGAGTTGTTCTAACTGATCAGAATATCACAAGCATAAAGGAAATTATTGCACTTATGGAGCAGGCTACACAGTTGAGATGTCAGCTGTTTATTATAGCTGAAGACATTACTGGTGAAGCTTTGGCAACTCTAGTTATTAACAATGCTCAGAGGTATTATTTGCGGCTATCAAAGCCCCAAGTTTCGGTGAGAGGGGGAAGGTAATCCTTCAGGATATTGCCATCGTGACAGGTTCGTCGTGCAACCAATACGGACAAGCTTTTCCTTGTTTGACTTTGGTTTGGTAAATAATGTACTCCCTCCGTTTCTAAATATAAGTCTTTCTAGGAACGGAGGAAGTAGTTCTGTTTTCTGTGTTGTGCCTTCATGCTCTTTGAATGATATCTCTGTGTGATATTTATGCATTGGCAAAGACCACATTGACATGGATCATTTTCACATTGTTTTGTTGTTCTGCATAATGCATTTATGTGAACCCAATTGTATATCTTCGGAGCCTCGGCGCCGTGGAGCAGCCGAGCCAGGTCGGGCTCGGCGTCGAGTACTACCTGCACTACACCCTCGTGCTTCAAACTGGCAATGGCTAACCGTTACCCACGTCACGGCCGATCCTGGGGCAGGGCGAACGGGGCGGCCGCCCCAGGCCCCAAAAAGTCAGGGGGGCCCTCCCACGTATACGTACGTTAGTACGTACAGGCATGCAGGTCTTCGAGTGAAAAAAATTGAAACCAATCTCGGCGCCTCGCTCAGCCTCTGGTGTGCTAGCCTAGGAAACTAAAAAAGATATGGTGGGCCTGGCCCATGTTTGCACGTACGTGCAGATCAGAGAGGAAAAGGAATCGTTCGATTCACTAATCACAATTTCCTGTAACTTCGGATTGGTCGTTCCCTGCCCTTTTGGCTGTTCCGCTGTTCCTGTTCGTCTAATCCTCTTTGACTCTGCCTCCTCAACAACGACGCGACGACTGCGGCAGGTACGTCTCGTCGCGCCCTTTTCCCTCGCATATTTTTCTTCCTTCCTAGTCCTGATTCCCAACTTGTCGATCAATCGAACAGGTTAACAGGAGTTGTTGTTAGGGCGCTCGAATCATTGCGGCATGTAGCCAGATTAGATTACAGAGAGAAGGTACTATACTATGCCCAAGCAGATTGTCATTACATCATATGATCTTCTATACTTAATCTAATATTTTAATTAGCTTTGTGCTAATTTTATAAGCTAATTTGTTCCTTTTAATTTCAGCAGGGGTCATGTCAAGTTCGGGTAGAAAGTATGCATCCGGAAGTGATAAAAGAAAAAGGAAGGAGGCAGATGAGGAGATAGAAGAATTGAGAGGATCTCTTTTTAAATATTATAAGAGCGATACAAGCATTTCAAGAAATCCAGACGAGTTGGCGATAGTTCTTGCGGGTGGCCAAACTAATGGCAATCAGGAATATGATGGTCATACTCCTATAGAAGGCAATGTTGACGTCAACATGGATGATAGCAATGTGAGTGTCTGAGTGATCATGAGCCCATATTTATTTCTATTGCATATTGGATTTTTTTTACTATGCTTGTTACTGTGGCATCCACTGAAAGAAAGTTTTTCAAAGTTGAAATTGTTGAAGAACTACCTGAGATCTACAATGTCGCAAGAGAGGTTAAATGGCTTGGCAACTTTATGCATTTAGACATAGTCAAAAAAAAACTTTATGCACTTAGAAAAAATTTCTTGATGAAATTGATATTGATACTATCATTAGCGATTTTGCATCTTATAATGTTAGGAGAATTTTTTGAAGGTAATATGTAATACATTACGTAATATGTACAATCATTTTGGACGCACTTAATTATTTTCTTTGATACAAATTATATCTACATATGACGATTATCAATTAGACATTTATATTAAGAGCCCCGAATTGTTGTTTCGCCCCGGGCCCCCGAAATCTCAGGACCGGCCCTAACCCACGTCCCTGTGGGTAATTACTCTATCAGTGGACGGGGATGTGCTAGCTTTAATGCCCACGGGGAAGCTGGTGGGTCAAATACCTTACCCAGCATGTAAGACGTGAATGGCGATGGGATAGCATTACCCGTGCCCGTTACCCACCTTACCCATGAAGGCCTTACATGTGGGCTCTAAAATTAGTTGACCCCATACAATTCCTGTCCTTACCCACCCAAATTTCCACCCGTCCCACCCCTTTGGCCAAAAAGCCCTAACCTAGCCACAACATATTATTTGTTGTGCTGAAATGCTATTTTTTTCTACTGAAATGCTATCGAAGGTTGTTATTGATTGCGTGTATGGGTTTCCCCACGGGGATGGAGATGGGAATATTTTTATCCCCGCAGACGGGTATGAGGACGGGGACAGGCATGAGAAGGCTGTCACGGGGACGGGGATGGGAGTCCAATACCCGCCTGGGTAATCCCCATTGCCAGGCTGACTCGTGCTGGTGGTGCTGTCTAGCTGCTTGTGCTCGGGGTGTACCACCATGATGATCCGGAGGTTCAAGGTGGACTACTTCTGGAGGGTGACCGTTCATCGGGTACTCGTGTGTCGGGGGAATATCTAGTGCACCCAGCCATCTTGTGCTACCTGTGCATCAAGTTAATAAAATCCAATTTATGAATGTAAAAAATTATGAACAAAATGTATGTTGTACTAGCAACAAGAATCTGTCGTACTACAAAATTTGATATCCAAATTGAAAACACAGCATTAGAAACAAAAAAAGACAAATTCATCGATGATATAGAAAATGGGCTGAATTCAAGGCCCAGGTTGCATTAGGTACTATCCACAGCATGATTTGTCTTTTTTTTCTAACTATGTACGTTAAATTTGAATCTAAAATTTTATACTATGGTAGATATGTGTCATACTTGCACTCTCACAAAATTTCATAATTTTTCAATGTTTATAAAGTGAGATACGGAGATCGGTGCACCGGTAGCACCAAATTCACCGTTGCACGAGATACGTTCCTCTCGTGTGTCGTCCTCGTGCACCAAATTCACCGTTCCACGAGAATGGCACCAAATTCCCAAGCAGCCGATGTCCAAGTTGAACCTTTTCGAGGTCCTCTCGCGGCCCATTAGCTTTGCGCCCTTCGAGTCGCTAATATTCAAATGCATCATGGTTCCGCAGGCTAGCTTCAAATTTTAAACTTTCTAGTTTAAAAAAGGTGAAAAATACGCAAGTATACAAGGATGAAATGTATGTGTGTAAAAACTCAGGGTGAAATACCTTGAAATATGACCTGTGCAAAAAAGACAAATCATGGACTTTGAGGATGAACACTATAATGTGCTGAAAAACCTCGGATTTGTTTTTTTGTTTTTTGCACAACCCTCGTTTCAACATATTTCGTCCTGAAAATTTACACAAATGTACGTTATGCCTCCATGTATATGTGTATTTGTTTTCATAAGTTTTTTAAATATAGAAATATGAATTTTGTTGTATTTTAAAAATTGCAAATGGAGGCCTCCATGGAGCTCGACCTCCAAAAGCAATTTTCACTCGTAGATTGATTTCTTGATTTTCCTAATGCTGCTATATCTGTTGCAGTGCATCGCATGTCATGCACATGTAGTCTGGCAGAAGACCAAAAAGAAAAGAAAAAAGTCTAGGATATGGTTCTGTTTATAACGGGCAAGATATTGAACTTTGTGTTACCCTTGTTGATACCAAGTCATTTTGAAACTGGTTTCATCAACACTGATCCCTTATAGATTTTATCGAAAAAGGCTTTCGCCCTGCTTTATAGATAAATCACCACAAGCAAGCCACAAGATCCAACACATACACAAATTCAAGTTCGCACCACACGCACGCCAACGAAAAGTACAACAGATTCTACTGAGGACATAGCTCAACAAGCCCTAAGAAACAAGAAAGGCCTAGCCGAGGGAAACATCCCAGGTAGGCGGCAGCATCATGAAGGCCCCATGCCTAGTCCGGCTTAGGTGGTGGAGGGTGGGGGGGGGGGGGGGGGGGGGCGGAGCCAAGCGAAACGCCAAAGCATGAAGGTCGTCAATGAAGATGTCAATGGCATCCTGGTCCAAGGGCGGCTAAGCGGCCATCAAAGCTGCAAGTAGCCACATAATTTGAAGATAGCATCAGTCGAACGTCGAAGAGGTGAGCATTGAATCACAAGTTTATTGCGGATTGACCAAAGCGTCCACGCTAGCACCCCAATTCCGAGCCACCTAATGTGGCGGGAACGCATCGCAGAGGCATGAAGTTCCGCAAACAAGTCCAGAAAGTTGTTGTGACACCAACTTCCGTCAACCACCTCACGGAACTAGCTCCAAAGGAAACGGGCAGAGACGCACTCGAAGAAAATATGGTTCGAATCTTCCACTATTTCGCACAAGGGGCAAATCCCGTCCCCGGGGCCATTACGCTTCAGGACCTCCACCCCTGAAGGTACCCGACCCCTAGAAAATCCCTTATAGATTTTCAAGCCAATATATCATGGCTATATAAGTGTTGATCTGTTCTCAGCCACTTTTTGTTTGATCAATGGATATTGAAAGCTTCCACTTGAAATACATCCTCAAGATGTCTGCTTTTAATGCATCATCTGAGTCAAGGGATGTGCATTCCTTCTCCAAGACATTGCTAGATTGGAAATTCTCTTCAACTATAATATAAACCCTTGATTGGAGATAGAAGAAAGCATGCAGGTAGTTCTTCATGCCTAAAAGACAGCCTGGATGAGTTTCACCAACAATCTAGCTGGGCATAAGCCGCCATAGAATCATTTTTAAGTCAGCCGTTCATGCTAACAAGGTTTTGATTTCCTTGCCACAAGTAAGCATCCGGGGACAGGTGTCTAGTCCATGGACACTTTTTATGCTCAGAGACAAACAGTAAGATCTCCGTAATTCCTAAAACTAGGAGAACTCAAACTTGCACAGAAATCCCATTACAAACAAAACAAGGAGTACACCACTTATTACGACACTGCAAACTAGTGTTATTTCATACCTACAGGTAGGTTTCAGAGAATCCAAATATGCCATCAAGTACACAGTCGAGATAGGCATTATGGTATCAGACATCACAAAGTGGGTTAGGACTGCCATTTATCTTACCACTGCAATTATTCATCTGACATACTCAACGCCCCGAGATGCCATGAACTCATGTGCGAAGCAATTAGGCCCAAGAAGACTTTTGGGAATATCCATTGTTGACCAAGTTACCACCACCTCCACAGTGGCCACACCAAGATTGAAAATGAAGGACCGACTTCCATGCTTTTCAACCGGGAAGATAGTGCATCGATGGATGTCCAACCCACCCTTCTGACTAAGCTTCAGTTTTACAACCAGCTTAGCATCTTGCGCCACAGCAACTACGGCCCTGCTTAGCTCGGATGCCTCGGCAGCGATAACCCCATCAAACAGCTGGATTTTGCCACGTGCAACATAAGATGAGCTAGTGTAAGACCCTGCCAAACACAAGCTTAAGCAACTGCCCTTCTCAATTTCTGATATCCCAACCTGTACAGTGGCCTCCGAGGCACGTTCCAGAACTGCAAACTTTATGTCCAATGAGCCACCATCACCATCCATTCGCTGCGTGTTTACCCTAGCATGTCCTGAGATTCTGTCGCCGAATATGGCAACACCATCAATGACCTGTTGATCATCACCTTCTTCTTCTCCTCCTGTCTTAATCTTCAGATTGAACTCTATCAGCACGGGAGCTTGCATTCTGATGCCTCTCTTGGGGCCAGACATTTGTATAAAGCCATCATGCTCGACCACCAAAGGATCATTTCTTGTACGGTTGAAGACGTAATTTCGCATGGGGTTCAAGAGATCTCTGACAGCCACGTATCCATACAACTGAACTGGGCCACTAACATATGAAGAAGTGTAAGCTAGCTTCAGCGAGAATATCTGCATCATGGTGTGATACGCATGCCTTTTACAAACCCTCCAGTTCGGCATGCAACTGTCGTAAGGCACCGTCATCATCATCGACTCCAGACAAGCTGATAGGCAATAGAAATCATTCACTAGGTAATTAAACTTATTAACCTCTAACTTTCAACTGAAAATGGACAAAATAGATTGATACAAGCAAAGACTTGAAACCTTGATTTTTGTACTCATATATACGAGACCTAATGTTGTCTAAAACTATAATGTAGAACCAAAACATTAATATGATAACTACAAATACATCAACATGATAATACGGCAGTCCTAAAATTAGGATTAAAACTGTAATACTTCCTGTTGTTATTGTCAACTAATAAATTGATGGCTACAGAAAATGAAGGGAAGATATTGAACTTCTGCAGAGTGTTTTGTGTCGCGAGAATGGGAGAGTTCAAGCATATGTACATAAAACGTTCAGTTGCAAAAGGTGCCTTGAATATAGCTACATGTTTTTTTATGTCAAAAACTAAAAACATACCACTGGTGACTTCTGTGAGTATGTGGGCTGTTCTATACACAACTATAAAGAGTCTAAAAGAATTAACCCAATTTAACTTGCAATGCATTACCAAGTATAACAAACAAGGGGAAGACAGTCCAGTAAAACACGACAATGCATGGACCTTGTCCGATTAAATGTTTTTTTAATCAACAGAAACAAGTGATTGTAAATGTTCAGTAGATATTTTTTAAATATCATAAACACACCTATTTTAAAATACAATTAAAAGATCCGACTTTAGATATAGCATTAACGGGGAAATTTGGATCCATACCATTGAAACAACACAAGTTTGGCAAAATACCATTGAAAGATTTGGTGTTAGATATAGAACAAGAGAGTGGTTCTTCTACACCCGCTCTCGGTGCACCCACGGTGCACCCATGCAAGAACACTCCGTTAGGAAATATCGCCTTCCATTTGGGCCTTTCATATGTTTCAGGCACACCACCAAGAAGCAACACACGAAGGGGAAGGAGGGGAAGAGAGAACAAGAGCTTCCACTGCCTCTTTCAAAACAAAATCAGCATACTAAATTGTTTAAGTTGTATCTCATAATGCACGAACTGTTCTTTGCCTCACCCAAAAGTTGTGTATTCCTAATAAAAAAAGCGGACGCGCTAAAGCCTCCACAGATGTTCCTGAATCCTCGCAATGGGAAGAACCACAAGACTTCATCTGCAATAGCTCACTCAAGCGGTGGTGTGACAACCACAAGAATGGCACCTCTTTCTCCAATAAGCTCGGGTCCTACAACTAGAAGAGTGTTATCTGTCTCACCTGGAGAGTAAGCCGAAGGCTTATTATCCAGAACAACAGTTGGTAGTTGCTACATGGTCAAATCTATATGGCGTAAAACAATGGACTTTTGTGCAGAACTATGGCAGGTCTCTATTTGGCAACCATGCCACTATTATGCTAACAACCACAGCCGTGATGCTGTTATTGTGAACCATGTCATAATAAGGAACCATCTTGCTATTATGCTGAATGGCTGCAGCTTTTTACTGAATGGATCAATGGCTGCAGTTAAATATTGCTTGTGTGTTGAATCCAGTTGAAATGACAGTAATGATCATTAGAGAAGGCAAAATGGTCCTAGTTAAAGGGAGGGCAACAGATATGGAAAATTGCAAAATGCTGTGCTCTTTTGATGGCATAAATCTAGGGGTGTTGTAGTGGTATTTTGCCAAAGTTGTGTTCTTGTATTGGAGTGTTATATTATAATTAGATGAGCCAAGCTAAGCTAGGATTGATGTTATCTCAGGTCATTCAACAATTGAGATGGAAAGAGTTGCATACTCTCGCTTGTATCGTAGAGACGATAAACTCTAGCCCAGTAACTGTTGCTTGTGTAGATGGATCCATCGCCATGCTTCAAGTTGCGAAGCAGTTCACCACGCATGACGCCGTCGAGGGGACGCCCGTCGGCGCCCAAGGCTACTCTGCGCCGGGGAGTCGTCGACGATGCAACCGCCTGCGGGCCGCCTATCTTCTCTTCGTTTGGATCGTCGCGGCCCCACGGAGTCATCGACGATGAGACGGCTTGCGCGCCACCGCCCCCCATCCTTCTTCTCTTTTCTTCGATTGGGTCGCCCAAGGTCGTTCGGCTCCTCGGAGCCATCGACGACAGGACTTCTTGGGCGCCGCCGCTCTCCATCGCTCATTATTAGCTGGCGATCAGTCGCTGGGAGGAACCTCCCAGCGAACGTTTCCCTCTGTTCGCCAGCGGAAGGGCTATGGCGACTCTCCAATTGGCCCAAAGGTCCATTAAATAGTTTCTTTAGAAAATGCCACAAAGAAAAAACAGAAAAATGAAAAAATGTAACACAAGTTGCCATATACCTAGTCACCACCCAAAATTTTTGTTTGTAAAAAAAAAAGTGGCAGCAGAAAAATACCACCTCTCAATATTAAAAAATGTCATTATCTTAATGTCATGCTATTATAAATAAAAAATTTCAAACTCTTTCCCTAAAAAAATGTCATGCTCTTATTAATATCTGTCATATCATTATAAAAAATCCTCTCACTATTAAAAATGCTGTCATATTATAAACAAAAAATGGCATGCTCTTATATTAATAAAAACTGCCATGCCACTAATAATGAAAAATGGCATTAAAAATGTCATCATCTTAATGATAAAAGAATGCCATCATCATAATAATAAGAATGTCATCCTACTTAATAAAATGGCATGCTCTTCTTAATAAAACTGCCATGTCGTTAAAAACAAAACTATCATCCTCTCAATAAAAAAAATGTCACCCTCTTATAATAAAAAATGCCATCCACTTATAATAAAACTGCCCCGTGAGAAAGTAAAAAAAAAGCTATTTTATGGACGAAATAAAAAACAAAAAACCTTCAAAAATATCATGTTGTATATAAATATAAGTTTTAACACAAATGTTCACGAGCTGGTGGTGGGAAGAAAGGTGAAATGAGAACCTTACGTTCTTTTTAAGTAGTAGAGATACTGATACTCGGTGGCTTGAACTTGGTGCAGATTAAAATAATGATTGTGTGCATCACATGATGCAGAGACTGAGTACTCCCTTTTTGAAAGAAAATAGGAAAAATTGCCATGGCTAAACATTTGGTCTCCGCTTAAACGGTTGCCAATTTTTTGGCATGCCAAAATGTCTCTTTGTCAACCACAGTTCATTTTTCTTGTCATCTTTGGCTAGGGTATCTCGTGCCTCCCGCTGGTGCCGCTGTCGGTCTACCTCATCTTCTATGGTCTTAGGGCCATGGAGGCGTGGTGGATCCCGGCCCTTGCCTGCGGGAAGGCTTCGTGTTTTCATGCTTTTTTGAATTTTGTTAGGCATCGTGTCCTGCTCAAAGAGGCAAGGCGGCGGCGGCTCTCTAAACATGTAATAAGGTTCTTTCCGTCTAGTCCACGTTTCGGTGGTGTTTCTAGCATTTGTTGGAGAGCGTGTGGAGGTTTGTTTCTGGCGGATCTCGCGGGATTCGGTCGGCGTTTGTGTTCGGTGTCCTGTCTTTGTTCGTCCGTGTTCGTGTGTCTACAGGTTGGATCCTTCCGATCTACACTTTCCTTCATTGGTGGCGGTTGTTGTTCTGGTGCGCTGGTCCTATGAGGTCTTAGGAGTTAGCACGACGATTTCTTGAATGTCTACTACGATAAGGTTTGCCTAGCTCTGATGAGGGAGGCCGTAGACGGCGGCGCGCCTTCGGCTCGCTTTAGTGTTTGTAATTATCGCTAGGTGGTTTACGGATCTGGATGTTCTTTTTTTTTCCTCGTGTTTTTGTACTATCTTGACCGCTAATGAATAGATCGAAAGTCTTTCTCGCAAAAAAAACTCACGGGTAAACAAACTTGAAAAATATTTTGGCTAGCCAAAAAGTATTTTGTGTCCAGGCTAGCTAAAAATTTATAAGACAATTATTAGTAAAACAACATTTATACCTTAATAATAAATGGGCTATTGCTCTAGTCGTACGTCACAAAAATTACTCCCAAAGTTACAAAATATTACCCACCAATGCCATCTATAAGTAAAAAACGTTTCCCAAAGGGGAATCCCCCGCCTGGGCCGGCCCATGCAGTAGGGACCTCTTATATCGCGCTCTGCCGCTGGGAGAAGACGCATCGTGCCCGTTTGGGTAGGCCCATGTCCGGGCGGTCTGTTTTTTTAATTTCTTTTTTCTTTTTTATTGTTCTTTTTCGTTTTTGTTTTTTCCTACTTTAAATAATTTGGGACTTCAAAAAAGTTTCAAAAACTAAAAAAAGGAAATTTTATAATTAAATATTTAATAAATCATAAAATGTTAGTGATTTTGCAAAAAAAAAAATGTTTGAAATTTTGAAAACAAATGTTCAGAAAATCAAAAAACCTTCATAATGTTTTTTAAAGTTTGTGTATTATTTTTTTAATGAAATTGAACAAAATTTTAAAAATTTGAAAAAATGTTCTTAATGGTAAAATATCCTAAAAATTCAAAGTTGTTCATGAATTACAAAATAGTTTACTCATTCATAAAATGTTCGTTGATTCAAAAAATGCTCATGCATTTTAAAAAATGTTTGTTAAATAAAAAAATGTTCATGAATTCCAAAAAACGTTCCATCAATTTTCAAAAAAATGTTCGTCGATTGTAGAAATGTTCGCCGATTGAAAAAAGTTGTCTCAAAAAATGTTCACAATTTTAAAAAAATGTTTACAAATAATATAAAATGTTCATGAATTAAAAAATATGTTCTTGATTTTAGAAAATGTTAAAAAATTGTAAAAGTGTTCACGAATTTGAATAATGTTCACGATTTCAAATATGTCCACGAGTTTAAAAAAATGTTCATGATTTCACGAAATTGAGAGTGATAGTGTTTCTCGGTGATGCAGCAAAATGTGGTCATGGCCATTGGAGATTATGATTTTTCGTTTTCCCGTTGCAACGCACGGGGCTTTTGCTAGTATACCTAATGTCTGCAACAGACCATGGAAAACATGTTAAAGAGCACTTTTTGTAAGACAAAAAGGCCATAGCCCAAGTACTGCATAGCCCTGCTTTATGTTATAGAGCAAACACCACCAACAGGGTACATCCAACAGCCACGTATAAGTTCAAGCCATGCGAATGAAGAGGCATGCCACACTATGGGCAGCCAACAGGACAGCCAATGCCAGCAGGTCGACCTGCCGCTAGGACATCAGCTGTCTAACGACCACATGAGCAAATGCCAAATCTATATCTATACCTACTAATAAAGCAAGATACGTTTCGTCAATTTTTTCATCCGTTCAAAGTCAAAAAGAATTTTTTTCTATCCGAGGTGGTACTAAATTTTTATGCGTTTGTCTGTTAGAAAAAGAATTTTTGTACGTGCACCGCGCGCTGTGGCCGAACGAAGCCAGCCCACTTATTTTTCTGCCCACGCAGCTGGGAAAATTCTATTTTCCACACTAGGCGATAAATAGTCAATGTTTCGCACAGAACAACAAATAATGGAGTGGCCCATTTTCTTTTTTTTCTTCTGTGTTTTACTTCTATTTTTATTCTTCTTTCCCTATCTCTTTTTTTTCCTTACAAGTTTATTTTTCTTTTAGAATTTATTTCATAAATAAAAAATTATCAAAAAACATACAAAATAAAAAAACAAATTTTGGAAAATGTTCAGAATTCGAAACTTGTAAAAAGTTGCCCTTTTTTCAAAAAAATATTGTTTTTCAAATTTGTTCGAGATTTCTAAAAAGAAAATGGCATTTCAAAAATGCTCCAAATTCGAAAAATATTCTTATTTTAGTGAAATTTTCAAAATTAAAAATAATATTCGTGTATAAAAGATACACATTTTCTAAGAATCTTATGAATTTTCAACACATGTTACCGTTTTAAAAAAATGTTCACAAATTCAAATAATGTTCATGTTTTTATCAAAAAGTTGGTGTTTTCAGAAAATGTTTGTGAATTTTAAAAGATGTTTCCTTTCATATTTTGTTCGCGTTTTTTCGAAAGTGTACATAATATTTAAAAAACTGTTCAAAATTTAAAAAATTGTTCATGTTTTCTAGAATATTCAGAAACTTCATACCTTAAAATCTCCATTATTGAAAGGATTGAAAGAAAGAGTAGATTGAATAACCCATGAGCCTTCTCTAGCGTACGATGACGTAACAAAACTCTTAAATGTTCTCGATCAATGAATGAAAAAATAGCGATTGATTCCTTCACACGCGGTGAAACCGAGAAGCTAAATGTTCATTTTTCGTGTGCACACAGGGTTTTGCTTGCACATATAATTCTCACTGACTTTAAATGCATACTATTTTATCTCCCGTTGCAACGCACGGGCATATGTGCTAGTAATTTCTAAAACTAGGAGCACTCAAATTTGCACATAAATCTCAAGACAAGCAAAGCAAAGAGTGCAAAAAAATTTCATGATACCACAAACTAGTGTTATTTCACATACGCATGGGTAGGTTTCAGAGCACTTGAATATGCTATCAAGTAGTACACAACTGAGATAGACATTATGGTATTAGACATCACAGAATGGGTTAGGAGTGCTAGTTTTCTTACAAGTGCAATTATCAATCGTCAAACTCAATGCCCTCAGATGCCTGGAACTCATACCTAAAGCAATTAGGCCCAAGAAGATTGTAGGGAATATCCATAGTTGACCAAGTTACCATCACCTCCACAGTGGCCAAACCAAAATAGAAAGGCAAGCTCTGAGTTCCATGTTTTTCAACCCGGAAAACATCGCATCGATAGATGTCCGGCCCACCCTTCTGACTGAGCTTCAATGTTACAACCAACTTAGCATCTTGCGCCACAGCAACCACAGTCCTGGTTAGCTCAGATGTCTTGGCAGCGATAACCCCATCAAACAGCTGGATTTTGCCACGTGCAGCGTAAGATGGGCTAGTGTAAGACCCTACCAAACACAGGCTTAAGCAACTGTCCTGCTTAATTTCTGATATCCCAACCTGTACAGTGGCCTCCGAGGCTTGTTCCAGAAGTGCAAACGTTATGTCCACTGAGCCACAATCACCATCCAATCGTCGTGTGATTACCCTAGCGTGGCCTGTGCCTCTGTCGCTGAATTGGGCAACACCATCAATGAGCTCTAGATCACCACATTCTTCTCCTCCTGTCTTAATCTTCAGGTCAAACTCGATTACCACAGTAGCTTGTATTCTGATGCCTCTCTTAGGGCCAGACATTTGTATGAGGCCATCATGCCCCACAATGAAAGGATCATCTCTTGTACGGTTGAAGACATAGTTACGCATAGGGTTCAACAGATCTCTGACAGCCACGTAGCCATACAACTCAACTGGTTCACCAACATATGATGTGTTAGCTAGCTCAACGAGAATATCTGCATCATGGCGCAATATGCATGCCTTCCACAGACCCTCCAGTTAGGCATGCAACTGTCATAAGGCACAGTCATCATCATTGGCTCCAGACAAGCTGATCGACAACAATAGAAATCATTCAGTACATGATTAAAACAATTAACCTCCAGCTTTCAACTGAAAGGAGACAAAATAGATTGATACAAACAAATATTATGAATCATGATTTTCTTACTCATACATATGAGACCTAATGATGTCTAAAATTATAATGTAGGACTGAAACATAAATATGACAATTACGAATATTAACATAATAATACGGCAGTCATAAAATTTGGATAAAAACCATAATGTTAAGCATAGCTTACTTAAGTTGGCAAAATTCCTACTGTTGCTGCCATCTAATAAATTGTTGGCTACAGAAAATGAGTGGAAAATACTGAACTTGTGTAGTGTGCTTTGTGGGATGAGAATGGGAGAGTATGTACACTAAATGTCTAGTTGCAAAAGTTGTTTCACATATAGCTAAATATAAAAAAAAAATACGTACCATTTGTGACTTTTGCAAGTACGTGGCATGTTCTACAATATGCAGCAGACTATATGAAAAGAGCGGATCATGATTAATTTAAACGGGCTTGGAACTGGGGCATCGTCTTGCGCATATAATCTAAAGAATGAACCGAATTTAACTTGCAAAAAATTACCAAGTAAAACAAACAACAACACGAGGATCCATCGATCTTGTGCATCTAAATATTTTTAATCAACAGAAACAAGTGATTGTAAATGATCAGTAGACATTTTTTAGATCATACAACAGACCTATTTTAACTTTAGATATACCATTAACAGGAGAAATTTGCATCTGTACCATTAAAATAACACCATTTTGGCAAAATATGACTGAAAGACCTGACTTCAGATATATAGCATTGAGAAGAACACTGCGTCACAAAATAGACGATTCTGTTTGGGCCTTCCATATGTTTCAGTCCATTGCCTCCATCGTCGCCCCCCCCCCCCCCCCCCCAACCCACCCACCGAGAAAAACACGCAAAGGGAAAGGATGGGAGAGAACCAAGTTGTTAACTTCTGTCTCATCATCCAGTAGAAATGTTCCTTGCCTAGCCCAAGTGTGGTCTTAATAAAGTTATAAAAGAAAATCCAGAGGCGCTAAAGTCTCCACAGATGTTGCTGAACCCTCGCAATGGGAAGAAGAACAAGACTTCATCTGCAATAGCTCACTCAAGCCCAGGTGTGACACTAGAAGAATGGCACCTATTTCTATAATAAGTTCAGATTCTAGAACTAGAAAGAATGCTGTCCATCTCATCTGGAGGAATAAACCGAAGGCTTATTATCGAGAATTATGGTTGGTACTTGGTACATGGGCAAATCTCGCTGGTGTAAAACTATGTCAGATCTCTATTTGGCAACCATGCTACTCGTATTATGCGAACAACCCCTGTTGTGGTGCTGTTGCTGTGAACCATGTCAGAATTAAGGAACTGTGTTGCTATTATGCTGAATGACTGCATTTAAATGTTCCTTGTGTGTTGAATCCTTGAAAATGACATAGTTAACGGCGGGGTAACAGATATGGAAGATTGCAAAATGATGTGCTCCTTTGATGGCAAAAATCTAAAGTTGGCATTTTGCCAAAGTTGTGCTCTTGTAAGTGTTCAGATCGAGAAACCACATATCAAAGAGGTGCCCTTTAGGGATTTGGTAATACTAAAATCACCTATATGAGCTAAGCTAAGATTGATATCTCAAGTCATTCGACAATTGAAATGGAAAAAATCAACAAAAAATTGAGATGGAAAGAGTTACGTACTCTCGCTGGTATCATAGAGACGGTAAACTTTAGCCCAATAACCGTTGCTTGTGTAGATGGATCCATCGCCATGCTTCAATTTCCAAAGCAGTTCAGCACGCATGACGCCGTCGAGGGGACGCCCGTCGGCGCCCAAGGCCACTATGCTCCGGGGAGCCGTCGACGATACAACCACTTGTGCTCCGCCTCTCTCAACCCCACTTCTTTTCTCTTCGTTTGGATCGTCGCGGCTCCGCCGGCGCAGAGTCATCGACGATGAGACGGCTTTTGCGCCACCGCCCCCCACCCCTCTTCTCTTCTTTTCGATCGGGTTGTCGTCGCCCAAGGTCCTTCCGCTCCTCAGAGCCATCGACGACACAACCTCTTGAGCGCCGCCGCTCTCCATCGCTTTTTTCCCCTTCGATTGGATTTTGGCTTTGGTTAGGGTTTGCTGCGTGCTTGATTTGGTCCAGGGTATGGTTCGCTATCGGCAATTTTGTTAAAACAAGCCCTTAGAAACTCATTTTGCAATCTAGGGTCCCTGAAATATTTTGCGTAGAACCCTCGGCTCTGTCCTTTTTCTTATTTCAGGGTGCCGTGGCTTTTGCTTCATTTCTCCTTCTGCGTATGGTGGTCCTCGCCCTAAATTTCTCGCATTTATGCTCTTTCTTACGAAACGCTGATAGTGTTAATCGTCTTTTTTTGTAACGCTCCCTCTCCCATTTAATTCAGGTGTTACAGTTGAATTTGGTTTGTGATTTTAACCGAGTCAACGATTTCTTAAGGAGCTCACTTATTCAATTAAGATAATTAATTTTGGATTTGACTAACAATTTGACTAGGTCAACAATTTCTCAAATACTATATTCTCTAATTTTATAGTCCTCCCATCCAATTGAGATTTACATTTAAATTTGGTTCACGATTTGATCAGCGACTTCTCAAGGAGCTCCCATTCAGTTAAGGTAATCAATTTTTGATTTGCTTCATGATTTCGACTAGGTCAACGATTTCTTAAATTAATTGGCAGCAACCAACCTAAAAACATTTCAATCACGCGCATCCTCTCATCACTTGCAAAAAAAACATCAACATGTGGCATTGTTGCACCAATATAATGCATGCGACCACCTGCACAATAAACTTCCCCGCATAAGTATGAGCTGATTAACAAATAACATGACGGAATCACACTGCCATGAAATCCCACTTGACATAAAAAAAACTGTTGGAAATATGCCCTAGAGGCAATAATAAAGATGTTATTATAATATTTCCTTGTTCATGATAAATGTTTATAATCTATGCTAGAATTGTATTGACCGGAAACTAAATACATGTGTGGATACATAAACAGACACTGTGTCCCTAGTGAACATCTACTAGACTAGCTCGTTGATTAAAGATGGTTAAGATTTCCTAACCATAGACATGTGTTGTCATTTAATAATGGGATCACATCATTAGAAGAATGATGAGGTAGATAGACCCAACCGTAACCTTATTATATGGTCGTATCACTTAGTTTAATTGCTACAACTTTCTTCATGTCAAGTATCTGTTCCTTAGACCATGAGATCATGCTACTCCCTAATACCGAAAGAATACTTTGTGTGTATCGAACGTCATTTCATAACTAGATGATCATAAAGGTGTTCTACAGGTATCTCGAAAAGTGTTTGTTGGATTATATGGATCGAGACTAAGATTTGTCACTTCGTATGACGGAGAGATATCTCTAGGCTCTCTCGGTAACACGATATCCAAAGTAGCTTGCAAGCATGTGACTAATGAGTTTAGTCATGGGGATATTGTATTACAGAACGAGTAAAGAGACTTGCCGGTAACGAGATTGAAGTAGGGATGGCGATACTGATGATCGAATCTCAGGCAAGTAACATATCACTGGACAAAGGGAATTGTATACGAGATTATCTGAATCCTCGAGATTGTGGTTCAAACTGATAAAGATCTTCGTTGTGGGTGTGATGCCCCCGATTCAATCGTACACTAATCATACACGCAAACGTGTACGATCAAGATCAGGGACTTTCGGGAAGATATCACAACACAACTCTAAACTCAAATAAAAGACATACAGGCTTCATATTACAAGCCAGGGGCCTCGAGGGCTCGAATATATAGCTCGATACATAAGCGAGTCAGCGGAAGCAACAATATCTGAGTACAGACATAAGTTAAACAAGTTTTGCCTTAAGAAGGCTAGCACAAACATCAACGATCGAAGAGGCAAGGCCTCCTGCCTGGGACCTCCTAACTACTCCTGGTTGTCGTCGGGCTCCACGTAGTAGTAGGCACCCTCGGGGTAGTAGTAGTAGTCGACGGGGGTGGCATCTGGCTCCCGGGATCCACCATCTGGTTTCAATAACCGGAAAGAAGGAAGAAGGGGGAAAAGGGGTAGCAAAGCAACCGTGAGTACTCATCCAAAGTACTCGCAAGCATCAGATCTATACTAAGTATGCATTGGTATCAAAGGAGGGTATGCATCTGTGGACTAAACTGTAGAATTCCATAATAGAGGGGAAGGCCTAGCCTATCGAAGACTAGCATCTTCAAGCAGCTCCAAGCATCTTGCATCATTCAGAAGAGTATAGAATAGCTGTTTATATTTAACAAGCATGTTGTAGCATTAACGCCCAGAGATCCTTCCTCGACTCCCTGCGAGAAAGCAATCCCGGAGCCACATATCCATCACATATCTCAAGTATCCATTTCTAGTTGTAATAGATCAGGATACAAGTCTGAACGTCCATTACCGTGGACACGGTATTCGAATAGATAACTTCCCTGTAGGGGTGCACCACATTACCCAACACGCTTGATTACTCTGGCCGGACACACTTTCCTGGGTCAATGCCCGGCCTCGGAAGATCAACACGTCGCAGCCCTACCTAGGCTCAGCAGAGAGGTCCCCGCCGGTCTACATCCTAAGCACTCCGGGGTCTTGGGCCCATCGCCCGTTGCACTCCGGGTCGTTGTGTGCAGGGTGGATACCAGCGCCACCTCGGATGGTCGGCACGATCCGACCGTGCCACAATGCTGAACTGGACGTCTGACAAAGCTTCGGCTGATACTACGACGTCGAGTGCCCATAACTGTTCCCGCGTGGTGGTTAGTGTGTAAAGGCCAGTGGCCAACTCAGAACAAATACCCAAACCTGTTAGTGCATTATTAAATGAAGTGATGGCTGTCGGGACAAGTCCGGAGCTACCACCCCCTCCTGGGTGATACCGCTAAACAGCCAGCCACCACCGTAACTCATGCGGGTGCTCTCCGGGCCTGCCCGACTTTCACAAAGGTCTCAAGTAATGTCAAGGTAACCAATTGTCCAAATATCAAGGGGGAAACCCCAAGGAATCACCCTCAGTGGATTCCACTCGATGTAATCATCAAGGTGAACGTAGGAGGAATCACCCTCGAGGTTCACACTTGAGGGGCTGCACGACAGAGTCGTATCGGGAGTGGTGAAGGAGGAATCACCCTCGATGACCATGACTGAATAGCTACACTACAGAGTTATCATCAGGAGTGCGTTACGAGGTATCACCCTCGGCACTCGATAGTAACTATGCAGAGTCGTACAACTAAGGGGGTGAAGTGATGTGTCGGTCTCTGGTCGTCGATCATGTTGATCGAGTCATCGATGATGAAGCAGGGGCAACAGGGACAAGGTGGGGGTCACTGATGGATCACCAACGAACCTATACTAAGTAGTTTAGGATAAGCAGATAGGTAACAATAGCAGGTACAAAAGCAGGCTATGCATCAGAATAGGATCAATCAATTACAGTAGCAAAATCTATTGCAAGCATGAGATAGAATGGAATAGGCGATATCGGAATGACCAAGGGGGGTTTGCTTGCCTGGAAGCTCTGCCAAAAGGGAAGAAGGATCGTCGTCGACGTAGTCGATCATAGGGGCATCAGCAGCGGTCTCGGGGTCTACCGGAGAAGAAGAGGGGGAAGAAATAGTAAATACAAAGCACACAGATGCATTAATAAGCATGACATGACGATATGCGGTGCTAGGGGTGTTCTAACGCAGTGCTACACGATACCGGCGAAGGGGGAAAACATCCGGGAATGTTTTCCCAAAGTTTGGCATTTTCAGACAAATGAAATGGAGGGGGACGGTTGCATGTTCGCTATGCTAGGGGCATGTGACAGATGAACGAAGTGTGTATTCGGATTCGTCATATTTTTCTGAGCAACTTTCATATATAAAACTTTTTCATCCGAGTTACGGTTAATTTTCTATGATTTTTCAAAGTTTTAACAGTATTCTAAAATTATTATTAATTCGAAATTAAATAGCTAACTGTTATGTGCACCCACAAGTGTACACTGAAGTGTACCTGTGGCAGACATGTGGGTCCAGGGGGTCCTAGTTGACCAGTCAACGTTGACTGGTCAATAGGGGGCGGGGCCCCTGCCATTGACTCATTTAACTAATTACAGATTAGATAATTAATTAGCAGGTTAACTACTGTTAAGCTAATTAAGCAAATTTTAATTAAGTTAATTAATTAATTAATCATAATTATTTTTATTATATATTCTTTTATATCTTTTTTTAAAGCCAGGGCGCTGGGGCCCGCTCGCAGTGGCACAAGGCTAGCCCAGTGGGGCGGGTTAACGGGCGGAGTCCCGGGGATCGGGCGCAGGTCCCGGGCGGGCGCTCGCCCAGCAGGGCCGGCGAGGCCAGGCGGAGGCGAGGCGCGGTCGCGGGTCAGAGGCGAAGCGCAGGACAGCGGGGCTGCGACGGCAACGGCACGCGAGGAGGAGGGCAGCACGGGCGAGCAGGTCGCGGCGGACCGGAGGCGGCCATGGTCGGGCGTGCGACGGGGCGGGCTGCGCGGGCGACCACAGCGACTATGGTGAGCGGTGTGCACAGGGGGTGGCGGCCGCGTGCGCCAGCGGCGGCAGTAGGCAGGCGAGTAGCGATAGGAGCAAAGCAGCGGCGGCGGCGACTATGAGCAGCAGCTGTAGCGAGCAGCAAGCAGGCATCAGCAAACAAAGCAGCAGCAGGTAGCAGCGGATCTCAGCAGCAGCAGAGCAAGGGCGCGGGCGGCCAAGTGCGGACTGGGGCGCGCGGACGCTGGCGACGCGGTCAGCAGCAGTAGGCGCGCAGGGGCAGCAGCGGGGCAAGCGGGGCGCGCACTGCAGCGCGTGCGCGGGGCCGCGGCGGTCGGGGCGGGGGTCGCAGCCGGGGACGAGCGGGACGACGAGGACGGCAGCCTACGGCGAAGAAATCGGAGGGGAGGCAGGGGGTAGCGGTGAAGGGGCTCACAGTGGAGCATGACGACGAGGTCGGGGAGGCGCCGGAGTAGCAGGACGACGACGAGGTAGAGGTGGGTCCGAACGAGGAGAAGCACTTGATCTCGACGAAGAGCGGCTCCTGGCTCGCGTTTTGCGTTGTAGATAAAGTAGCCGGTGGCAGCGGAACTTCGGGGCACGTCGGAGAGGGACGGGGGCGATGGTCGCCGCGGTGGACCACAGCGGCGGTGAGAGGAGGTGCTCGGGTGGAGAAGAAATCGAGAGAGAGACGCAAGGGAGAGGGGAATAGCAAGCTAGGGTTCGATGAGAGGGCTCGGGAGGGACCTTATCTGCGTCGGAAGCCACGAGATGGACGCCGCGTGGCCATCCGCGGGCATGGACGGGGCACGCGCGTCCACGGCGCTCCTGGTGAGCAGTAGGAAGGAGGAGGTGGCGAGGTGGGCTGGGCTCCCACTGTTGACCTAGAGCCCAGACCACCAGTAGTTTAGGTCTTTTCTTATTTTTCTTTATTGTTTCTTTTATTTCTCTCTGATTTGTAAATTGTTAGGCCACCCATTCACTCATGTAAAATATGAGACTTGACTCAATAAATTACACGCAATATTTAGCAATGCCAGAAAAAGGTTTGGAGGCAAGATGATTTCATTTGAAATTTGTATTAATTATAAATGGGATAAATGTTGCTACTTTGGCATTGTTTTAGAATTAATTAAGGTCATTTAACTATTCAACTAATGTTAGTTCACCACAATAATTAGTTATGGAATATTTGCCACACTTTGCACATTTTAGTCTGCATGTTTGAGAAATTTAAATTTTGGACTTTAATTCAAATTTGAATTTGAATTAGGCCTTGGATCAAATGAGGATTAGCAATAGTAATGTGATGACATGGCACCATTAACATGGGATTACTGTAGCTTAATTATCCGAGCGTTACAGTGGGAGTCAATATGGGCATCCAAGTCTCGCTATTGATTATTCATCGGAGAGGAGTCTCGGTCATGTCTGCATGTTCTCGAACCCGTAGGGTCACAGACTTAACGTTCGGTAAATGCTAGGGTAGTATTGAGATATTCGTAATGGCAAGACCAAATATTGTTTGGAGTCTCGGATGAGATCCAGGATATCACGAGGAGCTCTGTAATGGTCCGGAGGTGAAGATTTATATATGGGAAGTGATTTTTTGGCTACCCAAAAAGTTCGGCGGTATGCCGACAGTGTACCGGAGGCACCGAAGGGTTCCAGGGTCCACCTGCCCCGGGGGCCCACATGGGCTGTAGGGGGTGCCCTGGCCTGCATGGGCCAGGTGCACTAGCCCCACATGCCCCATGCGTCTGGAGTGGGCAGACCCTAGGGGTAGGAGGCGCCCCCACCTAACTTGGGAGGCAAGCTTCCCCCTAGGGCCGCCACCCCTCCCTTGGAGGAGGGGAGGCACATGAGGAGGCTCATCCCTTGCCTGGCCATCGCCCCCTCTGTCCCTCTCCATCTCGTCCTCCTATACGTGCTTGGCGAAGCCCTGCCGGAATTTCGTTGCCACTACCACCACCATGCCGTCATGCTAGATCAGAACTCATACACCTCTTCTCCCTCGCTTGCTAGATCAAGAAGGAGGAGACGTCACCGAGTTGTATGTGTGCACATCTTGGAGGTGTCACTCGTGCGGTGCTTGGATCGGATTGGATCGCGACGCGAGTATGACTACGCCAACCACGATCTTTAGATCATTAACGCTTTCGGTCTATAAGGGTATGTAGACACACTCCCCTCTCGTTCTTAGCATCTCCATAGAATAGATCTTGGGTGTTTCGTAGGAAAAATTGTTTTCCATGCAACGTGTTCCCCAACAGTGGCATCATGAGTTAGGTCTATGCGTAGATGTTATGCACAAGTAGAACACAAATTGGTTGTGGGCTTTGATGTTCAAATTGCTTACCTCTTTCATTTTTTTTATTTGGAGGTATTGTGGGATGGAGCGGCCCGGACCAACTTTACTTGTCCTCGCACAATAGACCAGTTACACGACTAACATGCAACTTGTATTGCATAAGTGGTCGGCGTATGTCTGTCTCTCCTACTTTAGTTAAATCTGATTTGACAATGGCGGTCCTTGTAGAAGGTTGAAAGGCAACTTGTATATCACCGTTTTGGCTTTGCATAGGTAAGAATGGTTCTTATTAGTTGCCCCTAGAAGCCATGTAAAACATGCAACAATAAAATAGAAGACGTCTAACTTGTTTTTGCAGGACATGTGTGTTGGAACTATGCCCTAGCGACAATAATATTGTATTATTATTTTTCTCTGTTCATAATTAAGAGTTTATATACTATGTTATAACTGCTATGATCCTAGAATATGCGTTCAGTGGAAAACTCATATGCACGTGTAGAACGATAAAATGGTAAAATAAGATTCCTAGTCTCACCTCTAAGACTAACTCAAGTGTTGTTGGTGATCATGTTTTCCGGATCTTAGGATATCGTGAAGTGTAATGATAGTCCTAAAACAATTTTGAGAATATAGCCTTAGAAGAACGGTCATATTGAATTGACCCAAACTTGTTTTTTATACTTTGATATAATATTGTCACAAGTCAATTGTTATAACACGGAGTGTGTCGTGGTTTTGTCATGACAGATGTCCTAGTGTGGGGACTTAGTCGTGAGGCCATCGCTGCTAAGTGGTGGCTTGAACGGGGTTGATCGAAATCGAGAAGACGCGAGTTTTACCCAGGTCCGGACCCTCGCGGTGGAGGTAAAATCCTACATCCTGCTTGATTTATATTGATCATCATGGTCTCGATTATAAGGGCGATATTTTGCTACCTCTATCTCGAGAGTCATCAAAACATCTGTTCCAGACTTGTCTGTCTAAAACCTTGTCTATCTTTTCTAACCTGTCCCCCTTGGGGTGCCCTGCCTCTCCTTATATAAGTTGAAGGGGCGGCTTACATGTAGAGTCCTAGTGGGATTAGAACTTAACCTATTCTGGCTTCTTATCGCGGGCTTCTTACCGCGGGCGACTTATCGTGGCCTTCTTATCTTGGGCTTCTTATCACGGGCTTCTCATCTTGGGCTTCTTATCTCCGGGACTCATCTCCAGGACTCATCTTCCGGGTGACTTAAGCCTAGATATGACTTAACGTTAGGGCGGCTTAAGTCCAGAGATGACTTAAGTCTCAGGGCAGCTTAAGCCCAGAGATGACTTAAGCCTCAGGGCGGCTTAAGCCCAGAGATGGCTTAAGCCCAGAGATGACTTAAGTCTCGGGGCGGCTTAAGCCCAGAGATGACTTAAGTCTCAGGGCGGCTTAAGCCTAGAGATGACTTAAGTCTTGGGACGGCTTAAGCCCAGAGATGACTTAACATCGGGCAGCTTAAGCCCGAGATGACTTAACGTCAGGGCGGCTTAAGCCCAGAGATGACTTAACGTCAGAGAGGACTTATCCTCCTGAGCCAGGTCTTGGTCGTGGGGAATATCCCCAACATTATCCCCCAGGTTAGCTTTGAATTTATTCATGCTAAGCTCCTGAAATGAGAATAAAAAGGGACCGGCTCACTCAAAACGACCAGTTTTAGTCAATTGATCAGTTCCTGAAAAGTCCAAGTCTTTGTCAATGCTCATGCTGCTTCCATGCAGAAAAAATAACCCTTATGATATTTTTGAGTTGTCTTCAAATGCCTTGGCTTGATAAAAAGAAAATTCGTTTGATGTTGTGCCATCTTTCAATGCTTCAGACTTTGATGAAAAATAAATCCGTACGATGTTGAGCTCACTTGTCTGAATAACTTGGAGGGGATAACCTGTAGCCCCCAAGTCTTAAGAGTAGAACAAAGTGATAGCTTAAGACTTGGTTAAATGTAAATGTTGCAACTTTGGAGAAATCCAGGTTGTTCATCTGAGTCTTCAATCATGGACTGAATGTTTTGCACTTCACATGTGTAGGCCCCAAGGGTCGGCTCATTAGTATGTGATGGGCCGAGTCTCAAATTTGGACCGTATAATCCGGGTAAACAACTAAATGCTGTAGCCCCCAAGTGCCGGGTTGTTTGCCTGCAGCGACCCGGGACTTACATGTACTTCTTTGAAAATAACATCATATGATGCAGCCCCCAAGCTTCGGGTCACTTTTGATATAGTGGATTAAGGCTTGTGTACTTTGAATTTTTGATAGGAGCAATTGGTAGCCCCCAAGGGCCGGCTCATCATTATGTGATGGGTCGGGTCTTCAATGAGACTAGTTAAATGACCATGCATTAGCCCCCAAGTGCCGTGACACATGCTTGCAGCGACATGGGACTTGCATACTTGATGTAATCTTGATTTGAATAATGTATCTCCCAAGTGCCGGGTCATGTGCCTGTAGCGACTCGGGACTATTTCTTCCATTGTAGAATAAAATCATATCCACCGTCTGGATGATGTTGCTGAATGCTTTGCATATCAATGTTGAACCATACTCCTTGCTGTAAGCTGGTGATTTTGGATTAGGAGATAATAGCCATCTCTCTGAAACGGCTTTGAAAACCTCAATCATTTAACACTGGTTATGATAACCATAATGAAAATCCAGCCATGTCGGCCATTAAAGATTTGTTTATTCCTGCAGAGTTACAATGTAACCTGGTTTGAAAACCGGCTCCTGCAACATAAACAAATATATACATGCATATATGATGCATGGTATGATGATGCAATGATGATGCAATGTATGATGATGTATGACAACAAAGTATAAAAATGCCGGCTTTCGAGGCTCAACATAAGACCAGCTTTAGAGGCTCGATTCTTGCTTCAGTGAAGCTGGCATGATACCCTTGGTTTATCCTCGCTCTCTGTAAGCTGGCTCTCACGTGACTCAAGCCGCCGTTTTAACTTTGACAAGTTCAGGGTCATAAAGATTGACTGGCAAGAGTACGGGGGTCACCTTTTCGGAGTAGCATCAAGCAGACAAGCAGGTTTAACCAAATTTATTATGGCGTTTTTGCCGGGTCAAGAGGGTGAGAAAGCTAAACTCGGTGAGTTGGAAGCCCCCAAGTGACCAATGATCAAAATTGAACAGGATACACATGTTTAGACTGCGCATCATGGCGACTAGTCTTCTTTGGTAACCTTACCTTTTGCCAAAAAGGCAGGATACCTATGTTTGAACTGCGCATTGTGGCAGCTAGTTCTCTTTGGCAACCTTAAAATTTTCGCCAATATGGCAGGATACCCATGTTTGAATTGCGCAACATGGCAGCTAGTCCTCCTTGGCAACCTTTAATTTTTCGCCAATAAGGCATGATACCTATGTTTGAACTGCGCATCATGGCAGCTAGTCCTTTTTGGCAACCTTTAATTTTTTGCCGATAAGGCAGCAGCCCCCAGGTCCGGGTTGTCTTCCCTGCAATGACTGGGGTTCTTGAATTTTTTACCCCGACCACATTTGACGAGTCATGTCTGTGTAGCCCCCGAGTTTTAAGATGACTCGAGGAGTCGGCTTAGGATTCTTCAAACTCGGTCGTGGCATAAACCGGCATATAATTGACAGCGGAACGCTGGAATTCGTTGAAACTAGAGACGAGATGGCGAGTTGATGATCTTTGCTATGCGCATCATATGTTCTCCCATTGCTTGTTATTCTTTCTTGGTCCGACTCATCTTGCTCTTCTAGGGCCATTTTCTTCTCTTTTTTCTTTTGCTGGTTTTTGAATCGCCGGCTCAAACAGTGGACAGCTCACCCAGCCTCTTCAGGGACAGTTCGTCTGTGGCCTACTCGCTTGTTTTCTCAATATGCTGAAGCAGACTGGACCGCGGGGCGGCGGCTTGCGCATGTCCATTGGGCAGCTTGTGTGAGCGGGTGTGGCCCTGATGTGTTGATGTAGACCGGTCTGCAAGGGCGGCAACTTGAGCGCTTCCATTGAGCGGCACAGCATGGACAAACGTCAGTGTAGAATGATGCTGTCGTGTGCTTAGTATCCGCGGTATAACCCCACTTTAGAGTGAATAATTGTCCTGATGTATTTGGACGACAGGAGATCTTATCGTGTCTGCCATGAAAATGGAACAATTGTCCTGGTATTTTGTCGGATGAACGCAGACGGAGCAAACCAAGTTTCAATACACAGATCGATGCACCTTTTTTTGAAGCGGCCTTTGTCTTTAGTCCATCTCCCAGCGGGCAGAACAGCAACAGACGGGCAGAGAGCCGACAGCCAACAGAAGCATGAGAAATAGCCGGCCAGAGGGGCCTCGGCTTGGAGAAGGCGTCGGCCGGCGGCGGGGCCACGACCAAGAGGATGCGGCGGCTGGCGGCTCGGGGGTCGCGGGCAAGCGGGAGGAGGTGAGGCTGGCGCGAGGCGGTAGAGGCAAACGGCGGAGACGGTGGCTCGTGGCCGAGGCGGGGCAAGGCCGGCTTGAGGCGGAGTGAGGCCGTAGCGGAGGCGGCTCACATTCTGACATGGCGGGTTACGGCGGCGGCCGGCGACTCGGCGCGAGGGCGCGAGGCAAGCGGCGGATGCGGCGGCTCAACAGCCGTGGGGACGGCGCAAGGCGGTGAGGATAGGCGGGCCGTGGCGTGGCTGCAACGGCGGAAGTGGCTTAGCAATGGACCGCCGCAGAGGAGGCGGCGGCTGCGAGGTCGGAGCGAGGTGGAGGCGGGGCAAATCGAGGCCGGCTCGCGGTGGAAGCGGCGGCTCAGCGAGGTCGGCTCGAGGCGATGCGGCGGGTCGACGAGGCAGGCGGACCGGTCCGCGGCTGGGGAGGCGAGCACGATTGCAGCTGCAGCCACGTGGCGGAGGCGGCAGCTTGAGGCCGTCGCGGCGGAGGTGGCCCGGCTATGGCCGCTCAGCGGCTGCGACTGCTGCGGCGGCTCGAGGCCGGCAGGCAGCTCAAGGCGGGCCCGGGCAGAAGGTGCGGCGGCGACGATGGTGGCCGGTGGCTCATGGAGGCTGGACGACTTGGAGGCAAGGGCGCCTTGAGGCCGCGGGGGTGAGGGACCGAGCCCGCGAAGGAGGCGAGGTCGCAGCTGCGGCCGGCTTGAGGGGCGTTCTGTCGCGAGTGAGCATGAATTGAAGGCGGCGGCTCGCGGCGGCTCTGTGACTTGGAGGCAGGGGTGCCTTGAGGCTGCGGGGGTGAGGGGCCGAGCCCGCGGCTGAGGCAGTGAGGCCTGAGCTGAGGGACAAGGCAGAGGAGGCGGCCGGCCGGCTTTCAGCGCAGCGGTGGAGCAGCGCCAGCAAGGCGAGTCAGGGCGGCTCGACGGCGTTTTGCAGGCGGTGAGGCGGGTCATGGCGGCGACTCAGTGTGGCGATTGCAGCGGGGCCGTGAGCGTCGAGGCGAGCTAGCGGCTTGAAGACGGCCGACTGCGGGTCTCAGCGGCAGCGGCACCAGGCGCTCGAAGGAGGGCACACCATGGCAGCAGAGTTGGGGTCGGCAGGTGGCTTGAGACCACGTAAGTGATGCCGCAGGGGCCGCTCGGAATGGAGACGAGTCGGCGAGGTGCGGCGGCTCGACACGAGGGTCCACGCGGGGGCGGCTCGAGGTGTAGGAAAAGCCACGGAGAAAAATAGCGGCTGCGGGCGGCTCGATTCTAGGTCGAGGCGGAAGTGAGTCCGCTCAACGAGGGTGACTCGAGGCGCGGCGGAGACAAAAACACAGCCGGGTGGGTCGGGGCCGCGCCATAGCGGCAGGTGCAGAGGCGGAGAACGGCGGCTTGAATACGGCCGGTTGCAGGCGGCTTGAAGACGGCCGTGTCTTGGGGCTGGGCCGGCGATAGAGGCCTGGCGCCGTCGAGGCGGACCACAGCAGAGCGCCCGGAAGAGGCAGGCCGGCTAGAGGAAAGTCACAACAGCGAATCCATGTCATGGCCGTATCCGCATCTAGGTCGTGACTGTATCCACTTGAGGAAAGTCAAATCTTTGTGCACTGGATTGACTAGTCGGGTTGGTTGTGTGCTCCCTGGGATTTGATCCCTGAACCTTTGAGTCTTGAGTAGAAACAACAACAGAGCAGGCATACATGATGCAATGGTGCGTATGTACATGACGGTAGCGGCTGACCAAACGCGTCCTCTTCGGAACTTTGTCGGTCTCGGCGACTCAAAAACAATAAGATGAATCACACGACGGTGGCGACAGGCGGGCCGCAACCCTAATTTCTCCCAAACTTAAATCTCACGGGTCGTAAATCCGGATTGATCACTTCGAAATTGATGTAGATCCTTCCAAAACGGCACCGCGGCAACCGACAAGTTGCGAGCCTCTCGATCCCCGTGGAGCTCCCTCCAAGAACACAACACCACCGAGTGATTGGCCCCACGGTGGGCGTCAACTGTCATGGTTTTGTCACGACAGATGTCCTAGTGTGAGGACTTAGTTGTGAGGCCATCGCTGCTAAGTAGTGGCTTGAACGGGGTTGATCAGAATCGAGAAGACGCGAGTTTTACCCAGGTTCGGCCCCTCATGGTGGAGGTAAAAGCCTACATCTTGCTTGATTTATATTGATCATCATGGTCTCGATTACAAGAGCACTATTTTGCTGCCTCTATCTCGAGAGCCATCAAAACATCTGTTCCAGACTTGTCTGTCTAAACCCTTGTCTATCTTTTCTAACCTGTCCCTCTTGGGGTGCCCTGCCCCTCTTTATATAAGTTGAAGGGGTGGCTTACATGTAGAGTCCTAGTCGGATTAGGACTTAACCTATTCTGGCTTCTTATCGCGGGCTTCTTACCGCAGGCGACTTATCACAGCCTTCTTATCTTGGGCTTCTTATCACGGGCTTCTCATCTTGGGCTTCTTATCTCCGAGACTCATCTCCAGGACCCATCTTCCGGGCGACTTAAGCCCAGTTATGACTTAACGTCAGGGCAGCTTAAGTCCAGAGATGACTTAAGCCTCAGGGCGGCTTAAGCCCAGAGATGACTTAAGCATTAGGACGGCTTAAGCACAGAGATGACTTAAGTCTCGGGGCGGCTTAAGCCCAGAGATGACTTAAGTCTCGGGGCGGCTTAAGCCCAGAGATGACTTAACATCGGGGCGGCTTCAGCCCAGAGATGACTTAATGTCAGAGATGACTTATCCTCCTGAGCCGGGTCTTGGTCGTGGGGAATATCCCCAACAGAGTGTTAATGTGTGTTTTAGTTCCTTAGACCATGATAGTATCATAGTCACCTCTTACCGTATGATGCACTTTGGGGTTGCTCAAACGTCATCTGTAACACGGTGATCATAACGACAACTTACAGGTGGATCGGAAAGTTTGACAAGGGACTAGCTAGATAGCTCGAGAGTCGAATTTGCTCCTCCGACGATGTAGATATATTCTTAGGGCACTCTCGGTGTGATGGCATCTACCATCGTCTGTCCAGACACAGGTGAGTACATCACAGGAATGCCGGAACACGTCAACGAGAAAGAAGAACAAAACCGGTAACGAGGAGAGACCAGTATAGTGAGCATGTGTATGAATCAAGCGGATATTGATATATCTCACCTCTAATTTTGTAAAGTATCTTGAAGCAAATGTAACATCACATGATAACCAAAGGTTCACTCAAATGCCATTCATGTAATCATAGGGATCGATATGGACGTCCACGGTTCCGTTATCGGTCATTGAACGAAGGGGTTTCATTCATGTCTATGTTTTACCGAACCTATAGGGTCTCAAGATTAAGGCAATCACGATCTGCTGAGTGCTAGTAGGACGACAGTGTCGAGGATTTATTTGTGAAATAGTTTTGTTTATATTCAGAATAGTTCCGAGAGGAACCGGAAGCGTTTCAGGGTCACCGAAGGGGTTTCAGAGTTTATCGGGCAATACTGGGTTTTCCCGATAAATAATATATAGGTGGAAAATGTTTTCGGTGATGTTAACTTAATAATAAAAGGTTGTAGTAATTTTTAGGGGGCTTTATATTTAATTTAATATCAATGGGCCTTAAAGGCCAAGTGGTGGAAGGGGAATTGGGCCACCTTGGCCCATGTAGGGAGGCGCCCCACTTTTCCAAGTGGGGCGGCCGAATTGGAGTGGGGGAAGGATTCCTCCTGCTGCTTCACTACTGCAGGATGCTGCTAACGTGACATTACAATCAGAGACCCTTCGACGAAACTGTGTGCGATGCATTAATCACAAACGATGATGTAATAAAACCATAAAAAAAGATGCAAAAAGTTTGCGATGGCGGATACATCAAACAAGGTTCCTATTTTAGTTGCGTGTGCGATGTGGGGCATGCGCTTCACTCGAATGAACTATTTGTGATGAGGCAGAACAACAGAAAGGGACAGCCAAATGAAGGTGTGTGCGATATACGACATACATTTCATTCGGATTAACTGTTTGTGATTAGGCAACACAACAGAAACAGTCAGCCAAATCAAGGTGTTTGCGATTTACGGCATACACTTCACACGGATGAACTGTTTGTGATTAGGCAACACAACAAAAAAACGGTAAGCCAGATCAAGGTGTCTGCGATTGACGGCATACACTTCACACGGATGAACTGTTTGCGATTAGCCACAACAAACAGAAACAATTAGACAAATCAACGTGTGCGCTAGATGGGCACACATTCTAATTAAAAGAAGCATGCGCGATGGTAATAACGAGCGCGCATGGTTGATGGAACAAGACGTTTGCTGACATTGCCTATTGCGATGCACCCTATGGTGCAAACGCCACATACACGGCCGAGAACGCGTGCCCACGTTATGCCATCCGGGAATAGTGCCGCACTTCGAAATTAGAACCATCAATAAATTTTGATCTTGCGTCCCGTCACATTCCAAATTACTACCACGCTATATTTAATTGCAAACCTGTTCACACCGATCAAAACCTAAACCGTTTCCACTTAGGAGCGTATTAGTACTCAATTATAAATACTACCTACTCCAAGATGACTGCACATTCCTCCTCAACTCGTCATCCACAAAAACAAACAAGTCTTTCATTGTCGTTCCCTTGCGTCTGCCATGGCCCGCATGAGTTCTGGGTCGAGAGATTACTACTAGGGAGAGGCGAGCATGGAAGCAAAAGCACGAGAGATGTCCCGCCTCACCGCGAAAGCAGCCGACATGTCCCACCGTGCTGCCATAGCAACACAGAGGTCCCGCCGCGCCGCCGAAGCAGCATAGAGGTCCCGCCGCACCGTCGATGTAGCAGACTGGTTCGGCCGCACCGCGGAAGCAGGAGAGATGTCCCGCCGCATCATGAATGCAGCAGAGAGGTCCTCCCGCGCCGCGGCGACCTGGGAAAATGTCTCGCGGGCAGGCAAGGACTCTCACAGGTGCATGCGCGCTATGCTCGATGACCTGATGGGTCGGATCTCCGGCTGGATGAAGCTGTAGGACGAGATGAATGCCTTGTTTAAAAATGCTACCGGCGTCATTCGGGGACTAGGTAAGGACAAGGGAAGCTCCGCACTGAGCGCGACCTGCTGAGGGCTAAGATCGCCGGAAGAGCGAAGGAGCACGAGAAGACCACTGCCTTGTTGAAGAGGATGGGCGTCATTGTCAAGAAACTTATGGACGAGAATGCCATGCTCCGCATCAAGCGCAAAAGGCTGGTGGGGGAATCCGTGGATGCTGCCAAGCAGCGTATTGAGGACATGAAATTGATAATCGTGACAACTAGTCTCCGCGGCCTGCAGTGCATCATGTCTGCGTCTTCCTTCTTCTTTTGCCCTTGTGTATTTCAGGCGTTGCCGCATGTGGCTTTTTTAATTATCTTCCTAAATATGTAAGACAATTATTATCCACTGTCATCGTCCTTAAATATTCATCAGTCTTGCTATAAGTCGCAGTCGATGCTATATAGGTCCGTCGGATCTTACATCAAGATCCGTGCAATTTTTTTTCTTCAAATTTTCCTTTTTCTCTCTTAAATCTCAGTCGAGTGAGACATAGCCACGCCATTAAACAGGGGCTCGGGCGCCATTAATGGAGACGTTGGGAGAGAGGTGGGCGGCGGATGGAGGTCAAAGGGCTCTCCTCCCGATAAGCATGCGCAGGGGTCTGATCGCACGCCTCCCGTACTCAAATAGCTACCCCACACGGCACCTCCTAGCCAATAAAAAAGTGGACGCGTGGCGGCACGTAAATGGTAAGTAGAACGCCCACGATTTCAATAATACTTGTGTTTCCGATTGTAATGTGACAGCACTTGTTCCAAAATGACTTTGTTGATTGTTAATGTGTGCGCCTTCGCAAATCGGGCAAAAAATTTACCACAACATGTTGGTGCCATGTCATGACACCATGCCAAGTTTCATGATTTTCAGGCGAGTTTTGGATTTACAGGAATTTTAAAACCAAGTTTCTTGATGTTTCCGGCTGGGCCACGATGCCCAGATGTTTGAATTCCATTCCCATTTATTGCATGGGACCTAGAAATTCGCCCAAGTACACATAAATGATTTTTTAACTAACTTTGGCGCATTGGAGCATGTGCTTGTAGTTCAAATTTGAATTATGTGCATTAAATGCCTGAAAACTCAATTAATGTATAAAAAGGCCAAACGAACCCAGAATAATTCAAAAATTTAGCACAAAACTCCTATTGGTCTAAGCTGCCTCTGTAAAAAAATCAAGGCGGGAGATGGCAGTGTATGTCTTTTCGCACACGAAGGTGACACGTTCCCTCTCGGAACCACGAGCCTTCTTGAGAGAAGCTCCGGTTTGCAAGAAGCTAATACCAAAGCTTGTCCCAATTCGGCCAAAAAAAATTACCACAACATGTTGGTGCCATGTCATGACACCATGCCAAGTTTCATGATTTTCATCCGTGTTTTGGATTTATCTATACTACTATTAAACAAGAGAACACATTCTTTTCTGTAACCACCCCGTTTAGTGTACACGGTTAATTATCACCGTCTGATTATCTAAATTAATCAAATCTAATAGACTAGATTAATCTAATGACATCTCATGGGTGCACTTAGCGATTACAATAGGCGGACGAAAACTCTGCCGCTGACGAAAACTTCTGTGCGATCACACCTCGCCCCTGCACGTCGCCTCCCACTACCGCACCCCATCCCCGCAACGCCGACCCTCACCAGCCTGCGACCACAATAGCTCCCTGCCCGGTTCTTCTCCAGGCGACAGCCCACCGATGCCTCCATCCCCGCACTCGCCGGCAACCCCTGCCCCACAAGGTCCTCGGCGCCCCATAGCCACCTCGCTCGCACCTCCATGCCCTATCTCTAGCCCTGCAGCTGCTCCTCTGCTGCCCCACATAGGCCGCCGCCCCCGCCGATCCTCTTCTGCCGGACACGAGAGCAGGCCACAGCCCCCGCCGTTCCTCCTCTGCTACTCCAGGTACGCCACCGCCGAACAGACAGCACGCCCGCCGCTGCCGCCCGCCGCTCCTGATCGTCTGCACCCATGAAGTTGCTGCTAATTAAGGTGCCTTAGCGCTCTGCAGATCGAGTGATTTGTAGGATTCGAATTCATTGGATTTTTAATGGTTTCTTAGCAATCTATTTGTGTGGAAATTCCTATCAATTTCTGATTAAAATTCTTGTGGTCCTCCAATCTTGGGCAGGTGTCACTCCAATAGGAGGAGCGCTAAGGAAGGCGCATCAGGCACGTTGTTGCGGCGGCCGCGAATGCCGGAGAAGAGGTGGATGGGTTTCTCACAGTTTCTGTGGCTCGCGGTGTTCATCCGACTCTCTAGAATAACTAGAAGATGAGTTACCACGATTTCTACATCAAAGGTTGGATCTTTCAGCACTTTGTTGTTGGGCGTGCCTACTTACTAATTCTATTTGACAAGTCAACCTAGGAAACTGCGGATTGGTGCTGGATGAAGTTGTTAATATGATTTCTTTTGTGTTTGCTACTGATATATCTCTAAATTTGCATTTCTCTGCTATGTTTGTCTGTCAGAGCTGTTGCTGGATAAGGCTGAGATGCACCAATGTAAACTTCAGATTGAGCTTACAACATGGTGAGGGGTTACCTTGATTCTGCATGATGCCGGACTACCAACATTTCAGATTTCACTGCAAGCACATATTTTTCTCTGAACTTTGGAGCTGAATCAAGAGTAACCACTGAGTATTTCAGTTATTTTTCGGCGAGTCATACTACCTCAATTAAATTGCCCCAACATCTTATATTTAGGAATGGAGGTAGTACATCAGACTTAATGCAGATCGACCAGCTGAAAGTTTATTTTTATGATATGTTTATTACTTGGTGATTCCAGCTGATGTACAACACTTACATTATTAATAACGAAAAAATAAATTTAATCAGAGATGCTTCTATTTATTCTCTAATGATGTAATCATTTAACTTCTATGCTTTTTTCTTGTCAACAAACAAGGTACTTCTTTCAACAACTACTTTCAAAGGCTGCTACTGCCATTTCATGGTACACTTTTCTGTTGAAAATTGTCGGAGGAAACCAATGTAGAAAACAATTGCCCATGAACTGATGCTTGAAATGCAGGAAATCTGCCACTATGATCTTAAGCTGGATTGCACCCTCTTGGATGAGAGTCCAACATCTTGAGGGAAAGTTTGCAACTTTGGGTACTCAAAGGTGCTAATAGTTATGTTATGTACCATGTATCGCTAGAATTGACTTTTCCCTTTTATGCTCTTCAATTCATATATCATATAGGGCTATCTTGCTCTTGCTTTCCATACACTCCTTTAGCAGAACATCATCATATTTTTTTGCTACTTAAAGAGAGCGGCATTCATTGAATGGTGCACAACTTTGAATGGAAACTGAGTAAGGACACTGAGTATTATCACAGCCAGTAACTTATTTGTTGTGCTCTTCTGAACTGGAATATTCTAATTGCTAATAGTTTTATTTAGATGGCACCTGGACCCGTAAGCCATCTTTGTTGCCGTGTAAATTTTTTGACACTTCCTTGAAGTTAATCATATAGGTCTACAGTAGTTTCTTCTTTAAATTGAAGTAGTCTGCTTATGAGAGATATAAAACAATCTAGTTCGATGACCATGAATAATGTGGGAAATTTCAAATTATTTGATGGACAAATCAACACACTTGAAAAGTAAAGATGGCTATTGATGAAAAGGAAGATTCTATGACATGCATTTAAATTCTAAGTTGTCATACTCTGCCTTGACCTGCACAATAACACTGCTCATAGATGTGTCTTTGCATTGGCCTCCACAATAACATTGCCTTGATGTACTATTTAGAAGGAATACACAAAAATACATTTGCTCAGAGAATAATTTTAATTGCCTTCTTAACATCAATATTTTAGTGGCACAGTATGCCTCACTCCAGGAACAATGTACAATTGCCAACGCTTATACTTGATGAATTTTATATTTAATCATTTTTCCTCAAAGTGCATTGAACACCCCTATCTCTTTCTTGAAGTGATGGGTATCACTGGAGTTTGATAGGTACATTCTGATCTGGGTATCACTGGAATTTAAATATTGTTACATGTATATTCAGTTGTAAAATGCCCATATCTGTAGCGTTGGCAGTCTGCTCGCCTGTTCAGTCATGCCTGGATCAGTATTGCGCGCATCCCACCATGGCGTGGCTCTGCATGCAAAGGGCGGTGCATGGCGTGGTTGGACAGGGTACAGGTTCTTTTGGTGACAAAAGGACGAAGGAGAGCATAAAGGTGTTGGTGTTGGTTGTCGTGGTGATGGTGCAGATGATGGGATAGTTGCATCGACGCATCGCTGATGTGGTTGAGTAAACTTTGTGGCCGGTTAAGAGGACAAACGAGAAGAGTTGGGTGCGGCTGAAGCCAAACAAGTATTACCGAAGCTACATCCACATTGCCTGGAGCCTAAATTAGATGACCTATTCATTTATTCATTGTCTTAATTTTGTGACTGTTCAACAAGTTTTCTGGATTATCTTTTTATGAGAAAGATTTTCCATTTTTTGTCCTTAACACAAGTTGCATTGCATTATGAAATGAGTATATCTATTATTGTTTATGTGATTAGTTGAATTTTTACAAATACTATGTATGATCTGATTCTGAACAATGGATGGAAATCAGTTTTAGTTGACACAATATTTGAAGTTATGGCGACTGTACAACATCCAATATAGTTTATAAATTTGCATGGTTGTTATCATTTATATTAGTCAAGACGTGCATTGCACGTGCACGCTTACTAGTAGGAATTAAAAAACCAAGTTTCTCAATATTTCCGGCTGAGCCACGGCGCCCAGATGTTTGAATTTTATTCCCATTTCTTGCATGGGACCTAGAAATTGACCCAAGGACACACATGTGATTTTTCAACCAACTTTGGTGCACTAGAGCATGTGCTTGTAGTTCAAATTTGAATTATGCACATTAAATGCCCAGAAACTCAATTAATGTATAAAAAGGCCAAACGAACCCGGAATAATTCCAAATTTTAACACGGCACTCATATAGTTCTATGTTGCCTCTGCAAAAAAATCAAGGGCGGGCAGCGTATATGGTTTCGCACACAAAGGTGACACGTTCCCTCTCGGAACCACGAGCCTTCTTGAGAGAAGCTCCGGTTTGCAAGAAGCTTATGCCAAAACTTGTCCCAATTCGGCCAATTTTTTTACAATAGCATGTTGGTGCCATGAAATGACACCATGCCAATTTTCATGATTTTCAGGCGAGTTTTGAATTTACAGGAATTTAAAAACCAAGTTTCTCAATGTTCTCGGACGAGCCATGACGCCCAGATGTTTGAATTTCATTCCCATTTATTGCATGGGACCTAGAAATTCACCCAAGGACACACATGTGATTTTTCAACCAACCTTGGTGCACTGGAGCATGTGCTTGTAGTTCAAATTTGAATTATGCACATTAAATGCCCAGAAACTCAATTAATGCATAAAAAGGCCAAACGAACCTGGAATAATTCCAAATTTTAACACGACACTCATATAGTTCTATGTTGGCTCTGTAAAAAAATCAAGAGGGGGCAGCGTATGTCGTTTCTCACACAAAGGTGACACGTTCCCTCTCGAAACCACGCACCTTCTTGAGAGAAGCTCCAATTTGCAAGAAGCTTATACCAAAACTTGTCCCAATTCGGCCAAATTTTTTACAACAGCATGTTGGTGCCATGAAATGACACCATGCCAAGTTTCATGATTTTCAGGCAAGTTTGGGATTTATAGGAATTTTAAAAACAAGTTTCCCTATGTTTTCGGCCGAGCCACGACGCCTAGATGTTTGAATTTCATTCCCATTCTTGCATGGGACCTATAAATTCACCCAAAGACACACATGTGATTTTTCAACAAACTTTGGTGCACCGGAGCATGTGCTTGCAGTTCAAATTTGAATTATGCACATTAAATGCCTAGAAACTCAATTAATGCATAAAAAAGGCCAAATGAACCCAAAATAATTCCAAATTTTAACACGACACTCATATAATTGCATGTTCACTCTAGATAAATGTTCTAGCAAGTCAAACACCATCCTTTCCCTCCATAACACCATTTTGTCTTTCAAAACAGAATGAAAAAATCAGGTATACCACAAACAGTTTACTAGCAGGAATCATGTGGGATGCGATATAAAATAAACTGGCACACCGTCTTGTCTGGCTTATGCAGGAAGCTTTGTCGTCTACAGTCCACTGCCCGTGCTTGAACCACACTTGCGCGCCAGTTTCTCGCGGCACCGAGCTAAATTTTTCTACCACCGCGGAAATATATATCTCCCCGCCCGCCCCTCCCCCCACACCAAAAGCCACATTTCCACTGTTCCTCCTTGCTTTCCAAGTTCAAACCTTCACTGCTGCTTATTGGCAGCGCTGCCTCCTCGCCGGCGACCCTTCTTCTTGCAGCGCCGCCTCCTCGCCGGCAACCCTTCTTCTTGCTGCACGGCCTCATCGATATGGTCAGGTAATCCACACCCCACCCACACCATCCTCCTCCTTCCCCATCCCACATGCCCCGACCGATGGCGCGACACCTTCCGCCCAAATCAATGGCCCCGTCCTCCAATTAAGCGCCACCCACAGCCATTTTGCACGCAGTATAATGTGGAGCTCAGTAGCATCTGGCAGCGGAGAAGCAAATATCGGCCTCACGCGCAGATGAGGTCGCGATGGCTGCCATGCGTGCCGACCACCAGATCTTGGAGGAGCACCTCGTCTTCGAGGCTACCGTCGACACCGCCACGTGGTTGTCTACTTTAAAATACAGTTCGTGTTGTTTTCTCGAGGCCACCGCCAGTGCCTTCTAGTGATTTGTCCTCTGTAATGTTAATATGCAATCTGATATTCTGAAATGTAATGTTCAGTTAACAGTTTGGTCCAACAATTGCTACATTTTGTAGTACTGTTCTCATGTATTCTTGGTTTCGTTAACTGTCTTATCTTCTAGTATATGTTCTATTCTGCAATGTTGTGCTCAGTTAAATGTTTTGGTTCATTTGTTCTGCTGGCCAGTTAACTATTTGGTTCAATTCTGCAATTTGATTTTCATTTGTTGTGGGTACAATTTTGTATTGTTATGCATGTGAGAAATAAATCGAATTTGGCTGTACTCAATACATATTCTACTGATAGTATGGCAACTCTCAGTTAACCTGATCAAGATCTTCCTTATATGTGTTACAGGGAAACAATGGGAGGCACTGTGGTTTACCATCGAGGTTTGCTCATGCATGGTCCTTTTGCTAATAGCACATTATTGTGCAGTTACAGGAATCATTCTAATATTTAGGTCTCTTACAATTTGGTCTTGCACATGTAGGTCCTGCTATCAGAGGCTTAGACCCACTCTTCAACCCATTTTGCATATGGGGAAATGAGATGTCCATGAATACCAGTCAAGTCAAGAAACTCAAAAAGATTGTTAGGATAAAGAAACTTGCGATAATAACAACAAGATCTTTTTATGCACAATGAAGAAGACATCAGTCAACTATAGGATGGTACTAACTCTTTTACCTTGTTTTTACCCCTTGTGCCATTTCAAAATTTATAACAGCGATTTATGCATATCTTTATTTTTAGTACTTTTCAAAGCAGTTCATCGATGATTACCTCATAAACCACCTGCATGGTCAAGAGGCGAGGAAGGTATTCATTCAACACCCACGGTACAATATTGAAGTCTTCCTGAAGAGGACGAAGGTTGGGCGGGCAATTATCCATAGCCACTAGCCTAAAGTTGCAAGGACATTCAACATCATTGAAGTCTCAATATTCACCTTTCGCTTCTGCAGTTTCTGAGATGAGATTCATCTATCTATTTACTGTGTATGATGCTACTTTCCAAAGGTTTTCGATGTTGCATGTGAAACTTGGTGCTGTTGTGTAATGGCGTAGCTAGCTATATCCCTCTTTGGTGTAACTGAGTGCTAAAGCTATCTGATGTAATTCGATTATGAAATCCTGGTTGCCGTTATACGGATATGAAATATCTGGTGTGTTTTATAAGAAATGTCAATTTGATTACTACATGGATTATCAATAATAGGCTCTACTTATTGGGGTTTTCTATTGCAGACGGTTACTCTGACAACACCATGGGCGATGAACTCAAACAACCCACATAGTTTCTAGAAAGTAGGCGTGTTGGATCAATGAACAATCACACACAGCTTCCGGCAGAGAACTGTTTGCGTTAGGCCACCTTGCACAAACGTTTCCACATAAAAAAATGTGTGTGATATACATACAAACGGAAACATTTTCCTGGGATTCACTATGTGGGATGTACATACGAACGGAAACGATTGGGCTTCGATGCCTCGCCCGATCGCACACGAGCTCATTTTGCCCCGGGTGTGTTCCCGGAGGGCCTATCCCCGACGGTTTTTGGGTCGTGTGGGAAGGACCCCCCTATCACACACACTCACTAGGCGACGGTTTAAAACTCCGTCGCGGAAAGGGGGTAAAAACCATTTGTATAGCACGTCTCTGCACCAGTGCTTGGCTAGCGCACCAAGGAGGGACTTTCCCTCCTTGGTGGCAGCCCCTCCTCCCCTCTCTAACCTATATATACTAGAGAGACTGACCCTTGGAACACACAAATTTTGGAGCCTCCTCTAGTTCCTCTAATTCTAGTTCTAGTTAGTCCTAGTTGATCAGTTAGAGCTTGACCTAGATCCTCTAGTCCTCATAATTAGAAGCCTAGTGTGGTTCTAATCTCCTCCCTCTAATTCTCCAGAATTAGCTCTGGACGGTGAAGCGCTGCCGGATCATGAAGACCGTACGCTTGCAACCAAGTAGAGAGGTCGTGCTTTCGGTCTTCCGTTCGAGGGATGGTTCGTGGGCGGTTCGCGGGATCGTTCATTTATGGTTTGAGGGACTCCAAGTATGATCTACACTGGATCGTGTACTTCTGCTGCACTCCTGAGTCGGTAACGATCATGATCCAAACCTTATATGCATCTTCATATTGTTCCTGGGTGATTGTCGGGCGAATTTTTGTTTGTTTTCTACTACTTTTCCCTATAGTGGCATCATGAGCGGTTCTATGAGTAGATGCAGGTTATGATCTAGGTCACATGTGGAGGTGAGTGTTTGATGTTCTTGCTATGCTTCCCTCGAGCATTGCTTTAGTTCAATTCATTGATAACATGATGTAGCTTTTCACAAAGTTCTGACAATCGACCAGCTTTGGTTGTCGACGATCTGCTAACAGTTCTTTGGGCTTCATCATAGTCAAGAATAGTGAACCATCGCAAACACAAGAGGGCGATGAAGATGAACGATCTTCTAGGGGGTCATGCGTATTGACGAAGTTCAGTGTGGGGCTAGAGATTTTTAATTAATTCTCTTCCCTCACACACCCCGAAAGTTAATCTAGCAACACGAATTATCGCCTTGATGGTGGATGTATGTAGCTAGTGTTATCCATTAACCCTAGAAGCCATGTAATTAAAATTTGCCAAACTGATTAGTGGACGTCTAACTTGGTTTTGCAGGATTGCATGTGTCGGTGTAGTGAACATCAGGTGTTCATACCCCTTACCACGCAACGACAAGATGCAGCCCCTACGACAGGAAGGACATGGCAAAAGATGGATCCACTTCAAGACACTCAAGATACAACTAATCAATACCATGAAGAAGACCTCCAGGCAGGTAATCGAGAAGTACTAAGATCAAGACTAGGTCTTAACCAGGATTACCAGGAAGCAAGCCTTCCCAAGAGCAAACACCCTACATTGCCGGGAAGCTCAAGGACTGGCAAGCCACAAGCCTCCAACCGCTCTACTCATACCCAGTCGTCAACCACCTGATGACATGTGGTGAGAGAGAAGAACTCTGCCGACAAGTGGCAAGCGTGCATGTGGTTAGGTAGAAGCTATCGGGCAGCGTGGCAACCCACCGCTTGGAGATTACCTTTATTGAAACCCGTCCATGTGTGTGTCAAGGTAATAAACTGTAGCTGGGCTGATAAAATAGGTGGAACAGAACCTCCTTCCCAGCATCAAGCATGGCAAGGCACCTAACAGCGCATTAAATGCGTTTGTCCTATACCGTCAGGGTTAGGTACGATAGCACTGTGGTTATCGTCAGCATGTAATGAAGATTCGCGTGCGTGAGTGATAACCCACAAGGATAGGGATTGCAACAGTTTTCGAGGGTAGAGTATTCAACCCAAATTTATTGATTCGACACAAGGGGAGCCAAAGAATATTCGCAAGTATTGGCAGTTGAGTTGTCAATTCAACCACACCTGAAAGACTTAATATCTGCAACAAAGTATTTAGTAGCAAGTAGTATGATAGTAACGGTAACAGTGGCAATAGGAACATTAGCAGTTTTGTAGTGATTGTAATAGTAGTAGCAATGAAAGTAACTTAGCAAGGATCAATATGTGGAAAGCTCGTAGGCATTGGATCAACGATGGATAATTGTGTTGGATAATATTCATCATGTAGCAGTTATAACCTAGAGCGACACAGAACTAGCTCCAATTCATCAATGTAATGTTGGCATGTATTCCGAATATAGTCATACGTGCTTATGGAAAAGAACTTGCATGACATCTTTTGTCCTGCCCTCTCGTGGCAGTGGGGTCCATAAGGAAACTAAGGGATATTAAGGCCTCCTTTAATAGAGAACTGGAACAAAGCATTAGCACTTAGTGAATACATGAACTCCAAAAACTACGGTAATCACCGGAAAGAATCACAATTATTGTCACCTTGGGGTATGAGGATCATAATTCGTAATAGGTGCGTACAACTTGCAAGATAGGATCAAGAACACAAATATATTCATGAAAACATAATAGGTTCAGATCTGAAATCATGGCACTTGGGCCCTAGTGACAAGCATTAAGCATAGCAAAGTCATAGCAACATCAATCTCAGAACATAGTGGATACTAGGGATCAATCCCTAACAAAACTAACTCCATTACATGATAAATCTCATCCAACCCATCACCGTCCAGCAAGCCTACGAAGGAACTACTCACTACCGGCGGTGAGCATCATGAAATTGGAGATGGAGGAAGGTTGATGATGATGATGGCGACCTATTCCACCCTCCGGAGCCCCGAATGGACTCCAGATCAGCCCTCCCGATGAAGAACATGAGGTGGCGGCGGTTCCTTATCGTAAAACATGATGAATCCTTCTCTCTGATTTTTCTCTCCGTGAATAGGTATATATGGAGTTGGAGTTAGGGTTGCCGGAGGTCCAGGGGGCCCACAAGCCTGGGAGGCGCTCCTTGGGGGGTAGGCGCGCCCCCAGAGCTTGTGGCTCCTGGGTGGTCCCCCTCTAGTATCTTTTTCCGCCAATATTTTTTATATATCCCATAAAAATTCTCCAAAAATTTTCAGGTCAATTCGAGAACTTTGATTTCTACACAAACATAACACCATGGCAATTCTGCTGAAAACAGCGTCAGTCCAGGTTAGTTTCATTGAAATCATGCAAATTAGAGTCCAAAACAAGGGCAAAAGAGTTTGGAAAAGTAGATACGATGGAGACGTATTAACTCCCCCAAGCTTAACCCATTGCTTGTCCTCAAGCAATTCAGTTGACAAACTGAAAGTGACAAAGAAAAACTTTTACAAACTCTGTTTGATCTTGTTATTGTAAATATGACTAACCATGTTCAGGTTTTCAGCAAAAATTATAAACTAACCATATTCACAATTACATTTAGGTCTCACATTTATTCATATCAATGCCATAATCAACTAGAGAGCGGTAATAAGATGTCTCGGATGACAACACTTTCTCAAAACAATCATGATATAATATGACAAACTGGTATCTCACTAGCCCTTTCTGAGACCGCAAAACATAAATGCAGAGCACCCCTGAAGTTCAAGCACTAGACATTGTAATTCATGGCAAAGAATATCCAGTCACACTCATACTCAATATCAACTAAAAACAAATCATAAAAATGACAATGGTGCTCTCTAACTGGTGCTTTAATGAGAAGATGATGACTCAACAATAAAAGTAAATGGATAGGCCCTTCGCAGAGGGAAGCAGAGATTTGTAGAGGTGCTAGAACTCGAAGCTTTTAAAACAGATATGAATATAATTTTGAGAGGTATGCTTTCATTGTCAACATAACAACCGAGAGATCGCACTATCTTCCATGCTAGACACATTATAGGCAGTTCCCAAACAGAATGGTAAAGTTTTACTCCCCCTCCACCAACAAACACAAGCCATGGCTAGCCGAATCCTCGGGTACCCTCCATACCAACAACAATCCAGGGGAGTTTTGTTTCATTATTATATTTTGATTTTGATTTTGATCATCTAGCATGGAAGATACTGACAGTCCCTTGTCGCTACATGAGCGATTCGGGCGTACAAAACAGATTATTATTTGAAGATTTAGAGTTTGGCACATGCAAATTTACTTGGAATGGCAGGTAAATACCGCATATAGGTAGGTATGGTGGACTCATATAGAATAACTTTGGGTTTAAGGAAGTGGATGCACAAGCAGTATCCCCGCTTAGTACAAGTGAAGGCTAGCAAATAGATTGAGGTTGGTTCATTCTGCTATGGCGGTTCAACCTGTTCATCATGATGGTCTTCAGTAATTTCAGCATGGTCCTCAGGGCTCACCAAGGTCTGGCCCTCTGGCTCAGGGATCTCAGGGGTGGTTGCTGAATCGTCAATTTCTTTTCTTGGCCTTAGCTTTGGCCCTGTGAACAAAGAGCACGATCAGGTATATGTGATGCTAAGTATGATTAAGTGATACATGATACAAGAGAAGTTTACCCTTGGTTAATGACAAGGGGTGGCAGCTTTGAAGCGGTTGACTCGCCAGATGAGGGTGATGACTCCTGATAATTTGAATGAGAAGGATTAAGAGGCTGCCTGATAAGGCCGACTTTGGGTAAAGAAGAAGTTGGGCCATGAGGCACCTCATTCTGCTGTTTGCGGGCGGTTGACTTATCAGGTAAGCCGGCCACAAGGTTCCCGGAGCCGCTCCGGGTTTGGCGCCTTGGCTCATGCTGAGTTTTCTTCAAAATAAAGTTCGGGTCTAAATGAGCATCTGGATGACAAAATCTTACTTTTCGAACGACCCGCCTTGTTTTCTTTGGAGACAAGGATTCTGAGCCGAAAGAGATGGAAATTACCTCAACATCATCAGCCCTGCTTGTGGCAGCATCACCCTGAGAATCAGAAGCATCAGCAAGTTTAGTAAAAAGGCGGCCAAGGGAATCAAGTTCTACCTCTGATAGATTATCAGCTGCTGGTGACCTGCCCCTTGCTACCGGATCATTCACAGCAGCAGACTTGTTCTTCTTTTGAGCCGGTGCAATTTTGGTTTTGCTTGCCTGGGTTTTCTTTCTCTTCCAGAATGAAGAGTTAGCCTGCATAGTTGAACAAGGTTAACAAACGAGATATCTGAATAAGTAAAGGTTGGTAAGCTGGATAAGTAATTATACTCACCGGAAGAGCCGGGTTAAATTTGCCGAATGGCTGCAACCCCGTTTTATTGCAGTTCTCCTGAGTCTCCCCAAGTAGCTTCTTTACAACTTTGTTGATTACATCAGGTTCTAAGTCATCAGAGCTATACCGTTGAGCATCTGTTGAGTCGCCTGAATAATTGCACATTAAATTCGGCCGGCGACTCAAGGGCATGATTCTCCAAGTAACCCAGCACCGGGTCAAGTCAACTCCCATTAAGACGTTGTCCAACAAAGCTCTGAGTTTGGTATACGCAGGGGCGGTTTGAGCATGCTCTTCTGGAATAACCCGGCTCGGGAGGTCAAATTACATTGGAAGATGGTCAGCTCTGTAACCCGGTAAGGGGTTCTCGTTAGCCGGAGCTATGTTCTTGCAATAGAACCAAGTCTTAATCCATCCCTTGGGGTGACTTGGTAGAATGGCTGGAGGAAAGGTACCATCTCTTCGCCTCTGAATTGAGACCCCGCCGAGTTCTAGGCTGGGCCGTCAGCAAACTCTGTCTGACGGTTTATATTGAAAAACTCCTTGAAGAGAGGAACAGTGGGCTCCATTTGAAGGTACACCTCATAGAAGACTTGAAATTGGCACATATTGGATATGGAGTTTGGAGCAAGGTCTTGAGGATGAAGGTTGAAATAATGTAAGAAATCCCAGAAGAATTTTGACCTAGGTGGAGAAAAGCCCCTAAGAAGATGGTCTATGCAGATCATGACCTCTCCTTCGCCGGGTTTGGGAATATCATCTCCTTGGGCGGCTCACTAGCCAACCTCTTCTTGAGCCGACATAAGGCCTTGTCCTTGGTAATCTTTAAGAACGAGATAGGAAACTTGGGAAGTCACCCAGTTGCAAATGGTGGTTTTCGACATGCTGAGCCGCCTATGTGAGATTAAGGACTGCAGAGATATAAATGGCAGGTTACTTATGAAGTGGTAGCTAGCTATATCAATTACATGATAAGACGGCACTATGAGTTGTGGTTAAAGAAGAGATGGCATGATCGTCAAATAACATACAAGTCGCCCAACAGGTGAGCCGGCTTGACGGCAGGGGCAATTTCTAAATATCTAGCGAGTTACAATTACAATGATGAGCCGCCGACAATATTAAGGCGAGCTAGCTAAGTTGGAAATTGCTAAGTTTTCTACCAAGTACAGGAACAACAGGTTTCTATCGAAGCGTCTATTATTATGGATCTACAGACAGTTCAAAAAGGAAAAACAATTGCTAACCCTAAGGATGAAGCTTTGAAGCAGTGGTTGTTTAACTCATGGGTTCCTAAGGGGATCTAGGTATTCTAGATGCATAAATGGGCCCACCGCTCACGCTGCTATATTTCTATAAGGAGGCCCATCAAAACTACATCTACACTAGCAATGGTGATAACGGAGCGGTGAACTCCGATGAACTCCGACGAACTACCATGGAAGAATTAAAGATCTGTGGAAAAAGGGATGGCGCACCTGATGGTTGCAGAAGACGGCGACAATGCTTGGTTGAGCTTCGGCGATGGCGCTGCGGTCCTGGATGAGTTCGCCGGTGGCGGACGAACGGAGGCAACAGCACGGCGGAGAGCTTCGGCTTGAGGAAGAAGAAGAAGCGGTGGGGGTGGAGTAAAAGTGAAAAAGAGGACCCCCTGTGTGTACTTATAAGGCGAAGAGCTGAAGAGTAAATGGCAGGCGCGAAAAATGAGGGGGCACATTAACTTTTCGAAGCCAGAGACGCCTCGATTCTTAGGATAAAAGGATATGAATAAAGATTCATTATGATGTCATCATGGATTTCTTAGGGTTTCCAGATATGACATCATCAGAGAGAAGATGTGAAAACAGCAGGTCTGGAAGTATTATAAGCCGGCATTACATGACCCGGAGAAGATGCTGATATGAACAGAAGATGCTGATATGAACAGAAGATAAGCCGCCAGGTTGAAGGAGATTGACATGAATAAATTCAAATCAATCTGGGACCTAATGTTGGGGATATAACCCCACGACATAACCCGCCATGGTTGGCCTGGGTCTGTTGGAAATATGCCCTAGAGGCAATAATAAAGTGGTTATTATTATATTTCCTTGTTCATGATAACCGTTTGTTATCCATGCTAAAATTGTATTGATTGGAAACTCAAATACATGTGTGGATGCATAGACAACAACATGTCCCTAGTGAGCCTCTACCGGGCTAGCTCGTTGATCAAAGATGGCTATGGTTTCCTAGTCATGGACATGAGTTGTCATTTGATAATGAGATAACATCATTAGGAGAATGATGTGACGGACAATTCCCAAACTATAAACATAGCATATTATCGTATCAAGTTTATTGCTATCGTTTTCTGCATGTCAAGTATCTGTTCCTATGACCATGAGATCATGCAACTCACTGACATCGGAGGAGTACCTTGTGTGTATCAAACATCGCAATGTAACTGGGTGACTATAAAGATGCTCTACAGGTATCTCCGACAGTGTCTGTTGAGTTGGCATGGATCAAGACTGGGATTTGTCACTCCGTATGACGGAGAGGTATCTCGGGGCCCTCTCGATAATACAACATCACAAGAAGCTTGCAAGCATGTGACTAATGAGTTTGGTCATGAGATCTTGTATTATGGAATGAGTAAAGAGACTTGCCGGTAACGAGATTGAACTAGGTATGGAGATACCGATGATCGAATCTCGGGTAAGTAACATATCGCCGGACAAAGGGAATTGTATACGGGATTAACTGAATCCTTGACATCGTGGTTCAACCGATAAAGATCTTCATGGAATATGTAGGAATCAATATGGGCATCCTGGTCCCGCTATTGGTTATTGACCGAAGAGGAGTCTCGGTCATGTCTACATGATTCTCGAACCCGTAGGGTCGCACGCTTAACATTCGGTAGCGCTAGGGTAGTATTGAGATATTAATAGTGGAAATTCCGAAGGTTGTTCGGAGTCCCGGATGGGATCCGGGACATCATGAGGAGCTCCGGAATAGTCCGGAGGTAAAGATTCATATATGGAAAGTTGTTATCGGGGTTCCGGAAAAAGTTCAAGTTTTTTCGGTATTGTACCACGAAGGTTCTAGAAGGTTCCGGAGTGGGGGACTGATACGTCTCCAACGTATCTATAATTTTTTATTGTTCCAAGCTATTATATTATCTGTTTTGGATGTTTTATATGCATTAATATGCTATTTTATATTATTTTTGGGACTAACTTATTAACCTAGAGCCCAGTGCCAGTTTCTGTTTTTTCCTTGTTTTAGAGTTTCGCAGAAAAGGAATATCAAACGGAGTCCAAACGGAATAAAACTTTCGCGATGATTTTTCTTGGACCAGAAGACACCTAGAAGACTTGGAGTCCAAGCCAGAAGACCCACGGGGCGCCCCCCCTACCTTGTGCCCCCCTCGGGAGTCCCCTGACCTACTTCTTCTTCCTATATATTCACATAAATTCCCAAACCATCAGAGAGAGCCACGAAAATACTTTTCCACCGCCGCAACCTTCTGTTCCCGTGAGATCCCATCTTGGGGCCTTTTTCGACATCCTGCCGGAGGGAGATTCGATCACGTAGGGCATCTACATCAACCCTATTGCCCTTCCGATGAAGCGTGAGTAGTTTACCTCAGACTTACGGGTCCATAGCTAGTAGCTAGATGGCTTCTTCTCTCTCTTTGATTCTCAATACCATGTTCTCCTCGATGTTCTTGGAGATCTATTCATTGTAATCTTCTTTTGCGGTGTGTTTGTCGAGATCCGATGAATTGTGGATTTATGATCAGTTTATCTATGAATATTATTTGAATCTTCTCTGAATTCTTATATGCATGATTTGATATCTTTGTAACTCTCTTCGAACTATCAGTTTGGTTTGGCCAACTAGATTGGTTTTTGATACGTCTCCATCGTATCTACTTTTCCAAACTCTTTTGCCCTTGTTTTGGACTCTAATTTGCATGATTTGAATGGAACTAACCCTGTTTTCAGCAGAATTGCCTTGGTGTTATTTTTGTGCAGAAATAAAAGTTCTCGGAATGACATGAAACTTCACGGAGAATATTTTTGGAATAAATAAAAAATATTGGTGAAAGAATCAACAGAGGGGGACCACCTGCTGTCCACAAGGGTGCAGGGCGCGCCCCCCTGCCTTGTGGGTCCCCTGGACCTCCACCGACCTCAAATCCAACTCCATATATTCACGTTCAGGGAGAAAAAAATCAGAGAGAAGGATTCATCGCGTTTTACGATATGGAGACGCCATCACCTCCTGTTCTTCATCGGGAGGCCAGATCTGGAGTCCGTTCGGGGCTCCGAAGAGGGGAAATCATTGCCATCATCATCATCATCAACCTTCCTCCATCACCAATTTCATGATGCTCACCGCCGTGTGTGAGTAATTCCATCGTAGGCTTGCTGGACGGTGATGGGTGATACGTCCATTTTGCATCATGCTTTTATGTTGATATTTATTGCATTATGGGATGTTATTACACATTATGGCACAATACTTATGCCTTTTCTCTCTTATTTTACAAGATTTGCATGAAGAGGGAGAATGCCGGCAGCTAGAATTCTGGGCTGGAAAAGGAGCAAATATTAGAGACCTATTCTGCACAACTCCAAAAGTCCTGAAACTCCACAGAGAGTCATTTTGGAATTAATAAAAAATATTGGGCGAAGAAAGCACCAGAGGGGGGCCACCAGCCATCCACAAGGGTGGAGGGCGCGCCCTACCCCCCTGGGCGGGCCCCCTGCCTTGTGGGCCACCTGGCAGGCCCCCGATGCCCATCTTCTGCTATATGGTGTGTTTTGACCTGAAAAAAATCAGAAGGAAGCTTTCGGGATGAAGCGCCGCCGTCTCGAGCAGAACTTGGGCAGAACCAATATAGGGCTCCAGCGGAGCTATTCTACCGGGGAAACTTCCCTCCGGGAGGGGGAAATTGAAGCCATCGTCATCACCAACGATCCTCTCATCGAGAGGGGGTCAATCTCCATCAACATCTTCACCAACACCATCTCCTCTCAAACCTAGTTCGTCTCTTGTATCCGATCTTTGTCCCAAAACCTCAGATTGGTACCTGTGGGTTGCTAGTAGTGTTGATTACTCCTTGTAGTTGATGTTAGTTGTTTTATCCGGTGGAAGATCATATGTTCAGATCCTTAATGATAATTAATACTCCTCTAATTATGGACATGAATATGCTTTGTGAGTAGTTATGTTTGTTCCTGAGGACATGGAAGAAGTCTTGTTATAAGTAATCATGTGAATTTGGTATTCGTTCGATATTTTGATGAGATGTATGTTGTCTTTCCTCTAGTGGTGTTATGTGAACGTCGACTACATGACACTTCACCATGATTTGGGCCTAGGGGAAGGCATTGGGAAGTAATAAGTAGATGATGTGTTGCTAGAGTTACAGAAGCTTAAACCCTAGATTATGCGTTGCTTCGTAAGGGGCTGATTTGGATCCATATGTTTCATGCTATGGTTAGATTTATCTTAATTCTTCTTTCGTAGTTGCAGATGCTTGCGAGAGGGGTTAATCATAAGTGGGAGGCTTGACCAAGGAAGGGCATCACCCAAGCACCGGTCCACCCACATATCAAATTATCAAAGTAACGAACGCGAATCATATGAGCATGATGAAAACTAGCTTGACAACAATTCCCATGTGTCCTCGGGAGTGCTTTGCTTTATATAAGAGTTCGTCCAGACTTGTCCTTTGCTACAAAAATGATTGGGACACCTTGCTACACCTTAGTTACTTTTGTTACTTGTTACCCGTTACGAATTATCTTATCACACAACTATCTGTTACCGATAATTTCAGTGCTTGCAGAGAATACCTTGCTGAAAACCGCTTGTCATTTCCTTCTGCTCCTCGTTGGGTTCGACATTCTTACTTATCGAAAGGACTATGATAGATCCCCTATACTTGTGGGTCATCAAGACTCTTTTCTGGCGCCGTTGCCGGGGAGTGAAGCGCCTTTGGTAAGTGAAATTTGGTAAGGAAACATTTATATATTGTGCTGAAATTTACTGTTACTTGTTACTATGGAAAATAATCCTTTGAGGGTTTTCTTCGGGGTATCTTCACCCTGACCAGAAGAGCAAAGAGTTGCCCCTCAACCTACTGCACCTACTGAAAATATTTATTATGAAATTCCTTCGGGTATGATAGAGAAACTGCTAGCTAATCCTTATACAGGAGATGGAACACTACATCCTGATATGCATCTAATCTATGTGGATGAAGTTTGTGGATTATTTAAGCTTGCAGGTTTGCCCGAGGATGAAGTCAAGAAGAAGGTCTTCCCTTTATCTTTGAAGGAGAAGGCATTGACATGTGATACGTCCATTTTGCATCATATTTTCCTACTGTTATTTATAATGTTTTTATGCATAATAATGCTTTTTGGAGTAATTCTAATGCCTTTTCTCTCATAATATGCAAGGTACTCACAAAGAGGGAGAATTCCGGCAGTTGGAAATTTGGACCTGAAAAAGCTACGTCAGGCTACCTATTCTGCACAACTCCAAATGAGCTGAAACTTCACGAGGATTTTTTATGGAATAAATAAGAAATATTGGAGCCAATAAGTACCAGAGGGGGCCCACCAGGTGGGCACAACCCACCTGGGCCCGCCAGGGAGCCCAGGCGTGCCCTGGTGGGTTGTGCTCTCCTCGGCCCACCTCCGGTGCCCATCTTCTAGTATATAAGTCATTTTTACCTAGAAAAAATAAAGTAGAGGACTTTCGGGACGAAGCGCCGCCGTCTCAAGGCGGAACTTGGGCAGGAGCACTTTTGCCCTCTGGCGGAGTGATTCCGCCGGGGGAACTCCCCTCCCGGAGGGGGAAATCATCGTCATCATCATCACCAACAACTCTCCCATCTTGGGGAGGGAAATCTCCATCATATTCTTCAACAGCACCATCTCCTGTCAAACCCTAGTTCATCTCTTGTGTTCAATCTTTTTACCGGAACTATAGATTGGTGCTTGTGGGTGACTAGTAGTGTTGATTACATCTTGTAGTTGATTACTATATGGTTTATTTGGTGGAAGATTATATGTTCAGATCTATTATGCTATTTAATAATCCTCTGATCTTGAGCACGATTATTATTTGTGAGTAGTTACTTTCGTTCTTAAGGTCACGAGAGAAATCATGTTGCAAGTAATCATGTGAATTTGATATGTGTTCGATATTTTGATGATATGTATATTGTGATTCCCTTAGTGGTGTCATGTGAACGTCAACTACATGACACTTCACCATATTTGGGCCTAAGGGAATGCATTGTGGAGTAGTTATTAGACGATGGGTTGCGAGAGTGACAGAAGCTTAAACCCTAGTTTATGCGCTATTCCGTATGGGACCGATTGGATCCAAAAGTTTAATGCTATGGTTAGAATTTATTCTTAATACTTTTCTCATAGTTGCGGATGCTTGCGAGGGGGTTAATCATAAGTAGGAGGTTTTTTCAAGTAAGAACAGCACCTAAGCACCGATCCACCCACATATCAAATTATCAAAGTAGTGAACACAAATCGAACCAACATGATGAAAGTGACTAGATGAAATTCCCGTGTATCCTCAAGAACACTTTGCTTATCATAAGAGACCGTTTTGGCCTGTCCTTTGCATCAAAAGGATTGGGCTACCTTGCTGCACTTTTTTTACTACTACCGTTACTTGCTCGTTACAAATTATCTTGCTATCAAACTACTTTGTTACTTACAATTTCAGCACTTGCAGACATTGCGTTGCTGAAAACCACTTGTCATTTCCTTCTGCTCCTTGTTGGGTTCGACACTCTTACTTATCGAAAAGGCTACAATTGATCCCATATACTTGTGGGTCATCAAGGCTCTTTTTTGGCGCCGTTGCCGGGGACTGAAGTGCTCTTGGTAAGTGGAAATCGATAAGGAAGAATTATTACTACGTGCTGAAATTTATTGTCACTTGTTACTATGGAAAACAATCCTTTGAGGGGTTTGTTCGGGGTATCTTCACCTCAACCGGAACCACAATTAGTTACCCCTCAACCTACTGCACCTACTGAAAATATTGAATATGAAATTCCTTTGGGTATGGTAGAACAACTGCTGGTAATCCTTATGCAGGAGATGGAACCGAACATCCTGATAAGCACTTGATATATGTGGATGAAATTTGTGGATTGTTTAAGCTTGCAGGTTAACCTGGAGATGAATCTAAGAAAAAGGTTTTCCATTTATCTTTGAAGGGAAAAGCATTGACATGGTATAGGCTATGCGATGATATTGGATCTTGGAATTGGAATCGGTTGAAATTGGAATTCATCAAAAAAATTATCCTATGCATCTAGTTCATCGTGATCGGAATTATATATATAATTTTTGGCCTCGTGAAGGAGAAAGTACCTCTAGCTTGGGGGAGGCTTAAGTCAATGTTATATTCATGCCCCAATCATGAGCTCTCAAGAGAAATTATTATTCAGAATTTTTATGCTCGGCTTTCTCTTGTACTGGTTCTTTTATGAAGAAGACTATTGAATTCCGGTGGGATCTTTTAGAAAGAATTAAATGCAACTCTGAAGATTGGGAACTCGACGAAGGTAAAGAGTCAGGTATTGAGCTTAAGTTTGATTGTGTTAAATCTTTTATGAATACCGATGCTTTTCAAAAGTTTAGCACTAAATATGGACTTGACTCTGAGATAGTAGCCTCCTTTTGCGAATCATTTGCTACTCATGTTGATCTTCCTAAAGAGAAGTGGTTCAAATATCACCCACCAATTAAAGAATAAATTAAGGAACCGGTAAAAGCTAAAGATGAAACTATTTTTTATAATGTTGATCCAGTTGTTCCTACTGCTTATATTGAAAATCACCTTTCCCTGTTAGGATGAAGGAACATGCTAAAGTTTCAACTGTGGTCAACAAAAGTTATATTAAAACACCTAAACCAGCTGAACAAATCAAAGTAGAACCTAGTGTTGCTATGGTTAAAGATCTCTTGGTCGATAATATAGATGGGCATGTTATTTACTTCTGTGATGAAGCTGCTAGAATTGCCAAACCCGATGAAAAAGATAAACATAGACCTGTTGTTGGCATGCCTGTTGTCTCAGTTAAGATAGGAGATCACTGTTATCATGGTTTATGTGACATAGGTGCTAGCGTGAGTGCTATTCCTTTTACCTTATATCAAGAAATTATGAATGATATAGCACCCGCTGAAATAGAAGACATAGATGTTACTATTAAGCTTGCCAATAGAGATACTATATCACCAATTTGGATTGTTACAGATGTTGAAGTCTTGTGTGGGAAAATAAAATACCCTACTGATTTTCTTGGTTCCCCACAAAATGACTTTTGTCTCATTATCTTTGGTAGACCTTTCTTGAACACTGTTAATGCTAAAATAGATTGTGAGAAACAAACTGTCGGTGTTAGTTTTGGTGATGAGTCTCATGAGTTTAATTTTTCCAAGTTTAGTAGAAAACCTCATAAAAAAGAATTGCCTAGTAAAGATGAAATTATTGGTCTTGCTTCTATTGCTGTACCTCCTACTGATCCTTTAGAACAATATCTGCTAGATCATGAAAATGATTTACATATGCATGAAAGAAATGAAATAGATAAGATTTTCTTTGAACAACGTCCTCTGCTTAAACACAATTTGCCTATTGAAACTCTAGGAGGTCCTCCTCCACCTAAAGGTGATACTGTGTTTGAATTAAAACAATTGCCAGACACTTTGAAATATGCTTATCTTGATGAGAAAAAGATATATCATGTTATTATTAGTGCTAACCTTTCAGAACATGAAGAAGAAAGATTATTGAAAGTTCTGAGGAAGCACCGAGCTGCTATTGGATATATTCTTGATGACCTTAAGGGCATTAGTCCCACTCTATGTCAGCACAAGATTAATATGGAACCTGATGCTAAACCCGTTGTTGATCACCAACGTCGGTTGAATCCGAAGATGAAGGAAGTGGTAAGAATGGAAATATTAAAACTTCTAGAAGCAGGCATAATCTATCCTATAGCTGATAGTAGATGGGTAAGTTCTGTTCATTGTGTCCCTAAGAAGGGAGGTATTACTGTTGTTCCTAATGATAAGAATGAACTTATTCCACAAAGAATTGTCACAGGCTATAGAATGGTAATTGATTTTAGAAAATTAAACAAAGCAACTAGAAAAGATCATTACCCTCTGCCTTTTATTGATCAAATGCTAGAAAGATTATCTAAGCACACACATTTTTGCTTCCTTGATGGATATTCTGGTTTTTCACAAATACCTGTTTCTCAACCTGATCAAGAAAAGACCACTTTTACTTGTCCTTTTGGAACTTATGCTTATAGATGTATGCCTTTTGGTTTATGCAATGCACCTGCTACCTTTCAAAGATGTATGACTGCTATATTCTCTGATTTTTGTGAAAAGATCATTGAGGTTTTCATGGATGACTTTTCTGTTTATGGGAAGTCTTTTGATGATTGTTTAAGCAATCTTGATCGAGTTTTGCAGAGATGTGAGCAAACAAATCTTGTCTTGAATTGGGAGAAGTGCCACTTTATGGTTAACGAAGGCATTGTTTTGGGCCATAAAATTCCTGAAAGAGGTATTGAGGTGGACAAAGCTAAGGTTGATGCAATTAAGAAAATGCCATGTCCTAAAGATATCAAAGGTATTCGTAGTTTCCTTGGTCATGCTGGTTTCTATAGGAGATTTATCAAAGACTTTTCTAAAATTTCTAGGCCTCTTACAAATCTTTTGCAAAAGGATACTTCTTTTGTTTTTTATGATGATTGTTTAGAAGCCTTCGAAACACTCAAGAAAGCCCTAATTTCTGCACCTATTGTTCAACCACCTGATTGGAACTTGCCTTTTGAAATTATGTGTGATGCTAGTGATTATGCTGTTGGTGCTGTTCTAGGGCAAAGAGTTGATAAGAAACTAAATGTTATCCATTATGCTAGTAAAACTCTAGACAGTGCCCAACGAAATTATGCTACTGCTGAAAAAGAATTTTTAGCAGTTGTGTTTGCCTGTGATAAATTTAGATCCTACATTGTTGATTCTAAAGTGACTGTTCACACCGATCATGCTGCTATAAAATATCTTATGGAAAAGAAAGATGCTAAACCTAGACTAATTAGGTGGGTTCTTCTACTACAAGAATTTGATTTGCATATCACAGATAGAAAAGGAGCGGAGAACCCCGTAGTTGATAACTTGTCTAGGCTTGAAAATATTCTTGATGACCCACAACCTATTAATGATACCTTTCCTGATAAGCAGTTAGCTGCAATAAATGTTTCTCATAGTACTCCTTGTTATGCTGACTATGCTAATTATATTGTTGGTAAATACATACCACCTAGCTTCACATACCAAAAAAAGAAAAAAATCTTCTATGATTTAAGACATTACTTTTGGGATGACCCACATCTTTATAAAGAAGTGGTAGATGGTATTATTAGATGTTGTGTACCTGAGCATGAACAGGAACAAATCCTACGGAAATGTCACTCTGAAGCTTATGGAGGACATCATGCGGGAGACAGAACTGCTCATAAGGTATTGCAATCTGGTTTTTATTGGCCTACTCTCTTCAAGGATGCTCGTAAGTTCGTCTTATCTTGTGATGAATGTCAAAGAATAGGTAATATCGGTAAGCGTCAAGAAATGCGTATGAATTATTCTCTTGCTGTTGAACCTTTTGATGTTTGGGGATTTGATTACATGGGACCTTTTCCTTCCTCTAATGGGTATACTCATATTTTGGTTGCTGTTGATTATGTTACTAAGTGGGTATAAGCTATTCCAACCAGTAGTGCTTATCACAACACCTCTATTAAAATGCTTAAGGAAGTTATTTTCCCAAGGTTTGGAGTCCCTAGATATTTAATGACTGATGGTGGTTCACACTTTATTCATGGTGCTTTTCGTAAAATGCTTGCCAAGTATGATGTTAACCATAGAATTGCATCACCCTATCATCCTCAGTCTAGTGGTCAAGTTGAACTTAGCAATAGAGAAATAAAATTAATCTTACAAAAGACTGTCAATAGGTCCCGGAAGAATTGGTCTAAGAAATTAGATGATGCACTTTGGGCTTATAGAACAGCATATAAAAATCCTATGGGTATGTCTCCTTATAAAATGGTTTATGGAAAAGCTTGTCATTTGCCTCTTGAGTTAGAACATAAAGCTTATTGGGCAATTAAAGAACTCAACTATGATTTCAAACTAGCCGGTGAAAAGAGGTTATTTGATATTAGCTCATTAGACGAATGGAGGACCCAAGCTTATGAAAATGCCAAGTTATTTAAAGAAAAAGTTAAAAGATGGCATGATAAAAGAATCCAAAAGCGTGAGTTCAGAGTTGGAGAATATGTTCTTTTGTACAACTCTCATTTTAGATTCTTTGCAGGAAAACTCCTCTCCAAATGGGAAGGACCCTATGTTATCGAGGAGGTTTATCGATCTGGAGCTATCAAAATAAATAATGCCGAAGGTACTAACCCGAAGGTTGTTAATGGGCAACGAATAAAACATTATATCTCAGGTACACCCATTAATGTTGAAAGCAACATTTTCCAAACTATGACACCGGAAGAACACATAAAAGAAACCTTCCGGAACACTCCAGAATCGTGAAAAAAGGGGGTACATGATACGGTAAGTAAACGGACTCTGAAAAATCCGCAAAAATATTTTTTGTCAGTTTTGGAATATTTAAAAAATTAGGAAAATAAGAAACTACCAGGAAAGTGACCCTGGTGGGCACAAGACACCAGGGCACGCCTGGCTTGCCAGGCGCGCCCAGGTGGGTTGTGCCCACCTCGGGTACCTTCCGGACTCCGTTTTTCTTCCATTTGCTTGTTTCCCAAGATAAAAAAAATCTTTATACACTCCCCGAACCCATTGACCTCCATATCGTGGAGAAATCTTCTATTTTCTTTTCTTGCTGTTTTTCTGACAGATCTGAAAATATGTCATCCCAAGACTCGGGGGGGTGAGAGCTATGTTGCTGATTATATCGCAAATCCTAAGGTTTATGGGGATGTGGAGCACTATGGCTGGACTTCGGAGGAAGAAGAAGACTATGATCCTAAAAGGGAGGAGGAGACGAGCTCAGACGAAGATGAAGCCCCATTGCCTCAACCTGGGGACGTGCATATTGAATTTAAGAAGTCGAGTCTCCCCAACAAAGCAAAGAAGCCTAAGATCCAGTTTATCCCCTTTCGTCTTTTGCAGGAAAACAAGCAAGATTTATGCAAAAAGGTATTGGAGCTTGAGCAAAAGATCGGTGAATTGAAGGATGAGAATTTTATCCTCAAGCGTAAGCTAAGGAAGAAAGAAAAACCCTCCACTTCATCACCACCACCACCTCCTTCTTCAACACCAAAAGAGAATTGAGTATCGGGTATGGGCACTCCCCTTGGCTTTCACTAAGCTTGGGGGAGGTGCCCCGGTATCGTATCACCTCCACTATCTTTTGCCTTTACTTTTCTTAGTTCGATTCATGGTTATCTTTTGCTTTAGATGAATAAAAGTTTAGTTCGATCCTTTCTTTTTGAGAGTTTGCTTAGTGATCTATCCTTGTAATCGTGTGCGAGATATATAATAAAGTTTACTTTGAGTTTTGCTTTCTTTACTTTCATGTTTCAATAAGAAGAAAGGAAATAAATGAAAAAGATCATATGCTAATCCTATGGTAAGTAATGACATCACATAAGGAAAGGTATAAGTAGAAAATTTTATTGTAGATTGACAAACATAGCATTAGTCAATGATGCAATTCATGAAAGAATTAATAAGGGAAGAGAAGATTCACATGCAAATACACTATCCTGGAAATCTTTTGTGATTGTGAGTACCCATCAAAATATTATATGCCAAAATTGTTGACGTTGGACAAGGAAGACAACGTAATGATTTATGTTTGTTCATATTCACATAGAAGTTATATTGTCATAGATCCTTCAACATGTGGTGTTTTCCCCCTACCTTTGCTAGCCAAAAATTCTGCACTAAGTAGAGATACTACTTGTGCATCCAAAAACCTTTAAATCCAAATCTTGTTTTGAGAGTCCACCATACCTACCTATGGATTGAGCAAGATCCTTCAAGTAAGTTGTCATCGGTGCAATAAGGCAATAAAAATTGCTTCTAAAAGTGTTAGATCATTTAGTGTAAGAGAAAATTGAGCATTGTATGAACTTGTGATGGCGAAGAATAAAAGTGACAGACTGCATAATAAAGGTTGCCATCATAAGGGGCAATATAACGTGACCTTCTCTTGCAGTAAGGGGTTGAGCATACAAACAAAAAGCGCATGGCAACCTCTGCTGCCCTCTGCGAAGGGCCTATCTTTTACTTTTATGTAATTACTTTCATGCAAGAGTCAAAGTTATTCTCTCTATTCCTTTATATTTTCTCCTTTGGCAATCATCATGTGGTGAGGAAAGATCTAGGCACATATATCCAGTTGAATATGGGTAGCATGAGTTATTATTGTTGACATCACCCTTGAGGTGAATACATTGGGAGGCGAAACTATAAGCCCCTATCTTTCTTTGTGTCCGGTTGAAACATTTTGCTCATGTGTACGCGGTGAGTGTTAGCAATCATAGAAGACTATATGATGGTTGAGTATGTGGACTTGCCTAAAGGCTCCGATACATGACCCTTCCTGAAAAGATGATGAATTGTAGTTGCAAAGTTGACTGAGAACATAGTTTGTTGGTTTCCAATAGAGTTTATGCTTTATACTTCATTGTTGTGATGAATTGTTACTTATTCATGAGAAGTCTATGATAAAAGTTCTATGTTAAAGTTTGTTGCTGTTATAATAATTTACATGATGCTTCTATGTCCGTATTTTGTTTTTATCGACACCTCTCTCTCTAAGCATGTGAACATGTTTTTCGATTTCGGTTTTCGCTTGAGGACAAGCGAGGTCTAAGCTTGGGGGAGTTGATACGTCCATTTTGCATCATGTTTTCCTACTATTATTTATAATATTTTTATGCATAATAATGCTTTTTGGAGTAATTCTAATGCCTTTTCTCTCATAATATGCAAGGTACTCACAAAGAGGGAGAATTCCGGCAGCTGGAAATCTGGACCTGAAAAAGCTACGTCAGGCTACCTATTCTACACAACTCCAAATGAGCTGAAACTTCATGAGGATTTTTTATGGAATAAATGAGAAATATTGGAGTGAATAAGTACCAGAGGGGGCCCACCAGGTGGGCACAACCCACCAGGGCGCGCCAGGGAGCCCAGGCGCGCCCTGGTGGGTTATGCTCTCCTCGGCCCACCTCCGGTGCCCATCTTCTGGTATATAAGTCATTTTGACCTAGAAAAAATAAGTAGAGGACTTTCGGGACGAAGCGCCGCCGTCTCGAGGCAGAACTTGGGGAGGAGCACTTTTGCCCTCCGGCGGAGCGATTCCGCCGGGGGAACTTCCCTCCCGGAGGGGGAAATCATCGTCATCATCATCACCAACAACTCTCCCATCTTGGGGAGGGCAATCTCCTTCAACATCTTCAACAGCACCATCTCCTATCAAACCCTAGTTCATCTCTTGTGTTCAATCTTTGTACCGGAACTATAGATTGGTGCTTGTGGGTGACTAGTAGTGTTGATTACATCTTGTAGTTGATTACTATATGGTTTATTTGGTGGAAGATTATATGTTCAGATCTATTATGCTATTTAATACTCCTCTGATCTTGAGCAGGATTATTATTTGTGAGTAGTTACTTTCGTTCTTGAGGTCACGGGAGAAATCATGTTGCAAGTAATCATGTGAATTTGATATGTGTTCGATATTTTGATGATATGTATGTTGTGATTCCCTTAGTGGTGTCATGTGAACGTCGACTACATGACACTTCACCATATTTGGGCCTAAGGGAATGCATTGTGGAGTAGTTATTAGATGATGGGTTGCGAGAGTGACAGAAGCTTAAACCCTAGTTTATGCGCTATTCCGTAAGGGACCGATTGGATCCAAAAGTTTAATGCTATGGTTAGAATTTATTCTTAATACTTTTCTAGTAGTTGCGGATGCTTGCGAGGGGGTTAATCATAAGTAGGAGGTTTGTTCAAGTAAGAACAACACCTAAGAACCGATCCATCCACATATCAAATTATCAAAGTAGTGAATACGAATCGAACCAACATGATGAAAGTTACTAGATGAAATTCCCGTGTACCCTCAAGAACACTTTGCTTATCATAAGAGACCATTTTGGCCTGTCCTTTGCCTCAAAAGGATTGGGCTACCTTGCTGCAGTTTTGTTACTACTACCGTTACTTGCTCGTTACAAATTATCTTGCTATCAAACTACTCTGTTACTTACAATTTCAGCACTTGCAGACATTACCTTACTGAAAACCACTTGTCATTTCCTTCTGCTCCTCATTGGGTTCGACACTCTTACTTATCGAAAAGGTTACAATTGATCCCATATACTTGTGGGTCATCAACATGGTATAGGCTATGCGATGATATTGGGACTTGGAACTACAATCAATTGAAATTGGAATTTCATCAGAAGTTTTATCCTATGCATCTGGTTCATCATGACCGGAATTATATTTATAATTTTTGGCCTCGTGAAGGAGAAAGAATCTCTCAAGCTTTGGGGAGGCTTAAGTCAATGTTATATTCATGCCCCAATCATGAGCTCTCAACAGAAATTATTATTAAAAAAATTTATGCTCGGCTTTCTCATAATGATCGACCCATGCTCAATACTTCTTGTACTGGTTCTTTTACGAAGGTATATATTGAATTCAAATGGGATTTATTGGAAATAATTAAATGCAACTCTGAAGATTGGGAACCCGATAAAGGTAATGAGTCAGGTATAAACCTTAAGTTTGATTGTGTTAAATCTTTTATGGATACCGATGCTTTTCGTGATTTTAGCACTAAATATGGACTTGACTCTGAGATAGTAGCTTCTTTCTGTGAATCATTTGCTACTCATGTTGATCTCCCTAAGGAGAAGTGGTTTAAATATCATCCTCCCATTGAAGCTAAAGTAGTTTAACCTATTAAAGTTGAAGAAAAAACTATTACTTCTGCTCCTCGTTGGGTTCGACACTCTTACTTATCGAAAGGACTATGATAGATCCCCTATACTTGTGGGTCATCAATGGGTTGGATGAGATTTATCTTGTAATCGAGTTAGTTTTGTTAGGGTTTGATCCCTAGTATCCACTATGTTCTAAGATTGATGTTGCTATGACTTTGCTATGCCTAATGCTTGTCACTAGGGCCCGAGTGCCATGATTTCAGATCTGAACCTATTATGTCTTCATGAATATATATGTGTTCTTGATCCTATCTTGCAAGTTGTAGACACCTATTACGTGTTATGATCCGCATACCCCAAGGTGACAATAATTGGGAGTCTTTCCGGTGATTACCGTAGTTTGAGGAGTTCATGTATTCACTAAGTGCTAATGCTTTGGTCCGGTTCTCTATTAAAATTAGGCCTTAATATCCTTTAGTTTCCATTAGGACCCCGCTGCCACGGGAGGGTAGGACAAAAGGTGTCATGCAAGTTCTTTTCCATAAGCACGTATGACTATATATGGAATACATGCCTACATTATATTGATGAATTGGAGCTAGTTCTGTGTCACCCTAGGTTATAACTGTTGCATGATGAATGCCATCTGACATAATTATCCATCATTGATCCATTGCCTATGAGCTTTTCACATATTGATCTTTGCTACGTTACTTTTTCGTTGCCACTGTTACAATTGCTACAAAATTGTTACTGTTACTTTTGCCACTATTACTGTTACTTCCATACTACTTTGCTACTAAATACTCTGTTGCAGATATTAAGTCTTTTAGGTGTGGTTGAATTGACAATTCAGCTGCTAATACTTGAGAATATTCTTTGGCTCCCCTTGTGTTGAATCAATAAATTTGGGTTGAATACTCTACCCTCGAAAACTATTGCGATCTCCTATACTTGTGGGTTATCAAGACCTTTTTCTGGCGCCGTTGCCGGGGCCATAGCTCTATTCTCTGAGTCACTTGGGATTTATATCTGTTGATTACTATGAGGAATTTGAAAGATACTAGAACCAAGATTTTTCCCTCTACTACGAGGGGAGGTAAGGAACTGCCATCTAGCTCTGCACTTGATTCACCTTCTGTTTTGAGTAAGCTTGCGACACCTATGTGACGCCCCCGGCTCAATCGTGCACTAATCATACACGCAAATGCACACGATCAAGCCTAAGGACTCACGGGAAGATATCACAACACAACTCTAAAACATAAATAAAGTCATACAAGCTTTATATTACAAGCCAGGGGCCTCGAGGGCTCGAATACAAAAGCTCGCATACAAGCGTCAGTGGAAGCATCAGATATCTGAGTACAGATATAAAGGAAAACACAGATAAGCCCTTAGAAGGCAGGGCAAAAGAAAACACTACGATCGAAAGGTGCAGGCTTCCTGCCTGGGACCCTCCGATCCTACTCCTGGTCGTCAGCCAACTCGTAGTAGTAACCACCCTCGGGGTAGTAGTAGCGATCATCGGCGGGGGCAGCTATCTCAGGGGCTCCGTCATCTAGGTCACGACAAACTGATATGGGGAGAAAAGGGAAACAAAGCAACCGTGAGTACTCAGAAGTACTCAGCAAGCAAGGATCTACACTACATATGCAACATTTTCAAAGAGAGGCTGTCTATGTGGACTGGGCTGCAGAAATGCCAGAATAGAGAGAAGGCCTAGTCCTATCGAAGACTAGCATCTTCAGTGGTCTTGTAGCAATAGAAGAGAGTAGAACAGTACAATATAATGTAGCAGTAATGATATCAACCTCACCCAGAGATCCTTTCTCAACTCCCTGCGAGAAAGCAATCCCAGAGCCATACAGTCATCAACCTCGTCCGGAGATCCCTTCTCGACTCCCTGCGAGAAGCAATCCCAGAGCCATAGTATCCAAGTATCCAGTTCTAATTGTATCAATCAGGATACAACTCCGAGTGTCCTTTACCGTAGGACCAGCTATCGATAGAAGTTTTCTTCCCTGCAGGGGTGCACCAACTTACCCAACACGCTTGATTAACTCCGCCCGGACACACTTTCTGGGTCCTGCCCGGCCTCGGCCAAACGACACACCGCAACCCTACCTATAGCTCAGCAGAGAGGTCCCGGCTGGTCTACATCCTAAGCGCAAGGGGGTCTTGGCCATCGCCCCTCGCCCTCCGGGTCGTTGCACACAGGGTGGATACCAGCATCGCCTCGGGTGGCCGACACGATCCGACCGTGCCGCCATGCTGAACTGGACGTCTGACGGAGCTTTCGGCTGATGCATACGATGCAGAACGCCCATACTATGCCCACGTGATGGTTAGTGCTATCAGGCCAGAGGCCTGCTCGGATCAAATATCCAAATCGTTAGTACCTTGGGCTTGCGGTAACGAACAGAGACTCACGAAAGATGTGACCCCGTCGCCTCGTCTCGAGGACTTGCGGCAAGGGCCAAGAATGCCCGGCCACGCCTCGTATTCTCACTCGGGCACCATACAGGCAACCCGTCTTCACATCACACGTGGGTACCCCTCAGGGTCGACCCGCCTTTCCAAGTAACAATAGTACAGTCCAAGTATCCGTGTGTCCATAACATCAGGGGAATCCGAGGTATCACCCTCGTTGGATTCCTAATCGATGTATCCATCAAGGTGAACTCGGAGGAATCACCCTCGCTGGGTTCACACTTGAGGTGTTGTACGACGGCGTCGTTATCGGAAGCGGTGAAGGAGGAATCACCCTCGATGACCACGACCAAATAGCTACTCTACAAAGTTAACATCAGAACTGCTACAAGAGGTTCCACCCTCGGCACTTGATAGTAACGCTGCAGTGTCGTTACAACTAAGGGGTGGTGATGTGCGGTGTTGGGGCCTGGTCTTCAATCCCATTGGTCGGGTCTTCTGATCATCCAGCTGGGCAGTCGGGACTAGTGGGGTCACTGATAGGTCTCTACCCAACATATACTAAGCAGTCTAGGTTATGCAGGTAATTATCAACAGCAGGTTACAATAAACAGGCTATGCATCAGGATAGGTAAAGCAGCAGCAACAGCAATTCTAATGCAAGCATGAGAAAATAGAATGGGCGATATCGGTATGCTCAAGGGGGGGGGGGCTTGCCTGGTTGCTCAGCGGCAAGGGCAAGGTCGTCAGAAGTGTAGCCAATCACCAGAGTTGCGTCGGTACCAGGAACTGCATCGGGGTCTAACGAGAGAGAAGAGGGGGAGGAAACAGTATAAATACACAGCAACAGGAGCAACACAGAGCAGGCTACGCTAACGTGCAGTGCAGGGTTGCCTGAAGATATGTCTAAGTCAATTAGTTATTTTAGGAATTTGCTTGGATTTATTTTATTAGAGTCACACACTATTCATATATCTGAAACAGGCAAAAAGTTGCATGTTCAGTCAATTAGAGGCATCTAACAGGTATGTAGGTAGCGTAATCGGATTCGTCTCATTTTTCTAATCGTTTTTCATATATAAATTATTTTCATCGGAGTTACGGATTATTTAATATGATTTTCTAAAGTTTTATTCATTTTCTGAATTATTTAAATTACTAAATTCGCAGAAATCGATTTATGACGTCAGGCTTATGTCATCATTACGTCAGTGGTCAGCGGACCAGCTGACCGGTCAACGGGGCCCCTGGGGGTCCCACTGGCAATGACTGGGCGTTGCCCAATCAGCATTTGACTGGGTCAACGGGACCCAGGGGGCCCAGTGGCAGCGGCTGTGGGGAGGTCCACGTGGACATCCACGTCAGCGTCGCCGGCAACGGCGCCGGAGATGGCTCCGGCGACCATATTTAGCGGCGGCGCGCTCGGGAATGGCCGAAAATCGGCTACGGTTGGCCAAATCAAACGCCGCGACCCACATTCGATCGCCAGCGCACGCGCGCATCCACCAGGGTGGTAAACGAAGGCCGGGACAAACCGCAATGACGGCGGCATCCATTCTAGCAGCGGCCGGAATACGGTAAGCTCGGGGTCGAGCCCAGGGGCTCGCCCAAGATGAACTACTGTGCATACGCGATGCTTGGGCTCTCCGGAAACACGGCGGAGGCGACGGCTTAGCACAGGGTGGACGAGGGCGTGAGCCACGAGCTCCAAGGCGGAAACAGGAGCACGACAATGGCGACAGCTAGCTACGGCTCGTGCTCGTGCAAGATGGAGGAAGGGGAGGATGTGGAGCTCATAGCGAACATGTAGGGAAAGGCAGCGAGCTCGGGGAGAAGCTGGTCATCGCAGATCGGCGGCGAGCAGGAGGGGATCCCGTCGGGGAAGAATGGCAATGGCGACGGCTTGGCGGCGTCCCGACTCGATCCGGTGGTGGTGAGTGATGCAGAAGAGCACGGTGGTCCTCCCGGGCATCAGCAAGAGGTGCGGGGAGGCCGGTGGCCGCGCAGGCGAGCTGCGGCGGTGACGGCGCATTCGGGCGACGGTCGGGGAGGAAGGGGGCAAGGCGATGGAGAGCAAGGAGGGGTGGCTGGGGTGTCCAGAGGGTCGAGGGGGGGCCTTAACCGACCAGGGACAGGCGCAGCGACACGCTGACATGCGGGAGAAGGGGGGGGGGGGGGGGGCGGCGCGGCGAGCTCTGCAGAGGCGACAGCGGCGAGCGCGGGTGAACAGGGAGGAAGGAGGGGACAGGCGCTGGGAGTGGGCTGGGCCGCACTGTAGACTGGAGCCCAGCCACTGCAGGCCTTTTCTTTTTATTTTATTTTCTGTTTCTGATTTTTGTTTTCTCTTTTGTTTTCTGTGTTTTCCTTTTTCTTTTCTGTTTTGTATTTTATTTTTAATTCAAATGACTTTTGTATTTTATGGCACTTGCCCATATAACATCATTGCAATATCCAACCCTGGTATAAAATGGTTTTGGGGCCAAATGTTTTCATATGGATTTTATTTAAATAAAAAGGTATCAACCAACTCTGTTTCCCTATTGTTAGAGTCACTTAGTTAATCTATTAATTGTTGATTACAATTTTAGAGTAGCCTCTGGAATATTTTCTATTTATTGAACATTTTAGTTTCTGGGTTTGGGCAACTTTTATTTTCACTTTAAGTTTGAATTTCCATTTGAGTTTGAATTTGAAAAGGGATTTATTACTAAAGTTGATTAAGCACTGTTGATCATGATGACATGGCATTATCAAAAGTGGGATTACTGTACCTTAATACATGGGGTGTTACAAATCTCCTCCACTAACAAGAATTCTCGTCCCGAGAATTAAGAGGTAGAAGGAAAAAGTTCGGGGTATTCCGCACGAAGATTATCCTCGCGTTCCCAAGTGGCTTCATCTTCAGAATGATTTGACCACTGCACTTTGAGGAACTTGGTAACCTTCTGACGGGTTCGACGTTCAGATTCATCGAGGATGCGGATCGAATGCTCCTTATAAGATAGATCATCTTGCAATTCGAGCATCTCGTGATCCACAGCTCGGTGCGGAGATTCCTTGAAGTATTGACGAAGTTGCGACACATGGAAGACATCGTGGATATGAGAGAATTGCGGCGGCAACTCCAATTTATATGCCACCTGACCACGTCTAGCAACAATGCGGAAATGACCAATGTAGCGCGGAGCTAGCTTGCCCTTGATTCCAAAACGGTGAGTGCCCTTCATAGGGGTGACATGTAGATAAGCTTGATCACTGGGTTGATAAGTCAAACCCCATTGTTTGCGATCATAGTTGCTCTTCTGACGGTCCTGAGCCGCCTTGAGATTTTCTCGAACGATACGGACTTGTTCTTCGGCGTGTTGGATAATATCCGGACCCATGAGCGGTCGTTCCCCAGTTTCTGACCAATTCAGAGGGGTTTGACACTTACGTCCATAGAGTACTTCGAAGGGGGCCATCTTCAAACTGGCTTGATAGCTGTTGTTGTAAGAGAATTCGGCATATGGAAGAGATTCTTCCCACTTCTTACCGAAAGAAATAACACAAGCCCGAAGCATGTCTTCAAGTACTTGATTGACTCGCTCGACTTGGCCTTGGGATTGGGGGTGATAAGCTGAACTCCAGGTAATATGAGTTCCCATAGCTGTTTGGAAACTTTCCCAGAATTTGGAAGTGAAAAGACCGCCACAGTCCAAACTAATCTCCTTCGGAATACTGTGGAGTGAAACAATTCTGGAGATATACAACTCTGCTAACTGGCTAGCAGTGATAGTCTCTTTGACAGGCAGAAAGTGTGCAACTTTAGAAAGTTGATCGACGACTACAAGAATAGCATCATGACCCTTCTGTGACCTGGGAAGTCCTATAATGAAATCCATCTGAACCTTATCCCATTTCCATAAAAGAATAGGTAACGGTTGCAGAATTCCAGCTGGTTTCTGATGTTCTGCTTTAACGCGACGACACACATCACATTCAGCAACATAACGAGCAATGTCCTGCTTCATTCTAGACCACTAGTACCTTTGACGGAGATCACGATACATCTTGGTGCTACCCGGATGAATAGACAGCGGTGTATCATGTGCCTCCTTCATGACCTTATCAGTCATAAGCTCGAAGCGAGGTACCACAATGCGGTCTCTGAAATACAAGGTGCCATCTTCAGACAGCGAGAAATCCCTGTACTTTTCAAGGTGAAGATTTTTCTTCATCAGGTCAACTTTAGCATCTTTAGCTTGCGCATTCTTAACAGCTTTCTCGAGATCTGGTTGTATCACAAGGTTATTAAGAGAACCCTGTGGGACAATACGGAGATTCAGCTTGCGCAGTTCTTCAAAAAGACGAGGTTGAGCTCGCCTAACCATGAGGTTGTCGCAATAGGACTTGCGGCTTAAGGCATCAGCCATCACGTTAGCCTTGCCAGGGGTATAAGAAATACCCAAATCATAGTCCGCAATGGCCTCCATCCATCTTTGCTGACGGAGGTTTAGAGATGGCTGAGTGAACAAGTACTTCAGACTTTTATGATCCGTGTAGATCTCGCAACGATTACCGAGAAGGTAATGTTGCCACAACTGCAGTGCATAGATGACAGCAGCTAGTTCTAAATCATGTACCGGATAATTCTCTTCATGTGGGCGCAACTGACGAGAGCCATAAGCAATCACTTTACGCTCTTGCATTAGGATACAGCCTAATCCTTCACGGAATGCGTCACAGTAAATCACAAAATCTTTGCGAGAATCTGGAGGAGCAAGTACTAGGGTAGATGTCAGCTTGTCTTTGAGTGTTTGAAAACTTTCCTGACATTTTTCTGTCCATTCAAATTTAATGCCCTTGTGAAGCAGATCAGTCAAAGGCTTAGCAATCTTAGAAAAGTTCTCGACAAATCGACGGCAATAGCTTGCAAGGCCAAGAAAACTTCTCACTTGCTTGATGTTCTTCGGAGGTGTCCAGTCAAGAATAGCCTGAACTCGTTCTGGGTTAACAGCAATTCCATCCATGGAAATCACATGACCAAGGTAAGTTACTTCAGAAAGCCAGAATTCACATTTGGAGTATTTGGCATACAACTGGTGTTCTCGGAGTCTTTCCAGTACAAGACGGAGGTGTTCGGCATGCTCTTCTTTATTCTTTGAGTAAACCAGAATATCATCTAGATATACCACGACGAACTTGTCGAGGTAATCCATGAAGATGTAATTCATCAATTGGGAGAATGTGGCTGGAGCATTTGTTAAGCCAAAAGACATTACAGTGTACTCATAAGAGCCATAGCGAGTAACAAATGCAGTCTTCGGAATATCCTCTTCACGAACACGGATCTGATGATAACCCAACCTCAAGTCGAGTTTAGAAAACACCGATGATCCAGCAAGTTGATCATACAAATCATTGATCCGAGGAAGCGGATATTTATTCTGAATTGTGGCTTGGTTAATGGGCCGATAATCCTGAACCAATCAGTTAGTTCCATCCTTCTTCTTAACGAAGAGTGATGGTGCTCCCCAAGTAGAGGAACTGGGGCGGATGAAACCTTTCTTAAGTGACGTGTCGATTTCTTCCTTCAGCTCGAGAAGATGATGCGGAGGCATCTTATAAGGATGCTTCGCAATAGGAGTTGTGCCTGGCTTCAGGTCGATGACAAATTCGACAGCTCTAGCAGGGGGTATTCCTGGAAGTTCTTCTGGAAAGATGTTTTGGAAATCACGAACAACTGGAACGTTCTCGATGCCTTTAAGAGGTGAAGCATCCTATATGCGGCATTTACCTGCCGTTCCAAGTAAATTTGCATGTGCCAAACTCTAAACCTTCAAATAATAATCTGTTTTGTATGCCCGAATCGCTCATGTAGCGACTGGGGGCTGTCAGTATCTTCCATGCTAGGTGGGTTATTCTCACGATGAGTGGACTCCGCTTGTCATTCACGAGAAAATGGCTGGTAATCGGGATGCCCAGTCCCATGCTCAAATCAAATCAAATTATAATTGCAAACAAAACTCCCCCAGGATTGTTGTTAGTTGGACGGTACCCGTTGTTTCGGACCAGCCGTGGAATGTGCTTGTTGGTGGTGGGGGAGTATAAACTTTACCATTCTGTTTGGGAACCGCCTATAATGTATGTAGCATGGAAGATACCGAGATCTCTTGGTCGTTATGTTGACAATGAAAGCATACCGCTCAAAATTATATTCATCTCTGTTTCAAAAAGCTCGAGCTCTGGCACCTCTGCAAATCCCTGCTTCCCTCTATGAAGGGCCCATCTATTTACTTTTATGCTGAGTAATCATCCTCTTATAAAAAGCACCAGTTAGAGAGCACCACTATCATTTGTATGCGTTGTTATTAATTAATATTGAGTATGACTGTGACCATGAATTATAATGTCTAGTCAGTCCTTGATCTTCAGGGGTGCTCTGCATTTATGTTTTGCGGTCTCAGAAAGGGCTAGCGAGATACCATTCTGTTATATCATATCATGAATGTTTTGAAAAAGAGTTATCATCCGAGATTTATTATTATTGCTCGTTAGTTGATTATGCCATTGGTATGAGTAAATGTGAGACCTAAATGTTATTGTGAATATGGTTAGTTTATAATCTTTGCTGAAAACTTGAATGCTGGCTTTACATATTTGCAACAACAAGATCAAACAGAGTTTGTAAAAGTTCTTTATCACTTTCAGTTTATCAACTGAATTGCTTGAGGACAAGCAATGGGTTAAGCTTGGGGGAGTTGATACGTCTCCATCGTATCTACTTTTCCAAACTCTTTTGCCCTTGTTTTGGTCTCTAATTTGCATGATTTGAATGGAACTAACCCGGACTGACGCTGTTTTCAGCAGAATTGCCTTGGTGTTATTTTTGTGCGGAAATAAAAGTTCTTGGAATGACCTGAAACTTCACAGAGAATATTTTTGGAATAAATAAAAAATATTGGCGAATGAATCAACAGAGGGGGACCCACCTGCTGTCCACAAGGGTGCAGGGCGCGCCCACCCCCCTAGGGCGCGCCCCCTGCCTTGTAGGTCCCCTGGACCTCCACCGACCTCAACTCCAACTCCATATATTCACGTTCGGAGAGAAAAAAATCAAAGAGAAGGATTCATCATGTTTTACGATACGGAGCCGCCGTCACCTCCTGTTCTTCATCGGGAGGCCAGATCTGGAGTCCGTTCGGGGCTCCGGAGAGGGGAAATCGTCGCCATCATCATCACCAACCTTCCTCCATCACCAATTTCATGATGCTCACCGCCGTGCGTGAGTAATTCCATCGTAGCCTTGCTGGACGGTGATGGGTTGGATGAGATTTATCATGTAATCGAGTTAGTTTTGTTAGGGTTTGATCCCTAGTATCCACTATGTTCTAAGATTGATGTTGCTATGACTTTGCTATGCCTAATGCTTGTCACTAGAGCCCGAGTGCCATGATTTCAGATCTGAACCTATTATGTCTTCATGAATATATACGTGTTCTTGATCCTATCTTGCAAGTTGTAGACACCTATTACGTGTTATGATCCGCATACCCCAAGGTGACAATAATTGGGATTTTTTCCGGTGATTACCGTAGTTTGAGAAGTTCATGTATTCACTAAGTGCTAATGCTTTGGTCCGGTTCTCTATTAAAAGGAGGCCTTAATATCCATTAGTTTCCATTAGGACCCTGCTGCCACGGGAGGGTAGGACAAAAGATGTCATGCAAGTTCTTTTCCATAAGCACGTATGACTATATACGGAATACATGCCTACATTATATTGATGAATTGGAGCTAGTTCTGTGTCACCCTAGGTTATAACTATTACATGATGAATGCCATCCGACATAATTATCCATCATTGATCCATTGCCTACAAGCTTTTCACATATTGATCTTTGCTACGTTACTATTCCGTTGCCACTGTTACAATTGCTACAAAACTGTTACTGTTACTTTTGCCACTGTTACCGTTACTTCCATACTACTTTGCTACTAAATACTCTGTTGCAGATATTAAGTCTTTCAGGTGTGGTTGAATTGACAACTCAGCTGCTAATACTTGAGAATATTCTTTGGCTCCCCTTGTGCCGAATCAATAAATTTGGGTTGAATACTCTACCCTCGAAAACTATTGCGATCCCCTATACTTGTGGGTTATCTGTTTTTCTTGCAATGGAAGAGGTGCTTAGCTTTGGGTTCAATCTTGCGGTGTCCTCACCCAGTGACATAGTAGGGGTAGCGAGGCACGTATTGTATTGTTGCCATCGAGGATAAAAAGATGGGGTTTACATCATATTGCTTGAGTTTATTCCTCTACATCATGTCATCTTACTTAAGGCGTTAGTCCGTTCTTTATTAACTTAATACTCTAGATGCATGCTGGATAGCGGTCAATGTGTGGAGTAATAGTAGTAGATGCAGGCAGGAGTCGGTCTACTTGACACGGACGTGATGCCTATATGCATAATCATTGCCTTGGATATCGTCATAACATTGCGCTTTTCTATCAATTGCTCGACAGTAATTTGTTCACCCACCGTATTATTTGCCTTCAAGAGAGAAGCCTCTAGTGAAACCTATGGCCCCCGGGTCTATTTTCCATCAGACTTGTTTCCGATCTACTATTTTGCAATCTTTTATTTTCAGATCTATAAACCAAAAAACCCAAAAATATTTAGTTATCTTTTATTCAGTTTTATCTATCTCTATCAGATCTCACCTTTGCAAGTGACAGTGAAGGGATTGACAACCCCTTTATCGCTTTGGGTGCAAGTGTTTGATTGTTTGTGTAGGTGCATCTATTGGGGACTTGCTCCGTTTCTCCTACTAGATTGATACCTTTGTTCTTAACTGAGGGAAATACTTATCTCTACTGTGCTGCATCACCCTTTCCTCTTCAAGGGAAAAACCAACGCAAGCTCAAGAAGTAGCAGGAAGAATTTTTCGCGCCGTTGCCGGGGAGATCTACGTCAAACCTACCAAGTACCCATCATAAACTCTCATCTCTTGCATTACATTATTTGCCATTTGCCTCTCGTTCTCCTTCGTAATTTTTATGTGGGAGTTACTCCTTGGAATAGATATGTTCTAGATACCATTACTGGGGGGAATTTTTTGGGAAGCCACACCGCAGATGCTTATAATGCTATGATAGATTTGGTAGGCTCACCACCCCTTATGATTAATGAAACTGTTTTGACTTTAGAACATGTGATGCAAAGACTTGATATTATTGAGAATAAAGTTGCTACCATAGAGATCATTGAAAACTTGGATAAAAAGATTCATAATCATATCACTCAATATGGATCTAAGGTAGGAGTCACTTTAAAGAATTTAAAGGAAAAGAACCCATAGTTAATGAAAAGATAGATCAAGATTCTACTAGAATTGGCAAGCTAGAAGATATTATTACCAACGTGGGTTCCACTTTTGCTTCTGTTAAAACTACTCCCAATTTTCCTCCTACAGAAGCTGCCAAGTTTATTTATGTTCCTAAGAATAAAGGTGAAACTTGTAGTAAGGAAAACGAGGATCTTAAGATGATAAGTGTTCACCCTAATTTTGTCAACATTATTAAGGAACCGATTGCTATGACTGAATTCCTTGATTTCTTGCCTAGGAGTGTGATTATTTATAAAACTGAAGAAACTCCTAGGGTTTATAAGTGTGCAATCGAAGAGTTGCATGCCCAAGATGACGATACCTAGATCTATTGCGTTATGCCTAGCTAGGGGCGTTAAACAATAGCGCTTGTTGGGAGGCAACCCAATTTTGTTTTTATGTTTTTTGTTTTGCTCCAGTTTTTGAATAAAATACACATTATTACCTCTGTAGTAATTGTGTTTTGGTGTTTTAATTAGTGTTTGTGCCAAGTAAGACCTTTGGGATGGCTTACGGTGATAGTTGATTTGATCTTGCGGAAAAACAGAAACTTTTGCGTCCAGTCACAGAATTGTTTAAATTCACTGGAGCCTGAAAAAACCCTGAATTTTTTACAAAAGTTTTATATACAAATTACCGATTCTTTACTAATTTTTACGAATTTTTGGAGTTAAATAAGTATTAGAACAATTCAGATCTTTGCAGACTGTTCTGTTTTTGACAGATTCTGTTTTCTATGTGTTGTTTGCTTATTTTGATGAATCCATGGGTAGTATCGGGGGGTATGAACCATGGAAAAGTTGGAATACATTAGATATTACACCAATATAAATAAATAATGAGTTCACAACAGTACCAAAAGTGGTGATTTATTTTCTTATACTAACGGATCTCATGAGTTTTCTGTTGAGTTTTGTGTTGTGAAGTTTTCAAGTTTTGGGTAAAGATTTGATGGACTATGGAATAAGGAGTGGCAAGAGCATAAGCTTGGGGATGCCCAAGTCACCCCAAGGTAATATTCAAGGACAACCAAGAGCCTAAACTTGGGGATGCCCCGGATGGCATCCCCTCTTTCGTCTTTGTCTATCGGTAAATTTACTTGAGACTATATTTTTATTCACCACATGATATGTGTTTTGCTTGGTGTGTCTTGTATGATTTGAGTCTTTGCTTTTAGTTTGCCACAACTATCCTTGCTGTACACACCTTTTGAGAGGGACACGCTTAAATCGTGAATTTATTAGAATACTCTATGTGCTTCACTTATATTTTTTGAGCCAGGCAATTTTGCTCTAGTGCTTCACTTATATCTTTTTAGAGCACGGCAGTGGCTTTATTTTATAGAAATTGTTGAACTCTCTTGCTTCACTTATATTATTTTGAGAGTCTCTCTAAACAGCATGGTAATTTTCTTTAGTTATGAATTTAGTCCTAATATGATGGGCATCCAAGAAAGATATAATAAAAACTTTCATATAAAGTGCATTGAATACTATGTGAAGTTTGATTCCTTATGATTGTTTTGAGATATAAAGATGGTGATATTAGAGTCATGCTAGTGAGTAATTGTGGATTGGTAGAAATACTTGTGTTAAAGTTTGTGATTCCCGTAGCATGCACGTATGGTGAACTGTTATGTGATGAAGTCGGAGCATGATTTATTTATTGATTGTCTTCCTTATGAGTGGCGGTCGGGGACGAGCGATGGTCTTTTCCTACCAATCTATCCCCCTAGGAGCATGCGTCTAATACTTTGTTTCGATAGCTAATAGACTTTTGCAATAAGTATGTGAGTTCTTTATGACTAATGTTGAGTCCATGGATTATACGCACTCTCACCCTTCCACCATTGCTAGCCTCTCTAGTATTGCCCAACTTTCGCCGGTGCATCACACCCACCATATACCTTCCTCAAAACAGCCACCATACCTACCTATTATGGCATTTCCATAGCCATTCCAAGATATATTGCCATGCAACTTCCCCTTTCCGTTTATTATGACACGCTTCATCATTGTCATATTGTTTTGCATGATCATGTAGTTGACATCGTATTTGTGGCAAGGCCACCATTCATATTTTTTATACATGTCACTCTTGAGTCATTGCACATCCCGGTACACTACCGGAGGCATTCATATAGAGTCATATTTTGTTCTAAGTATCGAGTTGTAATTCTTGAGTTGTAAGTAAATAAAAGTGTGATGATCATCATTTTTAGAGCATTGTCCCATGTGAGGAAAGGATGATGGAGGCTATGATCCCCCCACAAGTCGGGATGAGACTCCAGACGAAAAATAAAATAAAAAAGAGAAAAAAATAGGCTAAAGAGCCCAAAATAAAAAAAATGAGAGAAAAGAGAGAAGGGGCAATGTTACTATCCTTTTTCCACACTTGTGCTTCAAAGTAGCACCATGATCTTCATGATAGAGAGTCTCCTATGTTGTCACTTTCATATACTAGTGGGAAATTTTCATTATAGAACTTGGCTTGTATATTCCAATGACGGGCTTCCTCAAATTGCCCTAGGTCTTCGTGAGCAAGCGAGTTGGATGCACACCCACTTAGTTTCTTTTTGAGCTTTCATACACTTATAGCTCTAGTGCATCCGTTGCATGACAATCCCTACTCACTCACATTGATATCTATTGATGGGCATCTCCATAGCCCGTTGATACGCCTAGTTGATGTGAGACTATCTCCTTCTTTTTGTCTTCTCCACAACCACCATATTCTATTCCACCAATAGTGCTATATCCATGGCTCACGCTCATGTATTGTGTGAAAGTTGAAAAAGTTTGAGAACATCAAAAGTATGAAACAATTGCTTGGCTTGTCATCGGGGTTGTGCATGATTTAATACTTTGTGTGATGAAGATGGAGCATAGCCAGACTATATGATTTTGTAGGGATAACTTTCTTTGGCCATGTTATTTTGAGAAGACATGATTGCTTTATTAGTATGCTTGAAGTATTATTGTTTTTATGTCAATATTAAACTTTTATTTTGAATCTTATGGATCTGAATATTCATGCCACAATAAAGAAAATTACATGGATAAATATGTTAGGTAGCATTCCACATCAAAAATTCGGTTTTTATCATTTACCTACTCGAGGACGAGCAGGAATTAAGTGTAAAACCCCTATGTAACCTAGCACTGTGCTCTCATGATTAACATGCCAATTCATCTTCATTTGCAATGCTTCATCACAGTGGTTACACTAATCAATTCCAATTTCTCTCTGAAATAAATTCAAATTCAAGTGCAAAATAAAGTTGCTCAAAGTTTGTTGGAAAAATGTTCACCTTCTAGCAAATATTCCAAAACAAAGGTTGTTAAGGAATACAACATCATCATCAAGTCAAAGTGGGCCTAAGCATTTTAAAACAGTGCCAAAACAACACTTTAAATGCCATATTCATTTTTGAAAAATTCAATAGTATTCCAAAACTCCTCTAACTTTTTGGGGCAGTGCATAATATTCCATTGTAATTGTGTGACCAAGTTTCACATTTTTAGAAAATCATTTGGTGGCTCCAAATATTGCAAGACCCTCTCTGAAAAAGAAAAGCAGAAACTAAAAAAGAAAAAAGGAAAAAGGCCACTATGCACTGGCCCTAAGTGCACAGTGCCTGAGGCCGGACCATCTCTCTCTCCTCCCGCTCTCTCTCCTGTGCGTGTCGCCACGCCGTTGCCGCGCTGGCGAGCACCGGTCTCGTCCACTCCCCCCGGACCTCCTCGTCCATTCGGCCCCTTCCTCCCTCGCTCTCCCCATCGTTCCCTACCGCAACCGAGCGCCGCCACGACCTCGCCGCCATAGTACTCGCGGCCACAGCCACCGCCTCACCTTGCCGACCTGTCCATCATCTCCGCCGTCCATGACTACGTCGACCACGCCCTCGAACGGAAGCCGGGGAGCTCTGCATCACCTAGATCAAGCCGCCCGCCTCTGCCTCTGCTTCGGCGATCTCCTTTGACTCCGGCGACGCCCGCTGCTGCTACTAACCTTCCAGGGGCTTTACGTAGCCACACGGTGAGCCTCGCCTCTCTCCCCTTCGTCTTTCCATCGATGCCGCGCCCGTAGTTGCCGTTCCCCACCTGCCCGAGCTCGCCGCCGCAATAGCTCATCGCCGGCCACGTTCCGGTGACCTAACGCCCGTGCAAGCATGTCCGTCAAGTTCGCACGTGCGAGTAGATCGTCTCCATAGTTTTAGCTCAAGCTGTCGCACGCTGTAATGCCTTGTTCACTGGCACCCGAGCTCCGGTGTCCGCTCCGCCGCTCGCCGCCGTAGTTTCAGGCCGTTTCCGGCCAAACCACCGCCGCAGTTCGACGCACGAGCGTGTGCCCATTCGAACGCGAGTAGCCGCGCGCAAAACGGCCTTCTGTGGCGTTTTTCCGACGCGCTCCGGCGATCTGCCGCCGCGAAAATGGTCGCCGGCGCAACTCCGGCGCCGGCGCTGACCTGGCAGGCATGGGGTCCACACCAGTGAGACTGCCAATGGGTCCCCTGGCCCCATTTGACTCCGTTAACCGTGGTCAACTGCGTGCACTGTTCACTATAGAGGCTGACATGTGGGGCCCGTTGACTTGATTAGTGTTAAACAGCTAATTAGTTTTCTGTTAATTAGATACAAACACTGACAGTAGGCCCCACTAGCAGCTTAATTAGTCTAACTAATTAGTTTAGCCTCTGGGTCACTGACAGGTGGGCCCCACCTATGAGTTTGACCCAGTCAGCTGGTCAGACGACTGCTGACGTCACGCTGACGTAGTAATTCTTTTATGATAATTTAGATAATTCCAGAAAATGCCTAAAATCTTTGAAAATTCGTAGAATTTAAACCATAGCTCGGATCGAAAAACTTTATACATGAAAGTTGCTCAGAACGACGTGACGAATCCGACCGTGCCATTTGTTTCCATGTCAGGACCCTCTACGGAGGTGAACCTGCAACTTTTCGACCATTTCTGATAGATGAATAGTGCATATACACCGGTTAATAATTCCAACTTAAATCCTAAAATAACTAAAATGATTTAGACATGTCTTTAGGCAACCCTGCACTGCATGTTAGCATAGCATACTCTGTGTTGCCTATGTTTGCTGTGTATTTATTTGTTTCCTCCCCCTCTTCTCTCTCGGTAGACCCCGACACCGACATAGTCCTCGAGGCCGACGCAGCTCCGGAGACCGACTACACCGTTGACGACCCCGCCTTTGCCGCCGAGCAACCAGGCAAGCACCCCCCCTTGAGCATACCTATATCGCCTATTCTCTTCTTTCTTGTGCTTGCATTAGAATTGCTGCTACTGCTTTACCTATTCTGATGCATAGCCTGTTTATTGTAACCAGCTATTGATACCTTACCTGCTTATCCTAAACTGCTTAGTATAGGCTGGATAGAGACCCCAGTGACCCCACTTGTCCCGGTTGCCCCGCTGGATTATCGGAATACTCGACAACCAGGCCCTGGCACCGCACATCACCCCCTGGTTGTACGACACTGCAACGTTACTATCGAGTGCCGAGGGTGATACCTCGTTCAGCACTTTTGATATTAACTCTGTAGAGTAGCTATTCGGTCGTGGTCATCGAGGGTGATTCCTCCTTCGCCACTTCCGATAATGACGCTGTCGTGCAACACCTCAAGTGTGAACTTTGAGGGTGATTCCTCCTAAGTTCACCTTGACGATTACATCATGTGGGATCCGTTGAGGGTGATTCCTCAGGTTTTCCCCCTGGTGTTTGGACACACAGTTACTATGACTTTGACCATGAACCATGATAAAGTCGGGTCGGCCCTGAGGGGTACCCGCGCGAGCATGTGATGCGATTGATGTGTAGTCGGGTGACCAAAGAGAGTACCCGCGAGATAATTACGAGGAGTAGCCGGGCATTCTTAGCCCTTGCCGCAAGTCCTCGAGATGGGGCGACGGGGTCACATCGATCATGAGTCTCTGCTCGTTATCGCGCGCTCCTAATTCACTAACGGTTTGGATATTTGATCTGAGTGGGCCTCTGGCCCGATAGCACTAACCATCACGTGGGAACAGTTATGGGCACTCTGCGTCGTATGCATCAGCCGAAGCTTAATGGACGTCAGCGATTGAGCGGCGCGCGCCGAGTTGGACCGCGTAAAGCAACCGCCTTGATAGTGTGGGTTGCCAGGTCTGCTCTCGGCCGTGAACGTAACGTGTAGGAGTTCCCGGGGCGATGGCCCAAGAACCCTGGGGGCATAGGTTTATTCCGGCGTGCTCACCTCTCTGTTAAGCCTAGGTCGGGTTGCGGCGTATTGTTTGGCCGAGGCCGGGCATGACCCAGAAAAGTGTGTCCGGCCGGAGTTAATCGAGCGTGGTGGGTAACTTGGTGCACCCCTGCAGGGAAGAACTAATCTATGCATAGCCGGATCCTCGGTAACGGACGCTCGGAGTTGTATCCCGATTGATACAACTAGAACTGGATACTTGAGATGAGATATGGATAGTAGGGCTCTGAGATTGCTTTCTCGCAGGGAGTCGAGAAAGGATCTCTGGCCGAGGTTGATACTTAATACTTCTACTACCTTATACTGTACTAATCTACACTCTTCTAATGCTGCAAGACCGCTGAAGATGCTAGTCTTCGATAGGACTAGGCCATCTCTCTATTCTGGCATTTCTGCAGCCCAGTCCACATATACAGCCTTTCTTTGATAATGTTGCATATGTAGTGTAGATCCTTGCTTGCTGAGTACTTCAGATGAGTACTCACGGTTACTTTGCTAACTCTTTTCCCCCATATACTTTTGATGCGACTAGATGATGGAGCCCCGGAGACAGCTGCCCCCGCCGACGACTACTACTACCACCCCGAGGGTGGTTACTACTACGAGCTTGCCGACGACCAGGAGTAGGATCGGATGGTCCCAGGCAGGAGGCCTGCGCCTTTTCGATCGTAGTGTTTCTTTTGCCCTACCTTCTTAAGGCTTATCTGTGTTTTCTTTTTATATCTGTACTCAGATAATTGATGCTTCTGCTGACGCTTGTATGCGAGCTTTTGTATTCGAGCCCTCGAGGCCCCTGGCTTGTAATATAAAGCTTGTATGACTTTATTTATGTTTTAGAGTTGTGTTGTGATATCTTCAAGTGAGTCCTTAGGCTTGATTGTGCGCATTTGCGTGTATGATTAGTGCACGATTAAGCCAGGGGCGTCACATTAAGTTTGGGGATGCTTGATACGTCTCCAACGTATCTATAATATTTGATTGTTTTATGCTATTATATTATCTGTTTTGGATGTTTTATATGCATTAATATGCTATTTTATATTATTTATGGGACTAACTTATTAACCTAGAGCCCAGTGCCAATTTTTTTCCCTTGTTTTAGAGTTTTGCAGAAAAGGAATATCAAACAGAGTCGAAACGGAATAAAACTTTCGCGATGATTTTTCTTGGACCAGAAGACACCCAGAAGACTTGGAGTCCACGCTAGAAGACCCACGGGGCGCGCCCCCCTACCTTGTGGCCCCCTCGGGAGTCCCCTGACCTACTTCTTCTTCCTATATATTCACATATATTTCCAAACCATCAGAGAGAGCCACGAAAATACTTTTCCACCGCCGCAACCTTCTTTTCCCATGAGATCCCATCTTGGGGTCTTTTTCGGTATCCTGCCGGAGGGGGATTCGATCACGGAGGGCATCTACATCAACCCTATTGCCCTTCTGATGAAGCATGAGTAGTTTACCACAGACCTACGGGTCCATAGCTAGTAGCTAGATGGCTTCTTCTCTCTCTTTGATTCTCAATACCATGTTCTCCTAGATGTTCTTGGAGATCTATCCGATGTAATCTTCTTTTGCGGTGTGTTTGTCGAGATCCGATGAATTGTGGATTTATGATCAGTTTATCTATGAATATTATTTGAATCTTCTCTGAATTCTTATATGCATGATTTGATATCTTTGTAACTCTGTTCGAACTATCGGTTTGGTTTGTCCAACTAAATTGGTTTTTCTTGCAATGGGAGAGGTGCTTAGCTTTGGGTTCAATCTTGCGGTGTCCTCACCCAGTGACATAGTAGGGGTAGCGAGGCACGTATTGTATTGTTGCCATCGAGGATAAAAAGATGGGGTTTACATCATATTGCTTGAGTTTATTCCTCTACATCATGTCATCTTACTTAAGGTGTTACTCCGTTCTTTATGAACTTAATACTCTAGATGCATGCTGGATAGCAGTCGATGTGTGGAGTAATAGTAGTAGATGCAGGCAGGAGTCGGTCTACTTGACACGGACGTGATGCCTATATGCATAATCATTGCCTTGGATATCGTCATAACTTTGCGCTTTTCTATCAATTGCTCGACAGTAATTTGTTCACCCACCGTATTATTTGCCTTCAAGAGAGAAGCCTCTAGTGAAACCTATGGCCCCCGGGTCTATTTTCCATCATACTTGTTTCCGATCTACTATTTTGCAATCTTTTATTTTCAGATCTATAAACCAAAAAACTCAAAAATATTTAGTTATCTTTTATTCAGTTTTATCTATCTCTATCAGATCTCACCTTTGCAAGTGACCGTGAAGGGATTGACAACCCCTTTATCGCTTTGGGTGCAAGTGTTTGATTGTTTGTGTAGGTGCATCTATTGGGGACTTGCGTGTTTCTCCTACTAGATTGATACCTTGGTTCTTAACTGAGGGAAATACTTATCTCTACTGTGCTGCATCACCCTTTCCTCTTCAAGGGAAAAACCAACGCAAGCTCAAGAAGTAGCAAGGACCCACATGAACATGGGTAGTGGGGAAAGTACCCACAACCCTGGTCTAGGCGCACCAAGATCCTCCCTTAAAAGGAATAGTATCATATCCCAAGGGGATAAGATCAGGATCCCTAAAAAGGGGGATAGCGATCGGTGGGGAAGGAAAGGTGGGATTTCCTTCCTCCCCCTTTGGCCAACGACCCTAGGGCCTTGGAGGGTAAGCCACCAGCCCCCTCCCCACCTATATAAGGGTGGGGAGGTGTTGGGGGCAGCCACCCTTCGACCCTTGCCCGTTACCTCTGCCAACTCCCCCCACGTTTCACCGGTACGCGCTTGGCGAAGCCCTGCCGGAATTCCGCTGCCACCACCATACCGTCGTGTTGATCCTGATCTCATCTACCCCCTCTCTCTCACTTGCTAGATCAATAAGGAGAGGACGCTGATAACCCACAAGTATAGGGGATCGCAACAGTTTTTGAGGGTAAAGTATTCAACCCAAATTTATTGATTCGACACAAGGGGAGCCAAAGAAATATTCACGAGTATTAGCAGCTGAGTTGCCAATTCAACCACACCTGAAAGACTTAATATCTGCAGCAAAGTTTTTAGTAGCAAAGTAGTATGGAAGTAACGGTAATAGTGGCAAAAGTAACAGTAGCAGTTTTGTAGTGATTGTAACAGCAGCAACGACAAAGTAACTTAGCAAAGATCAATATGTGAAAAGCTCATAGGCAACGGACCAGTGATTGATAATTATGTCAGATGGCATTCATCATGCAACAGTTATAACCTAGGGTGACACAGAACTAGCTCCAATTCATCAATATAATGTAGGAATGTATTCCGTATATAGTCATACGTGCTTATGGAAAAGAACTTGCATGACATCTTTTGTTCTACCCTCCCGTGGCAGCGGGGTCCTAATGGAAACTAAGGGATAATAAGGCCTCCTTTTAATAGAGAACCAGACCAAAGGATTAGCACTTAGTGAATACATGAACTCCTCAAACTATGGTCATCACCGGAAAGAATCCCAATTATTGTCACCTTGGGGTATGCGGATCATAACTCATAATAGGTGTCAACAACTTGCAAGATAGGATCAAGAACACAAATATATTCATGAAAACATAATAGGTTCAGATCTGAAATCATGGCACTCGGGCCCTAGTGACAAACATTAAGCATAGCAAAGTCGTAGCAACATCAATCTCAGAACATAGTGGATACTATAGATCAAACCCTAACAAAACTAACTCGATTACATGATAAATCTCATCCAACCCATCACCGTCCAGCAAGCCTACAATGGAATTACTCACACACGGTGGTGAGCATCATGAAATTGGTGATGGAGGAAGGTTGATGATGATGATGGCGATGAATCCCCCTCTTTGGAGCCCCGAACGGACTCCAGATCAGCCCTCCCGATGAAGAACAGGAGGTGGGGGCGGCTCCGTATCGTAAAATGCAATGAATCCTTCTCTGTAATTTTTTTCTCCGCGAATAGGTACTTATAGAGTTGGAATTAGGGTCGGAGGAGTTCCAGGGGGCCCACAAGCCTGCAGGGCGCGCCCCAGGGGGTGGGCGCGCCCCCAGGGCCTGTGGCCTCTGGGTGGCCCCCTCTGGTTGATTCTTGCGCCAATATTTTTTATATATTCCAAAAATATTCTCCGTAAATTTTCTGGTCAATCCGAGAACTTTTATTTCTGCACAAAAATAACACCATGGCAATTCTATTGAAAACAGTGTCAGTTTGGGTTAGTTCCATTCAAATCGTGCAAATCAGAGTCCAAAACAAGGGCAAAAGAGTTTGGAAAAGTAGATACGATGGAGACGTATCAACTCCCCCAAGCTTAACCCAATGCTTGTCCTCAAGCAATTCAGTTGACAAACTGAAGGTGACAAAGAAAAACTTTTACAAACTCTGTTTGATCTTGTTGTTGCAAATATGTCTAGCCAATATTCAGGTTTTCAGCAAAGATTATGAACTAGCCATATTCACAATAACATTTAGGTCTCACATTTACTCATATCAATGGCATAATCAACTAGCGAGCAATAATAATAAATCTCGGATGACAACACTTTTTCAAAACAATCATGATATGATATGACAAAATGGTATCTCGCTAGCCCTTTCTGAGACCACAAAACATAAATGCAGAGCACCCCTAAAGATCAAGGACTGACTAGACATTATAATTCATGGCAAAAGAGATCCAGTCGCACTCATACTCAATATCAATTAATGACAAAGCATACAAATGATAGTGGTGCTCTCTAGCTGGTGCTTTTTATAAGAGGATGATGACTCAATAATAAAAGTAAATAGATAGGCCCTTCACAGAGGGAAGCAAGGATTTGCAGAGGTGCCAGAGCTCGAGCTTTTAAAACAGAGATGAATATAATTTTGAGCGGTTTGCTTTCATTGTCAACATAACAACCAAGAGATCTCACTATCTTCCATGCTAGATACATTATAGGCGGTTCCCAAACAAAATGGTAAAGTTTTTACTCCCCCTCCACCAATAATCACACTCCACGGCTAGCCGAATCCTCGGGTACCGTCCATACGAACAACAGTCCTGGGGGAGTTTTGTTTGATGTTTATATTTTGATTTGATTTAGAGGATGGAACTGGGCATCCCGAATACCAGCCACTTTCTCGTGAATGACAAGTGAATAAACACTCATTGTGAGAATAAACCACCTAGCATGGAAGATACTGACAGCCCTCAGTCACTACATGAGCGCTTCGGGCATACAAAACAGATTATCATTTGAAGGTTTAGAGTTTGGCACATGCAAATTTACTTGGAACAACAGGTAAATACCGCATAAAGGTAGGTATGGTGGACTCATATGGAACAACTTTGGGTTTAAGGAAGTGGATGCACAAGCAGTATTCCCGCTTAGTACAAGTGAAGGCTAGCAAAAGATTGAGGAACGACCAACTAGAGAGCGACAATGATCATAAACATGCATTGAGATTAACCAACATTGAGTGCAAGCATGAGTAGGATATAAATCACCATGAACATAAATATCGTGGAGGCTACATTGTTTTTGTTTCCACTACATGCGTGAACATGTGCCAAGTCAAGCCACTTGAATCATTCAAAGGAGGATACCATCCTATCATACTACATCATAACCATCTTAAGTTGCATGTTGGCACACAAGACAAACCATTATCCACTCCTAGCTAATTAAGCATGGCATGAGTAACTATAATCTCTAATTATCATTGCAAAAATGTTTCATTCATAATGGGCTGAATCAAGAATGATGAGCTAATCATATTTACAAAAACAAAATAGGTCGAGTTTGTACCAGCTTTTCTCCATCTCAATCATTTCATCATATATCGTCATTATTGCCTTTCACTTGCACGACCGAACGGTGTGAATAATAATAAGAGTGCAAGTGCATTGGACTAAGCTAGAATCTACAAACATTTATTCAAAGGAGAAGACAAGGTAATATGGGCTCTCTGTTAGATCAACAATAATGCATATGAGAACCACTCAACATTTTCATCGTGGTCTTTTTCATCGTGGTCTTCTCCTTACGACCCAAAGAAAAGGAAAAGAATTTCAAAGAAACACACTGAAATATTTTTGGAGTTTTTGTTTTTCTGAAGAAAGTAAAACAAGAACGAGAAAAACTATTTACACAGGAAAGCTCTCAACAGGCAAAAGAAGAACGAGAAATCTTTTTGGGTTTTCTTTTAATACTACAACTAAATAAACTAGAAAGAAAAACTAAAAAGAAGCAAGAACTAATTTTTTTGGATTTTCTCAAAGTTTTTCAAACACACAAGAAGAAAGTAAGAAAAATAAACTAACATGGATAATACAATGGAAAATTATGAACACCGACAATTGAAATGAGTGTGTGAACATGAATGTAATGTCGGTGAGAGATACGTACTCCCCCAAGCTTAGGCTTTTTGCCTAAGTTGGTCTAGGGCCATGGCTGGCCTGGATAGTATCCAAAATCGTAGTTGGGGTTATACTGAGCTGCGGTCGCCACTGCCTGATGGGCTGCAGCGTGGAGGTGAGCGGCCTCCCCCTCCCTCTCATACTCGTCTGCCTCCTCTCTGGTTATGAAGTATCTCCGTTTTACCTGAAAGTTAAAGAAGGCAGGAGCGGGAAGCGTAATATAGAAGACGCGCTCCCTATCAAAGATTAGTCATTACAAGAGGGCCTGTTTGCTCCTCTCAAGAAACTGGTAATGAACCATAGCATCATTATCAAGGTAAGCGGGTGGTAACTCGGCATCATTTTCTCTTATGGGTACCCCGAGATAATTGGCTAACCGGGTGGCATAAATCCCACCGAAGAAATCTCCATCTTTAGCATTATTATGTAACCGCCTTGCAACAATGGCCCCCAAATTAAATCGTTTATCACCAATTACTACAATCTAGAGGACACTAAGATCTGATGCACAAAGGTGGCTATGATCATGTTTACCGTTAATGCATCTACCTATAAAGAGAGCAAAATAATGTATAGCAGGAAAGTGAATGCTCCCTATAGTAGCTTGTGTTACATTTCTAGTTTCTCCCCTGGTGATGCTAGCAAGGAACTCAGAACAATCAATTTTACGAGGCTCAGTATGGATGCCCCATTGTGGAATTTTGCATGCATCATTAAAATCTTCAAGGTCCATGGTAAATGATTTATCATAAAGATCAAATAAAACAGAATGAGTATTGCGCTAGGATATAAACTTAAATCTTCGCACAAATGAATCAGTGAGGTGATAGTACTGCCGACACTTATCTGACACGAAGTCTTCAAGGCGAGACACGTATGCGTCAAATTCCTCCGTAAAACCAGCATGAACCATGAAATGATCCGACAGCTATTCACAAGGCTGCACTAGAGCTTCCCTCAGTGGTTCAAGGTCTAGCTCACGTATTGCAAGTCTTGGAGCTTTTTTTGTCGAGGAACCCCCTTGGTATATCTTCCTAAACATTTTTCTTCCTCTGAAAAATTTCTGAAATTTTTAGTGACTCAAAATAAAAGTGAACAAAACTCAACATAATTGATAGCAACTACTCCCACAAGTGTCTAGAGGCTATATCATGCATCAAAACTACTTTGGACCATATAAATTTGACATGCAAGCTCAAGAACAAGGTCATCACAATAGCAAAAAATTGCATTATAGAAAACACTAGAACAAAAACTAATTGGACCATTGGAGGAGTCACATACCGAAGAACAATTCCCCAAAACAATTTTGCGAATGGAGCTTTGAGCAAGGAGATCGAAAATGGCAGCAAAATGAGCAAGAACACGAGTTTGAGCAATGGTGGGAATTTTTCTGGAGGAAGACGAAGTGGATGGGTGCTGGAATAAGTAAGGTGGACCCACGTGGGACCCACAAGCCCTGTAGGCGCGCCTAGGGGGTGGGCGCGCCCTGTGGGCTTGTGGCCCACTGGTGCTGCCCCCTGGTGTGTTTTCAGTGCCAAAAATTCTTAAATATTCCATAAAAAATCATACTAAATTTTCAGGGCATTTGGAGAACTTTTATTTTCTGGTCATTTTTTATTGCACGGATAAATCAGAAAACAAACAAATAATAGTATTTTTGCTTTATTTATTCTAAATAACAGAAAGTAAAAAGTGGATACAGAAAGTTGTGTTTACTAAATTCATCCATCTCATGCCCATCAAAAGGAATCCATTAACAAGGTTGATCAAGTCTTATTAACAAACTTCTTCCGAATGACATGAAACCGGAGAATCTTCGTATAACTCTAGGTTACCTGAACGGGAATATGCATGTCCCCAACAATAAGAATATCATATTTCTTTTTGACAGTAGGAATAGGGAATTCAAAACCTCCAATAGCAATAGTTGAAATTTTTCCAATAGAATTGATGCTATTAACTTGAGGTTGTTTCTTTGGAAAGTGTACCGTATGCTCATTACCATTAACATGAAAAGTCACATTGCCCTTGTTGCAATCAATAACAGCCCCTGCAGTATTCAAAAAGGGTCTACCTAGGATGATCGACATACTGTCGTCCTCGGGTATATCAAGAATAACAAAGTCCGTTAAAATAGTAACATTTGCAACTACGACAGGCACATCCTCACAAATACCGATGGGTATAACAGTTGATTTATCAGCCATTTGCAAAGAGATTTCAGTTGGTGTCAACTTATTCAAATCAAGTCTACGATACAAAGAGAAAGGCATAACACTAACACCGACTCCCAAATCACATAAAGCAGCTTTAACATAGTTTCTTTTAATGGAGCATGGTATAGTTGGTATTCCCGGATCTCCTAGTTTCTTTGGTATTCCACCTTTAAAAGTGTAATTAGCAAGCATAGTGGAAATTTCAGCTTTCGGTATCTTTCTTTTATTTGTAACAATATCTTTCATATACTTAGCATAAGGAGACATTTTCAGAATATCAGTCAAACGCATACGCAAAAAGACATGTCTAAGCATTTTAACAAAGCGCTCAAAATCCTTTTTCTTGGATGGTTTGGGAGGAAAGGGCATGGGTTTCTGAACCCATGGCTCTCTTTCTTTACCATGTTTCCTAGCAATGAAGTCTCTCTTATCATACCTTTTATTCTTAGGTTGTGGGTTATCAAGATCAACAGCAGGTTAGTTCCATTCAAATCATGCAAATTAGAGTCGAAAACAAGGGCAAAAGAGTTTGGAAAAGTAGATACGATGGAGGCATATCAGTCGCTGCCGAGCCGCACGTGTGCTAAACTCGGAGGTGCCGTCCGTTCGGCACTTGATCGGGAGTTCGTGGACTGATCGTGATTGGATCGCGAAGACGTTCGACTACATCAACCACATTTCTTAACACTTCGGCTTAGCAATCTACAAGGGTATGTAGATCCAATCTCTCCTCTCGTAGATGGTCATCTCCTAGATTGATCTTGGTGAGCGTAGGAAATTTTTTGTTTCCCATGCAACGTTCCCCAACAGTGGCACCATGAGCTAGGTCTATGCGTAGATGACATCACGAGTAGAACACAAAGGAGTTTGTGGGCGTTGATATTCAGATTGCTCCTTCCTTGGTCTTATTTTGATTCGACGGTATTGTGGGATGAAGCGCCCCGGACCAACTTTACATGTCCACGTACATGAGACCGGTTCCATCGACTGACATGCAACTTGTTGCATAAAGATGGCTGACGGGTGTTTGTCTCTCCCACCTTAGTTGAATCAGATTCAACAAAGGCGATCCTTGTAGAAGGTTAAATAGCAACTTGAATGTGACGCCCCCGGCCCGATCGTGCACTAACCATACACGCAAATGCACACGATCAAGCCTAAGGACTCACGGGAAGATATCACAACACAACTCTAAAACATAAATAAAGTCATACAAGCTTTATATTACAAGTCAGGGGCCTCGAGGGCTCGAATACATAAGCTTGCGAACAAGCGTCAGCGGAAGCAACAGATATCTGAGTACAGATATGAAATAGAAATAGAAAGGCCTTTAGAAAGGCGGGGCAAAATCAAACACTACGATCGAAAGGCGAAGGCCTCCTGCCTGGGACCCTCCGATCCTACTCCTGGTCGTCAGTCAACTCATAGCAGAATCCATCCTCTGGGTAGTAGTAGTAGACGATCGACGGGGCATCTGTCTCAGGGGCTCCGTCATCTGGTCACGACAAACTGATATGGGGAGAAAAGGAAAACAAAGCAACCGTGAGTACTCAGAAGTACTCAGCAAGCAAGGATCTACACTACATATGCAACATTTTCAAGGGGAGGCTGTATATGTGGACTGGGCTGCAGAAATGCCAGAATAGAGAGAAGGCCTAGTCCTATCGAAGACTAGCATCTTCAGCGGTCTTGCAGCAGTAGAAGAGAGTAGAACAGTACAATATAATGTAGCAGTATCATTAACTCTCAACCTCACCCAGAGATCCTTTCTCGACTCCCTGCGAGAAAGCAATCCCAGAGCCATACAGTCATCAACCTCGTCCGGAGATCCCTTCTCAACTCCCTGCGAGAAGCAATCCCAGAGCCATAGTATCCAAGTATCCAGTTCTAAAAATTGTATCAATCAGGATACAACTCCGAGTGTCCTTTACCGTAGGACAGGCTATCGATAGAAGTTTTCTTCCCTGCAGGGGTGCACCAACTTACCCAACATGCTCGATTAACTCCGGCCGGACACACTTTCCTGGGTCATGCCCGGCCTCGGCCAAACGACACATCACAACCCTACCTACAGCTCAGCAGAGAGGTCCCCGCCGGTCTACATCCTAAGCGCAAGGGGGTCTTGGCCATCGCCCCTCGCCCTCCGGATCGTTGCGCACATGGCCCAGATCCAAGCACCACCGAAATGGCGCCAATCACTCCATGCCGCACTGCTGAACTGGACGTCTGACAGAGCTTTCGGCTGATGCATATGATGCAGAACGCCCATACTATGCCCACGTGATGGTTAGTGCTATCAGACCAGAGGCCTGCTCGGATCAAATATCCAAATCGTTAGGACTAGGGCTTGCGGTAACGAGCAGAGACTCACGAAAGATGTGACCCCGTCGCCCTGTCTCGAGGACTTGCGGCAAGGGTTAAGAATGCCCGGCCGCGCCTCGTATTCACCACTCAGGCACCACACTGGCAACCCGCCTTCACATCACACGCGGGTACCCCTCAGGGTCGACCCGCCTTTCCAAGTAACAATAGTACATTCCAAGTATCCGTGTGTCCATAACATCAGGGGAATCCGAGGTATCACCCTCGTTGGATTCCTACTCGATGTGTCTGTCAAGGTGAACTCGGAGGAATCACCCTCACTGGGTCCACACTTGAGGTGTTGTACGACAGCGTCGTTATCGGAAGCGGTGAAGGAGGAATCACCCTCGATGACCATGATCGAATAGCTACTCTACAGAGTTAACATCAGAAGTGCTACATGAGGTTTCACCCTCGGCACTCGATAGTAACGCTGCAGTGTCGTTACAACTAAGGGGGGGGGGGGTGATGTGCGGTGTCGGGGCCTGGTCTTCAATTCCCGTTGATCGGGTCTTCTGACGATCCAGCGCGGCAGTCGGGATAAGTGGGGTCACTGATAGGTCTCTACCCAGCCTAAACTAAGCAGTTTAGGATATGCAGGTAATTATTAACAGCAGGCTACAATAAACAGGCTATGCATCAGAATAGGTAAAGCAGTAGCAGCAGCAATTCTAATGCAAGCATGGGAAATTAGAATGGGCGATATCGGGATGATCAAAGGGGGGGCTTGCCTGGTTGCTCGGCGGCAAGGGCAAGGTTGTCAGTGGTGTCTTCGGGCTCCGGAGCTGCGTCGGTCTCGGGGACGACGTCGGTGTCGGGGTCTAACGAGAGAGAAGAGGGGGAGGAAACAGTATAAATACACAGCAAATCATGAGCAACGCAAAGTACGGGTGTGTTCTAACGTATGGTTGCACGTCACCGAGGAAGGAGGAATCCATCCGGGAATGTTTTCCCGGTCCCGGACATTTGTCAGACAGATGACCGGAGAGGAACGGTTGCATGTTCGGATAGTTAGGGACGTGTGACGGACGAACGGACCGCGCGTTCGGATTCGTCTCGTCGTTCTGAGCAATTTTCATGTACAAAGTTTTTCGATCGGAGTTACGGATTATTTAACATCATTTTCTAAAGTTTTTATTAATTTCTGGAATTTATTTAATTATTTAAATTAACATTATCCGAAACAGTGTTATGCTGACATCATCATGACGTCAGCATGACATCAGCAGGCGTCCTGACATGTGGGTCCCACATGTCATAGACTGTTAGGTTAATTAGTGATTAACTAATTAATTAACATTTAATTAAACTAATTAATTAAATTAGACTAATCTAAACAGGGTTAATTAACTTAATTAATTAACTAATTAATTAATTAATTATTTTTATTTATTTTAATTATTTTTTTAAATTCGTTTTAGGGCGTGGGCCCGTTCTGTCAGCGGCACAGGGCTTCGGCCCCACATGTCTGTGGCCCGAGAGGCCACAGCGAGCGCGGGCGCGCGGGCATAGCGGGCACGGCGAGGCCAGGGGCGAGCGGGCGCAGGGCGCGGCGGCGCGTGCGGGAGGGGGGTGGTCGCGGGCGCGGGGTGGCCGGAGCCGGAGCGGGGCAACGGCGGCGGCGGAGGAGCAGCAGCCGCAGCAGCGGTGAGGGCGGAGTGCGACGCGGTCGTGCGCGGCGTGCGCGAGCGCGAGCGGTGGGCGAGGCGAGCTGCGCATGGGGGGCGCAGTCGCCGCGGTCGGAGCGTGAGTAGGCCGCGCTGGGGGCGGCGGTGGCGAACGCGGACACGGGGAAATGGAGGAGAAGCGAGGGGCGCAGCTCACGGCGGTTAGTAGGGCACGGGGCAGCGGGGCTCGGGGACGACGGCGTCGGAGGCGGGGAGGCCGTCCGGCGACGGAGACGAGGTGGCGACGGCGTCCACGCGCGGCGAGGTGGCGTCGGGCGCCGAGGGCGCGGTGAGGCGCGAGGCTGCGAGCGTGGCAAGGAGGAGGCAACCGGCGGCGGGGCAGGCAGGCCGGCGACGGGCGCCGAGGCGGCGCGGGCGACGGGGTTCGATCCCGATCCAGAATTTCTGGATCACTGGGGGGGTGGGGGATGGCAGACTGAAACGGTTTCTTTGGTCGGTGTGGGGGGGGTGGTTCGGGTTGACCCCCGGGGCCATATGGCCAGGAAGGGGGCGGAGCTGGGCCGGCCTCGTGGCCGTCGCCCAGTTGGGCCGGAGGGGGGGTTCTCTTTTTATTTTTATTTGTTTTTGTTTTCTCTTTTCTTTTTATTTATCTTTTCTCTGTTTCGCAAATACTTATGCCTCCAAATGAGTTTTGTAAAATATGAGAGCTGGCCCACAAATCACAGCACATTATATCCTACCACCAAAAACTATAATGGGCAAAACATAATTTCATATTTGGTTTAGATTAATTAAAAGGCTTGTAAATATTATTTTCAGTCACTGTTAAAAGAGGTTTGGGTCACCTAATTAATTTAATTAATGTTGGTTACAATTTTAGAATGGTCTCTGTAATATTTGCCATTTATCGAACATTTTAGTTTTTATGTTGGAAAACTTTTATAATTCACTTTCATTTAAATTTGAATTTTGAGTTAGGAGTTGAAAAGCATTATGATGCAAATGATGATCATGCACTGTTAATCATGCTGACTTGGCATTATCAAAATGGAATTACTGTGGCTAACCACTGGGGGTGTTACATTGAATATCACCATTGTGGCTTTGCGTAGGTAAGAATGGTTCTTACTAGCCACCCATAGCAGCCACGTAAAACATGCAACAACAAAGTAGAGGACGTCTAACTTGTTTTGCAGGGTATGTTGTGATGTGATATGGCCAAATACATGATGAGATATATTTGATGTATAAGATGATCATGTTTTGTATAGATTATCACGACCATGTCGATGAATACGACAACCGGCATGAGCCATAGGGTTGTCTTTAATTATTGTATGACCTGCGTGTCAATCATTAAGCGCTACGTAATGCTTTACTTTATCGCTAAGCGGTAGCAATAGTTGTAGAAGCATGGTTGGCGTGACAACCCCGACGGCGACACGATGATAGAAATCATGGTGTCATGCCAGTGACAGTGGAGATCATGCCGGTGCTTTGAAGATGGAGATCAAAATCACAAGATGATGGCCATATCATGTCAATTATGATTTGCATGTGATGTTAATCCTTTTGCATGAAGACAAAAAAAATTCCTACGCCCACGCAAGATCTATCAAGGATATGCATAGCAACGAGAGGGGAGAGTGTGTCTACATACCCTCGTAGACCGTTAGCGGAAGCGTTTCACAACGCGGTTGATGTAGTCGAACTTTCTTCGTGATCCAACCGATCGAGTACCGAACGTACGGCACCTCCGCGTTCTGCACATGTTCAGCTCGGTGACATCCGCGCCTTCTTGATCCAGCAAGACGGCGAGGTAGTGGATGAGTTCCGACAGCACGACGGCGTGGTGACGGTGATGGTGAAGTGATCTCCGCAGGGCTTCGCCTAAGCACTACGAAAATATGACCAGGGGAGTAAACGGTGGACGGGGGCGCCGCACACGGCTAAGACAATGTTGTGTCCTTGTGTGGCTCCCCCTCCCCACAGATATATAAGTGGGAGGGAGGGAGGAGCAGCCAAAGGAGGCACCCAAGTAGGAGGAATCCTACTTGGAGTCCCTCCCAAGCCGCGCCCCCCTTTCCTTATTTGGAGCGCGGGGAAAGGCAGGGGAGGGTGGCACCCCCCCCTTTCCTTTCTCCCATGAGAAGGAAAGGCAGGAGGGGCTAGCCCTCCCCCCTTTCCTTCCCTTAGGGCCTGCTGTCCAAAGAAGGGGCGCACCAGGGGCTGGTCTGTCCCCCCCTTTGGCCCATTAGGCCCATACACTTACCGGGGGTGTCCGGAACCCCTTCCGGTGACCTGATGACTACCCGGTGCACTCCGAAACTCTTCTGGTGTCCAAATACCATCGTCCTATATATCAATCTTTACCTCTCGACCATTTCCAGACTCCTTGTCATGTCCGTGATCTCATCCAGGACTCTGAACAACATTCGATTACCAAATCACATAAGTCATATAACACTATATCGTCAACGAACATTAAGCGTGCGGACCCTACGGGTTCGAGAACTATGTAGACATGACCAAGACACCTCTTTGATCAATAACCAATAGCAGAACCTGGATGCCCATATTGGCTCCTACATATTCTACGAAGATCTTTATCGGTCGAACCGTTATGACAACATACACAATTCCCTTTGTCCATCGGTATGTTACTTGCCCGAGATTCGATCGTCGGTATCTTCATACCTAGTTCAATATCGTTACCAGCAATTCTCTTTACTCGTTCCATAATACATCACCTCGTGACTAACTCCTTAGTCGTTTGCTTGCAAGCTTATGATGTGTATTACCGAGAGGGCCCAGAGATACCTCTCCGAAACTCGAAGTGACAAATCCTAATCTTGATCTATGCCAACTCAACAAACACCTTCGGAGATACCTGTAGAGCATCTTTATGATCACCCAGTTACATTGTGATGTTTGATAGCACACAAGGTATTCCTCCGATATCCGGGAGTTGCATAATCTCATAGTCGAAGGAATATGTATTTGACATGAAGAAAGCAATAGCAATAAACTGAACGATCATTATGCTAAGCTAACGGGTGGGTCTTGTCCATCACATCATTCTCCTAATGATGTGATCCCGTTATCAAATGACAACACATGTCTATGGTTAGGAAACCTTGACCATCTTTGATCAACAAGCTAGTCTAGTAGAGGCTTACTAGGGACACGGTATTTGTTTATATATTCACACCTGTATTTAGGTTTCCGATCAATACAATTCTAGCATGAATAATAAACCTTTATCATGAATAAGGAAATATAAAATAACAACTTTATTATTACCTCTAGGGCATATTTCCTTCAGTCTCCCACTTGCACTAGAGTCAATAATCAGTTCACATCGCCATGTGATTAACACCCATAGTTCACATCGCCATGTGACCAACACCCAAAGAGTTTACTAGAGTCAATAATCTAGTTCACATCGCCATGTGATTAACACCCAAAGAGTACTAAGGTGCGATCATGTTTTGCTTGTGAGAGAAGTTTAGTCAACGGGTCTGCCACATTCAGATCCGTATGTATTTTGCAAGTTTCTATGTCTACAATGCTCTGCATGGAGCTACTCTAGCTAATTGCTCCCACTTTCAATATGTATCCAGATTGAGACTCAGAGTCATCTGAATTGGTGTTAAAGCTTGCATCGACGTAACCCTTTACGACGAACTCTTTATCACCTCCATAACCGAGAAATATTTCCTTAGTCCTCTTAGGTAACTAAGGATAATTTTGACCGCTGTCCATTGATCTACTCCTGGATCACTATTGTACCCCCTTGCCAAACTCATGACAAGGTACACAATAGGTCTGGTACACAGTATGGCATACTTTAAAGAACCTATGGCTGAGGCATAGGGAATGACTTTCATTCTCTCTATCTTCTGCCGTGGTCGGGCTTTGAGTCTTACTCAACTTCACACCTTACAATACAGGCTATAACTCCTTCTTTGACTGATCCATTTTGAACTTCTTCAAAACTTTTGTCAAGGTATGTGCTTTGTGAAAGTCTATTAAGCGTCTCAATCTATCCCTATAGATCTTGATGCCCAATATATAAGTAGCTTCACCGAGGTCTTTCATTGAAAAATTCTTATTCAAGTATCCTTTTATGCTATCCAGAAATTCTATATCATTTCCAATCAACAATATGTCATCCACATATAATATCAAAAATGCTACAGAGCTTCCACTCACTTTCTTGTAAATACAGGCTTCACCATAAGTCTGTATAAAACCATATGCTTTGATTACCTCATCAAAGCGTATATTCCAACTCCGAGATGCTTGCACCAGTCCATGGATGGATCGCTGGAGCTTGCACACTTTGTTAGCACCTTTAGGATGGACAAAACCTTCTGGTTGTATCATATACAACTCTTCTTTAAGAAATCCATTAAGGAATGCAGTTTTGATGTCCATTTGCCAGATTTCATAATCATAAAATGCGGCAATTGCTAACATGATTCAGACAGACTTAAGCATCGCTACGGGTGAGAAAGTCTCATCGTAGTCAACCCCTTGAACTTGTCGAAAACCTTTTATGACAAGTTGAGCTTTGTATATAGTAACATTACCATCAGCGTCAGTCTTCTTCTTGAAGATCCATTTATTCTCTATGGCTTGCCGATCATTGAGAAAATCCACCAAAGTCCACACTTTGTTCTCATACATGGATCCTATCTCAGATTTTATGGCCTCAAGCCATCTGTCGGAATCTGGGCTCATCATACCTTCTTCATTGTTCGTAGGTTCGCCTTGGTCTAGTAACATGACTTCCAGGATAGGATTACCATACCACTCTGGTGCGGATCGTGCTCTAGTTGACCTACGAAGTTTAGTAGTAACTTGATCTGAAGTTTCATGATCATCATCATTAACTTCCTCTCTAGTTGGTGTAGGCATCACAAGAACGGTTTTCTGTGATGTGCTACCTTCCAATTCGAGAGACGGTACAATTATCTCATCAAGTTCTACTTTCCTCCCACTCATTTCTTTCGAGAGAAACTCCTTCTCTAGAAAGGACCCATTTTTAGCAACAAAGATCTTGCCTTTGGATCTGTGGTAGAAGGTGTACCCAATAGTTTCTTTAGGGTATCCTATGAAAACGCACTTCTCCGATTTGGGTTTGAGATTATCTGGCTGAAGCCTTTTGAGCATCGCATCCCCAAACTTTAAGAAACGACAGCTTAGGTTTCTTGCCAAACCACAGTTCATACAGTGTCGTCTCAATGGATTTAGACGGTGCCCTATTTAACGTGAATGCAGCTGTCTCTAATGCATAACCCCAAAACGATAGTGGTAAATCGGTAAGAGACATCATAGATCACACCATATCTAATAAAGTACGGTTACAATGTTCGGACACACCATTACGCTGTGGTATTCCAGGTGGCGTGAGTTGTGAAACTATTCCACATTGTTTTAAATGAAGGCCAAACTCATAACTCAAATATTCGCCTCCATGATCAGATCGTAGAAACTTTATTTTCTTGTTACGATGATTCTCCACTTCACTCTGAAATTATTTGAACTCTTCAAATGTTTCAGACTTGTGTTTCATCAAGTAGATATACCCATATCTACTCAAATCATCAGTGAAGGTGAGAAAATAACGATACCCGCCGCGTGCTTCAACACTCATTAGACCGCATACATCGATATGTATTATTTCCAATATGTCATTAGCTCGCTCCATTGTTTCCGGAGAACGGAGTTTTAGTCATCTTGCCCATGAGGCATGGTTCGTAAGCATCAAATGATTCATAATCAAGTGATTCCAAAAGCCCATCTGCATGGAGTTTCTTCATGCGCTTTTATACCAATATGACCTAAACGACAGTGCCACAAATATGTTGCACTATCATTATAAACTTTGCATATTTTTGGCATCGATATTATGAATATGTGTATCACTACGATCGAGATTCAATAAACCATTTACATTGGGTGTATGACCATAGAAGGTTTTATTCATGTAAACAGAACAACAATTATTCTCTGACTTAAATGAATAACCGTATCGCAATAAACATGATCCAATCATATTCATGATCAACGCAAACACCAAATAACATTTATTTAGGTCCAACACTAATCCCGAAGGTAGAGGGAGTGTGCGATGGTGATCTTATCAATGTTGGAATCAATTCCAACACACATCGTCACCTCGTCCTTAACTAGTCTCTGTTCATTTTGCAACTCCTGTTTCAAGTTACTAATCTTAGCAACTGAACCAGTATCAAATACCCAGGGGCTACTACGAATACTAGTAAGGTACACATAAATAACATGTATATCAAATATACCTTTGTTCACTTTGACATCCTTCTTATCCGCCAAGTATTTGGGGCAGTTCCGCTTCCAGTAACCATTCCCTTTGTAGTAGAAGCACTCAGTTTCAGGCTTAGGTCCAGCTTTGGGCTTCTTCATGGGAGTGGCAACTTGCTTTCCATTCTTCTTGAAGTTCCCTTTCTTTACCTTTGCCCTTTTTCTTGAAACTAGTGGTCTTGTTAACCATCAACACTTGATGCTCTTTCTTGATTTCTACCTTCGCTGATTTCAACATCGCGAAGAGCTCGGGAATCATTTTCGTCATCCCTTACATATTATAGTTCATCACGAAGTTCTAGTAGCTTGGTGATAGTCACTAGAGAACTCTGTCAATCACTATCTTATCTGGAAGATTAACTCCCACTTGTTTCAAGCGATTGTAGTACCCAGACATTCTGAGCACATGCTCACTGGCTGAGATATTCTCCTCCATCTTGTAGGCAAAGTACTTGTCAGAGGTCTCATACCTCTCGCCATGGGCATGAGTCTGAAATACCAATTTCAGCTCTTGGAACATCTCATATGCTCCGTGGCGTTCAAAACATTTTTGAAGTCCCGGTTCTAAGCTGTAAAGTATGGCGCACTAAACTATTAAGTAGTCATCATATTGAGCTTGCCAAACGTTCATTGCATCTACATCTGCTCCTGCAATAGGTCTGTCACCTAGCGGTGCATCAAGGACATAATTCTTCTGTGCACCAATGAGGATAATCCTCAGATCATGGACCCAGTCCGCATCATTGCTACTATCATCTTTCAACTTAGTTTTCTCTAGGAACATATCAAAAAATAGGGGAGCTACATCGCGAGCTATTGATCTACAACATAGATTTGTAAATACTATCAGGACTAAGTTCATGATAAATTAAGTTCAATTAATCAAATTACTAATGAACTCCCACTTAAATAAACATCCCTCAAGTTATCTAAGTGATACGTGATCCAAATCAACTAACCCATGTCCGATCATCACGTGAGATGGGGTAGTCATCAATGGTGAACATCTCTATGTTGATCATATCTACTATATGACTCACGTTCGAACTTTCGGTCTCCAGTGTTCCGAGACCACGTCTGTACATGCTAGGCTTGTCAAATTTAACCCAAGTATTCTACATGTGCAAAACTGTCTTACACCCGTTGTATGTGAACGTAGAGTCTATCACACCCGATCATCACGTGGTGTCTCGAAACGATGAACTTTCGCAACAGTGCATACTCGGGGAGAACACTTATATCTTGAAATTTAGTGAAGGGATCATCTTATAATGCTACCGTTGTTCCAAGCAAAATAAGATGCATAAAAGATAAACATCACATTCAATCAAAATATGTGACATGATATGGCCATCATCTTGTGATTTTGATCTCCATCTCCAAAGCATCGTCATGATCTCCATCGTCACCAGCTCGACACCTTGATCTCCATCGTTGCGTCGTGGTCGTCTCACCAACTATTGCTTCTACAACTATCGCTAACGCATAGTGATAAAGTAAAGCAATTACATGGAGTTTGCAATTCATACAATAAAGAGACAACCATAAGACTCCTGCCGGTTGCCGATAACTTACAAAACATGATCATCTCATACAATAACGTATATCACATCATGTCTTAACCATATCACATCACAACATGCCCTGCAAAAACAAGTTAGACGTCCTCTACTTTGTTGTTGCAAGTTTTACGTGGCTGCTATGGGCTTCTAGCAAGAACCGTTCTTACCTACGGCAAAAACCACAACGGTGATTTATCAAGTTTGCTATTTTAACCTTCTTCAAGGACCGGCCATAGTCACATTCGATTCAACTAAAGTAGGAGAAACAGACACCCGCCAGCCACTTTTATGCAAAACTAGTTGCATGTCAGTCGGTGGAACCGGTCTCATGTGTCTGGACATGTAAGGTTGGTCCGGGACGCTTCATCCCACAATGCCGCCGAATCAAAATAAGACATTGGTGGTAAGCAGTATGAACATCACCGCCCACAACTTCTTTGTGTTCTACTCGTGCATATCATCTACGCATAGACCTGGCTCATGATGCCACTGTTGGGGAACGTTGCATGAAAACAAAAAAAAATTCCTACGCCCATGCAAGATCTATCAAGGAGATGCATAGCAACGAGAGGGGAGAGTGTGTCTACGTACCCTCGTAGACCATAAGCGGAAGCGTTTCACAATGCGGTTGATGTAGTCGAACTTTCTCCGCGATCCAACCGATCGAGTACCGAACGTACGGCACCTCCGCGTTCTGCACACGTTCAGCTCGGTGACGTCTGCGCCTTCTTGATCCAGCAAGACGGTGAGGTAGTGGATGAGTTCCGATAGCATGACGGCATGGTGACGGTGATGGTGAAGTGATCTCCGCAGGGCTTCGCCTAAGCACTACGAAAATATGACCGGGGGAGTAAACGGTGGACGGGAGTGCCGCACACGGCTAAGACAATGTTGTGTCCTTGTGTGGTGCCCCCTCCCCACATATATATATAGGTGGGAGGGAGGAGCAGCCAAAGGAGGCGCCCAAGTAGGAGGAATCCGACTTGGAGTCCCTCCCAAGCCGCGCCCCCTTTCCTTATTTGGAGCGCGGGGAAAGGCAGGGGAGGGTGGCGCCCCCTTTCCTTTCTCCCATGAGAGGGAAAGGTAGGAGGGGCTAGCCCTCCCCCCTTTCCTTCCCTTAGGGCCTGCTGTCCAAAGAAGGGGCGCACCAGGGGCTGGTCTGTCCCTCCCTTTGGCCCATTAGGTGTAGCGACCCGACCCGAAATCGGTCAAGTCTCTGTGTAGCTGTACCATCCCAAGATCATGCTGGCACACACAGTACATTGATGAAAAGATTCAAAGTCCAATCACACCTGAATTTATTACACGATTCTCATATCGAGTCTTTATTACATCATAATAAATCCGGCCGAAGGCCAACTCATGAGAAATAAACTAAAATAAAGCTGCGAAAGCGTAGACGATAAGCGAGTCCATCCGACTCCATAGGGCAATCACCGAGCGTAGATCGTAGCCTCACTCCTAGTCGAAAAACTCCTCTGCAACATGAGATGTTGCAGCCGTGTAGGTCAGCATTTTGAATATGCTGGCAAGTCATAGAGAGAACAATAATATTAATGCTAACACTATATGCAATTTGGCTGTGGGGCTCTAAGTTTGATGTTTTTGCGAAAAAGACAATTTTTTCCTACAACAAAGGACTTGCTTGCAATTACTACAAAATGTTGGTTGTTATTGAGATGGTTCTGCCAACCAATGTCTCATTCCCAATTATTAAATAACCCATCAATTAATTTATTTGTTTGGTATTGAGATTTCTGAAATACTCCAATTCCAGAGGCTCAGTTGTCCGTAACCGGGGACACGGCTAATCGATTAGGTTTTCACTCTGCAGAGTCTTGTGCACTTTACCTACAAGAATCATTCCCTCCTTTGAGTCCTCGCACTGCATGGTGTTTGAAGACGGGACGAACGAAACAGGGTCTTCCGAAGAGTTCCTCTGGGCCACTGCCGGTGCCCATCCAATCCTACCGTTCTTCTACATCTCGTAGCACCGTCCGGCCAGAGTCACGCCTAGGGTCGACCAAGCCAGAGCCCATAATGGCTTGCGGCTGCACAGGTAAGCTTTCGGTCAAGGTGTATCCATCCGTCTCTTCATGGCTGGGTGAAGCTTTCCGCAAGATGTCATGGCGCTTCTCCATGCATCCCGGCCATCCGCTGGTTGCTCCAGGGTGCCCATCAATTCCGTCCTCCACCCAGTAGTGAATTTGAAGTCCATCTTGAGCATCTTGAAATCATGGGGTTGTCATCATCTTAACTCTCACATCTCCCTGATGAATCACTCAACCAACCCCGTCTACGAAAGCATAGCAATCAACTACATCGTCCCGGGCATTGGTGACAAGGGGAAATGGGTTCAACCTACCTCATGATACTACTCAAGAACATAACTTAAAAATTCTCCTACTGCATGCATGGTGGGGAGGAATAATTCTAATGCAACAAATCATAGGTACTGTAAAACATGATCAAATGACTTGCCTGGCTGACGGTCTTCGAAAGCTAGTGACTCGTGATAGCAAGCTTCGCACTCCGGGAATTCTATTCGAAGCAAACAATAAACACGTAAGCATACAATGGTATAACATAACAGCAAGCTAACGTAAATCACACAAGCAATCATACCAAAACCAAAGAAAACTCGAAGAACTCAATTCAAGGTTTTCATTACTTCAAGCAAACAACTAGAAAATAGTTTTATCCTACTAAAACTTTTCTTAACAGAACCAAAACAATAGTTTTTGTAACTAACAGAAAGGAAAACATTATAAAAACTTGGTGCAAAAAGAAACACATTAAAAGCTAATTTAAAACTCTACTTATGCCTAAAACAAAACTAGTAAGAAAATAAAATAAAACAATTTTTTTCTGTAAATAAAAGTTCACCATCTGTAACTACAGAAACTAATCTAAAACAAAATATAGCAGAGGTGAAAATAAAGTTTTAAAATAATTAAAACAACAGAAAACAGCAGCAAGTTAAAATAACTAGAATAGGCTTGTTTTCGTGTAAAACTATTTTTAATAAAAACTATAAATACCCAAATAAATCCTACTGCTAGGCAAGGTCAAAACAAAATAGTGGCAAAAAGAAACATTAAAAAATTTAATCCTAGCTCATTTTATAGCAGAAATACTAATCTGACTAAAACTAAAATAAAACAATTTTTCGAAACTAAAACATGGCCGAAACTATTTTATACAGAAACTTTAGGAAATTTGAAAACTAGATCAAAAAGAATCAACTAAAAATATTTAATAACATAAAAGTTATAGATTTTACAAGATCAGAACTATTCTGTTTTAATAACAGAAACTAAATAAACTAAAAAAAAAACTAAACGAGTTAATGGGCCGAACGGTGGGCGATCTGGAACTTAACAACGGTCGGGCGAACTTTAACTACATATGCAGCTAATAATTAAACCGACCGGTTCGATCTAACTAAAAAAACCGTAACTAAACAGGGAACTAACCGATCTAATAGGAAAAAACCTAACTCTTCACGTGATCTTATCTAGGCCGTAGATTAATGATCGGACGGTGGAGAGAGGCTCGGGCTTACAGTGAACGACGGCGACGGACGGAGACGACGGCGGCGGCTCGGGCGTGGTCGGTGGCGTCGCTCCGGCGGTCGGGGAAAGCGGCGGAGACGTCGGGGCGAAGTGGAGGAGCGTGGCGGAGGCGGTGGTGATGTCGAGGTGGCTCGGGGACGTCGGAGGCGGTCGGGGCAAAGACGACGGCTTCCTGGTGAGCTGCATCTCCGACGGGCGACGGTCGAGCTCGGGGTCGACGGTGTGGTGCTCCTGGAGGAAGAAGGGGGTGTCAGGGAGGTGTGGAAAGAAGAGGGGTTCGGTTGGAGGTGCTTGGAAGCAAGGGGGCTCCTCACCGGTGTCGGTAGCGGCGGTGAACTGAGGCGGCGGTGGCTAGATGCGTTTCGCAAGGGCGCGAGCTATGGTGGGTTTTGAGCTAGGGTTTTAGGTGGGTTCGAGGGAGGAGAGCGAGGGGAATATATAGGGCATAGCCTTGCGGGAGGGGGCGGCTTCGGAGCGTGATCCCGGGAAGATCGCGGCGACGGGCGGCTGTGGTCGTGCTCCGGCTTAGCGTGGCATGCGCGAGGGGAAAGAGAAGAGGTGGGGCCGGCGCGTCGGTGAGAGAGGGAGAGGAGGGTGCGAGTGGGCGACCGAGGCGGAGAGGGACTCGGGTGCGGGCACGGTGTTGGGCTGGCCGGCTCGGGCGCTGCTGGCTGGGCCGGTTGGCCTGGCCAGCTCGGGGATTCTCTTTTTTTTTGAAATAGATAGAGAAGAAAATTGCTATATATAGAAATATATAATATCTTTATATAGGACATATATATATCAAAAAGATCAGAAAAAATAAATCCCAGAAGATGAACATTTTTTCCAGAGGCAAACAGAAACTTTTATAAAAAACATTTTTCTGAAAATCCCAAATAAAATTCAAATTTGAATTCAAACTTTTTGGCATTATTTTCTTCTGACATTTTTGGAGTGTCATGTTAGCTCCTCTCATAGTTTTGCACAAGTATTGGCCAGGTATTTTTGAAATAAATTTCAATGCCAATTTGAATCCAAATTCAAATTATACTCAAAGTGCCTCTGGAATTTCAAATGCCACTCAAATTCAAACAACATGCATAGATGCTTAGCTAATAATTGTAAAACATTCCAAATTGAAAATTTGGGATGTTACAAACCTACCCACCTTAAGATGAATCTCGCCCTCGAGATTCGGGTTGGCTAGAAAATAGGTGCGGGTGGTCTCGGCGGAGATCTTCTTCTCGCTCCCAGGTGGCTTCCTCCTCGGAATGATGGCTCCACAGAAACTTGCAGAACTTGATGATCTTGCTGCGGGTAACTCTGTTCGCAGTCTCGAGAATTCTGACGGGTTTCTCCTCATAAGTCAGATCACTGTCGAGCTGTATGGCCTCTAGGGGCACTGTGTCTCTCAAAGAAATATCGGCCATCTCAGCATGGCATTTCTTCAGCTGGGAAACATGAAAGACATCGTGAACTCCTGACAATCCTTCCGGCAATTCCAGCTTGTATGCAACTTCTCCTCTACGTTCAAGAATTTTGTACGGGCCAATGAACCTGGGTGCTAACTTTCCTTTAACACCGAACCTCTTGATTCCTCGAAGTGGGGACACACGGAGATATGCTCGGTCTCCCGCTTCGTACGTTACTTCCTTGTGTTTATTGTCGGCATAACTCTTCTGTCTCGACTGAGCTATCTTAAGTCTGTCTCGAATTAGCTTGACCTTCTCTTCGGAGTCTCTGGTAAGATCGGGACCGAAAAGTTTTCGGTCTCCAACACCATCCCACAACAATGGTGTTCTGTACCTCCTTCCGTATAGAGCTTCGAAAGGGGCCATCTTCAGACTGGTCTGATAGCTGTTATTGTATGAGAACTCTGCGTATGGCAGATTATCATCCCAGCTAGACCCGTAGTCTAGCGCACAGGCTCTCAACATGTCCTCCAGAATCTGGTTGACTCCCTCGGTCTGTCCATCTGTCTGTGGATGAAAAGCTGTACTGAACTCCAGCCTCGTACCCAAAGTTTCTTGCAACTGATTCCAAAACTTTGAGGTAAATTGTGTTCCTCTATCTGACACGATACTCCTTGGAACTCCATGCAGACATACGATCCTGGTCATGTATATCCTGGCTAACTTAGCGCTAGTATAAGTGGTCTTCACGGGAATGAAATGAGCTACCTTGGTCAAGCGATCAACCACTACCCAGATGGAATCATAACCTGAACGGGTCCTGGGTAATCCTGTGATAAAATCCATTCCAAGTTTTTCCCATTTCCATTCGGGTATCGGCTGAGGTTGAAGTAACCCTGCCGGCTTCTGATGCTCAGCCTTTACTCGCTGGCAAACATCGCATACTGCTACGTACTCGGCAATATCCTTCTTCATACCTGTCCACCAGAAACTTTCCTTCAAGTCCAGATACATCTTGGTGTTGCCTGGGTGAATCGAGTATGGTGAATCATGTGCCTCCTGAAGAATTAGCTTCCTGAGTTCGGGATCATTGGGTACATAAATACGATCCTCGAACCATATAGCTCCGTATTCATCCTCACGAAACCCTTTAGCTTTACTTTCATTCATCCTTTTCTTTATCTCAGCAATTTCCTTGTCCGACTTCTGGGCTTCGCGAATTCTTTCGGCCAAAGTGGACTGAATTTCCAGGGCTGCAACATATCCTCTTGGAACTATCTCTAGTCGAAGATCTCTGAGGTCATCGACTAACTCCTGGGGTAATCCTCCCGCTGTAAGGGTATTCATATAACTCTTATGGCTCAAGGCATCTGCTACAACATTAGCCTTTCCTGGGTGGTAATGCAATCTCATGTCATAGTCCTTGATCAACTCTAGCCATCTCCTCTGCCTGAGGTTCAACTCCTTCTGCGTGAAAATATACTTCAAGCTCTTATGATCCGTGTAAACATCACAACTGTTTCCGACAAGGAAATGTCTCCAGGTCTTGAGTGCGTGCACTACGACTGCTAACTCCAAATCGTGTGTGGCGTAATTCATCTCATGAGGTCGTAGCTGTCTGGAGGTATAAGCTACAACTTTTCCTTCCTGCATGAGCACTCCTCCGAGTCCTTGACGAGAAGCGTCACAATACACCTGGTAATCCTTGTGTATGTCCGGCAAAATTAGTACTGGGGCTGTAACCAAATGTTTCTTCAACTCCTGAAAACTGGCTTCACAATCCTCGGTCCAAATGTACTTGGTTTCCTTCTTCAACAGCTCGGTCATGGGTTTAGCAATCTTGGAGAAATTCTCAATAAATCTCCGATAATATCCTGCGAGTCCGAGAAAACTGCGGATCTCCTTGACCGAGGTGGGTGACTGCCATTTGGTGACCGATTCAACCTTGGTGGGGTCGACAGCTATTCCCTCTCCTGAAATAACATGTCAGAGGAATCTGACTTCAACCAAAATTCACATTTGCTGAACTTGGCATATAACTGATGTTCTCGGAGTTTCTCCAGAACTAGACGCAAATGTTCCTTATGCTCTTCCTCGCTCTTGGAGAAAACCAATATGTCATCGATGAACACCACGACAAACTTGTCCAGATATTCCATAAATACCTTGTTCATCATGCTCATAAAATACGCAGGGGCATTAGTCAATCCGAATGACATGACGGTATACTCATATAAACCATACCTGGTGGTGACAGCTGTTTTGGGTATATCCTGTTCACGAATCTTCAACTGATGATACCCTGATCGAAGATCGATCTTGGAGAATACTTTGGCTCCAACTAGCTGATCAAATAAATCATTAATAATCGGCAGAGGGTACTTGTTCTTGATGGTCACGTCGTTCAATGAACGATAATCCACAACCATTCTCAGGGTTCCATCCTTCTTCTCTACCAAAAGAACTGGGGCTCCCCAAGGTGACGAGCTTGGCCGAATATATCCCTTCTCCAATAGCTCATTAATATGCTTCTTGATCTCTTCCAAATCATTCGGGGGCATCCGATAAGGTCTCTTGGATATTGGGGCTGTGCTGGGCAATAACTCAATAAAAAACTCAATGTCTCTGTCCGGTGGCATTCCTGGTAATTCCTCTGGAAATACATCGGGAAAATCTTGCACTACTGGCACTTCCTCCTGTACAACTCCTGTGAGGGAATTCGCCTGATTCTTCATTGGTGTGCGTCTGGATACATACTTGATCCTCTTCTGCTCTGGGGTGGTGAGCAAAATCGTCTTGCGGGCACAGTCGATGTTTCCTTCAAACTTCGTCAGCCAGTCCATTCCTAGGATTACGTCCAAGCTCTGGGATTCCAATACTATGAGGTCTGCGGGGAAATCATGGTTTCCGATGCTGAGGGTCGAATGACAGCCTAAGCCTGCCATCATCTCTCCTCCTGGGGAACTGACCTGAAGAGGGCTTCTAAGAGTTCTAGTGGGCAACCCGTACTTTTCCACAACTACCTTTGATATGAATGAATGCGTTGCACCAGAATCAAAAAGTACCAATACTGTATGTGAATTTAATAAAAACTTACCAACCACAGTTTCTGGCTGATCATAGACGTCCTCCACGTCAATGTGATTCACCTGAGCATGGGGAAAAGGGTTGGGATTCTTTGCTGAGCTTCCATTGCCATTGCCATTTCCATTCATCTGCTTGGCCTCCGGGCAGTCGGTGGCATAGTGTCCTGTCTTCTGGCACTTGAAATAGGTGATGTGACTCAGATCCTTCTGAGCCGGAGTAGGACGGTGCTGGTTGCCATTGCCTCCATTGCCTGACTTGGAGTTGTTGTCGTGGTTGCGATTGTTCCCATTCCCTCCATGGTTATGTCTTCCATGATTATGTCCTCCATGGGTGTGATGGGTGTGTCCTCCCGAGTATGGGGCATAGCGGGGCTTCTGCTGAGCTCTGGAGTTGTACTTCCCCTGGCTATACTTCCTCTTGCGGCTGTCAATCTGCTGCTGCTTGCCTTCAAGGATGATGGCCTTGTCTACCAGCTCCTGGTAGTTGTTGAAGGTAGCCACCATCAGCTGCATTCCCAGCTCATCATTCAGTCCTTCGAGAAACTTCTCCTGCTTTGCGGCATCTGTGGCCACATCACCCGGGGCATAGCGAGCTAACTGGCTGAACTCATCCACGTACTGGCCCACAGTACGATTCCCCTGGCGTAAGTTGCGGAACTCACGCTTCTTCAGGCTCATGGCTCCAGCTGAGACATGAGCGGTGCGGAAGGCCTGCTAGAACTGATCCCATGTGATGGTGGCGAGAGGATAAGTGGCGGTGTAGTTCTCCCACCAAGAGGCTGCAGGTCCATCAAGCTGATGTGCGGCAAAGTGCACCTTCTCTGCATCTGTGCATCCTGCAGTTACTAACTCCCTTCCGACCTTGCGGAGCCAATCATCAGCTACAATCGGCTCGGTGCTGCTAGAGAACACCGGCGGATTCAGCCTTAGGAAACGGGTCAGGTTGTCAATAGGGGGTGGTGGCGGTGGATTGTTGTTGTTGTTGTTACCTTGGTTCTGGATGAGCATCTGCATCAAGGCATTCTGCTGCTGGATCAGCTGGGTGAGCTCCGGCGGGAAAGTGTATCCGGGGTCACGTCTCGGAGGCATCTGGTGTTTTGGAGTGGATGAGAAATTAGAATAGAACAAGGATCTAAAAGAAACAGCGCTACCCATATGAATGCACAAACATTATCACACCAATTATTTATTCAATCATCTCAAACATAGTTCAATCTCGGATTACAAAATCTCACGACTAATCGAAAAACATAACGGCCTAACTGATATACGAAAAAAAACATGGTGGTCGACTAAATGTCTTCATCAATTATCCTTGCGTCCTCCGGTGCGGCGTCCTCTAGTGCGGCGTCCTCTGGTGCGGCGCCTCCTCTTGCGGCTTCCTTCGGTGGAGCTCTCTTCATAATCCTAGTCATTGCTCACGAGGGGTCCATCATCTCCACTCAGAAAAAGGTCTTCTCCCAGGTCCATCTTCTCCTCCAATGCGGCAACATCAATCTTTAGCTTGTCGACTCTCTCCATGAAATCCTTGACTTCATCCTCATGCTCATAATGGGCTTCACGTGCTTCATCTTCCAGTTGAATTTCACGAAGCTGCAACTTTTGGACCGTCTTCAAGCTCCTGCGCATCTGAATCTCTAGAGCCCTGATGTGAGCCTCCAAGTCTTGGACCTATGAGCGAACGGAGTCGTCATCTATGGTGCGGATGATCTCTCCATCTGCAGTCCTGCGAGAAATCATGGTGTAGTCTGATCCAACGAGCTCGGCCCTGTATTCCTCTTGGATGCGTCCAAGTGCACTATGAACTGCTATGTCTCTCCCGAGGATTCAAGTGGGAGCAGTGAACCTGAAGTCAATGGGCGCCGAGAGGTTTTCGAAAGTCCTCCCTGGTATGTGCACCTTAATCCTATAGCGACGGTCTTCTGGAAATGCCATGATAGGGGTCCCGGTGATAGAAGGCAGAGCAATCTTCAATTCCTTGGTGATCTGGACCAGCCTCCTGCCGAAAAGCATCGTCTCATCTGGCTGGCAAAACTCCGGGAGTAGAACTGGGATGAACTTGACGGCCATCTAGAATGTTGGAATCGGAGGGAAGTCAGAAATGCACAGGGGAGAATTACGGAATAATAAAGACATAAAATAAAATAGTTTCTTCCTATAGCTTTCCGATCCTAGGGGTTACGTCCTACAGTCAGCGTGTGCTCTAAATACCATCTCTGTAGCGACCCGACCCGAAATCGGTCAAGTCTCTGTGTAGCTGTACCATCCCAAGATCATGCTGGCACACACAGTACATTGATGAAAAGATTCAATGTCCAATCACACCTGAATTTATTACATGATTCTCATATCGAGTCTTTATTACATCATAATAAATTCGGCCGAAGGCCAACTCATGAGAAATAAACTAAAATAAAGCTGCGGAAGCGTAGACGATAAGCGAGTCCATCCGACTCCATAGGGCAATCACCGAGCGTAGATCGTAGCCTCACTCCTGGTCGGAAAACTCCTCTGCAACATGAGACGTTGCAGCCGTGTAGGTCAGCATTTTGAATATGCCGGCAAGTCATAGAGAGAACAATAATATTAATGCTAACACTATATGCAATTTGGCTGTGGGGCTCTAAGTTTGATGTTTTTGCGAAAAAGCCAATTTGTCCCTACAACAAAGGACTTGCTTGCAATTACTACAAAATGTTGGTTGTTATTGAGATGGTTCCGCCAACCAATGTCTCATTCCCAATTATTAAATAACCCATCAATTAATTTATTTGTTTGGTATTGAGATTTCTGAAATACTCCAATTCCAGAGGCTCAGTTGTCCGTAACCGGGGACACGGCTAATCGATTAGGTTTTCACTCTGCAGAGTCTTGTGCACTTTACCTACAAGAATCATTCCCTCCTTTGAGTCCTCGCACTGCATGGTGTTTGAAGACGGGACGAACGAAACAGGGTTCCTCTGGGCCACTGCCGGTGCCCATCCAATCCTACCGTTCTTCTACATCTCGTAGCACCGTCCGGCCAGAGTCACGCCTAGGGTCGACCAAGCCAGAGCCCATAATGGCTTGCGGCTGCACAGTTAAGCTTCCGGTCAAGGTGTATCCATCCGTCTCTTCGTGGCTGGGTGAAGCTTTCCAAAAGATGTCATGGCGCTTCTCCATGCATCCCGGCCATCCGCTGGTTGCTCCAGGGTGCCCATCAATTCTGTCCTCCACCCAATAGTGAATTTGAAGTCCATCTTGAGCATCTTGAAATCATGGGGTTGTCATCATCTTGACTCTCACATCTCCCTTATGAATCACTCAACCAACCCCGTCTACGAAAGCATAGCAATCAACTACATCGTCCCGGGCATTGGTGACAAGGGGAAATGGGTTCAACCTACCTGATGATACTACTCAAGAACATAACTTAAAAATTCTCCTACTGCATGCATGGTGGGGAGGAATAATTCTAATGCAACAAATCATAGGTACTATAAAACATGATCAAATGACTTGCCTGGCTGACGGTCTTCGAAAGCTAGTGACTCGTGATAGCAAGCTTCGCACTCTAGGAATTCTATTCGAAGCAAACAATAAACACATAAGCATACAACGGTATAACATAACAGCAAGCTAACGTAAATCACACAAGCAATCATACCAAAACCAAAGAAAACTCGAAGAACTCAATTCAAGGTTTTCATTACTTCAAGCAAACAACTAGAAAATAGTTTTATCCTACTAAAACTTTTCTTAACAGAACCAAAACAATAGTTTTTGTTAACTAACAGAAAGGAAAACATTATAAAAACTTGGTGCAAAAAGAAACACATTAAAAGCTAATTTAAAACTCTACTTATGCCTAAAACAAAACTAGTAAGAAAATAAAATAAAACATTTTTTTTCTGTAAATAAAAGTTCACCCTCTGTAACTACAGAAACTAATCTGAATCAAAATATAGCAAAGGTGAAAATAAAATTTTAAAATAATTAAAACAACAGAAAATAGCAGCAAGTTAAAATAACTAGAATAGGCTTGTTTTCGTGTAAAATTAATTTTACTAAAAACTATAAATACCCAAATAAATCCTACTGCTAGGCAAGGTCAAAACAAAACAGTGGCAAAAAGAAATATTAAAAAAATTTAATCCTAGCTCATTTTATAGCAGAAATACTAATCTGACTAAAACTAAAATAAAACAATTTTTAAAAACTAAAACATGGCGGAAACTATTTTATACATAAAATTTAGGAAATTTGAAAACTAGATAAAAAAGAATCAACAAAAAATATTTTATAACATAAAATTTGTAGATTTTACAAGATCAGAACAATTCTGTTTTAAAAACAGAAACTAAAAAAACTAAAAAAAAAACTAAACGAGTTAATGGGCCGAACGGTGGGCGATCTGGAACTAAACAACGCTCGGGCGAACTTTAACTACATATGCGGCTAATAATTAAACCGACCGGTTCGATCTAACTAAAAAAAACCGTAACTAAATCGGGAACTAACCGATCTAATAGGAAAAAACCTAACTCTTCGCGTGATCTAATCTAGGCCGTAGATTAATGATCAGACAGTGGAGAGAGGCTCGGGCTTACAGTGAACGGTGGCGACGGACGGAGACAACGGCGGCGGCTCGGGCGTGGTCGGTGGTGTCGCTCCGGCGGTCGGGGAAAGCGGCGGAGACGTCGGGGCGAAGTGGAGGAGCATGGCGGAGGCGGTGGTGATGTCGAGGTGGCTCGGGGACGTCGGAGGCGGTCGGGGCGAAGACGACGGCTTCCTGGTGAGCTGCAGCTCCGGCGGGCGGCGGTCGAGCTCGGGGTCGACGGTGTGGTGCTCCTGGAGGAAGAAGGGGGTGTCAGGGAGGTGTGGAAAGAAGAGGGGTTCAGGTGGAGGTGCTTGGAAGCAAGGGGGGTCCTCACCGGTGTCGGTAGCGGCGGTGAACCGAGGCAGCGGCGGCTAGATGCATTTCGCGAGGGCGCGAGCTATGGTGGGTTTTGAGCTAGGGTTTTAGGGGGGTTCGAGGGAGGAGAGCGAGGGGAATATATAGGGCATAGCCTTGCGGGAGGGGGCGGCTTTGGAGCGTGATCCCGGGAAGATCGCGGCGACGGGCGGCTGTGGTTGTGCTCCGGCTTGGCGTGGCGTGCGCGAGGGGAAAGAGAAGAGGTGGGGCCGGCGTGTCGGTGAGAGAGGGAGAGGAGGGTGCGAGCGGGCGACCGAGGCGGAGAGGGACTCGGGTGCGGGCGCGGTGCTGGGCTGGCCGGCTCGGGCGCTGCTGGCTGGGCCGGTTGGCCTGGCCAGCTCGGGGATTCTCTTTTTTTTTTGAAATAGACAGAGAAGAAAATAGCTATATATAGAAATATATAATATCTTTATATAGGACATATATATATCAAAAAGATCAGAAAAAATAAATCCCAGAAGATGAACATTTTTTCCAGAGGCAAACAGAAACTTTTATAAAAAACATTTTTCTGAAAATCCCAAATAAAATTCAATTTTGAATTCAAACTTTTTGGCATTATTTTCTTCTGACATTTTTGGAGTGTCATGTTAGCTCCTCTCATACTTTTGCACAAGTATTGGCTAGGTATTTTTGAAATAAATTTCAATGCCAATTTGAATCCAAATTCAAATAAAACTCAAAGTTCCTCTGGAATTTCAAATGCCACTCAAATTCAAACAACATGCATAGATGCTTAGCTAATAAGTGTAAAACATTCCAAATTGAAAATTTGGGATGTTACATTAGGCCCATACACTTACCGGGGGTGTCCGGAACCCCTTCCGGTGACCCGATGACTACCCGGTGCACTCCGAAACTCTTCCGGTGTCCGAATACCATCGTGCTATATATCAATCTTTACCTCTTGACCATTTTGAGACTCCTCGTCATGTCTGTGATCTCATCCGGGACTCCAAACAACATTCGGTTGCCAAATCACATAACTCATATAACACTATATCGTCAACGAATGTCAAGCGTGCGGACCCTACGGGTTCGAGAACTATGTAGACATGACCGAGACACCTCTTCGGTCAATAACCAATAGCGGAACCTGGATGCCCATATTGGCTCCTACATATTCTATGAAGATCTTTATCATTCGAACCGTTATGACAACATACACAATTCCCTTTGTCCATCGGTATGTTACTTGCCCGAGATTCGATCGTCGGTATCTTCATACCTAGTTCAATCTCGTTACCGGCAAGTCTCTTTACTCGTTCCGTAATACATCACCTCGTGACTAACTCCTTAGTTGTTTGCTTGCAAGCTTATGATGTGTATCACCGAGAGGGCCCAGAGATACCTCTCCAAAACTCAGAGTGACAAATCCTAATCTTGATCTATGCCAACTCAACAAACACCTTCGGAGATACCTGTAGAGCATCTTTATGATCACCCAGTTATGTTGTGACGTTTGATAGCACACAAGGTATTCCTTCGGTATCCGGGAGTTGCATAATCTCATAGTCGAAGGAATATGTATTTGACATGAAGAAAGCAATAGCAATAAACTGAAAGATCATTATGCTAAGCTAACGGGTGGGTCTTGTCCATCACATCATTCTCCTAATGATGTGACCCCATTATCAAATGACAACACATGTCTATGGTTAGGAAACCTTAACCATCTTTGATCAACGAGCTAGTCTAGTAGAGGCTTACTAGGGACACGGTATTTGTTTATATATTCACACATGTATTTAGGTTTCCGATCAATACAATTCTAGCATGAATAATAAACCTTTATCATGAATAAGGAAATATAAATTAACAACTTTATTATTGCCTCTAGGGCATATTTCCTTCAATTTTGCTTAGGGCGACGGTAGCATTATAAGGTGATCCCTCACTAAAATTTCAAGATAAAATTGTGTTCTCCCCAAGTGTGCACCATTGCGAAAGTTAGTCGTTTCGAAGCACCACGTGATGATCGGGTGTGATAGACTCTACGTTCGCATACAACGGGTGCAAGCCAGTTTTGCACATGCGGAGTACTTGGGTTAAACTTGATGAGCCTAGCATGTACAAACATGGCCTCGGAACACAAGAGACTGAAAGGTCGAACATGAGTCATATAGTAGATATGATCAACATGGAGATGTTCACCATTGAAACCACCTCATCTCACGTGATGATCGGACTTGGGTTGGTGAATTTGGATCATGTTACACTCGGACAACCGGAGGGATGTTGATTTGAGTGGGAGTTCTTAGATAATATGATTAATTGAATTCATTGTCTTGAACAATAGTCTGAGTTATCTTTGCAAATTATGTTGTAGATCAATGGCTCGCGTAGTAGCTCCCCTGAATTTCAATGCATTCCTACAGAAAGCTAAGCTGAAAGATGATGGAAGCAACTTTGTGGACTGGGCCCGTAATCTGAGGATTATCCTCACGGCTACCCAAAAGTCCTATGTTCCTTGATGCATCACTTGGTGTGCCACCCCCTCCAGCGACTGTGGACGTTGTGAACACCTGGCAGTCGTGTGTTGATGAATACTCAATAGTTTAGTGCGCCATGTTGTATGGCTTAGAACCGGGACTTCAAAGGCGTTTTGAACATCATGGAGCATATGAGATGTTCCAGGAGTTGAAGTTTATTTTTGAGAAAAATGCCTCCGTCGAGAGGTATGAGACCTCCGATAAGTTCTATGCCTGCAAGATGGAGGAGAACAACTCTATCAGTGAGCACATACTCAGAATGTCTAGGTACTACAACCGTCTAGCTGAGTTGGGAGTTGAGCTCCCACATGAGGCGGTCACTGACAGAGTTCTTCAATCGCTACCACCTAGCTACAAGAGCTTTGTGTTGAACTATAACATGCAAGGGATGAACAAGTCAGTCTCCGAGCTGTACATGATGCTGAAAGTCGCGGAGTCAGACATCCAGAAGGAGCATCAAGTGTTGATGGTCAATAAAACCACTAGTTTCAAGAAGAGCAAGGGAAAGAAGAGAAACTTCAAGAAGAGTGGCAAAGTAGTTGCTCCTCCCATGAAGAAACCCAAGGCTGGACCCAAGCCGGAAACTGAGTGCTTCTATTGCAAGGGAACTGGATACTAGAAGCAGAATTGCCCCAAGTATCTGGCCGACAAGAAGGGGGCCAATGTCAACAAAGGTATATATGATATACATGTTATTGATGTGTACCTTACCAACTCTCGTTGTAGTGCCTGGGTATTTGATACCGGTTCGGTTGCTCACATTTGCAACTCAAAACAGGAACTACGGAATAGACGGAGGCTGGCAAAGGACGAAGTGACAATGCGCATGGGAAATGGTTCCAAGGTTGATGTGATCGCCGTCGGCATGCTCGCTCTTCGATTACCATTGAGATTAGTGATGAACCTGGATAATTGTTATTTAGTGCCTGCGTTGAGGATGAACATTATATCTGGATCTTGTTTAATGCGAGACGGTTACTCATTTAAATCAGAGAATAATGGTTGTTCTATTTATATTGGTAATATCTTTTATGGTCATGCACCGATTTTGAGGGGTTTATTCTTATTGAATCTCGATAGTGATGATACACATGTTCATAACATTGATGCCAAAATATGTAGAGTTGATAATGATAGTACCACTTTCTTGTGGCACTACCGCTTAGGTCATATTGGTGTAAACTGCATGAAGAAACTCCATGCTGATGGACTTTTGGAGTCACTTGATTTTGAATCACTTGACACATGTGAACCATGCCTCATGGGCAAGATGACTAAGACCCCGTTTTCCGGAACAATGGAATGGGCAAGTGACTTGTTGGAAATCATACATACTAATGTGTGTGGTCCGATGAGCGTTGACGCGCGCAGTGGATATCGTTACTTTCTCGCCTTCACCGATGATTTGAGTAGATATGGGTATATTTACTTGATGAAGCATAAGTCTAAAACATTTGAAAAGTTCAAGCAATTTCAGAGTGAAGTTGAGAATCATCATAACAAGAAGATCAAATTCCTACGATTTGATCGTGGGGGAGAGTATCTGAGTTATGAGTTTGGCAATCACTTAAGGCAATGTGGAATTGTTTCACAGTTGACGCCACCTGGAACACCACAGCGTAATGGAGTGTCCGAACGTCGTAATCGTACCTTATTGGATATGGTGCATTCTATGATGTCTCTTGCCGATCTGCCACTATTGTTTTGGGGTTATGCATTAGAGACAACTGCACTCACTTTAAATATGGCACCATCTAAGTCTGTGGAGATGACACCGTACGAACTATGGTTTGGCAAGAAACCTATGTTGTCATTTCTTAAGGTTTGGGGCTGCGATGCTTATGTCAAAAGGCTTTAGCTAGAAAAGCTCAAACCCAAAGCGGACAAATGCGTCTTCATAGGATACCCAAAAGAGATGGTTTGGTATACCTTCTATCTCAGATCCGAAGGCAAAGTGTTTGTCGCTAAGAATGGGTCCTTTCTCGAGATAGAGTTTCTCTCGAAAGAATTGAGTGGGAGGAAGATAGAACTTGATGAGGTTGTTGAACCTTTACTTCAACCAGAGAGTAGCGCAGCGTAGAAAGATGTTTCTATGGCACCTAAGTCAGTTGAAGAGGAAGCTAATGATGTTGATCATGAAGCTTCAGATCAAGTTATTACGGAACCTCGTAGGTCGACAAGGATATGTACTGCTCCTGAGTGGTACGGTAACCTTGTCTGAGAAGTCATGTTGTTGGACAACGATGAACCTACGAGCTACGGAGGAGCGATGGTGGGCCCGGATTCCGACAAATGGTTAGAGGCCATGAAATCCGAGATGGGATCTATGTATGAAAACAAAGTATGGAATTTGGAAGTATTACCTGAAGGGCGAAAGGCTATTTATAATAAATGGATCTTCAAGAAGAAGACGGACGCAGACGATAATGTCACCGTCTATAAAGCTTGACTTATGGCAAAGGGGTTTTCACAAGTTCAGGCACTTGACTACGATGAGACTTTCTGACCCATAGCGATGCTTAAGTCCGTCAGAATCATGTTAGCAATAGCTGCATTTTTTTGATTATGAAATCTGGCAGATGGATGTCAAAACAATGTTCCTTAACGGTTTCCTGAAGGAAGAGTTGTATATGAAGCAACCAGAAGGTTTTCTCGATCCAGAGAATGCTGACAAAGTGTGCAAACTCCAATGATCCATTTATGGACTGGTGCAAGCATCTCGGAGTTGGGATCTTCGCTTTGATGAGGTGATCAAATCATTTGGGTTTATACAAGTTTTCAGAGAATCTTGTATTTACAAGAAAGTGAGTGGGAGCTCTATAGTGTTTCTAATATTATATGTGGATGAAATATTGCTGATTGGAAACAATATAGAACCCTTGGAAAATGTGAAGGAATATTTGAACAAGAGTTTTTCAATGAAGGACCTAGGAGAAGTTGCTTTCATATTAGGCATCAAGATCTATAGAGATAGATCGAGACGCTTAATAGGACTTTCACAAAGCACATACATTGATAAAGTTTTGAAGAAGTTCAAAATGGATCAGTCCAAGAAGGGGTTCTTGCCTGTTTTGCAAGGTGTGAAGTTGAGTAAGACTCAATGCCCAGCGACTACAGTGGATAGAGAAAAGATGAGTGTGATGTTTGCTTGAACTACGTCGGTATTTCCCCAAAGAGGAAGGGATGATGCAGCATAGCAACGGTAGGTATTTCCCTCAGTGATGAGACCAAGGTTATAAACCAGTAGGAGAACCACGCAACACCACGTAAATAGCTCCTGCACACAAAGAACAAATACTTGCAACCCGACGTAAGAGAGGGGTTGTCAATCCCTCACGTGTAAAAGGATAGGTAAAATTGTAGTAGATTGGATAAATAGATCTCGCGGGAACGCGAGATAAAATAAATAAGTAAAAATTGCAGCAAGGTATTTTTGTATTTTTGGATTAATAGATCTGAAAATAAAAGCAAATAAAAATAGATCGCGAAGGCAAATATATTAAAGAAGAGACTCAGGGGCTGTAGGTTTCACTAGTGGCTTCTCGAGAAAAATAGCAAACGGTGGGTAAACAAATTACTGTTGGGCAATTGATAGAACTTCAAATAATCATGACGATATCCAGGCAATGATCATTATACATCATGCGGTGGGTAAACAAATTACCGCTATCCAGCATGCATCTAGTGTATTAAGTTCATGGAGAAACGAAGTAATGCAATAAGAATGATGACATGATGTAGACAAGATCTATTTATGTAGAAATAGACCCCATCTTGTTATCCTTAATAGAAATGATACATACGTGTCGTTTCCCCTTCTGTCACTGGGATCAAGCACCGTAAGATCGAACCCATCATAAAGCACCTCTTCCCATTGCAAGATAAATAGATCAAGTTGGCCAAACAAAACCCAAATATTGGAGAAGAAATACGAGGCTATAAGTAATCATGCATATAAGAGATCAAAAGACACAAATAACTTTCATGGATAAAAACATAGATCTGATCATAAACTCAAAGTTCATCGGATCCCAACAAACACACCGCAAAAAAGAGTTACATCAAATAGATCTCCGAGAGACCGTTGTATTGAGAATCAAAAGAGAGAGAGAAAGCCATCTAGCTACTAACTACAGACCCGTAGGTCTACAATGAACTACTCACACATCATCGGAGAGCACCAATGAGGATGATGAACCCCTCCGTGATGGTGTCTAGATTGGATCTGTGGTTTTTGGAAGTTGCGGCGGCTGGAATTGATTTTCATCGACTCCCCCAGGGTTTCTGGAATATTGGGGTATTTATAGAGCAAAGAGGCGGTGCGGGAGGTCACCGAGGTGGGCACAACCCATCAGGGCACGCCTGGGGGCCCAGGCGCGCCCTGGTGTCTTGTGCTCACCTCGGGCCCCCTCTTCGGTACTTCTTTGGCCCACTGGATGTCTTCTGGTAAAAAAAATCTTCAAAAAGTTTCGCTGCGTTTGGACTCCATTTGGTATTGATTTCCTGTGAAGTAAAAAACAAGCAGAAAATAGCAACTGGCTCTTGGCACTATGTCAATAGGTTAGTCCCAAAAAATGATATAAAGTTACTTTAAAAATGATTGTAAAACATCCAAGAATGGTAATATAACAGCATGGAACAATCAAAAATTATAGATACATTGGAGATGTATCAGCATCCCCAAGCTTAATTCCTGCTCGTCCTCGAGTAGGTAAATGATAAAAACAGAATTTTTTATGTGGAATGCTGCCTAACATGTTCATCACATATTCTTTTCTTTGTAGCATGGACATTTGGACTTTTATATGATTCAAAGCAATAATCTAGTTTTGACATGAGGACTTTAATACTCAAACATATCAACAAGCAACCATGTCTTTCAAAATATCAACGCTAAAGCAAGCTATCCCTAGCCCATTATGCTCAATCATTGATCCATTCATGAAACACACTCGCATATTATCTACACCCAATTCTCAAGTACGATCATAGTGCCCCTTAGTTGGCGCTTTATAAGAGAAGATGGAGACTCAAATAAAAATTGCATAAAGTAAATAGAAAGGCCCTTCGCGGAGGGAAGTAGGGATTTGTATAGGTGCCCGAGCTCAAAGAAAAAAAAAAATAGAGATAAAAAACATTTTGGGAGGCATGCTTTTCCTGCCAACAAGAACGATCGAGAAGTTCCCAATGCTTTCCATGCTAGATATATCATAGGCGGTTCCCAAACAGAAAATAAAGTTTATTCCTTTTTCCACCATACTTTCACTTTCCATGGCTAACCGTATCCACGGGTGCCCTCCATACCAACACTTTCCAAGGAATTTATTATTTGACAACATAAAGTAAATTCATTTTTCATTTCGGGACTGGGCATCCCTAATACCTTTGTCGTACTCTCGTGCAATGACAAGTGGATAAACACTCATCGTGAGAATAACACATCTAGCATGGAAATATATTAGCCAGCCCCTACCGTTTCGCGAGCGGTACGAGCACGCAAAATAGAAGTTTGTTTTAAAAATTAGAGATGGCACATACAAATTTGCTTAGAACGGCACAGAAATACCACATATAGGTAGGTATAGTGTACTCATATGGCAAAAACTGGTTTAAAGGATTTGGATGCACAAGTAGTGATCATACTTAGTGCAAAATGAAGGCTAGCAAAAGATTGAGAAGCATCCAACCAAGAAACAAAAAATCTCATACGCAAGCATTAAGCATAAGTAACACCGAATAATGCACCACAAGTAGGATATAATTTCATTGCATAACTATTGACTTTCATGCTTGCATAGGGAATCACGAACCTTAACACCAATATTCTTACTAAAGCATAATTACTCATCAACATGTCTCACATATCACTATCATCATATCTCAAAACTATTACAAAGATCAAGTTTATTTTGTCCAATGATCTTCATGAAAGTTTTTACTATATCCTCCTTGGATATCTATCACTTTGGGACTAATTTCATATGTTGCTTTTAATAAGCTCAAACAAATATAAGTGAAGAACATGAGCATCATATTTTTTTCTCTCAAATTAATTTAAGTGAAGCAAGAGAGAATTTCTTCAAAATTTTACTAACTCCCAAATAAATATAAGTGAAGCATGAGAGCATTTCTTCAAAAATAATAAAGCACACCGTGCTCAAAAAGATATGTGAAGCACTAGAGCAATTCCAAGGCTCTAAAGAATTAAGTGAAGCATAGGAGCAAGCATAGCATAATTTTTGGCTCTCTCAAAAAGGTGTGTCCAGCAAGGATTCAAGACTCAAAATAAAAAGCAAAACAAGCAAAGACTCATACCATACAAGACGCTCCAAGCAAAACTCATAATATGTGACGAATAAAAATATAGTTCCAAGTAAAATACCAATGGTTGTTAGAAGAAAGAGGGGATGCCACTCGGGGGCATTCCCAAGCTTAGTTGCTTAATACTTCTTGAATATTACCTTGGGGTGCCTTGGGCATCCCCAATCTTAGCCTTTTGCTAATCCTTATTCCTTCATCCATCGTAATCTCACCCAAAACTTGAAAACTTCAATCACACAAAACTCAACAAAACCTTCGTGAGATCCGTTAGTATAAGAAAGCAAATCACTACTATAAGTACTGTTGCAAACCCATTCATATTTTATTTTTGCATTATATCTACTGTATTCCAACTTTTCTATGGCAAAAACTCTTCAAAGGAAACCATAGAATCATCAAAACAAGCACACAACGCAAAGAAAATAGAATCTGTCAAAAACAGAACAGTCTGTAGCAATCTGAAAACTTCGAATACTTCTGTAACTCCACAAATTCTGAAAAATTAGGACAACGTGAGAAATTTGTATATCAATCTTGTGTAAAAACATTCAGAATTTTTCGTCGCTTCTGTGATTTTTAAAAATTATTTTACTGATGCAAAATTTTCTGTTTTCCAACAAGATCAAATCAACTATCACCAAAGCTATCCCAAAGGATTCACTTGGCACAAACACTAATTAAAACACAAAAAACACAATCATGACAGTAGCATAATTGTGCAAACACTCAAGAACAGAAATAAAAAGACAAAAATAAAATTTATTCATTGGGTTGCCTCCCAACAAGCGCTATCGTTTTATGCCCCTAGCTAGGCATTGATAATTTTGATGATGCTCGCATGAAAGACAAGAATTGAAACACAAAGAGAACATCATAAAACATGTGAAAAACACATTTAAGTCTAGCATACTTCCTATGCATAGGGATTTTATAAGCAAACAAATTATCAAGACAAGGATTATCTAGCATATGCAAAGGAGAGGAATAAAACATTGACAATCTCAACATAACGAGAGGTAATTTAGTAACATGAAAATTTCTACAACCATATTTTCCTCTCTCATAATAATTACATGTAGGATCATAATCAAATTAAAAATATAGCTATCAAATAAAATTTTCCTTTTATGATGCACATGCATGCAAAGTTGACACTCTTCCAAAATAGTGGGATCATCAAATAAAGTCATGACGTCTCCAAGCCCACTTTTATCAAAAATTTCATAAGATTGATCATTCTCCAAAGTAGTGGGATCATTATTACCTAGAGTTAACACTCTTCCAAACCCACTTTCAATATTATCGCAAAAATTATTATCAATATCATATTCATCATGAGGCTTAAATAAATTTTCAAGATCATAAGAAGAATCGCCCCAATCATGATCATTGCAATAAGTAGTGGACATATCAAAATTAGCATCCCCAAGCTTGGGGTTTTGCATATTATTAGCACAATCGACATTAATAGAATTTATAGTAAAATCATTGCAATATGCTTTTCATTCAAGGAGCTATCATGAATCACTTCATAAATCTCTTCATCACAATTTTCAGATTCAAGAATCTCAAGCAAAACTTCATAAACATAATCAAGTGCACTCAACTCACTAGCAATTGGTTCAAGACAATTAGATCTTTTAAAAAGATTAGCAAGTGGATGAGGATCCATATCAATAGATTTTTAGCAAGCGAAGATGCAAGCAAATAGAAGGCACATGGTAACACAAGCAAAGGTAGCAAATAAGATTGCAACCAAAAAGATAGATCTGACGAGAAAACGGCGAATGAAAAAGAGGGCGAATAAAATGGCAAATTTTTGTGAAGTGGGGGCGATGAAAATGAGAGGCAAATGGCAAATAATGTAAATTGCAAGGAGATGAGATTTGTGATTAGGAACCTGGTAGATGTTGATGATGTCTCCTCAGCAACGGCGCCAGAAATTCCTTTTGATGTTTGCTTGAAATACGTCGGTATTTCCCCAAAGAGGAAGGGATGATGCAACACAACAACGGTAGATATTTCCCTCAGTGATGAGACCAAGGTTATCGAACCAGTAGGAGAACCACGCAACACCACGTAAACAGCTCCTGCACACAAAGAACATATACTTGCAACCCGACGTAAGAGAGGGGTTGTCAATCCCTCATGGGTAAAAGGATAGGTAAAATTGTAATAGATTGGATAAATAGATCTCGCGGGAACGCGAGGTAAAATAAATAAGTAAAAAATGCAGCAAGGTATTTTTGTATTTTTGGATTAATAGATCTGAAAATAAAAGCAAATAAAAATAGATCGCGAAGGCAAATATATTAAAGAAGAGACCCGGGGGCCGTAGGTTTCACTAGTGGCTTCTCTCGAGAAAAATAGCAAATGGTGGGTAAACAAATTACTGTTGGGCAATTGATAGAACTTGAAATAATCATGATGATATGTAGGCAATGATCATTATATAGGCATCACGTCCAAGATTAGTAGACCGACTCCTGCCTGCATCTACTACTATTACTCCACACATCGACCGCTATCCAGCATGCATCTAGTGTACTAAGTTCATGGAGAAACAGAGTAATGCAATAAGAATGATGACATGATGTAGACAAGATATATTTATGTAGAAATAGACCACATCTTGTTATCCTTAATAGCAATGATACATACGTGTCGTTTCCCCTTCTGTCACTGGGATCAAGCACCGTAAGATCGAACCCATCACAAAGCACCTCTTCCCATTGCAAGATAAATAGATCAAGTTGGCTAAACAAAACCCAAATATCGGAGAAGAAATATGAGGCTATAAGTAATCATGCATATAAGAGATCAAAAGACTCAAATAACTTTCATGGATAAAAACATAGATCTGATCATAAACTCAAAGTTCATCGGATCCCAACAAACACACCGCAAAAAAGAGTTACATAAAATAGATATCTGAGAAACCGTTGTATTGAGAATCAAAAGAGAGAGAGAGAAAGCCATCTAGCTACAAACTACGGACCCGTAGGTCTACAATGAACTACTCACGCATCATCGGAGAGGCACCAATGAGGATGATGAACCCCTCCGTGATGGAGTCTAGATTGGATATGTGGTTTCTGGAACTTGCGGCGGCTGGAATTGATTTTCGTCGACTCCCCCAGGGTTTCTGGAATATTGGGGTATTTATAGGGTAAAGAGGCGGTGCGGGAGGTCACCGAGGTGGGCACAACCCATCAGGGTGCGCCTGGGGGCCCAGGCGCGCCCTGGTGTCTTGTGCTCACCTCGGCCCCCCTCTTCGGTACTTCTTTGGCCCACTGGATGTCTTCTGGTCCAAAAAAACCTCCAAAAAGTTTCACTGTGTTTGGACTCCGTTTGGTATTGATTTCCTGCGAAGTAAAAAACAAGCAGAAAACAGCAACTGGCACTTGGCACTATGTCAATAGGTTAGTCCCAAAAAATGATATAAAGTTGCTATAAAATGATTGTAAAACATCCAGAATGATAACATAACAGCATGGAACAATAAAAAATTATAGATACATTGGAGACGTATCAGAGTGTCATCCCCTATGCGTCTGCCATAGGCTCTATCATGTATGCGATGCTGTGCACAAGACCAGATGTCTGCCTTGCCATAAGTATGGATGAAAGGTTTCAAAGTAGTCCAGGAATGGAATACTGGACAGCGGTCAAGAATATCCTTAAGTACCTGAAAAGGACTAAGGAAATGTTTCTTGTTTATGGAGGTGATCAAGAGCTCGTCGTAAAGGGTTATGTCGATGCAAGCTTTGACACTGATCCGGATGACTCTAAGTCTCAAACCGGATACGTATATATTCTGAATGGGGGAGCGGTAAGCTGGTACAGTTCCAAGCAAAGCGTGGTAGCTGATTCTACATGCGAAGTGGAGTACATAGCTGCCTCAGAGGCAGCGAAGGAAGGTGTCTGGATGAAGCAGTTCATGATAGATCTTGGAGTTGTACCTAGTGTACTAGACCCAATGACTCTGTTCTGTGACAACACTGGTGCCATTGCTCTAGCCAAGGAACCAAGGTTTCACAAGAGGATCAGACACATAAAGCGATGCTTCAATTCCATCCGTGATGTGGTCAAGGAGGAAGACATAAACATTTGCAAAGTACATACGGATCTGAATGTTGCAGATCCGTTGACTAAACCTCTTCCACGGGCAAAATATGATCGACACCAGGACTCTATGGGTGTTAGATTCATTACCATGTAATACTAGATTATTGACTCTAGTGCAAGTGGGAGACTATTGGAAATATGCCCTAGAGGTAATAATAAAATGGTTATTATTATATTTCCTTGTTCAGGATAATCGTTTATTATCCATGCTATAATTGTATTGATTGGAAACTCAAATACATGTGTGGATGCATAGACAACAACATGTCCCTAGTGAGCCTCTACCGGGCTAGCTCGTTGATTAAAGATGGCTATGGTTTCCTAGTCATAGACATGAGTTGTCATTTGATAACGGGATCACATCATTAGGAGAATGATGTGATGGACAAGTCCCAAACTATAAACGTAGCATATGATCGTATCAAGTTTATTGCTATCATTTTCTGCATGTCAAGTATCTGGTCCTATGACCATGAGATCATGCAACTCACTGACACCGGAGGAGTACCTTGTGTGTATCAAATGTCGCAACGTAACTGGGTGACTATAAAGATGCTCTATAGGTATCTCCAAGGGTGTCTGTTGAGTTGGCATGGATCAAGACTGGGATTTGTCACTTTGTATGATGAAGAGGTATCTCGGGGCCCTCTCGGTAATACAACATCACAAGAAGCTTGCAAGCATGTGACTAATGAGTTTGGTCATGGGATCTTGTATTACAGAACGAGTAAAGAGACTTGCCGGTAATGAGATTGTACTAGGTATGGAGATACCGACGATCGAATCTCGGGCAAGTAACACTACAAAAAAACCCACTTCCATGATAATACGTGTTTGTCACGGTAGGTCATGTTTTCTGTCATGCATGTACATCCATGACGATTTTATGACAGAATCAAGCTAGTCATACCTATGATGTCGTAGAAGTGTTCCATGACAATAGCAAAATTATCATCATGGAAGTGTCGACTTCCATGACGATAAATGGCGCATCATGGAAGTGCTTTCGTCAAGGGTAACCGACACGTGGCATCCACCGTAATGGGTCACCGTTAAGCTATCGGGTTCTGGTTTGGATCCGATAACCCGTTAACAGCTAGGACCAATGGGGATTTTCCACGTGTAAAATTCTCATTGGCTATAGCAACCACGTGTCAGCACCGCGAAAGGACAGATGTCAACCGCCCAATGGACAGGAGGCGCCTATGATAAGTCGACACGTGGCAGGGCCCAGCAGCGGCCCATTTAGGTTAAAAAGGCTGACCCAGTCAAAATTAGCGGTCTGGCCCATTAACGGCCTGCTTACAGACGGCCCATTCGCAGTTAAGGCCCATACGACTAGTGTCAAATCGGTCCATCAATGGCCCGTTCTAGACTTGTCATCATTGCGGCCCATGGTCACTTCTGGCCCGTTAACAGTCCGCTAAGTATTTGGGCAGAATTATGGCCCGGTGTGTTTCCGGCTTGTTAAAGGTCCTGCTTCATTTGGGCCCATTTATTGGCCATGAAACTTTCGGCCCATAAACAACCATGAAGGAATTGGGTCATATTCGGCCATGTCTGACATTCAGCCTGTTAGAGGCCCACTATAGATTTGGGCCACTTCCAGCCTGTTGTGTTTTTCGGCCTGTTAACGTCAGACAAAATCCATGGGCCATATGTGGCCCAACGTCACATCGGGCCTATTAACGGCGCTTATAAAAAGGATACTAATCAAGCCCGACCGCACTTCCGGCCTGGTAAACGCCTGTGTAGTAGGTCGGTGCATTTACGGCCCGTCTGAATTTCGTCCTGTGAACGATCCGCATTGTAAATGGGCCACCATGAGCTGAGATACATTTCGGCGTGCTAATGACCAGTCGGTTATTTGGCACAATTAGGGCCCATTCTCACTTTCGGCCTATTAAAGGCCCATGTTATTTATGGGCTCGAGATATTTACACATGTTAACGGCCTATTGTTACTGAGGCCCAAATTATGTTTAGGCCTGTTAAAGGCCAACTGTGGGCACATGCCTACCAAAAATAAGAAAGCTTATGCTAATTTAGGCCCAGATAATTTTAGTGGGCTACATGAAAATTACGGCCCATAATCACTTTTAGCCCAATTGGAATTGTGGGCCCGACGAATGCTGGCACGTTGGGCTCCTACGAAGCTTTCGGTCGAATAAATTACTAAGATAAACCTACACTATACAAAAATAGCGTCATAATTTCTACAGCCTTTGGCAGCACGATAAATGATGTATCACAACAAAATAAATTCCAGCCATAGAACAAAAGGCCTGTTGGCATAAAGTTTACAGTCCTTGCAGATAAAAGCACCATCGGATGTATAGAAGCACATATCATTTGACCTGAGTGCTAATTTTTCAGGCTGTAGAATCTGATGGAGCAGAATGATCTTCCCCTTTTTCCGCCATTGCTCTTGAACAACGAAGCAAATGTCTGGTAGTTTGGTTTCAAAACCATTCATATCTTGACGACATTTGTCAACCACTATTCTTGTTTCTGAAACGACCTCCATTAGGGATTGGACTTGTGTCTGGAGCAAAGATATATCACTCTATCTAGTTGGAAGATTTTGTTTAGTAGGCGATTTGAATGAGGTTACCTTGACAACCAACCCAGAATTACGCAGGAAGGTGCTTTTTGCACTGTTAGTGGAGAGATACCGATGCACTGCAGCAAGAGGTGACATTGTGCCTGTGGTAGCCTCGTCACCTTCAGGTGGTTGTGGTTGTTCAATCATTTGTTCCATAGCTTGCTGAAAGTTTGACAACCATATGAGGAGGATGGAATATGTAAGAAAAACAGGACGGCATGACATATTCACAGCTACGATGTGTAAACTAAGCAGAAGGATTTTCAAGAAAATAGAAGTAATGCAAGCTAGACACCATATGAAAGATGCAACCAATATCACTCTGCCAAGTTAAAAGTGTCTTGTCATAAGTGGCATTTTGAAAAATTAGAAGCAGTACAACCTAGAAATCAATGCAAGATGCAACCACTATCACACTGCCAAGTTAAAAGCGTCCAATCATGAGTGATTGATGCAGGATACACAACAGCAGTACTTTGATGTAAGAACATGGTATGATAGATAGATGCAGTGTATTCTAGACATAGAAAGGCATGTCATATGCACATGTATAACGTATAAACTCAGCAGGTGCAATTTAATCAAAATAGAAGAAATACAAGCTAGACCACATATGCAACATGAAACCAATTATCACACTGTCAACTTAGAGCAAGCACCTGCGATGGTGGAGTAGGGGACCTGAACTCATCATATAGACTTGGGACTTCAACTGCAGTAGCAGTAGCAGTGGCAAATCTGGAGAGCCTCCATTTGCCTCGGTCCGGTGGACCATCAACATCCCCTAACTTACTCTTTTCCTTCCTCTTTTTTGATATTGCCTTCTGAAGCCAAAACCACAAGAAGATGAATAAAATTAGCTCTGCATAACTGGTTGATGCATGATACAGACGAACACTACTTTGATGTAAGGCAAGCGTATGATAGGAGGATGGAATATATACAAAAAAAGACAGCATTGCATATTCACACCTACGATAGGAGGATGGAATATGTATGAAAAACAGTAAGCAGAAGGCATTTCAACAAAATTAGAAGAAATGAAAGCTAGGCACCATATGAACATGCAACCAATATCACTCTACCAGGTAAAAAGTGTCTCGTCATAAGTGCCATTTCAACAAATTAGAAGCAGTACAAGATAGAAGACAATGCAAGATGCAACCTACATCACACTCCCAAGTTAAATGTGTCTTATGGGTAAGTGATTGTTGCAAGTATAAGTTGTAATCTACGCAGATGCAATTCAACAAAATTAGAAGCAATACAAACTAGACATCATACGGAACACACAACCACACATAACAGTGCCAAGTTAGAGCAAGCACCTGTGATGGAGTAGGGGAGATGTGCTCATCATCTACACAGCTACATTGACTATCCAGCCTTGTGTTGTCTTACAAATCTTGTTGGGAGGATGGGGGAGTAGAATCTGTAGAGACCCTCTGTTTGAGTTGCTCCGAAGGACCACCATCATCCACTGCCTTACTAATTTCCTTCTGCTGTATTGATTTTGCATTGTGAAGTCAAACCGATAAGAAAAAGGAATAAAATTCGCTCTTCAGAACTCATTCATGCATGATACTGACGAACACTACTCGGATGAAAGGCAAACACATGATACGAGGATGGAATATGTACGAAAAACAGGACGGCGTGACATATTCACACCTATGATGTGGTAACTAAGCAGAAGATATTTCAACAAATTAGAAGCACTGCAAGCTAGACACCATATGAAAGATGCAACCTATATCACTCTGCCAAGTTCAAACTGTCTGGCGTTTGAACAAATTAGAAGCAGTACATGCTAGAAATCATATGCAAGATGCAACCAATATCACTGTGGCGACTTAAAGGTGCCTCATCATAAGTGACTGATGCAGGATACGCAAGAACAGTAGTCTGATGTAAGAACATGGTGTGATCAGATATAGTATGTTCTAGAAACAGGAACACGTGTCATATTCACATGTATGATGTGTAAAGTAAGCAGATGCAATACAACAAAGTTAGAAGAAATACAAGCTAGACATCATACGCAACATGCAACCACATACTCCCTCCGTTCCAAAATATAGCGCTTCCATTATTCCCGTGCTTCAACTTTGACCATAAATTTAACCAACGAGATCGACTGCGGCTGGAGCAAAAGTTATACCAGTGAATTCATATTCAAAAGAAGTTTTCAATTATATAATTTTTTCTCCCGCAGCAGTCATTCTTGTTGGTTAAATTTATGGTCAAAGTCGGACCTCAGGAAGCGTGGGCGCACTATATTTTGGAATGGAGGGAGTATAATAGTGCCAAGTTAGAGCAAACACCTGTGATGGTGGAGTAGGGGAGATTTGCTCATCATCTGCACAGCTACGTTGACTGTCTAGCCTTGCGTTGTCTTGCGAATCTTGATGGGAGGATGGCGGAGTAGAATCTATAGAGACCCTCCATTTCAGTTGCTCGGAAGGACCACCATCATCCAATACCTTACCAATTTCCTTCCGCTTTATTGATTTTGCATTGTGAGGTCAAGCCGACAAGCAAACGGATTAAAATTCGCTCTTCAGAACTCATTCATGCATGATACTGACGAACACTACTCTGATGAAAGGCAAACTCATGATACGAGGATGGAATATGTACGAAAAACTGGATGGCATGACATATTCACACCTATGATGTGGTAACTAAGTAGAAGGCACTTCAACAAATTAGAAGCACTGCAAGCTAGATACCATATGGAAGGTGCAACCAATATCACTCTGCCAAGTTAAAACTGTCTCGTCATAGGTGGCGTTCATCAAATTAGAGGCACTACATACTAGAAATCATATTCAAGATGCAAACCAATATCACACTGCCAACTTAAAGGTGTCTCATCATAAGTGACTGATGCAGGATACATAAGAAGAGTAGTTTCATGTAAGAACATGGTGTGATAGACAGATATAGTATGTACCAAAAACAGGAAGGCATGTCATATTCACACGTATAATGTGTAAGCTAAGCAGATGCAGTTTACACTAATTAGAAGCACTACAAGCTAGACACCATATGCAACATGCAACCAGATATCAAACTGCCAAGTTAGAGCAAGCACCTGGGATGGTGGAGTAGGGGAGCGGAGACTTGGAACTTGTAATGCACTAGCAGTACGAGGAGAATCCGTACAAATGCTTCATTTATGTTGCTGCAGAGGACCACCATCATCGCCTTCCTTACTCTTTTCCTTCCTCATTTTTGATTTTGCCTTGTCAAGTCAAACCCACAAGAAAAAAGGAATAAAATTTGCTCTTCAGAACTCATTGATGCATGATACTGACGAACACTACTTTCATGTAAGGCAACCGCATGATAGGAGGATGGAATATGTATGAAAAACAGGATGGCATGACATATTGACATGTATGATGTGTAAAGTGTAAAGTAAGCACAAGGTGTTTGAAATAATTAGAAGCAATGCAAGCTAGACACCATATGAAAGATGAAACCAATATCACTCTGCCAAATTAAAAGGGTGGCCTCATAAATGTATTTGAACAAATTAGAAGCAATACATGGCAACAAGCTAGAAATCATATGCAATATGCAATGAATAAAGGTGTCGCATCGTAAGTGATTGATGCAGTATACAGAAGAGCGGTAGTTTCATGTAAGAACATGGTTAATAGATAGATATAGTATGTACCAAAAATAGGAAGGCATGTCATATTCACAGGTATAATGTGTAAACTAAGCAGATGCAATTTACCTTAATTAGAAGCATTACAAGCTAGACACCGTATGTAACATGCAACCACATATCACACTGCAAAGTTAGAGCAAGCACATGCGATGGTGGTGTAGGGGAAATGCGGTCTTCAAGTACAGAGCTACGTTCAATATCTTCATTTAGACTTGCTGTTTCTTGAGAATCATGTGGGGAGGTTGAAACTGCACTCTTTATAAGAGTAGCGCGTCTCATACTAACCCACGGGCGTGACTGTCTCATCATAAGTGATAGATGCAGGATACACAAGAACAGTAGTTTGATGTAAGAACATGGTGTGATAGGCAGATGTAGTATGTACCAAAAACAGGAAGGCGTGTCATATTCACATGTATAATGTGTAAGCTAAGGAGATGCAATTTAACAAATTATAAGCAATAAAAGCTAGGAATCATATGCAACATGCAACCAGATATCACAATGACATGTTAGAGCAAGCACCTGGGGTTGTGGAGTAGGGGAGATGAGATTTGGAACTTGCACTGCAGTAGGAGTAGCAGGAGAATCTGCAGAGATCATCTGTTTTGGTCGCTCCAGAGGACCACCATCATCCCGTGCGTTCATCCTTTTAGATTTTGCATTGTCAAGTCAAACACACAAGAAAAAGGAATGAAATTCACTCTTCCAAATTTGTTGATGCATGATACTGACGAACACGACTTTCATGTAAGGCAACCACATTGTAGGAGGATGGAATATGTACGAAAAACGCTAAGCAGAAGGCATTTCAACAAATTGGAAGCAATGCAAGCTAGACACCATATGAAAGATCCAACCAAAATCACTCTACCAAGTTAGAAGTGTCTCATTATAAGTGACATTTCAACAAATTAGAGGCAGTACATGCTTGAAATGATATGCAATATGCAACCAATATTACACTATCAATTTGAAGGTGTCTCGTCAGAAGTGATTGATGAGGGATACACAAGAAAAGTAGTTTGATGTAAGAACATGGTTAATAGAAAGACATAGTATGTACCAAAAACAGGAAGGCATGTCATATTCATAGGTATAATGTGTTAACTAAACAGATGCAATTTACCCTAATTAGAAGCATTACAAGGTAGACACCATATGCAACATGCAACCACATATCACATTGCCAAGTAAGAGCAAGCACCTGCGATGGTGGTGTAGGGGAATTGCGGTCATCAACTACAGAGCTACATTGACTATCTTCATTTAGCCTTGCTTGTTTCTTGAAAATCATGTGGGGAGGATTACACTGCACTCTTTAAAAGAGTAGCGCGTCTCACAGTAACCCACTGGGGTGACTGTCTCATCATAAGTGATTGATGAGGGATACACAAGTGCATTAGTTTGATGTAAGAACATGGTTAATAGAAGGATGTAGTATGTATCAAAAACAGGAAGGCATGTTATTATCAAAGGTATAATGTGTAAAGTAAGCAGATGCAATTTAAACAAATTGTAAGCAATACAAGCTAGACACCATATGCAACATGCAACCACATTTGACAGCGCGAAGTTAGAGCAAGCACCTGGGATGGTTGTGTGTGGCAATTGAGATCATCAACTGCAGAGCTATGTTTACTGTCTCCATCTGCTGATACTACACCCTTTAGAGCGCTGAAACGTTTAGTGCTTATCCTCGAATTAAACTGGAGCGACTTCTGTCTTTTCTTTTGTGTATTCATCAACAGTGCGTCAGGGTCTAAAGTACCCATGCATAAAAAAACAATAGTGTGAGTATGGGTGAAGTGTGTGCACAAGTAGTACAGTGTAAAAGTAACAGATAGCAGGTGGGTGAGAAATAAAAAATGGGAGACATATGATAGCTCTACAACATGCATGGCACACAAAATTAGATTCTAGGATTTTGAAATATGAGCACAGGGATGGCTGGGAAATGTAGATACTCCTCCAGCACACCACAAGGTGTGGTTCTATGAAAATAATAGTCGACTGAAAACTAATAGGTCAGTCCATTTTTTCTGCACCGTCCGATGTACAAAGAACGGGCAGATCACCTTCATCTACCTCCAGCTAGTCAGTGTTGATGATCTTCCTCGAAACGCCAGCGACCACCGGCCCACTCCCCTGCCTCCGAACTCCCCTCGACCTCACCGCACCGCCATGCTTAGCACCGCCCCCCAGCCGTGCCTTCAAGCCTCGCCGACCTCCAGATCATGCGCAAGCAACTCCTGCGCCCCACACCCCTATGATAGACACCGATGCGCCGCTTCCCAGACGAACAGGCGGACTAGGTGCTCCACGTGCCGATGATCCACAAGTATAGGGGATCTATCATAGTCCTTTCGATAAGTAAGAGTGTCAAACCCAACGAGGAGCAGAAGGAAATGACAAGCGGTTTTCAACAAGGTATTCTCTGCAAGCACTGAAATTATCGGTAACAGATAGTTTTGTGATAAGATACTTCATAACGGGTAACAATTAACAAGTGTAGCAAAGGTGCAGCAAGGTGGCCCAATCCTTTTTGTAGCAAAGGACAAGCCTGGACGAACTCTTATATAAAGCAAAGCGCTCCCGAGGACACATGGGAATTATTGTCAAGTTAGTTTTCATCATGCTCATATGATTCGCGTTGGTTACTTTGATAATTTGATATGTGGGTGGACTGGGGCTTGGGTGCTGTCCTTACTTGGACAAGCCTCCCACTTATGATTAATCCCTCTCGCAAGCATCCGCAACTACGAAAGAAGAATTAAGATAAATCTAACCATAGCATGAAACATATGGATCCAAATCAGTCCCTTACGAAGCAACGCATTGTAGCACCCCCAGTGGTTAACTACAGTGATCACCCTTTTGATTATGCCATGTCATCATGATTATCAGTGCCTAATCATCATTTGCATCATCTTGCATTCAGCTCCTAACTCAAACTTCAAATTAAAACTAAAGTGGAAAATAAAAGTTATCCATAACAGAAACTAAAATGTTCATTAAATAACAAATATTCCAGAGGCAATTCTAAAATCGTAACCAACATTTAATTAACAAATTAAGTGACTCTAACAGTAGCAAAACAACACTATTTACTACCTTCTTAATTAAATAAAATCCCAAATGAAAACCTTTGGACTCAAAACCATTTTATTGCAGTGGCATAAAATGCACCATATTTATTTGGGCCAGTCTCATATTTTACAAAAGTCTTTTGGAATGAAATTAAAAGGCAAAACAGTAAAGAAAATGAAAAGAGAAAAGAAAAGAGCCCACCACCACCTGGGCTCTAGCCTACAGAGCCGGCCCAGCCCGCGCAGCGCCTTTCCCTCACCCCCGCACTGCTCTTCCCCGCTCACTGTCGAACACCCCGTGCGCGTGCACTGGCCCCCCTCTCTCTGGACGACAGCGCGCCCCACGCTCGCTGTGATGATTAGGGCGATGCCCTGCACCCCCCCGGGTTCCCCCTGGCACCCCTTCTCCACCCCCCCCTCGCTCGTCCTCTCCATTCCTCTTGTCCGGGTGGCGCCATGGCCTCGCCATCGTAGGCCACGCGAACACCGGCAACCGCTCGTCCCCGCGTCTTGTCCAGAAGCTCTGGAGCCCTCATCTCTGTCAAGCTGCTGCTCTGCTTCGTCTCGGGGAGCAGCACCAACACCTCGTCGTCTCCGTCAATGCCCGCGGCCACCGAAACTTTGTCGCGTTGATCCCCTGCTCTTCTGCTTCTAAACCGATCGACGAGCACTCCGTACGCTCCTCGGTGAGCTCCGCATCCTCCCCTTCCCCCATCTTGCGCGAGCACGAGCCGTAGCTAGCTGTCGCCATTGCCGTGCTCCTATTTCTGCCTTGGAGCTCGTGGCTCACGCCCTCGTCCACCATGTGCTAAGCCATCGCCTCCGCCGTGTTTCCGGAGAGCCCAAGCATCGCGTATGCACAGTAGTTCATCTCGGGCGAGCCCCTGGGCTCGACCCCGAGCTTACCGTATTCCGGCCACCGCTAGAATGGATGCCGCCGTCGCTGCGGTTCGTCTCGGCCTCCGTTTACCACCCCTGTGGATGCGCGCGTGCGCTGGCGATCGAATGCGGGTCGCGGCGTTTGATTTGGCCAACCGTAGCCGATTTCCGGCCATTCCCGAGCGTGCCGCCGCTAAATATGGTCGCCGGAGCCATCTCCGGCGCCGTTGCCGGCGACGCTGATGTGGATGTCCACGTGGACCTCCCCACAGCCACTGCCACTGGGCCCCCTGGGTCCCGTTGACCCAGTCAAATGCTGACTGGGCAATGCCCAGTCACTGCTAGTGGCACCCCCAGGGGCCCCGTTGACCGGTCAGCTGGTCCGTTGACCACTGACGTAATGATGATGTCAGCCTGATGTCATATATCGATTTCTGCGAATTTAGTAATTTCAATAATTCAGAAAATGAATAAAACTTTAGAAAATCATATTAAATAATCCGTAACTCCGATGAAAATAATTTATATATGAAAAACGATCAGAAAAATGAGACGAATCCGATTACGCTACCTACATACGTGTTAGATGCCTCTAACTGACTGAACATGCAACTTTTTGCCTGTTTCAGAGAAATGAATAGTGCATGTCTCTAATAAAATAAATCCAAACAAATTCCTAAAATAACTAAATGACTTAGACATGTCTTTAGGGAACCTTGCACTGCATGTTAGCGTAGCCTGCTCTGTGTTACTCCTGTTTGCTGTGTATTTATACTGTTTCCTCCCCCACTTCTCTCTCGTTAGACCCCGACGCAGTTCCCGGTACCGACGCAGCTCTGGTGATTGGCTACACTTCTAACGACCTTGCCCTTGCCGCTGAGCAACCAGGCAAGCCCCCCCTTTGATCATCCCGATATCGCCCATTCTATTTTCTCATGGTTGCATTAGAATTGCTGCTGCTACTGCTTTACCTATTCTGATGCATAGCCTGTTTATTGTAACCTGCTGTTGATAATTACCTGCATATCCTAAACTCCTTAATTTAGGCTGGGTAGAGACCTATCAGTGACCCCCATTTTTCCCGACTGCCCCGCTAGATTATCTGAAGACCCGATCAACGGGATTGAAGACCAGGCCCCGGCACCGCACATCACCCACTTAGTTGTAACGACACTGCAGCGTTACTATCGAGTGCCGAGGATGATACCTCGTGTAGCACTTCTGTTGTTAACTCTGTACTATTGTTACTTGAAAAGGCGGGTCGACCCTGAAGGGTACCCGCGTGTGATGTGAAGACGGGTTGCCTGTATGGTGCCCGAGTGATGAATACGAGGCGCGGCCAGGCATTCTTAACCCTTGCAGCAAGTCCTCGAGACGGGGCGACGGGGTCACATCTTTCGTGAGTCTCTGCTCGTTACCGCAAGCCCAAGGTACTAACGATTTGGATATTTGATCCGAGCAGGCCTCTGGCCTGATAGCACTAAACATCACGTGGGGCATAGTATGGGCGTTCTGCATCGTTGCATCAGCCGACAGTTCTGTCAGACGTCCAGTTCAGCATTGTGGCACGGTCGGATCGTACTGACCCTCCGAGGCGGTGCTGGTATCCACCCTGCACACAACGACCCGGAGTGCACAGGGCGATGGCCCAAGACCCCTGAGTGCTTAGGATGTAGACCGGCGGGGACCTCTCTGCTGAGCTTTAGGTAGGGCTGCGGTGTATCGTTTGGCCGAGGCCGGACATGACCCAGAAAAGTGTGTCCGGTCGGAGTTAAGCGAGCGTGGTGGGTAAGTTGGTGCACCCCTGCAGGGAAGAACACATCTATCGATAGCCGGTCCTACGGTAAAGGACACTCGAAGTTGTATCCTGATTGATACAATTAGAACTGGATAATTGGATATTATGGCTCTGGGATTGCTTCTCGCAGGGAGTCGAGAAGGGATCTCAGGACGAGGTTGATGACTGTATGGCTCTGGGATTGCTTTCTCGCAGGGAGTCGAGAAAGGATCTCTGGGTGAGGTTGAGACTTAATGATACTGCTACATTATATTGATCTGTTCTGCTCTCTTCTATTGCGGCAAGACCGATGAAGATGCTAGTCTTCGATAGGACTAAGTTTTCCCCTCTATTCTGGCATTTCTATAGCCCAGTCCACATATACAGCCTTCCTTTGATAATGTTGCATATGTAGTGTAGATCCTTGCTTGCTGAGTACTTCTGAGTACTCACGGTTGCTTTGCTTTCTTTTTCCCCCATATCCTTTTAATGCGACCAGATGACGGAGCCCCGGATATAGCTGCCCCCGCTGACGATCACTACTACTACCCCAAGGTTGGATACTACTACGAGTTGACCGACGACCAGGAGTAGGATCGAAGGGTCCCAGGCAGGAGGCCTGCGCCTTTCGATCGTAGTGTTTTATTTTGCCCCGCCTTTCTAAAGGCCTTTCTGTTTTTGTTTCATATCTGTACTCAGATATCTAATGCTTCCGCTTACGCTTGTATGCAAGCTTATGTATTCGAGCCCTCGAGGCCCCTGTCTTGTAATATAAAGCTTGGATGACTTTATTTATGTTTTAGAGTTGTGTTGTGATATCTTCCCGTGAGTCCTTAGGCTTGATCGTGTGCATTTGCGTGTATGATTAGTGCACGATTGAGCCGGGGGCATCACAAGTTGGTATCAGAGCCAGGTTTCGATCCTGGGACCTGTGGGTTATGGGCCCACCACGCTTCCACTGCGCGGGCTGGGTTTCGATCATGGATGATATTCTAGTTTATTCGAAGAATAAAGAAGAACATGCTGAACACCTCCGTCTTGTACTGGAAAGACTCCGAGAACACCAGCTGTATGCCAAATACTCCAAATGTGAATTCTGGCTTTCTGAAGTAACCTACCTTGGTCATGTAATTTCCAAGGATGGAATTGCTGTTAACCCAGAACGAGTTCAGGCTATTCTGGACTGGATTCCTCCAAAGAACGTCAAGCAAGTCAGAAGTTTTCTCGGCCTTGCAAGTTATTGCCTTCATTTTGTCGAGAATTTTTCAAAGATTGCTAAGCCTTTGACTGATCTGCTTCACAAGGGCGTTAAGTTTGAGTGGACAGAAAAATATCAGGAGAGTTTTCAAACACTCAAAGACAAGCTAACATCTGCCCCAGTACTTGCTCCTCCAGATTCTCGCAAAGACTTCGTGATTTATTGTGACGCATCCCGTGAAGGATTAGGCTGTATCCTAATACAAGAGCGTAAAGTGATTGCATATGGCTCTCGACAGTTGCGCCCACATGAAGAGAATTATCCGGTACATGATCTAGAACTAGCTGCTGTCATCTATGCACTACAGTTGTGGCGACATTACCTCCTCGGTAATCGTTGTGAGATATAAACGGATCATAAAAGTCTGAAGTACTTGTTCACTCAGCCATCTCTAAATCTCCGTCAGCAAAGATGGATGGAGGCCATTGCGGACTATGATTTGGGTATTTCCTATACCCCTGGCAAGGCTAACGTGATGGCTGATGCCTTAAGCCGCAAGTCCTATTGCGACAACCTCACGGTTAGGCGAGCTCAACCTCGTCTTTTTGGAGAACTGCGCAAGCTAAATCTGCGTATTGTTCCACAGGATTCTCTTAATAACCTTGTGATACAACCAGATCTTGAGAAAGCTGTTAAGGATCCGCAAGCTAAAGATGCTGAAATTGATCTCATGAAGAAAAATCTTCACCTTGAAAAGTACAGGGATTTCTAGCTGTCTGAAGATGGAACCTTGTATTTCAGAAACCGCATTGTGGTACCTCGCTTCGAGCTTATGACTGACAAAGTCATGAAGGAGGCACATGATACCCCGTTGTCTATTCATCCGGGTAGCACCAAGATGTATCATGATCTCCGTCAAAGGTACTGGTGGTCTAGAATGAAGCAGGACATTGCTTGCTATGTTGCTGAATGTGATGTGTGTCGCCGCGTTAAAGCAGAACATCAGAAGCCTACTGGAATTCTGCAACCATTACCTATTCCTTTATGGAAATGGGATAAGGTTCAGATGGATTTCATTACAGGACTTCCCAGGTCACAGAAGGGTCACGATGCTATTCTTGTAGTCGTCGATCAACTTTCTAAAGTTGCACACTTTCTGCCTGTCAAAGAGACTATCACTGCTAGTCAGTTAGCAGAGTTATATATCTCCAGAATTGTTTCACTCCACGGTATTTCGAAGGAGATTAGTTCGGACCGTGGCGGTCTTTTCACCTCAAAGTTCTGGGAAAGTTTCCAAGAAGCTATGGGAACTCATATTACCTGGAGTTCAGCTTATCACCCCCAATCCCAAGGCCAAGTCGAGCGAGTCAATCAAGTGCTTGAAGACATGCTTCGTGCTTGTGTCATTTCTTTCGGTAAGAAGTGGGAAGAATCTCTTCCATATGCCGAATTCCCTTACAACAACAGCTATCAAGCCAGTTTGAAGATGGCCCCCTTCGAAGTACTCTATGGACGTAAGTGTCGAACCCCTCTGAATTGGTCAGAAACTAGGGAACGACCGCTCGTGGGTCCGGATATTATTCAACACGCCGAAGAACAAGTTCGTATTGTCCGGGAAAATCTCAAGGCGGCTCAGGACCGCCAGAAGAGCAACTATGATCGCAAACGATGGGGTTTGACTTATCAACCTGGTGATCAAGCTTATTTGTGTGTCACTCCTATGAAGGGCACTCACCGTTTCGGAATCAAGGGCAAGTTAGCTCCACGCTACATTGGTCCTTTTCGCATTATTGCTAGACATGGTCAGGTGGCATATAAATTGGAGTTGCCGCCGCAATTCTCTCATATCCACGACGTCTTCCATGTGTCGCAACTTCGTAAGTGCTTCAAGGAATCTCCGCACCGAGCTGTGGATCACGAGATGCTTGAATTGCAAGATGATCTATCTTATAAGGAGCATCCGATCCGCATTCTCGATGAAGCTGACCGTCGGACCCGTCAGAAGGTTACCAAGTTCCTCAAAGTGCAGTGGTCAAATCGTACTGAAGATGAAGCCACTTGGGAATGCGAGGGTAATCTTCGTGCGGAATACCCCGAACTTTTCCCTTCTACCTCTTAATTCTCGGGACGAGAATTCTTGTTAGTGGAGGAGACTTGTAGCACCCCCAGTGGTTAACTACAGTGATCACCCTTTTGATTATGCCATGTCATCATGATTTTCAGTGCCTAATCATCATATTGCATTCAGCTCCTAACTCAAACTTCAAATTAAAACTAAAGTGGAAAATAAAAGTTATCCATAACAGAAACTAAAATGTTCATTAAATAACAAATATTCCAGAGGCAATTCTAAAATTGTAACCAACATTTAATTAACAAATTAAGTGACTCTAACAGTAGCAAAACAACACTATTTACTACCTTCTTAATTAAATAAAATCCCAAATGAAAACCTTTGGACTCAAAACCATTTTATTGCAGTGGCATAAAATGCACCATATTTATTTGGGCCAGTCTCATATTTTACAAAAGTCTTTTGGAATGAAATTAAAAGGCAAAACAGTAAAGAAAAAGGAAAACAGAAAAGAAAAGAAAAGAAAAAGAAAAGAGCCCACCACCACCTAGGCTCTAGCCTACAGAGCCGGCCCAGCCCGCGCAGCGCCTTTCCCTCACCCCCGCACTACTCCTCCCCGCTCGCTGTCGAACACCCCGTGCGCGTGCACTGGCCCCCCTCTCTCTGGACGACAGCGCGCCCCGCGCTCGCTGTGATGATTAGGGCGACGCCCTGCACCCCCCCCTCGGGTTCCCCCTGGCACCCCTTCTCCACCCCCCCTCACTCGTCCTCTCCATTCCTCTCGTTCGGGCGGTGCCATGGCCTCGCCATCGTAGGCCACGCGAACACCGGCAACCGCTCGTCCCCGCGTCTTGTCTAGAAGCACTGGAGCCCTCATCTCCGTCAAGCTGCTGCTCTGCTTCGTCTCGGGGAGCAGCGCCAACACCTCATCGTCTCCGTCAACGCCGGCGGCCACCAAAACTTCGTCGCGTCGATCCCCTACTCTGCTGCTTCTAAACCAATCAACGAGCACTCCGTACGTTCCTCGGTGAGCTCCGCATCCTCCCCTTCCCCCATCTTGCGCGAGCATGAGCCGTAGCTAGCTGTCGCCATTGCAGTGCTCCTGTTTCCGCCTTGGAGCTCGTGGCTCACGCCCTCGTCCACCCTGTGCTAAACCGTCGCCTCCACCGTGTTTCCGGAGAGCCCAAGCATCGCGTATGCACAGTAGTTCATCTCGGGCGAGCCCCTGGGCTCGACCCCGAGCTTACCGTATTCCGGCCGCCGCTAGAATGGATGCCGTCGTCGCTGCGGTTCGTCCCGGCCTCCATTTACCACCCCGGTGGATGCGCGCGTGCGCTGGTGATCGAATGCGGGTCGCGGCGTTTGATTTGGCCAACCGTAGCCGATTTTCGGCCATTCCCGAGCGTGCCGCCGCTAAATATGGTCGCCGGAGCCAGCTCCGGTGCCGTTGCCGGCGACGCTGACGTGGATGTCCACGTGGACCTCCCCACAGCCGCTGCCACTGGGCTCCCAGGGTCCCGTTGACCCAGTCAAATGCTGACTGGGCAACGCCCAGTCACTGCTAGTGGGACCCCCAGGGGCCCCGTTGACCGGTCAGCTGGTCCGCTGACCACTGACGTAATGATGACGTAAGCCTGATGTCATAAATCGATTTCTGCGAATTTAGTAATTTAAATAATTCAGAAAATGAATAAAACTTTAGAAAATCATATTAAATAATCCGTAACTCCGATGAAAATAATTTATATATGAAAAACGATCAGAAAAATGAGACGAATCCGATTACGCTACCTAAATACCTGTTAGATGCCTCTAACTGACTGAACATGCAACTTTTTGCCTATTTCTGATAAATGTATAGTGCATGACTCTAATAAAATAAATCCAAACAAATTCCTAAAATAACTAAATGACTTAGACATGTCTTCAGGCAACCCTGCACTGCATGTTAGCGTAGCCTGCTCTGTGTTACTCCTGTTTGCTATGTATTTATACTGTTTCCTCCCCCTCTTCTCTCTCGTTAGACCCCGACACAGTTCCCGGTACCGACGCAGCTCTGGTGATTGGCTACACTTCTGACGACCTTGCCCTTGCCGCCGAGCAACCAGGCAAGCCCCTCCTTTGATCAGCCCGATATCGCCCATTCTATTTTCTCATGCTTGCATTAGAATTGCTGCTGCTACTGCTTTACCTATTCTGATGCATACCCTATTTATTGTAACCTGCTGTTGATAATTACCTGCATATCCAAAACTGCTTAGTTTAGGCTGGGTAGAGACCTATCAGTGACCCCCATTTTTCCCGACTGCCCCGCTGGATTATCCGAAGTCCCGATCAACAGGATTGAAGACCAGGCCCCGGCACCGCACATCACCCCCTTAGTTGTAATGACACTGCAGCGTTACTATCGAGTGCCGAGGGTGATACCTCGTGTAGCACTTCTGATGTTAACTCTGTAGAGTAGCTATTCGGTCGTGGTCATCGAGGGTGATTCCTCCTTCACCGCTTCCGAATAACGACGCCGTCGTACAACACCTCAAGTGTGAACCCAGCTAGGGTGATTCCTCCGAGTTCACCTTGACGGATACATCGAGTAGGAATCCAACGAGGGTGATACCTCGGATTCCCCTGATGTTATGGACACATGGATACTTGGACTGTACTATTGTTACTTGGAAAGGCGGGTCGACCCTGAAGGGTACCCGCGTGTGATGTGAAGACGGGTTGCCTGTATGGTGCCCGAGTGATGATTACGAGGCGCGGCCGGGCATTCTTAACCCTTGCAGCAAGTCCTCGAGACGGGGCGACGGGGTCACATCTTTCGTGAGTCTCTGCTCGTTACCGCAAGCCCAAGGTACTAACGATTTGGATATTTGATCCGAGCAGGCCTTTGGCCTGATAGCACTAACCATCACGTGGGCATAGTATGGGCGTTCTGCATCGTAGCATCAGCCGACAGTTCTGTCAGACGTCCAGTTCAGCATTGTGGCACGGTCGGATCGTACCGACCCTCCGAGGCGGTGCTGGTATCCACCCTGCACACAACGACCCGGAGTGCACAGGGCGATGCCCCAAGACCCCTGAGTGCTTAGGATGTAGACCGGCGGGGACCTCTCTATTGAGCTTTAGGTAGGGCTGCGGTGTATCATTTGGCCGAGGCCGGACATGACCCGAAAAAGTGTGTCCGGTCGGAGTTAAGCGAGCGTGGTGGGTAAGTTGGTGCACCCCTGCAGGGAAGAACACATCTATCGATAGCCGGTCCTATGGTAAAGGACACTCGGAGTTGTATCCTGATTGATACAATTAGAACTGGATACTTGGATACTATGGCTCTGGGATTGCTTCTCGCAGGGAGTCGAGAAGGGATCTCAGGACGAGGTTGATGACTGTATGGCTCTGGGATTGCTTTCTCGCAGGGAGTCGAGAAAGGATCTCTGGGTGAGGTTGAGACTTAATGATACTGCTACATTATATTGATCTGTTCTGCTCTCTTCTATTGCTGCAAGATCGATGAAGATGCTAGTCTTCAATAGGACTAGGTTTTCCCCTCTATTCTGGCATTTCTGCAGCCCAGTCCACATATACAGCCTTCCTTTGATAATGTTGCATATGTAGTGTAGATCCTTGCTTGCTGAGTACTTCTGAGTACTCACGGTTGCTTTGCTTTCTTTTTCCCCTATATCCTTTTGATGCGACCAAATGACGGAGCCCCGGATACAGCTGCCCCCGCCGACTATCACTACTACTACCCCGAGGGTGGATACTACTACGAGTTGACTGACGACCAGGAGTAGGATAGGAGGGTCCCAGGCAGGAGGCCTGCGCCTTTCGATCGTAGTGTTTTATTTTGCCCAGCCTTTCTAAAGGCCTTTCTGTTTCTGTTTCATATCTGTACTCAGATATCTGATGCTTCCGCTGACGCTGGTATGCAAGCTTATGTATTCGAGCCCTCGAGGCCCCTGGCTTGTAATATAAAGCTTGTATGACTTTATTTATGTTTTAGAGTTTTGTTGTGATATCTTCCCGTGAGTCGTTAGGCTTGATTGTGTGCATTTGCGTGTATGAGTAGTGCACGATTGAGCCGGGGGCGTCACAAGTTGGTATCAGAGCCAGGTTTCGATCCTGGGACCTATGGGTTATGGGCCCACCACGCTTCCGCTGCGTGGGCTGGGTTTCGATCCTGGATGATATTCTAGTTTATTCGAAGAATAAAGAAGAACATGCTGAACACCTCCGTCTTGTACTGGAAAGACTCCGAGAACACTAGCTGTATGCCAAATACTCCAAATGTGAATTCTGGCTTTCTGAAATAACCTACCTTGGTCATGTAATTTCCAAGGATGGAATTGCTGTTAACCCAGAACGAGTTTAGGCTATTCTGGACTGGACTCCTCCAAAGAACGTCAAGCAAGTCAGAAGTTTTCTCGGCCTTGCAAGTTATTGCCGTCGTTTTGTCGAGAATTTTTCAAAGATTGCTAAGCATTTGACTGATCTGCTTCACAAGGGCGTTAAGTTTGAGTGGACAGAAAAATGTCAGGAGAGTTTTCAAACACTCAAAGACAAGCTAACATCTGCCCCAGTACTTGCTCCTCCAGATTCTCGCAAAGACTTCGTGATTTATTGTGACGCATCCCGTGAAGGATTAGGCTGTATCCTAATGCAAGAGCGTGAAGTGATTGCCTATGGCTCTCGACAGTCGCGCCCACATGAAGAGAATTATCCGGTACATGATCTAGAACTAGCTGCTGTCATCTATGCACTGCAGTTGTGGCGACATTACCTCCTCAGTAATCGTTGTGAGATATACACGGATCATAAAAGTCTGAATTACTTGTTCACTCAGCCATCTCTAAATCTCCATCAGCAAAGATGGATGGAGGCCATTGCGGACTATGATTTGGGTATTTCCTATACCCCTGGCAAGGCTAACGTGATGGCTGATGCCTTAAGCCGCAAGTCCTATTGCAACAACCTCATGGTTAGGCGAGCTCAACCACGTCTTTTTGGAGAACTGCGCAAGCTAAATCTGCGTATTGTTCCATAGGGTTCTCTTAATAACCTTGTGATACAACCAGATCTTGAGAAAGCTGTTAAGGATGCGCAAGCTAAAGATGCTGAAATTGATCTCATGAAGAAAAATCTTCACCTTGAAAAGTACAGGGATTTCTAGCTGTCTGAAGATGGAACCTTGTATTTCAGAAACCGCATTGTGGTACCTCGCTTCGAGCTTATGACTGACAAAGTCATGACGGAGGCACATGATACCCCTTTGTCTATTCATCCGGGTAGCACCAAGATGTATCATGATCTCCGTCAAAGGTACTGGTGGTCTAGAATGAAGCAGGACATTGCTCGCTATGTTGCTGAAGGTGATGTGTGTCGCCGCGTTAAAGCAGAACATCAGAAGCCTGCTGGAATTCTGCAACCATTACCTATTCCTTTATGGAAATGGGATAAGGTTCAGATGGATTTCATTACAGGACTTCCCAGGTCACAGAAGGGTCATGATGCTATTCTTGTAGTCGTCGATCAACTTTCTAAAGTTGCACACTTTCTGCCTGTCAAAGAGACTATCACTGCTAGTCAGTTAGCAGAGTTATATATCTCCAGAATTGTTTCACTCCACGGAATTCTGAAGGAGATTAGTTCAGACCGTCGCGGTCTTTTCACCTCAAAGTTCTGGGAAAGTTTCCAAGAAGCTATGGGAACTCATATTACCTGGAGTTCAGCTTATCACCCCCAATCCCAAGGCCAAGTCGAGCGAGTCAATCAAGTGCTTGAAGACATGCTTCGGGCTTGTGTTATTTCTTTCAGTAAGAAGTGGGAAGAATCTCTTCCATATGCCAAATTCTCTTACAACAACAGCTATCAAGCCAGCTTGAAGATGGCCCCCTTCGAAGTACTCAATGGACGTAAGTGTCGAACCCCTCTGAATTGGTCAGAAACTAGGGAACGACCGCTCGTGGGTCCGGATATTATTCAACACGCCGAAGAACAAGTTCGTATTGTCCGGGAAAATCTCAAGGCGGCTCAGGACCGCCAGAAGAGCAACTATGATCGCAAACGATGGGGTTTGACTTATCAACCTGGTGATCAAGCTTATCTGCGTGTCACTCCTATGAAGGGCACTCACCGTTTCGGAATCAAGGGCAAGTTAGCTCCACGCTACATTGGTCCTTTTCGCATTATTGCTAGACATGGTCAGGTGGCATATAAATTGGAGTTGCCACCGCAATTCTCTCATATCCACGACGTCTTCCATGTGTTGCAACTTCGTAAATGCTTCAAGGAATCTCCGCACCGAGCTGTGGATCACGAGATGCTCGAATTGCAAGATGATCTATCTTATAAGGAGCATCTGATCCGCATTCTCGATGAAGCTGAACGTCGGACCCGTCAGAAGGTTACCAAGTTCCTCAAAGTGCAGTTGTCAAATCATACTGAAGATGAAGCCACTTGGGAACACGAGGATAATCTTCGTGCGGAATACCCCGAACTTTTCCCTTCTACCTCTTAATTCTCGGGACGAGAATTCTTGTTAGTGGAGGAGACTTGTAGCACCCCCAGTGGTTAACTACAGTGATCACCCTTTTGATTATGCCATGTCATCATGATTTTCAGTGCCTAATCATCATTTGCATCATATTGCATTCAGCTCCTAACTCAAACTTCAAATTAAAACTAAAGTGGAAAATAAAAGTTATCCATAACAGAAACTAAATTGTTCATTAAATAACAAATATTCCAGAGGCAATTCTAAAATTGTAACCAACATTTAATTAACAAATTAAGTGACTCTAACAGTAGCAAAACAACACTATTTACCACCTTCTTAATTAAATAAAATCCCAAATGAAAACCTTTGGACTCAAAACCATTTTATTGCAGTGGCATAAAATGCACCATATTTATTTGGGCCAGTCTCATATTTTACAAAAGTCTTTTGGAATGAAATTAAAAGGTAAAACAGTAAAGAAAAAGGAAAACAGAAAAGAAAAGAAAAAGAAAAGAGCCCACCACCACCTGGGCTCTAGCCTACAGAGCCGGCCCAGCCCGCGCAGCGCCTTTCCCTCACCCCCGCACTGCTCCTCCCCGCTCGCTGTCGAACACCCCGTGCGCGTGCACTGGCCCTCCCTCTCTCTGGACGACAGCGCGCCCCGCGCTCGCTGTGATGATTAGGGCGACGCCCTGCACCCCCCCCCCCCGGGTTCCCCCTGGCACCCCTTCTCCGTCACCCCCCTCACTCGTCCTCTCCATTCCTCTCGTCCGGGCGGCGCCATGGCCTCGCCATCATAGGCCACGCGAACACCGGCAACCGCTCTTCCCCGCGTCTTGTCCAGAAGCACTGGAGCCCTCATCTCCATCAAGCTGCTGCTCTGCTTCGTCTCGGGGAGTAGCGGCAACACCTCATCGTCTCCGTCAACGCCCGCGGCCACCGAAACTTCGTCGCGTCGATCCCCTGCTCTGCTGCTTCCAAACCAATCAACGGGCACTCCGTACGCTCCTCGGTGAGCTCCGCATCCTCCCCTTCCCCCATCTTGCGCGAGCACAAGCCGTAGCTAGCTGTCGCCATTGCCGTGCTCCTGTTTCCGCCTTGGAGCTCATGGCTCACGCCCTCGTCCACCCTGTGCTAAGCCGTCGCCTCCGCCGTGTTTCCGGAGAGCCCAAGCATCGCGTATGCACAGTAGTTCATCTCGGGCGAGCCCCTGGGCTCGACCCCGAGCTTACCGTATTCCGGCCACCGCTAGAATGGATGCCGCCGTCGCTGCGGTTCGTCCCGGCCTCCGTTTACCACCCCGGTGGATGCGCGCGTGCGCTGGCGATCGAATGCAGGTCGCGGCGTTTGATTTGGCCAACCGTAGCCGATTTCCGGCCATTCCCGAGCGCGCCGCCGCTAAATATGGTCGCCGGAGCCATCTCCGGCGCCGTTGCCGGCGACGCTGATGTGGATGTCCATGTGGACCTCCCCACAGCCGCTGCCACTGGGCCCCCTGGGTCCCGTTGACCCAGTCAAATGCTGACTGGGCAACACCCAGTCACTGCTAGTGGGACGCCCAGGGGCCCCATTGACCGGTCAGCTGGTCCGCTGACCACTGACGTAATGATGACGTAAGCCTGATGTCATAAATCGATTTCTGCGAATTTAGTAATTTAAATAGTTCAGAAAATGAATAAAGTTTTAGAAAATCATATTAAATAATCCGTAACTCCGATGAAAATAATTTATATATGAAAAACGATCAGAAAAATGAGACGAATCCGATTACGCTACCTACATACCTGTCAGATGCCTCTAACTGACTGAACATGCAACTTTTTGCCTGTTTCTGATAAATGAATAGTGCATGACTCTAATAAAATAAATCCAAACAAATTCCTAAAATAACTAAATGACTTAGACATGTCATCAGGCAACCCTGCACTACACGTTAGCGTAGCCTGCTCTGTGTTACTCCTGTTTGCTGTGTATTTATACTGTTTCCTCCCCCTCTTCTCTCTCGTTAGACCCCGACGCAGTTCTCGGTACCGACGCAGCTCTGGTGATTGGCTACACTTCTGATGACCTTGCCCTTGCCGCCGAGCAAACAGGCAAGCCCCCCCTTTGATCCTCCCGATATCGCCCATTCTATTTTCTCATGCTTGCATTAGAATTGCTGCTGCTACTGCTTTACCTATTCTGATGCATAGCCTGTTTATTGTAACCTGCTGTTGATAATTACCTGCATATCCTAAACTGCTTAGTTTAGGCTGGGTAGAGACCTATCAGTGACCCCCATTTTTACCGACTGCCCCGCTGGATTATCCGAAGACCCGATCAACGGGATTGAAGACCGGGCCCCGGCACCGCACATCACCCCCTTAGTTGTAACAACACTACAGCGTTACTATCGAGTGCTGAGGGTGATACCTCGTGTAGCACTTCTGATGTTAACTCTGTAGAGTAGCTATTCAGTCGTGGTCATCGAGGGTGATTCCTCCTTCACCGCTTCCGATAACGACGCCGTCGTACAACACCTCAAGTGTGAACCCAGCGAGGGTGATTCCTCCGAGTTCACCTTGACGGATACATCGAGTAGGAATCCAACAAGGGTGATACCTCGGATTCCCCTGATGTTATGGACACACGGATACTTGGACTGTACTATTGTTACTTGGAAAGGCGGGTGAACCCTGAAGGGTACCCACGTGTGATGTGAAGACGGGTTGCCTGTATGGTGCCCGAGTGATGAATACGAGGCGCGGCCGGGCATTCTTAACCCTTGCAGCAAGTCCTCGAGACGGGGCGACGGGGTCACATCTTTCGTGAGTCTCTGCTCGTTACCGCAAGCCCAAGGTACTAACGATTTGGATATTTGATCCGAGTAGGCCTCTGGCCTGATAGCACTAACCATCACGTGGGGCATAATATGGGCGTTCTGCATCGTAGCATCAGCCGACAGTTCTGTCAGACGTCCAGTTTAGCATTGTGGCACGGTCAGATCGTACTGACCCTCCGAGGCGGTGCTGGTATCCACCCTGCACACGATGACCCGGAGTGCACAGGGCGATGGCCCAAGACCCCTGAGTGCTTAGGATGTAGACCGGCGGGGACCTCTCTGCTGAGCTTTGGGTAGGGCTGCGGTGTATCGTTTGGCCGAGGCCGGTCATGACCCAGAAAAGTGTGTCCGGTCGGAGTTAAGCGAGCGTGGTGGGTAAGTTGGTGCACCCGTGCAGGGAAGAACACATCTATCGATAGCCGGTCCTACGGTAAAGGACACTCGGAGTTGTATCCTGATTGATACAATTAGAACTGGATACTTGGATACTATGGCTCTGGGATTGCTTCTCGCAGGGAGTCGAGAAGGGATCTCAGGACGAGGTTGATGACTATATGGCTCTGGGATTGCTTTCTCGCAGGGATTCGAGAAAGGATCTCTGGGTGAGGTTGAGACTTAATGATACTGCTACATTATATTGATCTGTTCTGCTCTCTTCTATTGCTGCAAGACCGATGATGATGCTAGTCTTCGATAGGACTAGGTTTTCCCCTCTATTCTAGCATTTCTACAGCCGAATCCACATATACAGCCTTCCTTTGATAATGTTGCATATGTAGTGTAGATCCTTGCTTGCTGAGTACTTCTGAGTACTCACGGTTGCTTTGCTTTCTTTTTCCCCCATATCCTTTTGATGCGACCAGATGACGGAGCCCCGGATACAGCTGCCCCCACCGACGATCACTACTACTACCCCGAGGGTGGATACTACTACGAGTTGACCGACGACCAGGAGTAGGATCGAAGGGTCCCAGGCAGGTGGCCTGCGCCTTTTGATCGTAGTGTTTTATTTTGCCCCGCCTTTCTAAAGGCCTTTCTGTTTCTGTTTCATATCTGTACTCAGATATCTGATGCTTCCGCTGACGCTTGTATGCAAGCTTATGTATTCGAGCCCTCGAGGCCCCTGGCTTGTAATATAAAGCTTGTATGACTTTATTTATGTTTTAGAGTTGTATTGTGATATCTTCCCGTGAGTCCTTAGGCTTGATCGTGTGCATTTGCGTGTATGATTAGTGCACGATTGAGCCGGGGGCGTCCTACGCATAAACTAGGGTTTAAGGTTCTGTCACTCTAGCAACCCATCATCTACTTATTACCTCCCAATGCCTTCCCCTAGGCCCAAATCGTGGTGAAGTGTCATGTAGTTGATGTTCACATAACACCACTAGAGGAAATACAACATACATCTCATCAAAATATTGAACGAATACCAAATTCACATGATTACTTATAACAAGACTTCTCCCATATCCTCAAGAACAAACGTAACTACTCACAAAGCATATTCATGTTAATAATCAGAGGAGTAATAAATATCATTAAGGATCTGAACAAATGATCTTCCACCGAATAAACCAACTAGCATCAACTACAAGGAGTAATCAACACTACTAGCAACCCACAGGTACCAATCTGAGGTTTTGAGACAAAGATCGGATACAAGAGATGAACTAGGGTTTGAGAGGAGATTGTGCTGGTGAAGATGTTGATGGAGACTGACCCCCTCTTGATGAGAGGATCGTTGGTGATGATGATGTCTTCGATTTCCCCCTCCCGGAGGGAAGTTTCCCCGGCAGAACAGCTCCTGCCCAGGTTCCGCCTCGAGACGACGGCGCTTCGTCCCGAAAGCTTCCTTTCTTATTTTTTTAGGTCAAAATCCTCCATAGAGCAGAAGATGGGCACCGGAGACCTGCCAGGGGGCCCACAAGCCCTAGGGGCGCGCCGAGGGGGGTAGGGCGCGCCCCCAAGCTTATGGACACCTGGTGGGTCCCCTCTAGTATTTTCTTCGCCCAATATTTTTTATATATTCCAAAATAATTCTCCATAAATTTTTAATACTTTTGGAGTAGTGCAGAATAGGTCTCTCAGATTTTCTCCTTTCCGGTCCAGAATTCCAGCTGTCGACATTCTCCCTCTTTGTGTAAACCTTGTAAAATAAGAGAGAAAAGGCATAAGTATTGTACCATAATGTGTAATAACATCCCATAATGCAATAAATATCAATATAAAAGCATGATGAAAAATGGACGTATCAACTCCCCCAAGCTTAGACCTCGCTTGTCCTTAAGCGGAAACCGAAATCGATAATCTTGTCCACATGTTTTGAGATAGAGGTGTCGATAAAATAAAATACGGACATGAAGGCATCATGATCATCTTTAGAACAACAACATATATTGTCATATAATTTCTTATGCCAAAGTAACAATTCGTTCACAAGGTAAAGTATGGAACAAGAACTTTATTGAAAACTAACAAACTATTATTTCAGTCATTGGAGCAATTGCAATTTATCATAATGTAGGGAAGAGTCAATATAAGAGCTTTTCAGCAAGTTCACATACTCAACTATCATCTAGTCTTTCATAATTGCTAACACTCACGCAACACCTATGAGATGAAAGTTTCAATCAGACACAGAGAAAGATAGGGGCTTATGGTTTCACCTCCCAACCTTTTACCTCAAGGGTAATGTCAAAAATAATAGTTTATGAATATCTACATCCGAATGGGTATAAATCTGGATCTTCCCCAACATATAGTGCTTGCCAAAAAAGAAAAAGTGTAAAAAAGAATAGGTGATGATCACCTTGACTCTTGCATTAAGGTAGAGGGTAAATAAAAGATAGGCCCTTCGCAGAGGGAGGCAGAGGTTGTCATGTGCTTTTATGGTTGGATGCACAAAATCTTAATGCGAAAGAACGTCACTTTATATTGCCGCTTGTGATAAAGAACTTTATTATGCAGTCTATCGCTTTTATTTCTTCCATATCACAAGTTCGTATAAAGCTTATTTTCCTCACACTAATAGATCATACATATTTGGAGAGCAATTTTTATTGCTTGCACCGATGACAACTTGAAGGATCTTACTCAATCCATAGGTAGGTATGGTGGACTCTCATGGCAAAACTGGGTTAAGGGGTTTTGGATGCACTAGTAGTATCTCTACTTGGTGCAAAAGATTTGGCTAGCATGGGAAGAGAATCAAGCTCAACATGTTGGAGGATCCATGACAATATAACTTCTATTCGGATATAAAGAAACATAACCCATTACGTTGTCTTCCTTGTCCAACATCAACCTTTTAGCATATAATATTTTAATGAGTGATCACAATCACAAAAGATGCCCTAGATAGTATATTTATATGTGAGACCTCTCTTTCTTTATTACTTCCTATTAATTGCAACAATGACCAAAACTATGTTTGTCTAGTCCCAACAAATTTCATGCGACATACTTCTTATATGTGAAGTCGTCACTTCCCATAAGATCATTATATAATCCTTTTATTCCTTTTATTCTTTATTTCTTTTTCTCAAGATCATAGCAAGAAAGCAAAGCCCTCAACTCAAAACTAATCTTTATTATATAACTCTCGGACTCGATTACATAGTGGGAACACAAAACAAAACTCAAAGCTAGATCATACTAAAAGTTTATTCTACTAAACTGAGATATAACCAAAAGGATCGAAGTAAGAAAAATGATAAAGGTAAAGATGTGATGGTGATACGATACTGGGGCACCTCCCCCAAGCTTGGAAGTGGCCAATGGGAGTGCCCATACCCATGTATCTAGGTCTCTTTCTTCGGAGGTGGGGATGTGATATTCTTGGCGATGATGCCCCTTAGAATGCGATTCTCCTCCTCAAGCTTATTATTTTGCTGCTTAAGATCCATTATTTCCTTGTGGAGTTTGCCTGTGATAGCTAGAGCTCCGATCACCCATGGATGCTTCCTGGTTGCGGGGAAAAAACAACACTCTTTTTCATGTTGTCATAAGAGAGAAATCTAGCATTGGGAGGTATGACCGAATCTGGTATTGGTGAGCTCTGGAGTTCCTCAAGCATAGCTCCAGGTTGAAGGCAAGTGGTAGCTTCTTGATCCTCCTCCATGGCATCCACTCTTTTCAGGTCAGCCTCCATCTCTTCCTCCATTGACCACCCAAAGTGGTCAGCTTCGCTGTATGCTCTTGGGCCCGGTATCGGGTGAGAGACCCGACTCTCCCCGACTGACTCTTGCGAAGACATCTTGCTCCAAATATTCTGCAGAATTAGCTAAACACAAGAACAGAGGATTTGGTCGTGGTACGGTGGTCAAAACCTTCAGGAGATTATATAATGAATTTTTACCGACCAAAAGGAGTGTTCCACAAGAAAACGAAGTCCAGAGGGCACACGAGATGGCCCACAAGCCTGGGGGGGCGTGCCCAGGGGGTAGGGCGCGCCCCCAGGGCTTGTCGCCTCCTCGTGCACTTTTTGGACTACTTTTTATTTTCTGAACTTTTTAAATATTCCAAAATGGAGTAAAATTGCCATTAGAAAAGTTTTGGAGCCGGTTTAGTTACCGTACCACATACCTATTCCTTTTCGAAGTCTGAAACATTCTGGCAGGTCTCCCTTATGTACTCCTCCGGTGTTATGGTATTAATAATTTTGGTCTCAACATTTATGGGAGTACCTGAGATATAATGTTTGATTCTTTGCCCATTTACCACCTTCGGGTTAGTGCCTTCGGCATTGTTGATTTTGTTGGCACCGGAATGATAAACTTCCTCGATAATGTAAGGGCCCTCCCATTTAGAGAGAAGCTTTCCTGCAAAAAATCTTAAAGGATAATTGTGTAGCAAGACATGGTCACCTAAAATTCACGCTTTTGTATCCTTTTATGATGCCATCTTTTAACTTTCTCTTTAAACAATTTGGCATTCTCATAGGCTTGGGTTCTCCATTCATCAAGTGAGCTAATGTCAAATAACCTCTTCTCACCGGCAAGTTTGAAATCATAGTTGAGCTCTTTAATTGCCCAATAAGCTTTATGTTGTAGTTCAAGAGGTAAGTGACATGCTTTTCCATAAACCATTTTATATGGAGACATACCCATAGGATTTTTATAAGCAGTTCTATAAGCCCATAATGCATCATCAATTTTCTTAGACCAATTCTTTCTGGATCTATTAACAGTCTTTTGCAAAATCAACTTTATTTCTCGATTACTCAATTCTACTTGACCACTAGACTGAGGATGATATGGAGATGCAATTCTATGGTTAACATCATACTTAGCAAGCAATTTACGGAAAGCACCATGAATAAAGTGTGAACCACCATCAGTCATTAAATATCTAGGGACTCCAAACCTCGGGAAAATAACTTCTTTAAGCATTTTAATGGAGGTGTTATGATCAACACTACTAGTTGGAATAGCTTCTACCCACTTAGTAACATAATCAACAACAACCAAAATATGTGTATACCCATTAGAGGAAGGAAAAGGTCCCATATAATCAAATCCCCAAACATCAAATGGTTCAATAACAAGTGAATAATTCATAGGCATTTCCTGACATCTACTAATATTACCAATTCTTTGGCATTCATCACAAGACAAGACAAACTTACGAGCATCCTTAAAAAGAGTAGGCCAATAAAAACCGGATTGTAATACCTTGTGTGCAGTTCTATCTCTAGCATGGTGTCCTCCGTAGGCCTCGGAGTGACACTTGCGTAAGATCTATTCCCGTTCATGCTCAGGTACACAATGTCTAATAACACCATCTACTCCTTCTTTATAAAGGTGTGGGTCATCCCAGAAGTAATGTCTTAAATCATAGAATTTTTGTTTCTTTTGTTGGTATGTGAAGCTAGGTGGTATAAATTTAGCAACAGTATAATTGGCATAATCAGCATACCATGGAGTACTACGAGAAGCATTTATGACAGCTAATTATTCATCAGGAAAGCTATCATCAATAGGTAGTGGGTCATCAAGAACATTTTCTAACCTAGACAAGTTGTTTGCTACGGGGTTCTCAGCTCCCTTTCTATCAATAATATGCAAATCAAATTCTTGCAGCAAGAGAACCCATCTAATAAGTCTAGGTTTAGCATCCTTCTTTTCCATAAGGTATTTAATAGCAGCATGATCGGTGTGAACAGTTACTTTGGAATCAACAATATAAGATCTGAACTTATCACAAGCAAAGACAACTGCTAAAAATTCTTTTTCAGTAGTAGCATAATTTCTTTGAGCACTGTCTAAAGTTTTACTCGCATAATGGATAACATTTAATTTCTTATCAACTCTTTGTCCTAGAACAGCACCAATAGCATAATCACTAGCATCACACATAATTTCAAAGGGTAGATTCCAATCAGGTGGTTGAACAATAGGTGCCAAAATCAAAGCCTTCTTAAGTATTTCAAATGCTTCTACACAATCATCATCAAAAACAAATGGAACATATTTTTGCAAGAGATTAGTGAGAGGCCTAGAAATTTTAGAGAAGTCTTTAATAAATCTCCTCTAGAAACCAGCATGACCAAGGAAACTTCTTATACCTTTGATATCTTTAGGACACGACATTTTTTCAATAGCATCAACTTTAGCTTTATCAACTTCAATACCTCTTTCGGAGATTTTATGCCCCAAGACAATACCTTCATTAGCCATAAAGTGGCACTTCTCCCAATTCAAGACAGGATTAGTTTCTTCACATCTCTGCAAAACTCGATCAAGGTTGCTTAAGCAATCATCAAAAGAAGTTCCATAAATGGAGAAATCATCCATGAAAACCTCAACAATCTTTTCACAAAAGTCAGAGAATATAGCAGTCATACATCTTTGAAAAGTAGCAGGTGCATTGCATAAACCAAAAGGCATACGTCTATAAGAAAAGGTACCAAAAGGGCAAGTAAAAGTAGTTTTTTCTTGATCCTCTTGTGACACAGGTATTTGAGAGAAACCAGAATAAGCATCTAGAAAGCAAAAGTGCGTATGTTTGAATAGTCTTTCTAGCATTTGATCAATAAAAGGTAGATGATAATGATCTTTCCTAGTAGCTTTGTTTAACTTTCTAAAATCAATAACCATTCTATAACCTGTGACAATTCTTTGTGGAATCAATTCATTTTTATCATTAGGTACAACGGTTATACCTCCCTTCTTGGGGACACAATGTACAGGACTTACCCATCTACTATCAGCAACAGGATAAATTATACCTGCTTCCAGAAGCTTTAGTATTTCATTTCTTACCACTTCTTTCATTTTAGGATTCAACCATCGCTGGTGATCAACAGCTGGTTTAGCATCGGGTTCCATATTAATTTTGTGCTGACATAGAGTGGGGCTAATGACCTTAAGATCATCCAGAGTATATCCATTAGTTGCACGGTGCTTCTTCAGAGTTTTCATTAATTTATTTTCTTCATGCTCTGAAAGGTTAGCACTAATAATAACAGGATATATCTTTTTCACATCAAGATAAGCATATTTCAAAGTATCTGGTAATTGTTTAAGATCGAACACAGGATCACTCTTGGGTGGTAGAGAATCTCCAAGAGTTTCAACAGGCAAATTGTGTTTCAAAACATGCATCTGTTTAAAGAAAATAGCATCTAATTCCTTTCTTTCATTCATGAACATATCATTTTCATGGTCTAGCAAATATTGTTCTAAGGGATCCATAGGAGGCACAACAATTTAAGAAAGACCAATAATTTCATCTTTGCTAGGCAATTCCTTATCATGGGGTTGTCTACGAAATTTGAAGAAATTAAACTCATGAGACACATCCCCAAAATTTACAGTAACAGTTTCTTTCTCACAATCTATTTTGGCATTAACAGTGTTCAAGAAAGGTCTACCAAAAATAATGGGACAAAAATCATCTTGTGGGGAGCCAAGAACTAGAAAATCAGTAGGGTATTTTATTTTCCCACACAAGACTTCAACATCTCTAACAATCCCAATTGGTGATATACTATCTCTATTGGCAAGCTTAATAGTGACATCAATATCTTCTATTTTAGCAGGTCCAATATCATTCATAATTTCTTCATATGAAGTAAAGGGAATTGCACTTACACTAGCACCCAAATCACATAAGCCATGATAACAATGATCTCCTATTTTAATAGAAACAATAGGCATGCTAACAACAGGTCTATGTTTATCTTTATCATCAGGTCTAGCAATTCTAGCAGCTTCATCACAGAAATAAATAGCATGCCCATGAATATTATCGACCAAGAGATCTTTAACCATAGCAATACTAGATTCAACTTTAATTTGTTCAGGAGGTGTAGGTGTTCTAGTATAACTCTTACGAACCACAACTAAAGATTTAGCATGTTCCTTTATTCTAATAGGGAAAGGTGGTTTCTCATTATAAGCAGTAGGAACAATAGGCTCAACATTATAAGTAATAGTTTCCTCTTCAGCTTGAATAGGTTCTACTATTTTCCCTTCAATGGGAGGATGATATTTAAACCACTTCTCCTTAGGGAGATCAACATGAGTAGCAAATGATTCACAGAAAGAAGCTACTATCTCAGAGTCAAGTCCATATTTAGTGCTAAATTCACGAAAAGCATCGGTATCCATAAAAGATTTAACACAATCAAACTTGAGGTTTATACCTGACTCCTTACCTTCATCGAGTTCCCAATCTTCATAGTTGCGTTTAATTCTTTCCAATAAATCCCATTTGAATTCAATAGTCTTCTTCATAAAAGAACCAATACAAGAAGTATCGAGCATGGGTTGATCATTACGAGAAAGCCGAGCATAAAAATTCTGAATAATAATTTCTCTTGAGAGCTCATGATTGGGGCATGAACATAACATTGACTTAAGCCTCCCCCAAGCTTGAGCGATACTTTATCCTTCACGAGGCCAAAAATTATAAATATAATTCCGATCACGATGAACTAGATGCATAGGATAAAACTTCTAATGAAATTCCAATTTCAATCGGTTGTAATTCCAAGTCCCAATATAATCGCATAGCCTATATCATGTTGAAAGGATCGAGAAGAGGGGTCTAGAGGGGGGTGATTAGACCCTCAACAAGTAAATGTGGCAATTTTTAAGTTGTTCAAGTTAAGGTGGAGTTTTAGCACAAGTTTAAGCATTCACAATACATTTCAAGCAAGCATGACAAGAGTATGAGTAGCGGAAAGAGTAAATCATGCTAATTGCAAGAAAGTAAAGGGATGGGATTGGAGTGTGCAAACGCAATGAAGACACGGAGATTGTTTGCGTGGTTCCGATAGGTGATGCTATCGTACATCCACGTTGATGGAGACTTCAACCCACGAAGGGTAACGGTTGCGCGATTCCACGGAGGGCTCCACCCATGAAGGGTCCACGAAGAAGCAACCTTGTCTATCCCACCATGGCCATCGCCCACGAAGGACTTTCCTCACTCAGGTAGATCTTCATGAAGTAGGCGATCTCCTTGCCCTTACAAACTTCTTGGTTCAACTCCACATCTTGTCGGAGGCTCCCAAGCGACACCTAACTAATCTAGGAGACACCACTCTCCAAAAGGTAATAGATGTTGTGTTGATGATGAACTCCTTGCTCTTGTGCTTAAAGTGATAGTCTCCCCAACACTCAACTCTCTCTCACAGATTTGGATATGGTGGAAAGATGGTTTGAGTGGAAAGCAACCTGGAGAAGGCTAGAAATCAAGATTCTTGTGGTAGGATTGGTATATCTTGATCTCAACACATGAGTAGGTGGTTCTCTCTCAGAAAATGTAAGCTGGAAGTGTAGGCATGTTCTGATGGCTCTCTCACATATGGAGAAGGGGGTGGAGGGGTATATATAGCCTCCACACAAAATCCAACCGTTACACACATTTGACCCAACTCGGTCAGACCGAATAGAAGAACTCGGTGAGACCGATTCAGTTCAAAATGTGAACGTTAGGAATCTCGGTGGGACCAACTGGAACAACTTGGTGGGACCGATGTGCTAGGGCTAGGGCAAAACCTCATCTCGGTGGTGTCGATTGCGTGAACTCGGTGAGACCGATTTCAGCAAAGAGCAAACAAAGAGTTGGTCAAGCAAACTCGGTGTGACCGATCGCTCATTTCGGTGAGACCAAAATTTTACAAAGGGAAACAGAGAGTTTGCAGGGCCATCTCGATGAGACCGAGATCCGTATTAGTGTGACCGAGGTGTTTTGGTTTCTGGCAGTGGCTATGTCAAATGAACTCGGTGGCGCCGGATAGGAAAATTTGGTGGGGTTGAGTTTGACTTTGGGTTTTGGACATGTTTGGAATGAGAAAGTGGTCGAGGGCTTTGGAGCAATATCACTAAGCATTTTGAGCAAGTAGACCATTAAGCAACACCTCATCCCCTTTTAATAGTATTGGCTTTCCTATGGACTCAATGTGATCTTGGATCACTAAAATAGAAATGAAGAGTCTTGAGCTTTTGCCAATATGTGTCCTTAGCATTTTGAAGGGGTTCCACATCCTCTTGTCCTTACCATGCCCCATTGTTGAACTCGTCTGAGATACACTAGATAAAATCATTATTCCAACAAGAGATATGTTGACATTAATTACCAAAATCACCCAAGGAGCACTTGTGCTTTCAATCTCCCCCTTTTTGGTAATTGATGACAACACACATCAAAGCTTTAGATAAATGATATGAAGGGTAATAGGTAAAGCTTTGGAGAAACATGTAACATGCATAAGCTCCCCCTACATGTATGCAATCATGTGAAGTTGGAATATAAGAACATGTGAATGCATAATCATGATAGAGCAAGCAAAGAGTTACATGTATCTTGGCTATATGCATCAGAGCAAATGATGTGGCTAAGGAGTGTACCTCCATGTTTATGAATCCTTCTTGCAAACAATACGTACATCAGCAAGAGATCATCATGCACATGAGTGTGATGCATATACTTACCTTGTGGTCTTGAGCTGGCTTTGGAAAGAGTGGGCTTGAGAAAATAGGGTTAGATAACGCAAGAACACTCTAAGTAAAGCAGTTTTAAGGAACCACAAGAGTACCAAGACTGGGATGACATGTAATGGTGAGTACTAAGTACTTAATTTAGATATTGACATGTACCCAAAGATCTAAAGGTATGCAACGAGTTCCAAAGATTTTTCTCCCCTTAGACAAGGACTCTTTCTCCCCTGAATCTGATATTGGATGATGGGAGAAGGTACGGTGAGAGAAAATCAGAGCAAGAAAGGGTAATATTAACCACAATCAGGGCAACAAGAATATTCAATGGTAATAACTAAGATCAAACATATTGACATGTCTCTCCCCTCTAAAAGGCATGTGACTTCTCTCCTCTTTGTTTACTAGCATCTGGAAGAGCTTAGATGTGCTCATATGATAAGCTTTGATGTGCTCTCTCCCCCCCTTTGACATCAATTTCCAAGAAGGGCACTTCTGGAGCATGAGTCAAGTAGGTGTGGTCCTTAAGAGACACTACAAAGTAGTAGGTAATTCATGATGCTTGTTGAGGAAAGAATCATTGAGTGGAGCTGAAGAAAACAGACCGTTAAGAAATGGCAAAAAAATTTCTCAGAGTTGTAATCAGTGACGCCGATTGACTTCCATCCGTGATGCCGAGATACCAGAGTCACAGACAGTCCCGATCGGTGAGACCGAATTAGTCCATGTCGGCTATACCGATGAACTATTCACAAGGAGGCCTTGTGTTTCGGCCAAGCCGATAGGCTTGAATCAGAGAGACCGAGTCGAACACAGAGTAAAAAATTTGTCAATCTCAGCTCACTTGGCAAATGAAATCTCACAAGGATTTGCAAGGAATTAACAGAAAGATTTCCAATGAATTGACAACAGGGTCACAAAAAAAACAAAGAAGAGATCTAGATGAAGTTTTTTGTTATTGTTGTTTTAGAGGGATACATAAAAACAGGAAAAATCATGCAAATGAAAAATCAACTAAGCAAAAGAACACTAGAGAACTTCATCTACAAAAGGGGTCGGCAACAAAGTCACCTATGTTAGAGTATATTGACTTAGGAGTCAAGTGAGATCACTTGATCATAGGTCATACTCATCGATTAAGCTCAAAATGGGGTTACCATTTTTCGTTTAAGCACTTTGATGTATTCACATCTTGTTGAGTTGCTTTGACTCATGACTTGGGTCAAAGCTTCTCTAAGATGGAATGACATACCTTGGGTTGTGGTGTTGATCTTGATCATGTAGTCGAACTTGTGTTGGATGCTCAAGGTTGATGTTGTCCATCAAGAGTTGGGAGAACCACTAGTAATTTGAGTTCATCTTCCTACATGGGTTAGTCTTGCAAGGAAGAGCACTTGTGTATCCAAAATGACAATCATGGAATGTGGTACCAATTGAAATTTGATATATTGAAATTGTCAAAGGATATGTTGAGTGAGTTCATGCTTCCTTGTATTCAACAACCATATCATAGGAACTTGGTAATGTAGAGATTGCTCAAGATGTGAGTGAATTGCAATCCCATAGATTTGGGTTCATCCAAGTACCTACAAGGGTTAGATAACATGCAGGGGTACAAGTATAGATCCAAGACATATGATCTCCATCATAAGAGAAATATCAAGGATTAGTCATAAAAGGCTCATGCCTTGCATGTATCCAAATGGAGTTTCTACTCCAAGTTTGAGGCATCAATGATATTCAATTCACCTCTCAAACAGCAAAATACTTTCTCATCAAGCGGTTTGGTGAATATATCCGCCAATTGCTTATCGGTACGAACATGCTTAAGATTGATGTCTCCTTTAGCGACATGATCTTGAATGAAATGATGACGAACTTCAATATGCTTAGTTCGAGAATGTTGCACGGGATTGTGAGCAATATTAATAGCACTTTCATTGTCAGAAAGCAATGGAACATGTTTCACATGTACCCCATAATCCTTAAGGGTTTGGGTCATCCAAAGTAATTGGGCACAACATGATCCGGTGGCAATGTATTCCGCTTCGGCAGTGGATAAGGATACCGAGTTTTGTTTCTTGGAGGACCAAGACACAAGGGATCTACCAAGAAATTGACAAGTACCCGAAGTGGACTTTCTATCAACCTTGTTACCGGCATAGTCTGAATCGGAGTAGCCAGCAAGATCAAACGATGACCTCTTAGGATACCAAATGCCAAAGTTTGGTGTATGAATTAAGTATCTCATTATCCTTTTCACAGCCTTAAGATGACATTCTTTAGGGGCCACTTGATATCGTGCACACATGCACACACTTAGCATAATATCAGGATAGGAGGCACATAGATATAACAATGAACCAATCATAGAGCGGTAAACCTTTTGGTCAACCGGTTTGCCATCCTTAGTCAAGTCAAGATGTCCACTAGTAGGCATGGGTGTTTTCATACCTTTGCTTTCTTGCATGTTGAACTTCTTGAAAAGATCCTTGGTATACTTTGTTTGAGAAACAAAGGTACCTTCCTTAGTTTGCTTGATTTGCAAACCAAGGAAAAAATTTGAGTTCACTCAGCATAGACATCTCAAACTTCTCCGACATTAGCCTTCCAAACTTTTCACTAAAATGGGGGTTAGTAGAACCAAATATGATATCATCCACATAAATTTGGCACACAAATAATTCACCATTAACCCTTTTAGTAAAAAGTGGAGAATCAATCTTCCCAATTTCAAAGCCTTTTTCAATAAGGAACTTGGTCAAGCATTTATACCATGCTCTAGGAGCTTGTTTAAGACCATAAAGAGCTTTGTGAAGTTTGTAGACATGATTAGGTTTCTTAGGATTGACAAAGCCGGGAGGTTGTTTAACATACAATTCCTCCTCAATTTCTCCAATTAGAAAAGCACTTTTAATATCCATTTGGTATAAAGTGATGTCATGGTGATTGGCATAAGCAAGTAAGATGCGTATGGACTCAAGTCTAGCAACGGGGGCATATGTCTCACCATAGTCCATTGTCGGATTCAGGGCTCCGTAGACCCAAGGAAGGTTTGAACTCTGGGGCGTGTGCGAAGAACTCAACCTATCTAGCCAACCAAACGCGCCGCCCTACAGCCTAGCTCGAAGAACATGGAAGAAGATGGACATGGCAGTTTACCCAGGTTCGGGCCACCTTGCGGTGTAATACCCTACTCCTGCTTTATGGTGGATTAGCCTCATGAGGGGCTGAGGATGAACTAGTACAGAGGACGAACAAGCTCGCGAGGCTTGCTCTGGTGAGAGTGAGTTGTTCCGGGCTTTGATCAGATCTCCCCTCCTATGGTGGTGGCTAACCTATATATAGTGGCCTTGGTCCTCTTCCCAAAAAACGAAGGCGGGAAGGGACTCCACAATGGCCAATTTGAAAGGGGACAAGTAGTACATCTTATCCTGACGAAAGGAGGTCTTCACCTGCAAAGCTTCTGGCCGTGACGCTACAGTGGGCTCGGCGATGACATCCGTCCTGCCGTCCTAGTGGTCTTGGTCTCGTTGCACGGGAATGGAAACCGTTGGCTGATTCCTCGGAACCCCGCGCCTGCGCTTGCCTCCTTAGCACCAAAGAGGAAACTGTCTTCTCTGCGCCTACTGGCGCCCGCCTGGCCTTGGTCATCATGGCTTGCGTCACCGCAACCTCATGAGGTTGGGCACTTGCATAGGAAACTCCGCTCCTCAGGAGCAGCCCAGGGGCGGCAGCTCCCTCCGAAGATCTTGAGGTCGCCCACCTCGCGAGGCTTGGCCCCTCGCGAGGGTCTTGTCTTGTTGGTGTCGAAACTGGGTCATACCAGACCGTCGATGGTGCCACGCCGTGGGCCGCAGGCAGGCAAGTCTAGGTACCCTGGTTCCCAGAATGCCGCAGTAGCCCCCGGGCCCAAGGCGTGCTCGGACTTGGCTTCGAGGCGAAGCCAAAGGGCAAGGGCGAAGCACCGCGGGCCCCAATCGCCTGCGAGCCAGGCTGACGCATGGGATCTGATGGGACGTTGGCGCTCTTCTTCAAGGTCTTCGAAGAGGACGGCCGACGTCTGGAGTGCTGCCCCAGGGGAGGCGATCGAGATGGCGACCCCCTCACAGGCCGGCAAATCGGTGAGGCCCCTCGCGGTGATCTTGTCGTTGGCCTTGTCCGCGATTCCTCCAGCAGCAGTGACGCCTCCTCCGAACCAAGATTAAATGATGACAACAGCTACAAGCCACCACGCCGCCGCGCTCGGGCTTGAGGGAGGAATGGCGCCGGCCAGGCGTCATGGGCGACACCGCCTGGTTCGTGATCCTCAGGAGGTCCTTTCCATTTGTTTCATTCCAGCGCAAAAGTTATGAAGGGCCCCGTGGGGGTGTGTAAAGATCGTGACACTTTTGCCTTAATGTTAGTGTCCCCAACTTATGTTGTGTTTACGTCTCTCGCTTGGGCATGGTTCCCCCTTTTTATTCTCGCGGTCGCTTAGTGCTCTACGCCGACAGGACCCAGTCCCCAGGCAAGCTTCAGCCGTCGCTGGTATGCCAGGTCGCAATGCCGTGGTTAAGGCCAGTAGGTGAGCGGCCCGAGGTCCGGTAAGAGCCCCCGAGGCGCGATGATTAGGAGGTCCCCTTTGGTGCGCAAGTGGCTTCTGAAGGACTGAAAGGGGAGTTCCCTTGCCCGAGCGAAATCACGAGAGATCAAATGCCAATTATGGGGTTCGCACCCGGGTGTGCGAAGCGACTTATCTTGGCGAGCCTGCGATGGTTTCCTTGTCGTGAGGGCGAGCTTCTTGCGCGACGTTAGGCTGCGCCCTTCTCCTGATGGCATCGCCCCGCAGGGCTCCTACCGACTCCATCTCTCCCGCTCGTCAGGGTTCTCTATGTCCTCGGGACCTAGCTCTTGAGCGAGGCTCGGCCGCCGCTAGTATGCCAGGATGCGATGCCGTGGTCAAGGCCAGGGGGTGAGGGCTCGAGGGCCGGTAGGAGCCCCTGAGGCGCGATGCTCAAGGGCCCCCCCTTTAACGTGCAAGCGACTTGCGCGAGAAAAGAGCGGCTGGCTCCGACGAGGTACCTAGGAGGGGTTGCACCCCATGGCACGCAGCACGATATTCTTCCGCGGTGACGAGGTTTTGGTGAAGCTGCTCATGATCCTGCCTCCGGAGGTTCCTGCAACATTTACCGTGCCTCGTGGAGGCATAAGACTTCTGTTTAAGCTTGTGGAACAATCTGTGCTTGTAATAATTATTAGGACCCCATGGTTCCTTATTGCGCCAAGTTTCCTTCGTGCTTGCTTTTGTGCTCTGCGTCGGCAGGGCCCAGCCCCGCGCATACCTCGACCGCCGTTGGGGCGTCCAGATCACCAGGACGACACCAAGGGGCGAGGGGCTATGTGACTAGTGAGGCCCCTGAGTCGCGATGCTCAAGAGGTCCCCCTTGACGTGCGAGCAGCCCTCATGAAGGAAACATGGACGCCGGGGTGTAGGACTTAGCGCTCTGCGTTGGCAGGGCCCAGCCCCATGCATACCTCGACCGCCGTTGGGGTGTCCGGATCACCAGGACGACACCAAGGGGCGAGGGGCTACGTGACTAGTGAGGCCCCTGAGTCGCGATGCTCAGGAGGTCCCACTTGACGTGCGAGCAGCCCTCATACCTTTGACCACCAGCTTTCACCTGGGGGGAACGCGAGAAGACCAGGTACCCAGACCTGGTAGGGTAGCGTGTGCCAGGCGGGACCTGTGCACAACCCCCGTGTCCAGCCCCCTTGCGCGATCCTCCCGAGGGGGAAGCTGTGGGGTGTTGCCGATCGTAGAGCCGAGAGGCTATCCTGAGGTTGGTGCGGCCACGGGGGCCACCCTCAGTTGTTTATTCACCAGCGCGAAGCATGGTGCTTCCACTCTTGCATGGGCATAGCCGCTCCTCGACCATGTCGTCCGCCAGCGCGGAGCATGGGGCTTCCACTGGTGCGTGGGTGGGAGTTCCCTCTGAGGGGGGACTCCGGGGCATGTACAGCCCCGTCCGGACATGTGGCTTCCACCGGCCGGCCTTGAGGAGGTGTATATGGGCACCCGTGAGCTAGCGCGGGACTCACGGGGCCCTACCTCAAGGCGGGTTGCGCCTGAATTTTGTTACGGGGTGCCTGCAAAAATCACGAGAGATGTTGGGGTGGCCTGCGCCGAGTGAATCTCCGGAGGACATCGCATGAGAAGGCCAAGCACCAATGACCCCAAGAGGTGACGTGAATGGGACCGGCCCGCCAGACAGAGCTCAGCCATTGGGTTTATCAACGCTGCAGGGACGGACCCGAGCACAGACGCCATGCCCAGTCTTCTCATGCAACAATCCTAAAGAAAAACAACCGGCGCGCGGCTCCCGCTGCTGCGAAGCGCTGAACTACAGTTGTATGAACCACGCGCCCGCACTTTCCCACATGCGATTAGCTCATGCGAGAACAAGGCACCAAGGACCATGGGAGGTGACGCGCACGGGAGTTGGCCCACGGGACAGAGCTCGGTCGCTTGGGTTTGTCGACGCTGCAGGGACGAACCTGAGCACAGACGCCGTGCCAGTCCTTAATCATGAGGCGGTCGCGGGCGGATTCGCCAGGGCGCAGCGACATCATAGTGATGAAGCACCGGACAGGCAGTTGAGATACTTAAGAAACTCATGAAAGCAAAGCCAGTTCTGCCTGAGGATGATGCAGCCCGGGGGGCGCCCTCAGTTGAACAAACCAAAAAGTCACCTGGCACCATCGTTGTTGAAGCATTGAAGTAGCTAAAGATGCATGCCATGGAGATCGCTCCTCATGAGCCGGCTAGCTCCTGAGGCTCGGGAAGCTCTGGAGGCCCGGGAAGCTTGCGAGGGTCCGGCACCTCCTCTGTTAGGACCGCCTGGCGCCGAACGTCATGAGCCGCCAGGACGCCTTGCATGTAGTGCTGGTGCGAGGCAGCCATGTTCAGCAGACCGAACGACATGCAGACATAGCTGCGGGGGCAGCCCTCGCTCCAACCGACGTGGGACAGCCAGAAGAGGTCCTGTGAAGCAGCCTTGTTGAGGCCTAGGATGTTGACGCAGATGCGCAATTCGCAACCCATGTCATGGGCGACAGCTGCACTGGATGATGCGGGGCAACGCTCGCCACGCATGGCTCGCGCCCCCTGAAGCTCCTCGATTGCCTTGGTGATGAACTCCTGAGCGCCTGGCGCCTCTCACCCTGCGCCCTGCTCATGGAGGCACGCGTTGAAGCACGCCTCCACATGATGCCCGAACACCTTCCTCGCGACGCTAGTCAGGTCAGAGGCCCTCCAGACGAGAGCCCCCGAGCCCGTCCTGAGAGGGGCACCGGGCACGCCTTCCTACGCGAGAGGGAAAGGCGCCCTAGCAGTGGGCGCGGGGCCTGAGGCATGGTCGTCGGGCGCGCTAGCCTCCTGGCGGCCCTTGGGGAGGAGCTGCTGCTTCTTCTTGGGGATGGCCTCAGGAGGCCGAACTGCACCCTCGTCGTCAGAGTTCTCGACTACCGCAGCCTGGTAGGCGCGCTCAAGGGAGCACACCGCTGCCTTCTCATCGCAGGCAATCGTGATGATACCACCGCTTCCTGGCATCTTGAGGACATGGTAGCCGTCAAGGGTGACAGGGAGGCAGATCTGCCCTATGGGGACTGTGGAGCCATCGGTCACTCCTGAGAAAGGCTTGGTGGGGAGGAGCTGGTCGTACGGCACCTGGAGCATCTCGAACGTCTCGACGGAGAGGACGTTGAGCCCCACGCCGCCATCGATGAGTGTCTTGGAAGTTGGCGATGAAGCGCTCGTGTAGCTCGCCCCAGGAGGAGATTGACCCCACCAGAAGGTTCAGGAGCCAAGAGCGCGCGACGTCCTTGAGGGCCATGCGAAACCAATTCGCCATGATCTTCTCGTTGCCATTTGCCACCTCGATGCTCAGCTCGTAGAGCTAGAGGAACTCAGCGTGGTCGGGGGTACCGTCGTAGTGCGGAGGCAGATTCGGCTTGAACTTGCCGGGCCAGACAATGTGGCGCAGCTCCGGGGTGAAAGCACGGCACCCTGTCGCATTCACCGGGGCCATCCGCCGGGGAGGAGCCTGATCTTGATGCCCGCACACGGCCGCCTCTGGCGGTACGCGGTCTTGACGTGGCGGTGCTGGGAGCGCACGCGCTTCTCCTTGGGGCCGCTGCACCACCTGGGAGCTTTCTTCATCGCACGCTAACGCCCTGCGCGGCGGGTCGCGTCGGGGAGCCTCACGCCTCGGCTCGAGGCCCTCGTCGTGCAGCGGAGGGGGAGGAGGTGCGCCTTGGGCCACATCGCCAGCGTGGGACGGCAGAGGGCGAAGCGAACGAGATGGTGCCGGGGCCTCGCTAGCGGCGTTGACGAGCTCGGTGATGCTGGCCAGCCAATTGTCATAGAGGTCGTTGGCCGGACGATAGCACAGAAGCTCACGCGCCATGAGCAGTGCGGGCTGTGCATTCGCCAGCCCATAATGACCATGGGAGAACGACGCCGTGGCTGGTGTGGGTGACGGAGTGGCGGTGCGGCCGTCGCACTGTGCGGATGGCGGCAGCGACGAGTCCTGCTGCCCGCGGGCAGCAGGGTCGGGGAGGCGTTGCCCGCGGGTGCCGTCTGGGCGACACGAGCGGCCCGGCGCTCGGCGCGAACATGGCGAGCATCAGCCATCGAGACAGCGAAACGGCGGTGGAACGAGCGGTGGAAGAGAGACTTCGACACGCCCCTACCTGGCGCGCCAAATGTCAGATTCAGGGCTCTGCAGACCCAAGGAAGGTTCGAACTCTGGGGCGTGTGCGAAGAACTCAACCTATCCAGCCAACCAAACGCGCCGCCCTACAGCCTAGCTCAAAGAACATGGAAGAAGATGGACACGGCAGTTTACCCAGGTTCGGGCCACATTGCGGTGTAATACCCTACTCCTGCTTTGTGGTGGATTAGCCTCACGAGGGGCTGAGGATGAACAAGCTCGCGAGGCTTGCTCTGGTGAGAGTGAGTTGTTCCGGGCTTTGATCGGATCTCCCCTCCTATGGTGGTGGCTAACCTATATATAGTGGCCTTGGTCTTCTTCCCCAAAAACCAAGGTGGGAAGGGACTCCACAACGACCAATTTGTAAGGGGACAAGTAGTACATCTTATCCTAACGAAAGGTGGTCTTCGCCTGCAAAGCTTCTGGCCGTGACGCTGCGGTGGGCTCGGTGATGACATCCATCCTGCCATCCTGGCGGTCTTGGTCTCGTTGCACGGGAATGGAAACCTTTGGCTGATTCCTCGGGACCCCGCGCCTGCGCTTGCCTCCTTAGCACCAAAGAGGAAACTGTCTTCTCTGCGCCTGCTGGCGCCCGCCTGGCCTTGGTCATCATGGCTTGCGTCACCGCAACCTCATGATGTTGGGCACTTGCATAGGAAACTCCGCTCCTCAGGAGCAGCCCAGGGGCGGCCGCTCCCTCCGGAGATCTTGATGTCGCCCGCCTCACGAGGCTTGGCCCCTTGCGAGGGTCTTGTCTTGTTGGTGTCGAAACTGGGCCGTACCAGGCCGTCGATGGCACCATGCCATGGGCCGCAGGCAGGCAAGTCTGGGTACCCTGGTTCCCAGAACACCGACATCCATACCTTTGACTTGAGTGTAGACTTGGGCGACGAGACATGCCTTGTTGCATACAACTTTTCCATCTTCATCTTGCTTATTCCGAAACACCCATTTGGTTCCAATGACATTGTGATTGTCATCGGGCTTCTCAACCAATGTCCACACTTGATTCCTCTCGAAGTTGTGTAGCTCTTCGTGCATAGCATTCACCCAATCCGGATCCTCAAGAGCTTCTTCAACCTTCATAGGTTCAATACTAGAAATGAATGAGTAGTGTTCACAAAAGTTAGCCAAACGAGTTTTAGAGCGAGTAATTCTCCCGGTTTGAATATCATCGAAGATTTGTTCGACGGGATGGTCTCTTGTGACTCTTGCTCTAACTCGTGAGAGCTTTTGTTTGGGTTGGGGTGGAACATCCTCTTCATTGTCTTCTTCTTCTTCTTCTTCTTCTTCTTCTTCTTGTCCTCCTTCATTGTTGTTGGCATTGTCATTCTCTTGTGGAGGTGGAGAGGGAGGTCGATGTGGTTCATCTTGTTGTACTTCCTCATTTCCTCCGTCTTGATGTGTTCCACTTGTGGATGCCTCCAAGACAGCTTGTGGTTCACCTTGATGTGAAGTTGAGGCTTCCACTTGAACGGACGAAGTACTCTCCTTCACCTCCGTTGGGTGAATCTTGCCAATAGACAAGTCTTGAATTGCTTCCGAAGGATCTTTGTCTCCAACATCAATTGGCAATTGCTCTACTTGCGAGCCGTTAGATTCATCAAACTTCACATTTGCCGTCTTTTCAACCTTTCGGATGAAATTGTTGTAGACACGGTAAGTGTGAGAGTTTGAGCCATAACCGAGTAGGAAACCTTCATGAGATTTAGGAGCAAATTACGAACGATGATGCTTATCAAGAATATAGCACTTTGAGCCAAATACTCGAAAGTATTCAACTTGGGGTTTGTTACCGGTGAGAAGCTCGTATGTCGTCTTGCCGAGAAGCTTGTGAAGATATAGTCGATTCGTAGCATGACAAGCTATCTCAACCGCTTCCGCCCAAAAGTGTCTTGGTGTCTTGTCTTCATCAATCATCATTCTTGCCATCTCAATAAGTGTCTGGTTCTTCCTCTCAACAACTCCATTTTGTTGAGGTATGTACGTAGCCGAGAACTCATGTGAAATCCCTTCTTCGTCAAGTAAGGTATCCACATTTGCGTTCTTGAACTCCGTTCCGTTGTCGCTTCAAACCTTCTTGATCTTCACTTCAAATTGGTTTTGGGCCTTCCTAGCGAAGTTCTTGAAGATCTTTTGGACCTGTGATTTATCATCAAGAAAGAACACCCACGTAAATCTTGAAAAGTCGTCAACAATGACCAAACCGAACGAGTTACCACCGAGGCTCTTGTAGGCGTTCGGACCAAAAAGATCCATATGAAGTAGCTCAAGTGGTCTTCTCGTGGTCATGATGTTCTTCACAGGATGACTTCCTCCAACCTGTTTTCCTGCTTGACAAGCACTGCAAAGTCTATCCTTGTCAAACATGACATCTTTAACACCAAGGATATGATCACCTTTAATAAGCTTATCAAGATTTTGCATACCCACGTGACCTAACCTTCTATGCCACAACCAACCTTTAGAAGATTTAGCAATTAAGCAAGTACGAGGTTGAGCTTTCTTAGTGAAATCAACAATGTATAGGTCACCTCTATGAATACCGGTAAAGACCATATTATGATTATCTCTTCGAAACACTTGGCAATCTACTTCAGTAAATAGAACATTGAAACCGAAGTCAGCTAGTCTAGATATGGAAAGTAGATTGTAACCAAGAGATTCAACGAGCATAACGTTCTGAATGGAGCTATCATGGGCGATGCCCACCTTACCAAGGCCAACTACTTTACCCTTTGAGTTGTCACCAAAAGTGACATATTTGTGGGGACCGTCGTTTTCAAGAAGCTCACGAAACATGTCCTTATCTCCGGTCATATGATCAGTACATCCACTATCAAGAACCCATTCCTTTCCTTCGGCCATGTAACCACGAAGGCTAGCCATAAGACCAAAGTGTCTCATCGACTCATCGAGATCAAAGTCACTATCATCATCCTCATCATAGTATCCATGTTCAACATCATCATGTGAATGATCATCACCTAGAGAAAGTGATTCATTAGATTTATGACCATGACAATATGCATGTTTATGAATTCTAATGACTTGGGAAATGATGCTACTAATGACTCCAGCATCTCCTTTGGCATGCATAAGGTCACGGAGCTCAAATAGACAATCATCAAATTTAGGATCACTAGGATTCATTTTATGAAAAGCAATGGACTTTTGGAGAATCTCATCTAGATTTTTCAAGGAATAGTTTGGAAAGCGCTCCTCAAGATATTTCCATATTGTGTAAGCACATTCAAAGGTAGGTAAGCATACAAGCAAATTTCTAGGCAATCCTCCTATGATAAGATCAACAGTTCTAAGATTGCAGGTCATGTCAAGATACTCATCGGGGGTAGGATGCAAGGGATCAATAGGGGGCGCACAAGGGCTAGTAATATACTTGTTCAAATTATATTCATTGAAAATCTCAAGCATCTCATTCTTCCAAGAACTATAGAGCTCTCCGTCAAGCATAGGCACTCTACATCTAATACTCCCGATCGTAGACTCATCCATCTTCCTTCAATGGTGATTAAACCAAAGCAATGGAGACTAATGCTCTGATACCAATTGAAAGGATCAAGAAGAGAGGTCTAGAGCGGGGGGGGGTGATTAGACCCTCAACAAGTAAAAGTGGCAATTTTTAAGTTGTGCAAGTTAAGGTGGAGTTTTAGCACAAGTTTAAGCATTCACAATACATTTCAAGCAAGCATGACAAGAGTATGAGCAGCGGAAAGAGTAAATCATGCTAATTGCAAGAAAGTAAAGGGATGGGATTGGAGTGTGCAAACGCAATGAAGACACGGAGATTTTTGGCGTGGTTCCGATAGGTGGTGCTATCGTACATCCACGTTGATGAAGATTTCAACCCACGAAGGGTAACGGTTGCGCAAGTCCACGGAGGGCTCCACCCACGAAGGGTCCACGAAGAAGCAACCTTGTCTATCCCAACATGGCCATCGCCCATGAAGGACTTGCCTCACTCGGGTAGATCTTTACGAAGTAGGTGATCTCCTTGCCCTTACAAACTTCTTGGTTCAACTTCACATCTTGTCAGAGTCTCCCAACCGACACCTAACTAATCTAGGAGACACCACTCTCCAAAAGGTAATAGATGTTGTGTTGATGATGAACTCCTTGCTCTTGTGCTTCAAGTGATAATCTCCCCAACACTCAACTCTCTCTCACAGATTTGGATATGGTGGAAAGATGATTTGAGTGGAAAGCAACTTGGGGAAGGCTAGAAATCAAGATTCTTGTGGTAGGATTGGTATATCTTGATCTCAACACATGAGTAGGTGGTTCTCTCTCAGAAAATGTAAGCTGGAAATGTAGGCACGTTCTGATCGCTCTCTCACATATGGAGAAGGGGGTGGAGGGGTATATATAGCCTCCACACAAAATCCAACCATTACACACATTTGACCCAACTCGGTCAGACCGAATAGAAGAACTCAGTGAGACCGATTCAGTTCAAAATGTGAACGTTAGGAATCTCGATGGGACCAACTGGAACAACTCGGTGGGACTAATGTGCTAGGGCTAGGGCAAAACCACATCTCGGTGGTGCCGATTGCGTGAACTCGGTGAGACCGATTTCAACAAAGAGCAAACAGAGAGTTGGTCAAGCAAACTAGGTGTGACCGATCGCTCATTTCACCAAAATGTTACAAAGGGAAACAGAGAGTTTGCAGGGCCATCTCGGTGAGACCGAGATCCGTATCGGTGTGACCGAAGTGTTAAGGTTTCTGGCAGTGGCTATGTTAAATGAACTCGGTGGCGCCGGATAGGAAAATTCGGTGGGGCCGAGTTTACTTTGGGTTTTGGACATATTTGGAATGAGAAAGTGGTTGAGGGCTTTGGAGCAATATCACTAAGCATTTTGAGCAAGTAGATAATTAAGCAACACCTCATCCCATTTTAATAGTATTATCTTTCCTATGGACTCAATGTGATCTTGGATCACTAAAATAGAAATGAAGAGTCTTGAGCTTTTGCCAATATGTGTCCTTAGCATTTTGAAGGGGTTCCACATCCTCTTGTTCTTACCACGGCATTGTTGAACTCGTTTGAAATACACTAGATAGAAGCATTAGTCCAACGAGAGATATGTTGACATTAATTACCAAAATCACCCAGGGAGCACTTGTGCTTTAACATGTCAATGCCTTCTCCTTCAAAGATAAAGGGAAGACTTTCTTCTTGACTTCATCCTCGGGCAAACCTGCAAGCTTAAATAATCCACAAACTTCATCCACATAGATTAGATGCATATCTGGATGTAACGTTCCATCTCCTGCATAAGGATTAGCTAGCAGTTTCTCTATCATACCCAAAGGAATTTCATAATAAATATTTTCAGTAGGTTCAGTAGGTTGAGGGGAAACTCTTTGCTCTTCCGGTCGGGGTGAAGATACCCCAAACAAGCCCCTCAAAGCATTATTTTCCATAGCAACAAGTGACAGTAAATTTCAGCACACTATATAAATTTTTCCTTACCAAAGGCATTTCACTCCCCGGCAACGGCACCAAAAAAAAGTCTTGATGACCCACAAGTATAGGGGATCTATCGTAGTCCTTTCAATAAGTAAGAGTGCCGAACCCAACGAGGAGCAGAAGGAAATGACAAGCGGTTTTCAGCAAGGTATTCTCTGCAAGCACTGAAATTATCGGTAACAGATTGTTTTGTGATAAGATAATTCGTAATGGGTAACAAGTAACAAGTGTAGGATAGGTGCAGAAAGGTGGCCCAATCCTTTTTGTAGCAAAGGACAAGCCTGGACGAACTCTTATATAAAGCAAAGCGCTCCCAAGGACACATGGGAATTATTGTCAAGTTAGTTTTCATCATGCTCATATGATTCGCGTTCGTTACTTTGATAATTTGATATGTGGGTGGACTGGGGCTTGGGTGCTGTCCTTACTTGGACAAGTCTCCCACTTATGATTAACCCCTCTCGCAAGCATCCGCAACTACGAAAGAAGAATTAAGGTAAATCTAACCATAACATGAAACATATGGATCCAAATCATTCCCTTACGAAGCAACGCATAAACTAGGGTTTAAGCTTCTGTTACTCTAGCAACCCATCATCTACTTATTACTTCCCAATGCCTTCCCCTAGGCCCAAATCATGGTGAAGTGTCATGTAGTCGACATTCACATAACACCACTAGAGGAAAGACAACATACATCTCATCAAAATACCGAACGAATACCAAATTCACATGATTACTTATAACAAGACTTCTCCCATGTCCTTAGGAATAAACATAAGTACTCACAAAGCATATTCATGTTCATAATCATAGGAGTAATAAATATCATTAAGGATCTGAACATATGATCTTCCACCGAATAAACCAACTAGCATCAACTACAAGGAGTAATCAACACTACCAGCAACCCACAGGTACCAATCTGAGGTTTTGAGACAAAGATCGGATACAAGAGATGAACTAGGGTTTGAGAGGAGATGGTGCTGGTAAAGATGTTGATGGAGATTGACCCCCTCTCGATGAGAGGATCGTTGGTGATGACGATGGCTTTGATTTCCCCCGACTGGAGGGAAGTTTCCCCGGCAGAACAGCTCCGCCGGAGCCCTAGATTGCTTCTGCCCAGGTTCCGCCTCGAGACGGCGGCGCTTCATCCCGAAAGCTTCCTTCCTGGTTTTTTCAGGTCAAAACCCTCCATATAGCAGAAGATGGGCACCGGAGACCTGCCAGGGGGCCCACAAGCCCTAGGGGCGCGCCTAGGGGGTAGGGCGCGCCCCCAGGCTTGTGGCCACCTGGTGGGTCCCCTCTGGTATTTTCTTCACCTAATATTTTTTATATATTCCAAAATAAATCTCCATAAATTTTTAGGACTTTTGGAGTTGTGTAGAATATGTCCCTCAGATTTGCTCCTTTCTGGTCCAGAATTCCAGCTGCCGGCATTCTCCCTCTTTTTGTAAACCTTGTAAAATAAGAGAGAAAAGGCATAAGTATTGTACCATAATGTGTAATAACATCCCATAATGCAATAAATATCAATATAAAAGCATGATGCAAAATGGACGTATCACGCGCCTAAGCGGGTGCTGCTTCTTTTAATTGTGAATCAACTGACCCTGAATTGAAATCCAGGTGGGCGACTGAGCTCTAGCTAAGGTGAAATAGTAAACGGGGGAAAACCTTGTGCATTTATTATCACAAAGAAGGTGCAGTAAGAAGCGCTCAACTAGTTTCTTTCATGGGATGAATACGGTGTGAGCAGAGACGTAAGATTTGCATGAATAAGGGAAGAGGAGTACCTCTTTCTGATGGCAGTGCTGTGTCCTCCTTCTGTTTTTCCAATGATCTTCTTGTAGTTCGCTGGGAACAAGAAGTTGTGGAGGACGGTGGAGCCTTGGACGAACCCATGGCCAAGTTGTTGAGTGTGGTGTGGTGGCGAGGAACCAGATCCAAGGCGGCGAACGATGGCGTAGCAGGAGCAGCTCCGGTGCGGTGGACGGTTGCGATAGTGGAGTGGCAGAGATGAGGCGCAGGACGGCGTGGTCGAAGTGGTTCGGGTACAGCGCACGTCAGCATCGGTGTCGTGGAGGCAGCTCTGCCTCGGCTTCAGCTGCTAAGTCCTTGAGGGCTTTGCGGTTGCAGTTGCATTGGACGACGACGTCAGGGTACTGGCTCCAGTGTGATGGAGGAGGGTGGTGCTGGATTGGGCGTGATGGGGTGGAGGACGGAGGAAGCTGGGGTTTTGCGGCTGGTGGAGAGGGCGTTTTAGCGCCCACGAAGTATGAATGGGGAAACGGAGGGAGGAGGGAACTAAGGGGGAACAATGTTTCGGTTTGGGACGCGCTTGTTTGAAATTTGGGGAAAGTTACAAATAGTCTCAGGTGTCCCAAATAGTGTGCGGGATAGATTTCGGCCGAGCGCATGGGTGTTTAGGCGCCCACGGTGTATGAATGCTTCTCAGAGGCGGTTGACTGGCATCTTGGTGAAGTTACAAACCTACCCTGGTTTAGACCTTTGGACATCGGGCCGATAGGCTACACGGGTCAGAGTCAGGATAGAAATTTCGTACCACCAAACATTAGTCTCGCTCGGTTTCGGGCGACTAGAGGCTTATTTGGCGCTTCGTTCATTATTTGGGAGTAGAAGTATTAACGTTTACAGTTCTCTTGAATTGAACTTTTAGGATTTGTCAAACTTCAAAAATCTTGACTCTTGAAAATCCTAAAACTACGATTATTTTGGAATGGAGGGGGTACATTTGAATATACATTGTACACGAGTATATATTAAAAAAAATATGCAGCTTAGCTCAATTCATGCATGGTTCCAGATATAATCTCCTTGGTTGCAAAAAAATAGTTAGACATGCGTATGAATATATAGCATGTTCAAACGCACAACAAAGATTGATGCCCCCTTTTATATCTGATTTACAAATGCTATTATCTCGAATTCAAATAGATGAATGCACTTCCTATGAATTTGAATCTTCGAAACCACCTTTATGTTGAATTCAACACGTATTCTACTTCGTAGCTACCAATTTCGAATGTATCCATGTATGTGACAAATGTATAAAGTGTTTGACACTAAAAACACGGAGTGCACTAATTAATGTTTATATATGAATTGCAAAAGCCATGCATTGTCTAGATTTCAAACCACTCTCACTCTATGGATCGATAATATGAAATAAACCCATACACATGCTCGAATTCAATAGGGTATGGGTGTCTAATACACCAATATTCGTTCATACGCAAATTGCAATATATATTTTAATTTAATGTGTAGAACCGCCTTTTACGCGTAGATGCACTATGCCTCGGCCCGTCCTCACACACGCGCTATATATCTCTCTATCTGACGCATAAGTGCACAAACTTTATATACATTAACATTTCTTTCTCACACATGCTCACACTCTCTCTTGGGGTGTCTCACGCACACACACTCTATATATCTCCCTCTCTCTCTTACTACTATGTACCACTCTTTTCACTAATCTCAGTTGGAAAAAACTATTTCTCTCACATGCATATATACACACGCACGGTCTCTGCTGGCCCTCTATATGCACATATATGTGCCTATGTGTATCCCACACGCACATTATCTTTAGGCCTCTCTCGCACACATTGCCCCCCCCACACCTCTCTCTTACTAGTTGGCGGATATGATTCCATCAGATCATTCGGTAGGATATCCCTGACTGTTAGGCTGGATGGTAATACGAGGCAAAGTTTCACCCAAGTCCGGGCCCTTGCAGTTGAGGAAAAAGCCTACTCCTGGTACTGTATATTTGTGATAGGGGTGTGTGCAAAGTACACGTGAATACCAGGCATTGTGTGTGTGTGTGTATACTATCGACGAACTAGCCCCCGGGCTTATATAACATACTCGGGGCCTAGGGTTACAAATCACATATAGTCGGCTTATCATCAGTGGGGATAGAGTCCTCCACGACTCTGGTAGCTTCGTCTTGTACGCCGAGTCCTCCATGGGTCTTCGTATATAACGCGTCTCGGTCCAACCTATGTGGCATAGGATGGAACCGACACATGAGTCCTCACGTCGACCCACCACAACTAGAAATGATGTGCCCACCACACCCCACACACAATCGGCCACTAACAAAATAAGCATATACAATAGTACAAAGTTATAAATGAAAGTTAATTGCATAGTGCATCCAATAATATTTGTCCCGCATTGTGAATGTTTATATTTTCTCCAAAAAAATTAGTCACGGGAAAGAGAAACGAAGGGCATATCTCTCTTTGTCTCCACCGCACACACCCTCTCTCTACACCACTTTCACGTATGCACACAAACTATCTCTCGGCCCTCTAAAAGTATGCCCCTGACACATTCATGCATGACGGTCATTGTATTTCAAGCGAAAGCACTATACGGTCACTGGAATTCAGAATATGCTCATTACGGTCACCATATACATTCTTGTGGTGATCATACAGTATCTAGCTCACGTACCATACATCTTCATATTTTGTTGATGACACTGACGGTCATTGTATTTGATGCGTGCTCCGTATTTTGTTAATGACACTTACGGTCATTGTATTTGAAGCGAAAGCACGATATGGTCACTGTACTTCAGAATAAGCTCATTACGGTCACCATATACATTTTGTGGTGCTAACCAACCTGTGGTTGGATGGTTAGGAGGACAGTGGTATCCCCAGCCCACCAGGGTTAAAGTCCTAGTGCTCGCATCTATCCTGGATTAATTTCAGTATTTCTGGCGATGTGTGTTTAGTGGGAGGAGACGTTTCCCTCGACTACGAGGCGCCTATGGTGACTTCGTAAAATCTCAAGATGATATGCTGGCTCACTCTCTCGATGGTGCTCATAGGGGTAGGGTGTGCGTGTGTGCGCTTATAGCAGTGAGTCTTTGCGTGCATATATGAGCGCTTGCATCTGTACTGTGTTAAAAAAACATGTCGTGATTATACGGTCACTGGCTCACCGTACAGCTCCATAATTTGTTGATGACACGATCAATTGACCAGTCAAATGTTCCACGTGGCGCAACTAGTGTTGCACCATCAGTGCACGTTACCGTGGGGCCCACCTGTCAGCGCGTATATGGAAGAAAGAAATGGTAGCTTGCGTCTGTACTATGTTAATAAAATACATTTTGTGGTGATAATACGGTCACTGGCTCACCATACAACTCTGTAACTTGTTGATGACACGATCAATTGACTAGTCAAACGGTCGACGTTCATCAGCGCACATTACCGTAGGGCCCACCTATCAGCGCGTATATGAAAGACAGAAATGGTAATAAATTAGTGGTCGGTGAGGATTCGAAGTCGTGAGACCTCCGGTTGGCAGCCCGCGCGCCCTAACCACAGCGGACAAGGTCGCCTTGTGATGATATGCTGAGCCGGCCGTTTTAATTGCACGCACGCACACACGCATGAGCTATTATGGTGAATACAAACACATCACACATGCGCACAAACATGCTTGCAACGCCAGCATGCATGCATGCAATACTCACACGTACACATGCACGCACGCAACACTCGCGCGAACACACGCACGCATGCAACACTAGCACGTACACATGCACGCACGAACACACGCACGCACGCATGCACGCATACAACACTGAAACATACAAATGCACACAACACTCACTCGTACACATGCACGCACGCAACACTCGCACGCCTGCATGCACACATCACACGACGCAAGACACACGCTCAACCTATACGTGCATGCGTCCTTTGTTAAGCACATGGATTGTTACGAGTATTAATCAATCTTATCTGTGATAAGCAGAACATTGATGTTTGCAGTGGTCTATGAATCACAACGTATCAAACGGGCTATCAACTTATATACATTAATATTTTGGCTACCCCAGGCAAGATCCAAACAGCCCCTTCCAGCCCCACCCCTCCCAGCACATTCAAATCCCTCGTTCGCTGTGATATTTTGCCAAGTGTTGTTTTCAGGGATATTTTGTTGTGTGAAAACAAATTTAAATATGAACGAATAATCGATGTTCGCTGTCTTCTGCCAGGGCACGGTTGGATGGACTCATAGTAGTAGTGTAGAGTAGTAGGAGTAGTACAGTGGTAGGAGTAGTACTACAGCAATTTCCTTGTAGTCCGTGCTACAGCAAGCTACCCTAGGCTATGTTACTACACCCTCCTTTCCAGTTTATAAGGCTCAATTTCAAAATCTCTCCAACCAAGGTAGACGGTGAGTGGTGGAATAAATTTCATAGTTTGCACAAGTACTTAATTAGTACGCTCGTTTCTCAAAAAGTTATGTTTACCGATGCATTAATTACAACGAATGCATGCATGACCACTAAATTTGCATGAACTTCTACATGCATTGGTGAGTTTTCTCTTTATACTACTTGCATCGGGTGATTTAATGCACCTCGAAATCCAAACATGTGATGGTAAGTAGTAGAATTGAGACTTATAAAATGGAAAACCAATTTTTTTTAGATGAGCCCTATAAATCAGAAAGGTGGGAGTAGTAAGTAGTACTACCTCCATAGTTGGTACATACTCCGTAAAATCAGATTTTCCCAAAACTAAGTTGCTCAACCTTATTTGACTGTTTCCCTTCCTGCCTTGTTGTTCTTCCCCATGCAGCCAGAAAAAATGAGGTCATGTGAATAGCAATTGATTACTCGTGTTGATGGCTGCATGTGTCTAGGCCAATGCATGCACTTTTTTCTTGGTGCTCGTTGGGCAATCCGAGCAGAAAAAGGAAGGGTACTACTACAGCATGCTGGATCGACCATGTGGGGGTACCTCCATCCTTATCGTTCCACATCGTATTTTGTGCCAATTTTGACCATATATTTAACTAACAAGATGTTAATGCATGTCATAAAAAATTATATCATTGTAAACTATGTTCAAATACGAATCCAGCGATATGATTTATGTTGACATGCACTAACATTTTGTCAATTATATCTTTGGTCAAACTTTAGCACAAATTACAAAGGGGACCAATAAACCAGTAATCAACACCGTGCGCGCTAGTAGTCGTAGTGATCTGAAAGGGCCCACTTGAAAAAACAAACAAACAAAAAAAAGGGCCCAATACACATTCAAGCATTTCATCACATCTTTCTCTCGCTCTATCGTCTGTCGAACAGACTATGCCAAACTCCCCTGCCTACCGCGCGGGAAAAGACCCACCCTCGCTTTTTTTAGTCCGGGTTTGTATCGATGGATCGCGCGAAGCAGCAAAAACCAAGCCGTGTCTACTACTCCCCCATCGTACTAAGAATGGAGACGCTCGCTTTCATGAATGCTATGCTTCCTCTCGCCAACATGTGGGACATATAGCAACCAGGTCGACGTGTCATGCACCAAATAACAGTGCAGAACAGCACGGGGACGCACCCCAGTCGTAGCGCCCCAATAGTAGTAATGAGCAATGAGACGTCAAATCACGAAGCATCACCTTTCCCGCAGACGGACAAAGCAACCATTATTTCACACTTCCCTGAATCTGCTTCTCCATCATCTCCTTCAAGAACACCATGTAGTATTGCTTCTGCCATTGTTTTGCCTCAAGAGGGACGCGCATCGCCTTGGTACATCATGACACGTGGGACGGCATGAGAGGCCATGCTCACCCGCCCACCGCTCGGTAAAATAACCTCATTTTTACTAATCTGGATACTATCTTTTTAGATTAAGATAATCGGGATTCACCAAGGAGCAAATCCAAGTGGTAGGCTGCTCCTATCGCCTTGGCGTAGCAACTCAGCAGGGTCAGTCCGCACACGAAATGGCGACACACTTGGCCGACATGTGGCTCATCCACCGTCTTGTTCCACGTGCGATGCACCAAATTACTATTCATAGCAGCGGTTGGACTTGGAGGCACCCCAGTCGTAGCGCCGCAGTAGTAGTAAAAGAGCGATGAGGGGTCAAATCACAAAGCCCCACCTTTCCCGCATTAAGCTAGACGGACGAAGCAACCATCATTTCACTCTAGGGCGCAAGAGCATAAAGAAAAAAGAAAACCAATGATGCCTGCGACAGCTACCTAGGGCGCCCTAGGGTAGGAGCCTCCACTACAAATCCGCTTCTCCCTCATCCCTAGAAGAAAACCGATGATGCGTGCGGTGGTTAGGGTTTGTAGGATTACTACGGCGTGCAGGGCCCACGCCGTAGTAAACGGGAGAGCGTTTGAGTTCAAGTCGACGCCTTAATACGGGTGGGCCGCTCGGTTTTATGGGAACGAGGCAAAATTTTGGGTTCGGGAGCAGTGGAGATATACGTACAAAAAATTGTGGACGTAGGTTCGACCGAAAGGCAATGATGCATGGGCCCCGCATTTTGATATACCCGTGGCCGCGTGAAATTTGCTACTCAAAATAATGCATAAAAGTTCCTCCAAAACATCTATAACTAATGGGAAGTGAATATATGCTTAAAATGAAAATGTAATATAGAGAGAAAAAAATGAATTGCAGTTAAAAGAATGACATTTCTAACAAAAAATGTGAATGTGAACTACATATGTGTGCACGTGACCAACACATATATTGTATATACAAAATCTAATGCAAGAAATAACTTATGAGTAACATGCACGAATTGATGATGTGGTGCTTGTATGCATAGAGTACAAAAACAATGTGATTTATGACTTGCTTGCATGATGTGTTCATGTGCCATAGTTGCATGTCCAGGAAAAAAGCTAGTGCGTTGTACTAGCTATTTAGGAATAGAAGATATATATATATATATATATATATATATATATATATATATATATATATGGAAGTTGTAGGGAAAGAGATGACATGTATCTCAATTCCTATGAGTAGGGATTGGAAAAGAGATGTCATTTGGTTCACATCATAGGAACTTTTCTATTGAATCTAGAGATGACATGTATCTCAATTCCTATGAGGAGGGATTGGAAAAGAGATGTCATTTGGTTCACATCATAGGAACTTTTCTATTGAATCCAGGCTAATGTTTATTTTCCTTTGAAATTGTGGGAGTACAGGAATCCATTCATATGAACCAAGTGGCTCTAAAGCTATAAAAATCATATCATGTTTATTTTCCTTTGAAATGTGGAGTATATGAATCTATTCCTATGAACTAATTGGAAAATTCCTATAAAAATAATATCATATAGAGTTCCTATGATATTCCTCCACACCAAAGGATGGTTGAAATTGTTGCAGGTGATACGACGGTCTTTCTTTGTGCACTCCTCCCCCATCTTTATAGTTACCTCTCGAAGATGAATGAAATGATATATACCGGGTATTCTATATGTGCATTTTGGTATACGAAAACTCGGTAAAAGTTTGCGAGGTTTGAATTTTCAATAAAGCTATATGCACTACAATTTGGAACTTAGGGAGGAGCATACGGCAGTTGCTAACACTCACATGGAAGATTTGTGTGTCGGAGGAGTGGTTGTTCTGTCAAATGCCATGGCAAAACTGACACTGTCGGATGCCGATCTAACGGTTCTTTCGGTGTCGTGGTGGGCGCACGGCATATGCCAAAGGATGGCTAAAGAGGGGGACAGGCTCGAGGGCACCGGTGGGCTCCAGAGGCGAGGTCGGCATGAGCGAGCGAGGAACGCAAGACATACCCAGTTTAAGGGCTCTCCGGAGAGATAACACCCCTAGTCCTGCCGAGTGTGGTTTATATGTAGATGGTACAGGTTTGCTCCTAGAGCTGTATCGGGGAGGAAGGAAGACAGGCTAAAGCATAGGCTGCTCCTTCTCCGTGTGTGTGTTCTCTACTGACGATCCCTCCTCCTTGTGCATGGAGGCCTCCTAGGGGGTTTTATAGGTCAACCCCCCAAGGCTACAATGGTAAAGTTCCATGGTAGTGGGGCCAGGATGTCAGCGTCTGAGGAGCCGGCGCTGGGGCCCGCTGGGTACCAGGGTACAACGGGTTCTCCGGGCGCAGGCCCCGTGCACCAGGGGGCACTGTTCCCCATCTTGTCGTGCGTCACGGAGTGGTTGAGCCAGCTCGGCTACAGTGGCGCATTGCCTGGTCTCTGCCAGCTTGCGTCAGCCGGACGGGGGATGCACTGTAGCCATGCCGGCCCTGGTCAACGGGGTAGGTGGGCCACTGTTGCCACGCTCCTGCCGGTCAGCGGGGTTGGTGGGCCACTGTAGCCATGCTCATCCCTTCATGGGGACTTGTTCCATCATACGCCTTGGACGGGACGGGAGCTGACCCGTAGCTGGGTTGAGGGGCGCACTGTGGCTGCGCTTACTTGTTGGAGAAGTCTTGACTTGTTGAGAACGGTCGCCATGCGCCAGCGGGTTTGGCCGGGTTGAGGGACTTGGCCGGGTTGGGGAACCCGGCCAAGGACAAGCCGGATTGACGGGCGTCACGAGCCCCGATGTTTCAAAAAAGGATCCGGATTCCGTTGCCTGCCCGGGGTTCATCCCCCTGACAGTAGTCCCCGAAGCTGTGAAGGCTCGCCGGCTTCAGGCAGGGGGACCTTCGCAGTTTCACCCCCTGAGAAGGCGGCTGATGTTGATGATGCTTGCGACCGCCGGGTCTGGCAACACGCATTGTGTGCCAGCTTCCGGAAGCCAGATCGCGGCATCCCGGCACGGGCGGGAAACCGAGGAGTCCGCCAAATCTTGAAGGGGAAGGGACACGCCTCCCATGGTCTGGTGCATGCGCCACGTGGCGAACGGTAGCCGAAGAGGCTCTGACAGGCCACGCGCGTGACGGGATGCAACAGCGGGCTGGGGCACACCGCGCCCTCGGCCCCCGCACGGGGATTTATTTGGCGGCCGCGGATGGTTGCCCTTCTCGATGTAGTTAATGCGTGGGGAGATCGTGCCCACTTAATGCGGGGAAGTGGAAAGGGTGGGCGCAACCGATCCCACTTCCCCATGTTCTTGCCGTGGTTATAAATTGGGGGGAGGGGGCGGCAGAAATCATTCATGCACGCACCCCCACTCCCTTCTTCTTCCATGTTCGCCCTGTTTTCCGAGCCTGTAGCACGCTGCAGCACTCTGCCACCCGCGCGCGACGCACCACTGCTGCTTTGCAGAACTTAGCAGCCACCCCAAGCCTTCGCTTAGCCGACACACTTCTCCTCCCCTGCCACATTTGCTGATGGTGAGACCCAAGGGATCGTGGGAGGGGTCGGAGGTCACTGCCAATGATCTTCAGTATCTGCGCGATACACGGCGGCTGCCACCAGCGACGGACATGGCCGTGCGCCTTCTGGGCGGCGAGCTGGCACCGCAGCCGGAGGGGACCGAGCGCGTGGTCTTCTTCTCCCACTTCAAGCGTGGGTTTGGCCTCCCTGTGAGCGACTTCTTCCGCTCATTCTTGGACTTCTTCGAGCTTCAGCCGCATCACCTGGGGGCGAACACGGTGCTGCAGCTCTCGGGGTTCGTCACCCTTTGTGAGGGCTACCTGGGTGTCGAGCCCAGCATCGATCTCTGGGTCTGCTTCTTCTTCTTGAAGCAGTAGGGGCAGGCGGTGGGCGTGATGTCTGCCTGCGGGGCCACCATCGTCTCGATCCGATGGCACGGGGTGTGCCCCAAGATGCCGCTGGAGGATTCTGCCAAGAAGTGGCAGAATTCTTTCTTCTACATCTGCAACCTTGGCGCGGACTGCATCAGCCTGCCACCCTTCACCGACGTGACGCCGCAAGCCAAGACCAACTGGACTTATTGTCCCAAGAACCCGGCGCAGGTGGTGCTGAACCTAAGCAACCGGGTCGCGGAGATGGTGACGCCCGAGGGGCTCACTGGGACGGACCTCATCGCGGCCTTCATCATGCGCTGGGTGCTGCTGCTGCAGCGCCGGACGCATATCATTGGTCAGATGACTGGCCTCCAGGACCCCAACCAGATGTCATCCTGGCGGCTGATGCAGGAACAGATCACCGGCCAGGTCAACGACATCTCAAAGGCCGGGATGCCGGAGGAGTGGAACTTTGGGAAGGCGCCCTACAGCCAAGGGAACCCGGCGCCGGCGGTGAGTCCTTGGTCTCCATATTTTGCTATGTGCCATCTCTTTCTTCGTCTCGATGTGACAAGGGAGGTGCTGCTGAACGCCATCCAGCATCCATATGACGGAACAACGACGCAGGTAGCGGCTGCCCAGCGAGCCGGCTCAGAGGAGGCGGAGATCCTCGCCGAGAACCCGGAGACGACCGAGGCCGAAGCCGACGAGGCATGCACGGGTAAGTTTCCGCGTTGTGATCCCGTGCGAGTTTGGTCGAGCGATGACATGGAGGCCCTGACACGTGCTAATGGTGCAGCGCCACCGAGGGGAGGAGATGGCAGCGTCGCCCCTCCAAGACGGCAGACAAAGACGGCTGACGCTGGGTCATCCCGTCCATCGGCCACAGCGAGCCGGCCGCACGGGAAGGAGGGCGTGGCACCAAAGAAGCCAGTTGTGAAGTGCACGGAAAACCTGGCCGCGGGCGGCCAGCCGGCCGCCACGAAGAGGCACCGCGCCATCCCTGGCAGCGCCGACGAGACAGGCCATCCCGACGGCGATCGGGTATGTTTTCTCGCTGACTCCAGTGCACTGCCGAGTCGTTCTTTTCTCATACTTTTCTTGGTGTGGTCCAGATCGCTGCTGGACTTGGCGCTGGCGGTGACGGACGCCGCATCCGGGGGCGGCTTCTTGTTCTGGAAAACCTGGAGCACCGTCAGCGATCTACCCGAGGGCTCGGCCGAGGAGGACCTTGGCCTGGACCCAGCGGACACGGAGCGCTGCGCCTGACGGGACCAGAACAAGGCCGAGGAGGAGGAGGCAGCGGCCATCAGGGCCGCGGAGGAGGCTTTGGCCCAGGCATGGGCGAGGGCCGCCGAGGCAAGTGGGCAAGCTGCCGCGGAGCAGGCTTGGCCGGAGATGCCGGCGGGCATGGAGCCGCCAGAGACAGTCGTCGTGCCGCTGACGGAGGAGGGGCGCGACCCGGATGGCCGGGTGGAGATGGTGTTGGACGACCGGGAGGTCGTGGAGATCGACGACGACACCCGACCGCGGAACGACGTGGTCGAGCGGTTGGAGGTGGGAGGAGGCGGAGGGGGGGCGCCACAGGCGACGCCGGACGGGGCGCCGCAGGGGACGCTGGACAGGGCGCCAGAAGGGACACCAGCCAGTGTGCCGGAGGGGACACCGGCCGGCGCGACGGAGTCGAGGCCAGCCACAGAAGAGGCGGTGAGCATCGAGCGCGCCTTGGTGATCGGGCAGCCGCAAGCGACGCCGGGAGGCCGTCCTGGCACCGGGTCACAGCAGGTTCGGGCCGGGCCCAGCTGGGCCGTCTTTGGGCTGCTGATGCAGGAGGAGGCGTCGATGGTCGCCGTGCGCTGGCATCTTCACGGGCACGCGGACCGGGTTCAGGCCTTTGTCCATGCCGAGATGGAGCGGGCGCGGGAGCTGGAGCGCTCCGTGTTTGTGAGTTTTCTCCCTTCTAGCTTTTCTCTTGTAGCCAGCTAGTGGGGGCGCACCAGCGCACCCGCTAGGTGTAGCCCCCGAGGTTTGGGCCAAGTGCGTAGCAGTTGGGTCGAACCTTAATGAGTCTTGTGCTAATTCTTGTCTTTCTGCAGCATCTGGATGCCCTCCGAGTCGGCATCTATAACCGGCTTCTGGAGAACCACCAGCAGATCACGGCGCGGCTTGCCGCCAAGGAGGAGGCGTTCCACCTCGCTAAAGGTACTTCTTGCGTGCTCTTAGTGGGGTGCGCTAGCGCACCCACTGGGTGTAGCCCCCGAGATTCGGGCCAACTACGTAGTAGTTGGGTCGAATCTTAAAGAGTCTTTTTCTTTTCTTCCACCATCCTGACTTTGAATCTTTGTCGCGTAGCCGCCGAGGTGCCGGACCTGCGAACCCGGCTGGCCGAAGCCGGCCAAAAGCATGATGAGGTGATCGCCGACGCCAGCCAGCTCCGGGCCAAGGTGGAGGGGTTGAGGGAGGAAGACACCAAGTGGCGGAGGCCCAGCAGGCGCTCGCTGAAGCCGGCCAGCAACGCGACCAGCTGGCTGGCGACAAGAGCCAGCTCCAGGCCGAAGTGGAGCACTTGAAGGCGGACGCCCAGCAGGCGCTCGCCGTGGTCGGCCAGCAGCGTGACCAGCTTGCTGGCAACAAGAGCCAGCTCCAGGCCGAGGTGGAGCGCCTGAAGGTGGAGGCCGTGAAGGCGGTGGAGGCCCACCAGGCGGAGCTCCTCCGCCTCAAGGAGGAGCATGAGAAGGCGGCCGCCGCTAAGGACGACAAGCTAAAGGCGGCCGTTAACAAGCGTGCCGAGCTAGAGAAGGCGCTTGAAACGTGCTACCGTGCCGGGGACTTGGAGCGGCATGGTACGTTGCTCGAAGCGCAGCACCAGGATGAGGCCTTCGCCAGTAAGTGTCTCTTCGTTGGTGCCACCAGGTTGGAAGCCGGCTGGTTTATTTTGTTGCTAACTGTCTTGCTTCTCTTCATGACAGGGCACTTCTCGGAGACACAGGGGACGGCGGACGAGGCCGTGCTTGCTCACCGGTCGACCCAGGTGGACGCGGGTGCCGAGCTTGACCCGAACATCGCCTGGAGTTTCCCGGAGATTATGCACGCCACTGAGGCCCGCCTGCAGTTCCTGGGTACACAGATGGCGCAAGTGTCCGAAGCTGGAGTGGGGATGACGATGGCCCTCTAGACTGGCACCGTTTCGCCCAATAGCTTCACGCGGCTGGCACGGTGGCTAGAAGCTAGACCGGCGCGGCTTCACGCGTGGCGCGTTTCGGCCGGTCGTGCCGGTGCCGACCTGGCGCTGAGGTTTGTTATGTCCTGGTATCCAGATCTAGTGCTGGACCAGCTGGCAGCCCAGCAAGCTGGCGCGGAGCCCCAGCTGCAGGCCGAGGCGGGCCAGATCGCCGCCCGGGCCAGCTACCTGGCCTCGTATGCACTTCATGACGAGTTCCAGGTAGAGCGGACCGAAGACGGCGGGGTGGTGCCATCTGACAACTTCGGCTAGCTGCTCGATGACCCGGAAGGCAGCTATGAGGAGACGGGTGCCTATGCGGACGACGAGGCCGGGTTGGATGATACCGGTGCCTCAGTGAACCCTGAGGCCACCGCGGAGGAGCCGGCAGCTGCGCAACCGGGTGCGGGAACCACCTGAAGCCACTTTGTTTATCTTCCTCGTACTTTTGTTAAGTAGCAGGTCCACCCACCCACTGGGGTGTACTGGTGAATGTAATGAACTCTAGCCTTGGGCCCATATTTCTGTAATGTAAATATTTTTGCGAGTGTCTACGCCTTTGTTCTTTGTTCTCTAAGCCTTTTCCTTGCATGATCCTTCTTTGGGCCTCCCCCCAGCGAGTCGAATAGCCGGGTTCTGGTCTGTGACAAGGAGTTCGGCCCGTGGAAAGAGTGCGCAATACTTAGGCTTTTCGAACATTGAGCGCGAGTGAAACACCCACTGGGCCGGCGGGCGGCAGGCGGCGAAGCCGGCTGGCGCGCAGCTGGTCGTGTGGCATCTTAGTGCGATGAGGCCGGGTTGGCTGATCGAGCGAATCCAACTTAGTGTTTTTTGGCGTGCCGGTGCTTTGACCCTTAGTTCTTGCTAGCCAGCAGCTGAAGCCGGTCTGCAGCTTAGGGCGAAGTGAAGGGCCTTGGCAACTCGGACATGCCGGGATGCACTAAGGGGGATGGCCGGTTGTGGTCAAGCCGGCTAGCCCGCGAGCCCCCGAGTTGGGCGGGCCACCCCGGCGGTGGGGTTTTAAGAAAATTTACAAGGATGTGCGAGACGCAGCAACTTGATAGGAAAGGGTAGCCCCCGAGTGTCGTTCGGGGGTCCCGTTGTCTTTCATTAAAGTACAAAAGGTAGCGATACATACGTGCATAGGGCTAACTGTAAAACGGGCGGCGGAGCTCTGCATTCCAGGGCCGGCTTGTTTCTTCGCCAGCAGTGTCTCTCTTGCGTTTGTTCGGCTTGCGAGCGTCGATGAGGTAGTAGGCGTTGCGGTCACACAGGGCTCTGCTGATGATGAAGGGGTCCTCCCATGGGGAGGCCAACTTGTGCTGGCCGGCTTGCTGCTGGACAAGCCGGAGGACGAGGTCTCCCTCACAGAACATGAGGGGCTTGATCTTTTTGCTGTGGTAGTGCCTCAGGCCTTGCTGATAGATGGCCGACTGCCTGAGGGTCAAGAGGCATGCCTCTTCGAGTAGGTCGACGCCATCTTCGCGGGCTTCCTTGGCTTGGGCTTATGTGTACATTACGACTCGTGGTGAGTCGAACTCGATGTCGGTCGGTATGACGGCTTCTGCTCCGTAGACGAGGAAGAACGGGGTGAACCCGTTCGACCAGTTTAGCGTTGTCCGGAGACTCCAAAGGACGGCCAGCAGCTCGTCGAGCCAGCTGCCGGGTGAGCGGATGAGGGGCTCGACGAGTCGCGGCTTGATGCCGGACAGAATCAGCCCATTGGCCCACTCGACCTGGCCGTTGGATTGGGGATGGGCGACGGAGGCCAGGTCAAGCCAGATGCCGGAGACTGAGCAGTATCGCGCCAGAGCACCTTTGGCAAAGTTGGTGCCGTTATCAGTGATGATGCTGTGCGGGACACTGTAGTGTACCGCAATGTCTTTGACGAACCGGACGGTCGTTGGCCCGTCCAGCTTCTTGATCGGCCACGCCTCGATCCACTTGGTGAACTTGTGGACCGCCACCAGCAAGTGCGTCATGCCGCCCCGAGCGGTTTTGAAGGGTCCTACCATGTCGAGCCCCCAGACCGTGAAGGGCCAGGTGATCGGGATGGTTTGCAGGGCTGAAGCCGGCTGGTGGCTGCGCTTGCTGAAGCATTGGCAACCCTCGCACTTGAGGACGAGCTACTCGGCGTCTTTGAGGGCCGTGGGCTAGTAGAAACCATGGCGGAAAGCCTTGGCCACCAGGGACCTGGAGGCGGCGTGGTGCCCGCAGTTGCCCTGATGTATGTCGAGGAGGATCTCCATGCCCTTGTCTTGCTCGACGCAACACTGGAACACGCCTGTCGCGCTACGCTTGACGAGCTCGTTGTTGATGATGTTGTAGGCGGATGCCCGGCGTTGCACTTGCTGGGCCTCGGTCTTGTCCATGGGGAGCGCTCCGCTCTCCAGGAAAGCCATGATCGGCTGGGCCCATGACGGAGTCGTCACCACGGTGAGACGGCCGCCAAGACGGGTTCCGAGCCGGCAGCCCCCGAGCCGGTGGTGGCAGCCCCCAGGTCAAGGACAACGGTGGCCGGGTTGAGCACAGCAGCCCCCGGGCCGGGTTGAGCAGCCCCCGAGCTGGGGTCGATGGTCGCCGGGGTCAAGAAGGCAGCCCCCGGGCCGGGGTCAGCAGTCCTCGGGCCGGAATCTGCAGCCCCCGGGACTGTCTTGGGGGCGGCAGCCCCTGAGCTTGGACCGATAGTCCCCGGGTTCGGGTTGGGGAGGGGCGCCGCAGGGTTGTCCGGGATGAAGATGGACTCTGAATCCGGAGACGACTTGATGGACGGCTTGCGCAAGTACTCAAGGGAGGCGCCGGACGGTATGGCCTACCGAGATGAGCCAATCTTGGCTAGCGTGTCGGCGGCTTCGTTCTCTATGCGCGGGACATGTAGGAACTCGCATCCATTGAAGTTGCTGGAGCAGGAAGCGGTAGTTGGCCATGTTGGCATCCCGGGCGTCCCACTCGCCGGAACACTGATGTACCACCAGATCCGAGTCGCCATAGCATAGGATGCACTGGACGCCGAGTTCCTTGGCAAGCCGGAGGCCATGCACAAGGGCTTCGTACTCAGCGACGTTGTTGGAGGCGGTGAAATGGATCTGGAGTGCGTACCGCAGCCGGTCGCCCTTCGGGGAAGACAACACGATGCCGGCTCCTAAGCCGGTGCGCATCTTTGAGCCATCGAAGTGCATGCGCCAGTGCATCGAATTCGGCGGTGGCGGCAGGTACTGGGTCTTCGTCCAGTCGACGAGGAAGTCGGCCAGGGCCTGGGACTTGATCGTGGTGTGGGGTTCATAGAGGATGGTGTGACTGGCCAGCTGATGGCCCATTTGGTGACCTGGCCAGAGGCATCCCGGCAGCCCATGATCTCGCCGATGGGGGCCGTGCTGACCACGGTGACGACATGCTCTTGAAAGTACTGCTTCAGCTTCTTGGCGGTAAAGTACACGCCATAACACATCTTCTGGTAATGCGGGTAGTTCTGCTTGGACGCGGAAAGCCGGGCGGTGGACGGACTGGATCTTGCCCTTCTCTGGTCGCTCGACCACCAGCACCGTGCTGACCAACCGCGAGGTGGCGGCAATGTATAGCAACAGCGGCTCCTTGTTAGCCGGTGCGGCCAGGACGGGTGCGGTGGAGAGCATGCGCTTGAGATCCCGGAATGCTTCATCTGCCTAGTCGTTCCATTCGAACGGCGACGTATTCTTCATTAGCTGATACAGGGGCAAGGCCCTCTCGCCCAGCCGGCTGAGGAACCAGCTGACCGAGGCCAAGAAGCCGGTGAACTTCTGGACATCGCGTAGCCGGGTTGGCTTGCGCATGCGCTCGATGGCCTTGATCTTCTCCGGGTTTGCCTCAATGTCGCGCTCCGAGATGAGGAAGCCGAGCAGCTTCCCGGCCGGTACGGCAAAGATGCACTTCTCTGGGTTGAGCTTGATCTGGTACTCGCGCAGGTTTCCTTCAGGTCGTCAAGGAACATGAGGTGCTGCTTGGTCTTCACCACGATGTCATCCACGTAGACATGGATGTTGCGGCCGAGTTGCGTCAACAAGCATTTCTGCATGCAGCGCTGGAAGGTGGTGCCGGCATTCTTCAAGCCGAACGACATGGTGATGTAGTAGTACGCCCCGAAGGGCGTGATGAAGGACGTCTTCAGGGCGTCGGCCGGGTCCAGCTTGATCTGATGATAGCCGGAGTAAGTGTCCAGGAAGGACAGGGGCTCGCAGCCGGCGGTGGAGTCGATCACTTGATCAATCCACGGGAGGGCGAAAGGATCCTTGGGGCAGGCCTTGTTCAGGCTGGTGTAGTCTATGCACATGTGCCAGGTGTTGTTCTTCTTCAATACGAGGACCGGGTTGACCAGCCACTCGGGGTGAAACACTTCCATGATGAAGCCGGCCGCGAGTAGCTTGGCGACCTCTTCATCGATGGTTCTTCTCTTCTCTTCTAAAAAGCGACGTAATGGTTGACGGACAGGCTTGGCGTCCTTGCGGACGTGTAGTTTGTGCTCGGCGTACTTCCTCGGAATTCCTGGCATGTCCTTTGGGGTCCATGCAAAGATATCCCGATTCTCACGGAGGAAGTCGACAAGCTCGTCTTCCTATTTGCTGTCGAGGCGGGTGCCTACGACAACGTACTTGCTGCAGCTTGGGTCTTCTGGGTTCAGCTTGACTTTCTTGGTCTCCTTGGATGGCTAGAACGAGGCCTCGCCGGCCGGCTCCTCGCTGGCCAACGCCACAATCCGGGCGAGCTGGCGCCGCTCCTCAGCTATGACCAGCGACTCGGCCAGCTTGGCGCCGGCTTGAGCGCACTCCAAAGACTTCCTATAGTCACCAACGACAGTGCTGAGTCCCTTGGGACCCGACAGCTTCATCTTCAGGTAGGCGTAGTGAGGGACCGCCATGAACTTGGTGAGCGCAGGCCGGCCCAGCAACGCGTGATACGCGCTGGACAGGTCCACCACCTCAAACTAGATGGGTTCGCGCCGGAAATGGTCGCTCGTGCCGAACAGGACGTCAAGCCGGATCCGGCCAATGGGGGAGCAGGATAGACCCGACACGATGCCGTGCAATACCTTCCGAGATGGCTCCAGGTGCTTGGCCTCGATGTCGAGCTTGGTCATGGTGTCGCGGTAGAGGATGTTGATCCTGCTACCGCCATTGATGAAGACCCGCGAGAACTTGCAAGTGTGCTTGGTGGCGACGACGGTGGTGTCTAGGACGAGGGCGTAGCCACCCGGGTTCGGCATGACAGCTGTCGGTGTACTAAGTATTGGGCCATTAGTACCCCGTACTTGTGCACGGGCAGTTGTAGCCATACTCGCGGCAAGGCTTGTCGGGAAACAGTTCATGGTTGACTCAGGCTATCAAAGAAATACTCAAGTCAAAGATCTAAGGATCAGCAGATAGGAAGAGCTGGAATCCGAAAGCCGGCCTCCCCGGCAAGATCTTGCCGGGGTGGCCTGCGAAGCCCGGCAAGATTTCATGCCTGGCAAGATTCGGCGCCCGGCAAGATTCTCCTACTGTGCCACCGCTCCGATACAGCAACAAGCCCGACATTCTGGGTCCTTCTCTGGATGCGTGGGAACGCGCCAGTGGAGGAGAGCTTAAGCGGCGCTGATGGGATGGCCCCTTTTTCCATCCCCAAGAAGGTGAGGACACCTAAACGGACACCTCACGGTGCATTAAATGTGTTCGTCCTAATCCGTCAGTGGTTAGGTATGATGACCCTGTAGCTGCTTTACACCTCAATGTATGTACATTTTGCCACTGTGGTGACCCCTTTGAGCGTATAAAAGGAGGCCCAAGGCAACTGCTACAGGGGAGGAGGACCTTCTGGCCCATTCTGCATGAGTAGCTGCTCTTTGAACGTACTGTTCATTGCAAGCGCTCCTGGAGCCTGGGCTCAAGAACACTCATAATAAAACAAGGCAGGAGTAGGGTTTTACGCTGATCAGCGGCCCGAACCTGGGTAAAATCGCCCCGCGTCGATCGTTGGTTCTGCTCTTTGTGCATACCTCTCTCCCTGCCGAATCGTAAAGGGATCCCTTGGGGTCCCATAGGTGTCGCACGCCGACAACGGCTGAGTGGTCCTCCTGGGTCCAGCTGATCGGGCGCTCCGACCAGTGCATGTATTCTGGCACAGCCGGGACGACGGTGTTCACCTCCTGTCGGAGCAGGTGCTCGCTACGCTTGTTGTCTCCAAGGCTGGTGAAGACAACGTAGCTTGCGTTCTGGTTGGGGAAGACATCATCGCGCATCGCGCCGTTCGCCGGGGGAGGGGGAGGGGGTGGAGGCGGTGGGATGTCGCCCCTCATGATACGCTTGGTGATGGCGCACTACCGAAGCGTGTGCGTGGACGGCCTTGTGCAGCTGTGGTGCTTGTAGGGGGCATCGAGCATCTTCTCGAAGCTCATGGTGGGTTGCCATGCCGTCTTGCCGGTTTGTCGGCGCTTGCCGACCGGCTCGGCCGCGGGCGCCTGCTCGGCGGCCGCGACAGGGCGGTTGTCATAGCGGGGGGCCTGCTGGTCGGCCTTGCGCTTGTTGTTCTGCTAGTTCTGCTGGCGGCTGCTCTCGCCAGCCGGCTTGGAGGAGGATGCCGGCAATGCCTTGCCGGCTTCATCCAGCAACACTTGGACTTTCATGGTGGAGTCGGCGTTGGCGTACTTGTCCGCCGTGACCATGAGCGCGGCCATGGTGGTCGGCTCGAAGCGCAGGAGCTTGTGCTTGAGGAGGGTGCCATCCCGGCCACCACTCACGAAGTACTGAATGGCTTGGACCTCATGGACGCCCTCGCAGCTGTTCCGGAGCTCAGTCCATCATGTGAGGTACTCGCGGCCGGTTTTCCGTCGGCCCCTGCACACACATGGCGAGCTGACTGGGACGTCCGGGACGCTTGTAGGTGCCGGTGAAGTTGCAGACGAAAGCCTGCTCAAAATCAACCCACGTGTTGATGCTGCCAGCTGGCAGGCTGTTCAACCATGTGCGGGCCGACCCTTGGAGCATGAGAGGGGCGTAACGCATGGCAAGGCGGCGGTTACCGCCCGCGATGCCGATGACGGTGGTGTACTCGATGAGCTAGTCCTCCGACTTGACGGTCCTGTTGTACTTGGGGGTGTCACAGGGTAGCGTAAACCCTTTGTGGAAGGGCTCATCCCGGATGCGCGGACCGAAGCTTGCCGACCCGACGGCGTTGTCTTCCTCCAGCTCAAGGGAAAGGGCGAGCTGATCGAGGCGGTGGCGGGCGTCGGTGTCGTCGATGGCGCGCAGGCCCAGCCGGCTTGCGACCGGGCCACGGGGGGCCGGGTAGACCGAAGTCGGTCGGGGACATCGGCCGGATTACGGGGGGAGGGGATCTTGCCGGCGCTGCTCCTCCGAAGCCGGCTCGTCGCCCTGGCCGTCGCCAGTCGTCAGAGCGCGGTTGCGCTGGGTTCGGGTCCAGCCGAAATGGGCTTCGCTCGGGGCGGGGAAGACACCGTGTTCCATTGCTCGGGGTCCTTGGTGCGGCGTGAGCCGGACGCAGCGGGTTGGTCGAGGAGGTCTTGCTGCGTGTTCGCAGCGCTGAGAAGCTTTATCATGTGCCGCAGGCGCTCCTGCAGCTCCTCACCCTGCAGCTGCTCCAAGCCGATGGCGGCGGCTTGCGCGACGCGCATGTTCTTGACGGGGGTGTCATAGACACGCGGGGTAGCGCCCAGCGCACGGCCGATGGCGGCGCCACGGTTCCGCACCTCGCCAACCCGGCTGGGCTCGGCAGCGGCTGGCGTGAAGCCGTACGCGGCGTCGCGCTCCCGCTGGGCGGACTCCAACTGACACTGCATAGCAGCGAGCGTCGCGGCCTCGTCCAGAAGGCGCTTGCGCCCCTTCTCGAGCTAGGCCATGGCCTCCGCGGTGTTGGTGGCACTGACGTCGGTGGCGATGGGGAGGCTGAGGTTCTGCATCATGACACGCTGCGGGTCGGGCATGGTAGCGCGCTCCGCTGCGGCCCTGGCAGCGGCGGCCTTCTTCGTGGCGGTGGACGAAGTGGAGCCGGAGTCGGTGGCGAGCACCTCCACCCGGGCACAGGGATCTGCCACCCTGACGGAGGCATCGTTGCCGAGGGGAATAGGCGAGTCGGTGATGTCAAGCACCGCGGTGGGGTACTCATCGGCCGCTGACGCATGAGAGATGTGTAGCGCGCCGAAGGAGGCGGTGAGCGAGTCGGTGAAGTCAGCCGCGAGCGCACCAGGCGCGGGGAACGCGCAGTGCGCAATGTGCTCACCGAGGTCGATGAAGAGCCCCATCTGGAACATGTCTCTGGCTGGGACCTCGAGCTGCCCCACGGTGGGCGCCAACTGTCGTGGTGGGCGCACGGCAGATGCCAAAGGATGGCTAAAGACAGGAACAGGCTCGAGGGCACCAGTGGGCTCCAGAGGCGAGGTCGGCATGAGCGAGCGAGGAACGCAAGACATACCCAGGTTCGGGGATCTCCGGAGAGATAACACCCCTAGTCCTGCTAAGTGTGGTTTATATGTAGATGGTACAAGCTTGCTCCTAGAGTTGTATCGGGGAGGAAGGAAGACAGGCCAAAGCATAGGCTGCTCCTTCTCCGTGTGTGCGTGTTCTACTGATGATCCCTTCTCCTTGTGCATGGAGGCCTCCTGGGGGGTTTTATAGGTCAACCCCCCAGGGCTACAATGGTAAAGTTACATGACCGTGGGGCCGGGATGTCAGCGTCTGAGGAGCCAGCGCTGGGGCCCGCTGGGTACCAGGGTACGCTGGGTTCTCCGGGCGCGGGCCCCGTGCGCCAGGGGGCACTGTTCCCCATCTTGTCGTGCATCACGGAGTGGTTGAGCTGGCTCGGCTACAGTGGCGCGTCATCTGGTCGCCGTCAGCTTACGTCAGCCAGACGATGGATGCATTGTAGCCATGCCGGCCCTGGTCAGCGGGGTAGGTGGGCCACTGTTGCCATGCTCCTGCCAGTCAGCGGGGTTGGTGGGCCACTGTAGCCATGCTCATCCCTTCATGGGGACTTGTTCCGTCGTACACCTTGCACGGGACGGGAGCTGACCCGTGGCCGAGTTGAGGGGCGCACTGTGGCTACGCTTACTTGTTGGAGAAGTCTTGACTTGTTGGGACCGGCCGGCATGCGCCAGCGGGTTTGGCCGGGTTGAGGAACCCGGTTAAGGACAAGCCAGATTGAGGGGCGTCGCGAGCCTCGATGTTTCAAAAAAGGATCTGGGTTCCATTGATTGCCCGGGGTTCATCCCCCCGACATTCGGCGTTCGTCAGGAAATGGCTTGTGGCGAACATTTTTCAGATATGATTTATGGACACATGCATTGCATTGGTACATGCCCCCTCTCTCTCACGCGCACACGCACCGTCACGAGTCACGACTCTCCCGAGTCCTCTCCCACCCACCGTCTATCTGTAGGTAGACGTCACACACATATGTGCTCTTCACACCCTACCCTCAGAACTTCTAAAAAATAAAAGATGCCGCGCACCTTTTATTTTAACTCACAAGTCACACTTATACTATTACTCTTGCAGCGAACGTTCTTTGGGCGTAGTATATTGTACTCTCACGAAGAGAAGCGGTGCACGCAGGCACTAGTTCTCTCACACCCACTCACGGGTACACGTAGGAGCGCATTTTCTTTTTCTTTTTTAACCTAAGAGCACATTTGTTTACAAAGAGGCATCCCAATTGACATTTTGACTAGTCTAGTTTTCAACTTGATGGAGGGTCGGGGACCGCACGTGAATGATACAGTACATAGTGCGTCCTGGACGCGGTGATTTGATAGTGCCACCTAGAAGCGATGGCACGTTATTAATCGAGTTATATTTTTACTTGAACTTTAAATGAAAATAGTTGTTCGCGCGTATTCAATTTAATAATGGTTCCTACAACAAAATCACTCCACTATATATATAAGCAGGGGCCTCGGCGCTTGCTTTACTAGGGTTCCTCTCTTTCACTCTCTATGCTCTCCAGATCTAAACAGTACATAGGTGGCCACACTCTCTCTTTGCTCACCGCTGGTCACAAATCCGGCCGGACCACTTCGGCTGGGCAGGGGTGTAGGTGCATCGTTCACGCGGTCGACGGCGGCAAGGGAGGAGACCAACAGCTGCCCACGCGTCCTGACTGACGGCCGTGCCGTTCTCTTAGAGACAGCGCCGGCTCGGGAGGGCCTTCGACCCCTTCTTCCTCCCAGCGGTATTGTGGCCAAGATGCGGCCTCCCGATGCCGTCTTTGCCACACCCCGATGACCCTCAGGTATATCTTCCTTCGAAACCGTCCTTGCTCTACTGCCCCAGCTCCCCACATGGCTACGTGTGGATCTTTTTCTACTTTCGTCGGCTGTTCCAAAGCCACCTAGACTTTTATTATTATTAGAGGTAAAGCTAGTTCACACAGTTGAATCTAAGAGTTGGTTCAAACAGGGAAGAAAGTGGGGAAGCTGTAGCATGAATCTAGGACTTGGTTCTAAGAGGAAATGGGGGAAAGTAGTAGATACTGGCTACCCAACCGATCTCTTGGTTGAAAAGGCGAAGAAAGCGGGGTGGATGCGAAGGGTGGGGGGAAGTGGACCTGTCTCTTGGTCGAAAAAGGAAAGAAAGTGAGGGGTGTTGGGGGGACAACGCAAATGAGAACAAGCAGGTCTAGATTTCCTGTGCTCACATAGGAAAATGTCGCCGAGGAGATAAAAAATGGGACACATGCAGACATGCTGCCTGAATGTTTGCTGCTCTTGGCTACCACATCTGCTTCACCACTTTATGCCCCTGCTGTCCCTACACCCTTATCGCTACCGTTAATGTAAAATCACATGAAGCATGAAGCAATGCCACCTAATGCCACTATTAAGTAATGCTGTTGTCAGTCTAGTGCAATCGATAAATTGAAGCAATGACACCACCATTTTATGAAGTGCTTCCGTCTTGCTTTATTTCCCATGAATTGTGTTTTTGCAGTTACACTTAAATCTCACACCGCTAACATTGCTTCATCCCAGTGGAACTGCACAAATCTGATTGCACATTTGCTGACCATGTGCTACTCTCATGACAGTAATACTAATGCTATTGTTCTGCATGTTAATCTAGTGGCAATGTTGATGTGATGTGATCCTACTTCTTACTTAATGGCACTTTTTCATACTATCAATGTACTGCCAATTATAACACAATAGATGCTGTTGTTAATCATATGCCACTGCAAATAACTGTCACTGCTTAAATGACCATATTTCATATTTGCGCAAACAGGGATGTCTGTCTCCATATCGTTTCTATTTGTGCAATCAAAAGTACACACCTCAGTTTTAGTAGAACTGCACAAAATGAGATGGCTATTCCTAGCTGCCGTCGTCTAACCTCCTGTCTTCCAGGTATTCCTACATTGGTAGTAACTAGGTAGAATGACCAACACAATCTAAAAGACACTGATTCGTACGTTTACTTCCTGATTGCAGTGCAGGGACGAGCGAAAACAACTGCATCCTAGTCGGCAATGCACTTTCTCCCAGATCAAGGATGGATAGAGGACTAGCTGGCACAACTGCGGGGAGGTTTTTGGGACAGGTGCGCGGAGAAGAGGCATTGTGGTCTGCTTATTTCTGCAAATAGTGGTGCTTAAATTTAGTGGAACTGCACAAGAAGTTCAGATGGTCAGTACACTACATGGTTCAGTTTAGCATTCCAACTGAGAACACAATTATAATTGGTTATTCTGGAATGAGAGAACCTAACCCTGGATGGTGGCAACAACAAAAACTAGAGTGAACTCCAGGAAATTAAAGCCTGCCTAGGGAGGCCCTTTGCTCAGAGAAGCATTGCTTGATTTTTCCTGATTTGTAAACCTTCTCACAACTTTGTCTTTTGCTGTGAACTAGTAAATGTTTGTTATGTTCTATGAATCATTGAGATGTATAAAATTGCTGAACTTATGCTTTTCAAGTATTTTATGAAGCCGAGTTTATTGTGAATTTTCCACATGAACGCTGGACTAGCGTGTGAACATTTGGAATTTAAATTGTGGCCTCAGTTAACTACATGAATCACTATAACAAGATATGTAGTTGCTTATATGTTAGACAGCAGAGTATTGATTGTTAGCTGGTCGATCGATAGCCAACTTTTCTAGTGTTGAAGCAAGCTGAGCCAATGTGTCGTGTTTTGTACAAGTGCTTACAAGTGGGGTAGCACCAACAGTGTTTACAAGTACTTAACCAGCCTTACGTACCCTATGTATACGTCGGTGCACAATTCTCGAACAAGTACTCTATTTCATCAAACACACACTATCGTGGTTCAACACGGCCACCTATGGGGCCATCGGCCCCTTGTGGCTTGGCAAGGGGGAAGGGTGCATTGCACAAAGAGCAGAGACCGTAGAGCAGCATGACAGTGATGACACAGGCAGTTTTTACCCAGGTTCAGGCCGCCGCGAGGCGTAAAACCCTACTCCTGCTTTGGTGGATTGATGAAAGGACCATGGTGGAGACGCAACGCTCTAGCCCGGCAAGGTTGCCTCGGGACGAGAGTAGCTACGCGCGTATGAGTGTACAAGGGTCCGAATCCTTTCTAACGTTGCCACGGCCCTCCTTTTATAGGTCAAGGGGTTACCACAATGGCAAATCAGTCATTATCTAGTAATCAGATAGCCACAGTGCTATCATACCTGACTCTGCAGACAGGACAGAGTGCATTAAATGCACCGCTTAGTGTCACATCATGGGGGTAGCCCGGCAAGCCTTGCTGTGCTATTCATCCACCTTCTCGCCTGCCTGCATGACACGCCTCTGGACCGGTGTCATTTGGGGGTGATCTTCCTCAGAAATGGCTGCCACGTGCCAAATAACAGCCACTTAATCACTTGGGGGCTCGACACCGCATCGATAGGTGACTTGCATTGCTGTGAGGTGGAGTAGTGGCGTCTTGGCGGGGTGATCCGCCCTCGGCGTCCCCGGCAAGCTTGCCGGGAGAGTCTTGAGACTTGCCTTCGGGGTGACCTCGACCTTACCAGGCTCACCTGCCCGACAAGGGAGGTTTTTCCTTCTTGATATCTTGTTCCTTTGTCTCATCTTGGTCATCTTGATTCGCCCTTTTATTTCTCAAAGAGCTATACCTTCTGTTTGGCCTTGTCTTAGATGCTGCAACTTTCTCTTGAGCCTGTGTACAGTCCGGCAACATACACCAGGTTTTGTTGCACCGACAGGAGCCCTTGGGCCTGGTCCGAACGGGCTGCCGAGCGTCGTCGATGTAGGCCCTATCCAGTACACAGGCGAAATTTTTGTCGTCGCTCATCCTTGAGATTTCCTTTGCTTCTTCATTAACCTGTGCTCGAGTCAGTTTCCGGTTTTTCTGCGCGTTGTGCAAGACGTTATAAGGGAGTTGTGAGCCACAATCCATGGGCTACCCACGTCCCACGTTCACGGGGCGGTAACTGCCATTCCACTAGCTTCTCTGCTTCTGGCGTTTCTGCCACGTATGATGCATGCATTGCACAGGGTTGGTGGCGGGCGCGGAAATGTGTGCCATGGCAGAAAGCCAGACGCCATGGATTGGCGCAGGGGGACGGCCTTGATTCCATGAGCCGTTGATGGCGCGGGGAAGCCGGATTGGCAGAGCGGGGCAGTTGCCTCCCCTGAGTGAGGAGCCAGCCCCCGGCCCCGTTTGCCTATAAAAGGGGACGCGGGCGAGGTGCTGGCTCACACCTACCTCCTCCTTTTTTCTTATGATATTGTTTCTTCATCATGGTGAGGGGAAGAGGGCGCAGTGGTACTCCAGTAGTGGCGATGAGGGCTTCTGCTCGACAGCGCCTCCCTCCTCCCATTGGGGATGCGGAAGCGGAGCCCGCCGTGAGGGGAGGCGGGAGAGGACGGGGACGCGGTCTTCGTGGCGCTCAGGGTCGAGGAGGACGGGGCGGTGCGCTGATCACACCTCCTCCAGCCATCCAGGACCCAAACGAAGGCCACATCGGGAACCAACCGCTGGAGTTTATTGTCAAGCTGCGAGGGCCTCCGCACAGCCGGCTTCGGCTCCCCACTCCATTTGCAAGAGTGATGGAAGTTGAGCAGCCGCCGGGGCTGAGGCTGCACATGAGGGGCTGCTGTAATGGCAGCATGCGGGCGGACATGGAGTTCCCCGCTCCTCATGTCATGCTTCTCCGGCGCGGTTGGAAGACCTTTGCTCGTGCCCACAGCTTGGCGGCCGGGCACGTCCTCCATTTCAAGTTAATGGATGCCACCTTGCTCTCCGTCAAAGTCTTCGGACGCCCGGGTGCTCGCTTAGGGTGCTGCGCAGAGAGCTCGACCGACGACGAAAGCTCCTCCTCGAGCGATAGCGACGAGGAGGATAGTGACGGCGATGACGACGGCGCCAATGGGGAGGATAACGGCTCTGACTCCGACTGAACACCAGCTACACCATCACAGTCACGCGGCGGCACCACGATCTGCACCTGCATCTCCTCTCCGGCAAGGCGATTTGTCAGGGAGTTGGATGTGGAGGTGTGGATGGTGTCTCCGGCTCCTCCACCAGCCTTCCAGCTGGGCCCCGGCAGGCTTCCTCGTGGGCTCTGGCTTTGTTCGCCCTGCCATGTCCTGGTGGCCCTAGTAGCGGCGACCAGGGGGGTCATCTCCGCCACTCTCTTCACAATCACCTTCGCCCGCGCCCTCCCGATCTTGTCAGGCTCCTTGTCATGGGGCCTGACGGGATCAGGCTGGTCTTCTGCCCAGGCGCTCCTTTTGCCCTCTTCACCTCCCACCATAGTACCTAGGAGGAGAGGGACAAGAAAGGGATTACGGGGCACTTATCTTTTTTTTAGTCCAAAATATGTAGGCACTTGCCAAACTTTAGTCTAAAATATGTAATCTTCTTTATCCATGTTTGTGTCCTGTAAGATCTGTACTTTCTTATGCGCATATTAATGAAAAAAGAGAAGCCTTGCCGGGTACTTGTGCATATACCATGTCCATGCAGAGGTGGGATGCCTCTATACGTTTAAGTAAACAAGTTTTCTCTGGCAAGCTATCTTGCCGGTGCCTTCCGTTTGTTGCCGCGGGGCTTGGCCTGCCGGGCACAAAACTATGGAAAGGGACCAGCTCCTCGTCGAACCTCCACCGTGAAAGGCCACTACAACAACCCTGACCGAAGCAACGTTTGGGCCACAGGATGGGAGCACCTATGCTTTGAAGGTGACAAGGTTTTCATATGCACAGGTTTTCACCTTACAGAACAAGTATGGATAAGAAAGAACTTATCTGTTTGGCTTGTCGGGGACCGATATGTAGGCTTGTCTTCATTTCTTCTCTTTGGGACCGGGTCCACGGCAAGAACCCTGCAGCTTAGTGCAGAGGAAAACAATGCTACATATGCCCTTATCTACATGATCATGCGATGCTCATGTTATGCTTATGCATGCATGCAAGTTTTTGGGGCCCCAGCTCTTCGTTTATTATCTGTTGCTCAGGGTCTGTGCCTGGCTTTGTACAAAGGGTTACATGCAACATCGGCAAGGCTTGTACAAAAGGGTGGCTGCCGGGCAGGGCCCGACAGCCGCGCCTTACCGGTAGAACTTACGGAGATGCTCAATGTTCCATGAGTTTTGCAACTGAATGCCATCTCCGCTCTCCAGATGGACTGCGCCAGGTCTGGTGACTCGTACTACCTGGTAAGGGCCTTCCCACTTCGGCGTCAACTTGTTTGCACCCTTGGCGGACTGAACGCGCCTAAGGACAAGGTCACCTTCCTCAAGGCTCCGGGCATGAACCCTGCGGCTGAGATAGCGACGCAGGGCTTGCTAGTAGCGTGCAGCACACGTAGCAGCCCAGAGACGGTTCTCCTCAAGTAGCACAACGTCGTCATGCCGGTGCTGTTCTTGCGCTACTTCATCATAGGCAAGTACTCAAGGTGACCCGTATATGAGTTCTGTGGGGATCACTGCTTCTGCCCCATAGACTAGGGAGAAGGGAGTCTGGCTGGTAGCTCGATTTGGTGTCGTTCGGAGGGACCAAAGAACCACCGGCAGCTCGTCGATCCATCGCCTACCGCATTTCTGCAGCCTATCAAATGTTCTTGTCTTGAGTCCTCGCAGCACTTCAGCGTTTGCCCTCTCAGCTTGTCCGTTGCTTCTGGGAAGGGCAACAGAGGCAAATGAGACCTTGCTTCCGAGGGCATGAATGTATTGCATGAAGGCGCGGCTTGTGAATTGGGTGCCATTGTCAGTGATGACTCTGGCGGGTACTCCGAAACGGCACACCGATCCTTTCAAGAACTTGATAGCTGACTGTGTGGTCACCTTCCTCACGGGCTCCACTTCCGGCCACTTTGTAAACTTGTCGATTGCAACGTATAAGAATTCAAAGCCCCCAGTAGCACGGGGGAAGGGGCCCAAGATGTCGAGCCCCAAACTGAAAATGGCCATGACAAAGGGATCGTCTGGAGAGCTTGAGCCGGCTGATGGATATTATTGGAGTGGAACTGGCAGGCTTCACATCTGGTGACTAGCTCAATTGCATCTTGGAGGGCCGTGGGCGAGTAGAAACCTTGCCGAAACGCTTTTCCACCCAGGGCCCTTGATCCAATATGGGAGCCGCACATGCCTTTGTGTATCTCTGCCAACAGTTCCTTCCCTTCTTCCCGGCAAATGTACTTCAATTTCACACCGCTGGGCCTCCTTCTGTATAGCGTGTTGTCGATGAACTAATACATACTGGCCCTCTGGGCTACTCTTTCAGCTTCTTCTTGCTCTTTAGAAAGTTCTCCTGTTTGGAGGTAATGGACTATGTGCCGCGCCCAAGTTGGAGCTTGAAGCTCGACAACAAGGATCAATGGAACCTCCTCGTTCACAAGAGCGCATGCCTCAACCGCAAAGACTGGTAGTCCGGCGGGAGGGTGCTGCTCACCGAGCGAAAGGGAGTTGTTCCCGCCAAGCTCTCTGCCGGGGGCTTCGGGAAGCTCTGCCGGGAGAGGCTTGCCGGAGTCCAGTTTCCTCCTCTTTCTGGCCATTGTTGCCGGAGATATGGAGGGCTGAGTCAGATGGAGAACAAAAGTCCCTAGTTCCACAGGAAGTTTTTGCGCAGCACACTTTGACAGATGATCAGCAATGCTGTTTTCCGCACGTGGCACATGCTCTGTTTGTAATCCATCAAAGTGCTCCTCCAACTTTGTCACTTCCTCCACGTATGCCTCCATCAATGGGCTTTGATAATCCTTGTTCACCTGCCTCACCACAAGTGGTGAGTCTCCACGAACAACCAACTTCTTGATTCCCAGTTCTGTTGCGATCCTGAGCCCGGCAAGGAGTCCTTCTGTGGTGTTGTTGGTAGCCTTCTCCTGGGGGAAATGCATTTGAACCACACACTTGAGGTGCTCCCCAGTGGGTGCGACAAGAAGCACGCCAGCCCCTGCACCTTGTAGGGAGAAGGCACCATCAAAGTACATGATCCATTCTTGGGGCACTTCCTTGCCAGGGATGACTGTCTCTAGCGTCTCTTCATCTGGAGTTGGTGTCCATTCTGCAATAAACTCCACCAATGCCCTGCTCTGAATAGTTGATGTGCTCTCAAACTTCAAACCAAAGCTTGATAACTCCAAAGCCCATTCCACTATTCTGCCAGTGGCCTCAGGGTTCCTCAGTATGTGTTGCAAGGGGAAACGGGTGACAACCATGATCTCATGGGCTTGGAAGTAGTGGCGTAGTTCCTTGAGGCCATGATGAGGCCGAAGATCAACTTTTGCACGCCAGAATACCTTGATCTAGCCCCCTGCAGTAGGAAGCTGACAAAGTACATCGGCCGCTGCACCACCTTCTTCCTTGCCATGATCCTGGAATTGTCTCCGTTGCCCCGCTCCTCTTTGTTCTGATCTGCACCTGAGCTTGCCGGGATGAGTTCACTTTCCTCTCCGGAGGGGATGGTAGTTGCGGCTGCTCCTTCATCTACTTCCCGCTGGGCCACCAGTGCTGCACTAACCACTTGATTGGTTGCTGCTAGGTACAGCAGCAATGTCTCTTGTGGTTTAGGAGAGACTAGGGTGGGAACAGAGGATAGGTAGGTCTTCAAATCTTGAAGTGCAGCATCTGCCTCTGAGGTCCACTCCATGGGCCCTGTCTTCTTCAAGATTTTGAAGATGACAAGGCATGCTCAGCAGACTTGGAAATGAACCTGGTCAGTGCAGCAACACATTCAGTCAAACGCCTCACATCTTTAACTGTCCTGAGTGCTTGAATCTGCTCGATCGCCTTGATCTTGTCAGGGTTGGCCTCTATCCCCCGGTGGGACACGAAGAAGCCAAGTAGCTTGCTGGAAGGAACGCCAAACACACACTTCTCTCGGTTCAGCTTCAAGCTGATCTTCCGCAAATTTGCAAAGGTCTCTTCCAAGTCCTGAATGAGGGTTGATTTGTGCTTGGTTTTGACCACTATGTCATCCATGTAACCTTTAATATTCCTATGCAGCTGGGACTAAAAACCAATTTGCACTGCTCTTGCAAAAGTGGATCCAGCGCTCTTTAATCCAGAGGGCATCCGTACAAAACAGTACATGTCGCATGGGGTTATGAACGCGGTCTTCTCTTCATCTTCCTTGGACATGAAAATCTGGTGGTACCTGGAGTAGGCATCCAAGAAGGAAAGCAGGTCACATCTGGAGGTGGAATCCACAATCTGATCCTTGCGCGGTAAGGGGAATGGGTCCTCCGGGCATGCTTTATTCAGATCTGTGAAATCTATGCAAAGCCTCCACTTCCCATTCGTCTTGCGCACTACCACTGGATTTGCCAACCATGTTGGATGCAATACTCCTTTGACCAAACCAGCAGCTTCAAGTTTCTTGATCTCGTCGGCAATGAACTGCTGCCGCTCCAAGGCTTGCTTCCGGACCTTCTGCTTGACGAGCCGGGCATGAAGGCAGACAATAAGGTGGTGCTTGATTACCTCCCTGGGAACACCAGGGATGTCAGATGGTTGCCAAGCAAACACATCGACATTCGCCCGCAGGAAGGCAACGAGCGCGCTTTCCTATTTGTCGTCCAAGGTGGAGCTGATAGTAAATGTACCATCAGCGCCAACCAGCCCTGCCGGGACCTTCTTCACAGCAGACGCAACAACCTTTGATCTCTTGCTAGTGGAACTCTCCGGCAAGTCATCGACAGGTGCAACACACTTCGGAGAGGCGTGCTTCCTGGATTCCTTGCCGGATCCTTGCCAGCATTTCTCCCTTGCTTGTTTTCCTTGGCGGGGACTGCGGCTTCCGCGGCCTCGGCAGCGACCGTGTCCCAGTACCTCTTGTCCACGCATATAATTGCGTCCTTCTTGTCTGATGGGATAGAAATAACGCCCATTGGTCCTGGCATCTTCAGGGTGTTGTAGGCATAGTGGGATGCCGCCATGAACTTTGCCAGAGCAGGTCATCCAAGTATCCCATTGTACGGCAACGGAAGCTGAACCACATCGAACACAATCTTCTCAGTCCGGTAGTTCAATTCACCTCCAAACGTCACTAGCAGCGTGATCTTCCCCTTCGGACGACTCCTACCGGGGTTGATCCCTTGAAAGGTACCAGTAACCTTGAGCTCTTCTTCTGTTATCTACAGCTTGCTGATGACCTTGGGAGAAATCAGATTCAACCTGGCCCCGCCGTCAACCAACATCTTTGTGACCTTGAGGTTGCGGACCATTAGTGAAACCAACAATGGCAAGCACCCTACCGCGGTGGTGTGGTCAGGGTGATCCTCTTCATCAAAGATGATGGGCGTGCGGGACCATTTGAGTGGTTTCCGAGAATCTGCCGCTGGCTCCACAGCATTGACCTCACGCGCCCACTGTTTAAGCTGGCAATGAGAGGAGTGCAAGGATGCACCTCCATCAATGCACAGGGTGTCAGTGGCCTTCTGGAACTCCTGCTCACTGGTTTCCTCTTCATCCCCTTTATCGCTCTCGTCATCGCATTCCTTCTTCCCATGGCCTCTGGCAGGCTTCCTTGATGCTGAGGGACCTTGCCGGGGTGACTTCCTCTGCCACCTCGGCCCTTCCCGCCAACGCCATCTTGGTCTCTCTCTTTGTCACCCTTCTCGTACTTAGTCTTCTGCTTCTTGATGAGTTGCTCAACTAATGACTCTCTTGGAGATCATGGCCTTTCGTCCGATGGATCTTGCAGTACGGCCCGTCAGCCTTCCCAGCCTTCTCAGCCGCCGCAACTTCCCGACAGTCATTGCACGAGGCAACTTCCTTGCCGGGAGCTTCGGTCTTGGCCTTCTTGCCGGTACTAGGAACGCCAGACCCTTCGAGAGCCAGAACTGTCTTCTCCTTGCACTTCTTTGTGACACCCTGGATTTTGGCCCTTTCTTTTTCTTTTGATTTTCTGAGGACTTTGCTTGAGAATTCTTTTTCCGTGTCTTTGTGGGCTTGAAACCTGAGGAGATCACCTTTGATTCCTCTCCCAAGTGGCTTGTCATCCTCAAAACCATATCAATACCTTGACATTTTCATCTTAGCCCAATCCCAATATTATTTTTATTGGGAATATTCCTTTTTCTATTAAAGGAATAACCCTATTTGCCCTAGGTTGTGAAGCAACCTATATTTCTGTCTTCCACAAAATTCCCAAATAATTCTCATAATTTCTTTGGGTCATATATTGCTCAAATATGCCCAAACCTTCCTGTCCTAGCACAAAAATAATTCCCCAATATTTATTCTTCATTTCTGTCCAGTGTGGTTTTCTGTGAAGGAAGTGCCACCTATCCTTTCTTGATTGCTCCCAAACTTTTTGGGCATGCTATCTCATCCAAATCATTGCTCCATGCCAAAATTCAGCTCCATTTGCCTAGTGAATCTTCCTTAGCAATTTTTCAAAGTTTATGTCAAACAAAAGCCATTGTGAAGGAAGTACTAGCTAAGAGTACCCAAATGAGTTGAAATTTTTCACACTCCTTCATGTGCTCATATTATCACACTCCTCCAATTTTCAACTCCATCCAATCAACTATGTGAGCACAGGATCAAATCTTTGATTCTGGCAATATTTTCAGGTTGTGAAGTAAGTATATTTTATATTAATTCATTAATTCTGAAAAAATTACCAGATCATGCTCCTACCAATATCACTTCTCTCCACCAAATTTGGGGTCATTTAAGCAATCCATTTACTCACCAATATTATCTCAAGTTTCTGGACAGAGAGGATAGCTGTGAAGGAAGTACCATTTTGACAAGTCCAAATGGTATGGAAATTTTACAGCATCTTTATATGTCCAAATCATCATACCTTACCAAATTTCAGCTCAAGTGGTTACTCCATGTGAGTGCATCATCCAAATCCCTTTTCTGGACCAATTCTGCTGTTTCAAAGCAACCATGATTTATATTGGTCCATTTCTCCTCTAACAGGATTATAGTCCTTCTTAATCTAAACCTCCCAGACATCATATCTTGTTCTTATCTCATCTCATTTCACTGCACCACTTGCTCCAAGTTTGCTGCAGCAAACTTGTGATGCTCGTTTCTTTCTACTCTCAGTATCTGTGATCATTTCATCACCTCAGCTCTGATCTATCTTGGAGGGACTTCACCGTAGACAATGTTTGCCTGCCTCTCGAGTCCTCTTTATGCCAGTCTGCGCGGTGTACACCATTTTGGCGTGCAATAGACGCGCCCAGAGCGTCGTTTTGCTTCGGGCCCTCCCCTGCTCGGCGTCTCAGCGCGCACGGGCATGTCTAGCAGCTCTGCCTTGTCGTCCTCTTCTCCTTGGACCCCTCTCCCCCTCCGGCAGCTCGCTCGCTGGTGCTCGTCGCCACGCGCCCACGGACGAGCTGTAGCCGGCCGTCATCTTCCTCCTCTGGCGTTTTCCTCCCCATGCCCCTTGGCCTCCTATGCCTCGTGAGCTCCCCCTATACCATCTCGTCGCCTATCGTCGAGCGAGCTCGTGTGCCCATGCATCCGCGGTTCCGGCGACGTGTCCCGCGGCCGTGATCGCCCACCCGCGTCGCCCCGGCTATATAAGCCCACCCCCAAGCTCCCTCGACCTCACCAGCAGCCTCCTCCTCCTCCCAGAGCCCCGCCTAGCTACTCCAACAAGCTCCAGTGCCTCTCCTTGCCTCCCATCGCCGCCTCGGCCATTGCCGGTACCCGGCAAAATTCGAGCTGCGCCGAGCCCTCCTCCACTTCTTTCCACCACCCAGAGCCTCCACCACCACCCTAGTCCCTTTCCCGAAGCTCTCCGCCTCCTCTCCATGGCCGTGGTGCCGTGCCCGGAGTTGCCCGAGCCCGCTGTCCGCCGCGGCAGTCGTCCTGCTCAGCCAAGCCATCCTCGGTGGTCGTGCCCTATGCCACTGGAAGCGCGGCTCCTTGCTGAGCTCTCCGATAGGTCGGACGGCGAGAACCGTGGCCAGAGCTGCCCAGAATCCTCGTCGGGGCGGCCGGCCTCGCCCTGCCTCTGTGCGCCGTCGGGAAGGAGGAGGAAGAAGGAGCGGGAGGGGAGAGAGAGAGAGGTGGGGGCCACACGTCAGCGACCCAGGCACCCGGCCCCGCCACTGCCATGCTGAATAAGTGGAAGCACATTCTGCGCTTTACGCTTTCCCCATGGGAAAGCATATTCTGCTACAGTGCGCGACCCGCCGAGCTGCCAGGGACCCCGTTGTGAATATTTTATTTGTAGATAGGCCCTTTGTAGTCAAACGCTTATATCTTCGCGCTCCTAGCTCCAAACGAGGTGATTCCAAGTCTCACGGTTTCGTCTCATCCAGCCCGTCATGTTGGTACCATTTTCATAATGTTTTCGCACTATGAAAATGACCATTTTGCCCTTGCCCGTAAACAGCGCCCTCCGGGAGAGAACTGTTTTCGGCGAATCTTTCCGCGATCCTTCCACACTTCCTCCCGGTGATCTCTTCATTCCCAGGCAAGCCACGACAGCCACTTGCATGAGAGCCTTGCAGTAGTATTGGTTTTCTACTTGAACAATAAAATATTTTGCGCATGCTAATATTTTGTGAGTGCTTTATATATGCTTGTGAATCCATGCTTTTCTTTATGCCATGTTAATTTTCATCTATTGGGTTAAATGAGTACTTGCTAATATTATCATGCTCTATTATGGTATTTATTGTTGATAGTAGTGGTCATGCCATGCTCATCTGCAGCTAGTAGAGTAAAAGATTTCTTGTTGTTGACATGTTAATTGGTTAATGTCTATGCTTCACATCCATGCTCATGTTGATATCATGCTCATATGCATTAATTTCATCATGTTATATTGTATGACTCAGCATCATTTGCATTCAAGTTTAACCGGACTTTAATTGAACTTGAACACATGTTGGCTGAGTCATAGTGCCGTCGAAATCGAGCTGACCAGTGCAGCCACACTTGCTTTATGGGGGCTCCTAACTGGGTCTATTGTCATGCCTCTCGCCGGTGCCTGCAACTAGGGAAGGTTATGGGCGCGCGCTACCCTGATCAGGTAGGCGGACATAAGCCTTGTGTGCCCTAGTTGTATGGATCCATTGTCCCCGTTTGGGACCATTTATGTTTTGCCACGACGGTGGCCATTGGGTGTCACGAGGTGACATCGGGGCCACCCATGACTTAGCCCAAAGGGGAGTTTGTCGGAGTGGCCGGGAGAGTGTCATGGCAATAGATCGATTTTGTCGGAACGCCGTTGGTCCACCCGAATGGGAGCACGAGGCCTTGGGTTCCATGGTGTGGGTACAGTATGCTAACCTCTGCAGAGTGTTTAATCTATCGATAGCCGTGCCCGCGCATAAGGGCCCAGTTCATAGTAGGTCACACTATGGGTCAACAGTAGTAAAAACCTGACTAATAAACAAACCTGGTTCGATGAGGAAAGAAGTTGGTTGATCTTTATGTGGTCATTGGAGGATCACAATGGTATTCTTGATATTGATGAGGTGATCTTGTGAAGATCCCGATGGTATTCTTGATAATGATTGAAGTGATCCCGTGACCACGATGGTAAGTAAGAGTGGCATATATTTGGTGGTTACGCGGTAACCCCGAACAGAGTAAGTGATATTTGTAGCATGTTGCAAGCTAGTACCATCATTGTTCATGTCTCGAGTAATATGTTCATGCCATGTTGATAATGTTCTAGCGGTAATCTTGTTCATCTTGTACATGCCATGTTGTTCTAGTTGTATCATGCTCATGCTTGTTTAACCTGTTAATGCCATGCTGTTCTTTGTCTTGATTGCTTCTGGTTGTTGTGAGCTTGCAAGTACATTCAATGTACTGACCTGGCGTGTCATGCCAGTTTGCAGGTCATGCTTTGTCTGCTTACTTGTTTGCCGTGGATCCCTTGTTGGCGAGCTAGGATAAGCGTTCCAGCCAGAGTCCCTGCAGAGTGGAGTCCTTCACTATCGTCATTATTCCGCTGGTAGAAGTTATTCTGCTGCTATGAGTTGTTCTGCTGCTAGCATAGAGCAACCTTGGCAGGCGTAGTGTCGCCGTGCCGATGTAATTCCTGGTTATATCGGAACCCTTGTACCCCCCCCCCAGTATTTGTAATAAAGAGCTGATTTGTTCTATGCCAGCAGTGTCGTATTCCAGAAGACTTGTCTCTGGGCTGGAATACGGGGCGTTCCGGTTTCCTCTGAGCCAGGGTGCCACATTCTTGCTGCGTTTCTTCTTCTTCTTCTTTTGATTGGCAGCATCATCATCGTCCTCCGAGTCAACGTCGACGCCATCTTCTTCTCCGGGGAGTCGCCTCCCCTATTCTATTCGGGCACACTTATCCGCCAAAGTGTACAGCTCATTCACAGTCTTGGGCAATCGGACGTTCATCTTGGAACGTATCATGTGATTGCGTATGTTGGACTGGAACGCGGCTATCATAGCTGCCGGGTGGATGTCCAGAATGTTCCCGTGCACCCGGCTAAATCTCTGCATATACTTCCGCAAACTCTCTCCTTCCTTTTGTGGGAGGAGCTGCAAGTCGCTGGGCCGTCCTGGTTCTTGATGGCCGCCCCTGAAGGCGCCAACAAACTCATTGCACAGGTTAACCCAGGCCGAGATGGAGTTCTTCGGTAAGTGCATCAGCCACGACCTCACATTTGGCTTGAGTGCCAAAGGGAAGTAGTTGGCGAATACCTTCTCATCTCTTCCTCTGGCGGCTTGAACAGTGATGGTGTAGATGCTCAAGAACTCTGCCAGGTTCAGTCTTCCATCATACTTTTCTGGTATCTCTGGCTTGAACGTACGGGCAGACGGCCAACGGACTTGCCGTAGCTCGCGAGTGAAGGCAGGACACCCAACCTCAAAAGGTAGGTATCCGTCTCCACTAGGCGCGGGCTCGTCGACGTCGGGACCATTGCACCTATCAGACTGGCGGCAGGTTTCGTGGTGCCGTTCTATGGTGACATGCGCGTCTTCCCCTTGCATGTCTTCCAGGACCCGCCGCTGATCGCGACGGGCTCGAGGATCAGACAAAGCCATTGATACCTCATCGGGTTCTTGATTGCGTGGCTCTGGCCGCGGCCCCTGTGCTAGCTACCGTGGAGGGGACTGCACCATAAGAGTGACCCCTTCAGTACGGCCAGCAGCTCGGGCCGTTGGTGCTACCTGTGGAGGCCGCGACGGGCCTACCCGCTGTGATCCTCCCGCCTCAGCGAAACCAATTAGGCTCTGAATGGTGGCTCTCCACTCATCCATTTGATCGCCCGCTGGCGGAAATCTCAACAGGAGTTGGGCCCACACCATGGCTTCCGAAGTGGTGCTCGGCATAGACGATGACGCAGATCGTGATGTCGCCTGACTTCTGACGGTGCCGGTAGTGGCGGCGCCGTGCTTTCGTCGCCGTGAGCCGGTCGCCAGGGTGGCATGGCGACGAGGCGGATGTGCTTGGGGATTGATGACCCCATTTGGCGCATTGTCTTGGCCAGCTTGCCCTGGTGATAGCGTGTGCCCTGCAGCCGCACCCGCAGTGGGGCAGCTGGAAGGTTGCGATTGGCACCAGAGCGAGCGCCATCGCTGTGGCTGCGTTCTTCAGTGAGGCGGAGATGGAATATTCTCCCCACCCGCATCTAGTGGAGCATGGCCGCCAGGATGCTGTTGACGCTGTCCTCCTCCGGCGCCCCTGCTCCCACTTCGGCCGCAGGGGGAACGGTGATGGCGCCGCCTGTGCCAGTCATGTCCCCCATGGCATCCATGTCCCCGTGCGCCCCCGTAGCCCCCATGGCATCGGTGGTTGCATGCGAGGGGGCTTCGAGGTGGACGGGTGAGCTATAGCGCCAGACTTTTTCTTGGGCGCCATAGATGATGAAGCCGTCGATGAAGAAGAATATGATGAAGATGATGCGCTGCTTACACCCTCAGGTTCGCACAAGCGCTCCCCCCTACCTGGCATGCCAAAGATGTCATGGTTCAACACAGCCACCTATGGGGCCATCGGCCCCTTGTGGTTCGGCAAGGGGGAAGGGCGCGTTGCACAAAGAGCGGAGACCGTAGAGCTGCACAATAGTGATGACACAGGGAGTTTTTACCCAGGTTCAGGCCACCGCGAGGCGTAAAACCCTACTCCTGCTTTGGTGGATTGATGAAAGGACCGTGGTGGAGACGCAGCGCTCTAGCCTGGCAAGGTTGCCTTGGGACGAGAGCAGCTACGCGCGTATGAGTGTACAAGGGTCCGAATCCTTTCTAAGGTTGCCACGACCCTCCTTTTATGGGTCAAGGGGTTACCCCAATGGCAAAACAGTCATTATCTAGTGATCAGATAGCCACAGTGCTATCATACCTAACTCTACAGACAAGACAATGTGCATTAAATGCACCGCTTAGTGTCACATCATGGGGGTAGCCCGGCATGCCTTGCCGTGCTATTCATCCACCTTCTCGCCTGCCTGCGTGACACGCCTCTGGACGGGTGTCATTTGGGGGTGATCTTCCTCAGAAATGGCTGCCACGTGATAAATAACAGCCACTTAATCACTTGGGGGCTCGACACCACACCGATAGGTGACTTGCGTTGCTGTGAGGTGGAGCGGTGGCGTATTGGTGGGGTGATCCTCCCTCGGCGTCCCCGGCAAGCTTGCCGGGGGAGTCTTGAGGCTTGCCCTCAGGGTGACCTCGACCTTACCAGGCTCGCCTGCCCGACAAGGGAGGTTTTTCCTTATTGATATCTTGTTCCTTTGTCTCGTCTTGGTCTTCTTGATTCGCCCTTTGATTTCTCAAAGAGCTATACCTTCTATTTGGCCTTGTCTTAGATGCTGCAACTTTGCTCTTGAGCCTGTGTACAGTCCGGGCAACATACACCAGGGTTTGTTGCACCGACACACACTGCTCCTATGATAAACCGTGGCAACTTATGTCTTACCATGCCATATTACATGAAAAAACTAGTGAGGATGCATTTGTTTCGGCAACAATTACGATGGTTCTCACATGATTCACGGGCACACAAAAGTAGCAGTAGTTCCCATAGACGGATTCAAACAGAGTACTAGCCCCAGAGGGCTCAATAATAGGCAAGGTTCAGATAATTAGACACAATCCAAACTACTTTTCAACACTAGCCGGGCCAACTATTTCATGCCTCGATCTAATTTGGGATGGACACAAGATGGACCTTGCCATGAACATCACCGAGGACATCCGGCAGCAGCACAATCGTGTCAACCTTCTTGAAGATAACCTTGTGGCCTTGCCACTCATAAACTTGTTTGTCGAGGCATGCCACGTCATCTTCCTGTGTAAGCTTGAAGAGAATAGTATGCCTCACAAACGAAGGAGTAAGTTTGAACTTCTTGTGCTCCAATACACCCTGGACAACACGCCTAACAACAGTGTGGCTGGAATACATCTCGACTTTGCTATAAGTGCAACTGTGCGTATATTCAGGTCATTCACCTCATAGCGAGTGACATGTACAACCACATAATCCTTCTCTGCATCAGGGCTCTAATTGAAACAGAAATGAATTCTGAATTATTTTCCAATATAAAAATCACAAGTTATTTAAACCACTATGTAGAGTCAAAAGTATGCATGATAGGGAAGGTAGCATGGCATCAAAGCTAATAAAATTTTGCATTATTTATCACCACATACTTAGATGAAAAACCACAATCGAGATCGGCAAAGAAGAAAATCACCTTGGGCAGCTCAGGGAGGGGACACATCCTCGAAGGGGGAAAACTGCTCCTATAGGGCCATGGGGGCTGTAACCTCAAACAGGGCGTTGACCATCTCAGTAGTGGCCGTGAGCGTATCTGGGGTCGGCTCGGTGGCGGCCACCATCTTCTTGGAGCTCTCTGTCTCGTGTGGGGATCAGCCTCCTGCGTCTGCTCCAACATCGGCAGACCGTTGCCTGGTTCTCCTTGGTCCATCATGAAACTGATGAATAGGAGACAACTGAAAGGAAAATACAATCACAATGACAATGAAACAAAAAAGAGAGTGAGGATTGGTTACTACTTTGCAAAAGTTCTTTTTTTCCGAAAGAAAATATACCAACATCACGGATCCGCTTACCTTCCCTTCGTTGGGAGAGAAGAACAATGGCAGATGCAAGTGCTGGCTTTCTTGAAGACGGTGAGGGAGAAGGGGATTCAATGAAGAGTGAAATGATGGTTGTTTCGTCCATCAAACTTAGACTGCGGGGAGGTGGGGTTTTGTGATATGACGGCTCGTTACTGCCGTGCTACAACTGGGGTGACTCTCCGCCTACATACCGCCTTATAATTTGGTGGATGGCATTTGGGCCCGTGCGCTGCATGGCCCGCATGTCGGTGAACCAAAGTAAAACAACATTTAGTAGCGAGAGACATTTCGATGACCTCGGAGGAGCCAAAAGCGGTATTGTATCCACTGTACTAGTAGTAATTGTTTTCTAGGTAGCTGTAGAGTGTCTCCACTGTACTAGTAGTAATTGTTTCTCTGGGCCCAAGACAAAAGAGCCCATCCACCAAAGTAAATAATAAAATCAATTCAAAAGCCCATATATTTACTTAATGAGAGGTGCTACCCAGCACACCGCCCCCCCAAAAAAACCTGGGTGCTCTTCTTCCTCCTCACTCCCACCCACCTCAGGTCAGCTCACTCCACTCGTACCCCCAAATTCCTCACCTCACTCCTACAGAAACCCCAGCTCCCCTTCTTCCTCACTACTACAGAAAACCCTAGCTCCCCTTCTTCTTCACTCGCACTACAACTAGGCTCGTCATTCGTTACTCTCCTCAAATCCGTGAGCTCGACACGACGCCCTCAAGGAAAATGGAGTCGGCTGACCCCAGCGCCAAGTAGATGAGGCTCCCACCAGCGGCGACGCCTATTGTAGATCCCGCACCTGGTAGCGCAGGGAGAAGCGGCAAGCCCCCCAGATCCCAGGAACCCGTAGAATCTAGGGTGGGCCGCATCAGCGATCTCCCGGACACCATCCTTGGGGAGATCATCTTGCTTCTCCCCACCAAGGATTGCTGTCGCACCTAAGTCCTCTCAACTCGGTGGCGCCCTCTATGGCGCGCCGTGCCCCTTAATCTCAACTGTCGTCAGCTATCTCTCTTTAATGATTTTGAACTCCCCGGAGCCATCATCTCCTCCCACCAGGGCTCCGTTCAAGGCCTCTGCATCCCTACATGCTACCTGAGCATGCCCTGCACGGTGGACTCCTGGCTGAAATCCCCTGAATTCATAGAACTACAACTGCTTGAGTTCTACTATTCCCCCAGAAATGACATACCACATACCGAACGCCATGTACTTGTGTCCTCAGCACCGATGTCCATCTCGCGGTTTTCCTCCTCTCTCCACACCGCCACCTTTGCGTTGTGCTACCTACCAGACAATCTAGTACTAAACCTTTGACTCCCATTTCTCAAAAAACTTTCACTTGTGCGGGTTAGTATGTCGGAGGCCTCATTGCACAGCATCATCCACTCCAGTTGCCATGCCCTGGAGTGCTTGGTGCTTGTTTTCACAGTTATAATCGGTTGTCTCCAAATAAAGTCACCTAACCTTGTAAGAATTCGAATTTCTTTTGACAGAAGGCAGTTCATCATCGAAGATGCCCCTTCACTTCAAAGGTTGATCCTTGATTCTCGTTATTCACCATCGTAAATAACTATCGTCTCTGCACCTAAACTGGAGACCTTGGGTGTAATACATGATCTCTATGCTCATTTCAAGATGGTGTTTGGCTCCACAGTTCTTCAGGTACTGTATATTATCATCTACACTTGTAATCATAAGCTACATTTTAAATTTCTGCGCATAAGTTCTATATCATCTTGGAGTACACATTTTGTACTAATATTATGTTCTATGATCAATGAAGAGTTTGTCCATGGATAGCCTATCAATGGTGCTGGATTCTGTCAAGATCTTATATATCCCTATGAATAGTTTTGATCTGAACAAGATTATTGGCTTGCTGCAATGCTTTCCATATCTGGAGAAGGTGTATATAAAGGTGATAATTTCACGCACATTGGAAGCCCACATATAGTGTACTAGAATTAACCGTTCAACTATTGCTCTTTCGACAATCCTTTTTTAGACCTTAACTATTTTCAATCTTCATGTCTATTTAGGCAACAAGACGGGGTAAGAAAGTTATAACCAATCGGTGGATTCGAAAGCACCAGGATTTTCTCAGTTCTCATGACATTCGATTGAAGACAATAACGCTGGAACAATATGTAGCCAACCATGCAAACACTAGATTTGTCACATTCTTCCTGCTGAATGCGAGGTTACTATTGTCCATCAGGCTTAAGTTTATCAGCAGCATGGTTTTGATGGATGGGTATGTCGAAGAGCAAAAAAAGGAGTTTCAGGTGGACAAAAGGGCTTCTGAACATGTCGGGCTTCTATTTACAACATCTTGTGGTCATAATCCAGTAAATTTTACGACCCAGGATGTTCATTCTATGGACCTAACCGATCCATTTGACTGTGACTACCGAAAACAATGCTGGAGTTAGATGTTGTTGCCCTTTTCAATCTGGGGTTTGTCTAAACCTGATGAACAATTAACCCTCATGCTTTTGTACAGTTTGTAAGCTGGAATTAGATGTTCTTGCCCTTTTCAACTCGGTTGTGACTGTCATATTTTCTTTGAAGCAAGGCAAATGGCTTGCCATTTGTTTAATTAAGAGAGAAATATTGTAACAAATCCCAACCAAGGGAAATAACATCACTCTCGCCGGTTGTTTGAGCTCACTTTGCATTACAGAACCCAAGTGATTAGCCCCCACCAGCACCCACAAACTTATTTTGAACTAGCACACCAAATGGGCTGTAAATTTTCATAAGAAAGGCTGCATGGCCGTGACAGATTTGGATTCTGACATTTGGGACCCACGAGGAAAAAGCCTATCCAAGGTGGTGTCGACTTACTAGTCAACAAACGATTCTGCCTACCAGCCGTTGGATTGACATCCAACATCTGTCGTGTATCTTCTATCTCTTGTCTTCTTCCTCTAGCCACCCAAACCAACCCACCCCGTCGGTTCCGCCTGCTCCCGCCTCCCATGGCTGGCTGTGCCTCCGCCGCCCTACCGTACCCTCAAATGTTGGCCAGTCCATCCCTCTATTCCCCACACATCATGTTATTCTCCGGCGATGTCAGCCCCAACACGCACCCACACACGAACCAGACAACCCTCGTACTCCCCTCCGCCTGTGACTAGACTGCCTCATCTTCGACGGCTCCTACTTGTTTCGTCCGAGGCCTCGCCGTCGTCCTCCGCCTTGGTTCGCTCACCATGCGCGGTGTGCCGCCATCTGGCGTTGTCAACGTGGTCAACAACCGAGAGGAATAAGGAGATGACTGTACATGGAGAGGATTACAGTAGGTGTGACACCCCCGGCTTAATCGTGCACTAATCATACACGCAAATGCACACGATCAAGCCTAAGGACTCACTTGAAGATACCACAACACAACTCTAAAATATAAATAAAGTCATACAAGCTTTATATTACAAGCCAGGGCCTCGAGGGCTCGAATACATAGCTCGATGGCATACAAGCGTCAGCGGAAGCATCAGATATCTGAGTACAGATATAAAAGAAAATAGAAAGGCCTTTAAAAAGGCGGGGCAAAAGTAAAACACTACGATCAAAAGGCGTAGGCCTCCTGCCTAGGACCCTCCGAACCTACTCCTGGTCGTCAGCCAACTCGTAGAAGAAGTCAACCTCGGGGTAGTAGTAGTCGACGGTGCAGCTGTCTCAGGGGCTCCATCAACGGTTCTCGACAAACTGATAGGGGGAGAAAAAGAAAGCAAAGCAACCGTGAGTACTCTGAAGTACTCAGCAAGCAAGGATCTACACTACATATGCATCATTATCAAAGGAAGGCTGTATATATGGACTGGGCTGCAGAAATGCTAGAATAGAGAGGAAAGCCTAGTCCTATCGAAGACTAGCATCTTCAATCACCTTCCAGCATCTTCGAGCGTCTTGCAGCATTAGAAGAGTACAGAATAGCATAGTATAATATAGTAGTGGTAATAACAAGCAACAGTCTCGCCCAGAGATCCTTCCTTGTCTCCCTGCGAGAAAGCGATCCTGGAGCCACATATCCAGGTATCATCTCAATTCTAGCTGTACCGATCGGGATACAACTCCGAGTGTCCTTTACCGTAGGACCGGCTATCGATAGATGTGTTCTTCCCTGCAGGGGTGCACCAACTTACCCACCATGCTCGATTAACTCCGGCCGGACACACTTTCCTGGGTCATGCCCGGCCTCGGCCAAACGACACACCGCAACCCTACCTACAACTCAGCAGAGAGGTCCCCGTCGGTCTACCTCCTAAGTGCTCAGGGGTCTTGGGCCATCGCCCTGTGCACTCCGGCTCATTGCGCGCAGGGTGGATACCAGCGCCTCGGCGCGATCCGACCGTGCCGCCATGCTGAACTGGACGTCTAACAGAGCTTTCGGCTGATGTTACGATGCAGAACGCCCATACTATGCCCACGTGATGGTTAGTGCTATCCGACCAAAGGCCGGCTCAGATTAATATCCAAATCGTTAGGACTAGGGGCTTGCGGAAACGAGCAGAGACTCACGAAAGATGTGACCCCGTCATCCCGTCTCGAGGACTTGCTGAAAGGGCTAAGAATGCCCGGTCGCGCCTCGTGGAATAACTCACGGGTAACTATCCATCATCCACGGGTACCCCTCAGGGTCGACCCGCCTTCTCAAGTATCAGTATCAACAATAATGTAAGGCATCCGTGTGGTCACCGTATCAAGGGGAATCTGAGGCATCACCCTCGTTGGACTCCCACCTGATGTAACATCAAGATGGACGTAAGAGGCATCACCCTCGAGGTCCACACTAGAGGTGTTGCATGACTTTGTCGTTATCGGGGGTGGTGTAGGAGGAATCACCCTCGCTTACCACGACCGATTAGCTAACCTACAAGGTTATCATCAGAAGTGCTGATGAGGTATCACCCTCGGCACTCGACGGTAACCCAGTAGTGTCGAGCAACTAAAGAGGAAGTGAGGTGCGGTGCCAGGGGTCTGATCTTTGATCCCGTTGGTCGGGTCTTCTGAAACTCCAGCAGGGCAGTCGGGATAAAGTGGGGGTCACTAATGGGTCTCTACCCAGCCTATACTATATAGTCTAGGATATCCATGAGGGTAACAAAACAGGTTACAATAAACAGGCTATGCAGCAGAATAGGAGCAATCAATTACAGTAGCAAAATCTAATGCAAGCATGAGATATTAGAATAGGCGATATCGGGATGATCAAAGGGAGGGCTTGCCTGGTTGCTCTGGCAAGAAGGGCTGGTCTTCAGGGGGTACCGTCGGGGACGTAGTCGTACTCCTGAGCTGCGTCTGCCTCGGGAGCTACGTCGATGTCAGGGGCTACCGAGAGAGAAGAGGGGGAAGAAACAAGTAAACATAATGCATACAAATGCAACACGGTGCGTGCGAAGCTACGATGCAGTGCAGGGTTGCCTAAATATGCATCTAAGTCATTTTAGTTATTTTTAGGATTATCGCGGGATTTATTAACCGGTGTGTGTGTACTATTCATATGCCGGATTCGGGCCCGGAGTTACGAGTTCGTCTATGTAGGGGGTTCCGACAAAGAAACGGACGGCACGATCAAACTCGTCTCGTCGTTCTGAGCAAGTTTCATGTTTTAACTTTCTCGATCTGAGCTACGGTTTAAAAGTTATGAATTTTTAAAGTTTATTTGAATTTCTGGAATTTATTTATTTACAGAAAATGAATATATGACGTCAGCAGGTCGTCACTGTGACGTCAGCGGTCAACAGCGTCTCTGACCTAGTCAAACCTGACATGTGGGTCCAGTGGGACCCACATGTCAGCCTCTGCTGAGACTAACATTAGGTTAATCTAATTAGCAGGGTTAATTAGGGAGTGGGCCCCAAATGTGAGTGGCTCAATTAGTTAACTAATTAGTTTTATTTATTAAAATGTTTTAATTAATCTAATTAGCAGATGGGCCCACTTGTCATACAGAGGGGTGAACAGTAAACTGGGTTGACCCGGTCAACAGGTCAAAAGGGACCCACCGGGCCCACCTGTCAGCCTCACAGGGGAGGCCACGTGGGCGCCACGTTGGACGGCTGGCGTTTAAACGCCGGCGGGCGCGTTTTGCGGTGGCGCGACGCGGGAGGTGGTCGGAATCGCGTCTCCGGCCACCGTTTGGCGCGCGGAGTGGCGCGTTCGAACGGCCACTCGACCGCGCGTCGAATGGTGGTGGTGCGAGGGGTTGGTATGGCCGGAGTCGGGCGGTACGAGCTCGCCGACGGCGAGCCGTTCGGGTGAGCTACGGGACGAGCAAGGCGGCGTGCAAACGGGCGAGTTGAGGCGCTTGGGAGGCTCTACGGGCTGCGACGAGCTCAACGGGCACAAGCCCGGGACCTCTTGGTCGTCGGAGACTCGCCGGCGACGAGCGCCACGGCGATGGGCTCAGGCTCGTGTGGGACGGCAGCTACGGGCACATAGCGACGGAGCAAGAGGGAGGGAAGGTGGAGCTGCTCATCGAGTAGGCACACGGTGGCCCGTTGATGACTTAGTAGCAGCAGAGCTCGCCGGAATCGAGCGGTGGATCACGGCGGCACCGAAGAGGGGAAGAGCTCGATGTCGACGCTGTGGACCTCCCCGGCTCCAGCTGACGGTCGAGGAGGAAGAAGTAGGCGTCGGCGAAGCTTCTGGACTCCACAGAGAGGCTCAATGACGCCGGTGGCCGCGTCGGAGCAACGGCGCGGCGGCGACCTCTCGGGACGGAGAGAGCAGAGGGAGAGAGAGAGCGCGCGCGCGTGGGAGAGAGAGGGGGGAAATGCCGAGGGAGTCCAGGGGGAACGGCTCGGCGCGGCCTTATCCCCTCGCCTGGCCGCGGTGTCGCGGTGTCGTGCGGCGAACGGCCGAGGCGCGAGCGGCCATGGCAATGCCGACACGGCGATAGAGAGAGGGGGAGAAGGAGAGAGAAACGAGCCGGCTGGGCTGGCGCCAGGTAAGTGACTTCGGCCGTTTTCTTTTTCTGTTTTTCTTTTATTTTTACCACAGAGAGGGGAAAAGGCTTAGTTGGGCACCCGTTTTACTTAGGAAAAATATTGGGAGTGTCCCAATAATTTCCTGTTGTTATTAGACAGTGCCACAAAAAGTTTGGGAATTTTTGGAGATCATTTGGACTTTTCAAAAAAATGAAAAGGGCATTTAACTTGCTGTTTTGGCTCTGTTTAAATTGTTCTGGTCCATTTCAAGTTGATGGTGATGTTGTGTTCCTTAACTACATTTGTTTTGGAATATTGCCAACAAGATGAACATTTTTGTTTTCAATTTAGAGCAACTTTTTTTTTCATTTTGAATTTGAATTGATTTTTAAAATGGAATTGATTTATTTTGGTTAACCTCTATGACTTGGCACTGCAAATGATATGACTTGGCATTATTAGCAGCTAATCACAGTGGCTATTACATAGGGGTGTTACAGTAGGGACCCACCAGGGTCATGGCAGTACGCAAGCAAGTGCCTCATTATTACAACCCCCAAAAAAGGTTCCTCCTAATGGTTGGACATCTGGGTCCCACGCCATTGTCAACGTAGTCAATAAATGAGAAAATTACACAACGAGCGGCTGACACCAGGGACCTAGCAGGTCACGCAGTTGTTATTTACTTTTTTGATGAACAAGCAGTTGTTATTTACTAGTTTTAGAGACGGATCAGGGTAACAATGGGGCTGTGCAGGGGCTGTGGCCCGTCTAGCCAGGGTTTTATTTTATGTTCACCACATGATGAGCCCAGTTGTGTTTTTTTGTTTCTGAAAATGGCTAGCCCAGTTCTACTTTTTTAAAAGAAATACCCAACGGAGGCCTACTTGCTTTCTCAGCCCTGCTGACTACAAATCTTACAAGGCGAGAGCGATGTATTCGCTTGCCGAGAAAATAAAGTAGTAAGAAATGGGATGTAAATTTTAAAAACACAGCAAACCGGCAATTAGTTTCAAATATATTTTTTTAAGACTTCGAGATTTCAAATTTAATTGTTTTTTTGCGGGGAAAATTATGTTGGATTTTAAATTGATATAAATTTATTATTTTTAAATTAGTTTGAACGTGATTCGAAATTTCGGGATTAAAAATAGTTCGGACCGCACTGAAAGATGAAAAATTCATTGAATTTTTAACCGTGGCCAGAATATGGGCTGTAATGGTAATAAAAAGAATGCGGGCTTCAAAAAAATCCTTAAGAATTAGCCAATGGGTTGTACATTTATTAGCAATAATGGCCAATGGGTTGTACATTTATTAGCAATAATGGCAAATGGGTTGTATGCTGTTTTCCACATATTTGAGGCTGACTTGTGGGCCTACTAGGTTAACGCGTACGCTTTCCTCAAAAAAGGTTGACGCGCACGCAAGGCTGTGTCAACTTAGTCAACAGACAAGGGCAGTGACTGTTGGATGTCCATCCAACGGTCGTAGTGCTTCTTCAATCTCTGCTCTTCCTGCTCCAGCCGCTCAAACCAGCATCGGCGGGACTGCCTGCTCCCTCCTCTCGTGGCTGGTTGTGCTACCGCGCAGGCCTCACGGCCCCACCCTACTCCCATCGCTAGCCTGGCCATCCCTCTACTCACCCACACCTGTTGTTATTCTTTGGTGATGGCAGACGAACCAGTAAACCCTCGTACTCCCCTCCACGTGGGAAACAACTGCCGAGTCTTCCCTGGCTCCGTGTCATTCCCTTCCTAGGCCTCGCCGTCGTCCACCGCCCTGGTGCTCTCGGTGTGGCGTGGTCAACGAACGACATCCATCGGAAGAGGGCTATACGTGGAGATGCTGACAGCTGGGTCCACGGCCGCACACAAGGAAGTGCCTCCTTATTACGCACAAAATAATGATTCCTCCACCTGACAGCGGGGACCCACCGGAAGGGCCTTTGTATTTCGCGAAAAAACGTTCCTCCCGCTGACAGCTCAGACACACCATCTATATCTTCGCACTCAAGGAAGTGTCTCCTTATTACGCACAAAAAAATGAATACTCCCCCTGCTAGCTGGGACCCACCATATTTGGAGGCTGACTTGTGGGCCTACTAAGTTCATGCGGACGGAGTGCTTTGTTAACTTATATCAATATAAACGATTCTAGCTGCAGTGACCGTACGATGTCCATCCAACGGCCGTCGTGCTTCTTCAACCTCTGGTCTTCTTGCTCCAGCCGCCCAAACCAGCGTCGGCCATGCCGCCTGCTCCTGCCTCCCATGGCCGACTGTGCTGCCACGCAGGCCTCACCGCCCCACCCTACTCCCATAGCTGGCCTGGCCATCCCTCTACTCACCCAGACCTCCTGTTATTCTCCGGCGACGGCAGCCTCACACTGCAGCTGAACCAGTAAACCCTCGTACTCCCCTCCGCGTGGGAAACAACTGCTGAGTCTTCCCCAGCTCCAGGTCATTCCCTTCCTAGGCCTCACCGTCGTCCACCGCCTTGGTGCTCTCGGCGCGGCGTGGTCAACGTGGTCAAGGAACAACTTCCATCGGAAGAGGACTGTACGTGGAAAGGCTGACAGCTGGGTCCATGACCACAGCAAGGAAGTGCCTCCTTATTATGCGCAAAATAATGATTCCTCCACCTGACAACAGGGACACACCGGAAGGGCCATCGTATTTTGTGAAAAAAATGTTTCCCCACTGACAGCTGGGACCCACCAGCTACATCTTCGCACACAAGGAAGTGCGCCCATATTACGGGCAAAAAAAAAGATGCTTCCCCCTGACAGCTGGGACCCATCAGCTATATCTTCACACGCAAGGAAGTGCCTCCTTATCCTCCCTGATAGGTGGGACCCACCCGGTCGAAGCATACGTAGCCTTGTGTGTCTGGTCCCGAACGTGTATGTACATACTGGTCGATTGGTCTCTCTGCCACGATGAACCTTGGCCGAGCAAGCAGCGGCACATGTAGTAGTAGAGCCCCCGACATAGCAGTTCACACAGTCCCTTCTAAACCGTGTACACGTACGTACAGCCAGATGCTAAAAAATACGGCCACATACATACATACGGGCGGGGTCTCGAACGCCTACTCGCACATACGTATGGCCAGGGCTCATGTACATGGAGAGGCAGTGGACAGCAGCAACGGCGTCCTGTTCATCGGCAGCCAACCGGCTGGGTCGGAACGGAGAAACTACGTCGTGTTCATCGGGAGGCAACGGAATGCGTCGTGTTCATCGGGAGCCAAGTGGCTTGGACGGAACAGCCGAAACAAGGCCTGGCGTACCGCAGAACAGAGGAAAGGACTTCTGTTTGAGCTCCTACGGTCGAAATGGGGTGCTGTTGATCGGGAGGGGTGTAGCGTACCGCAAAACGGAGGAAACAGACTTGTGTTGGAGCGCCTACGGTCGAAACAGGGTCCTGTTCATCGGGAGGGGTGTGGCGTACCGCAAAACGGGACTCCACGGGCTATTGTTCATCCACCGTCTACTGCCTCACTCCAGCCTCCACGGGGCTACTGTTCATCCACCGTCAACTTCCTCCAGCCTCCACATGCTACTGTTCATCCACCGCGACCTTCCTCCTGCCTCCACCAGCTACTGTTCATCCATGGGCTATTGTTCATCCAGCTTCCACCGGCTACTGTTCAACTAACCCTCCACGGGGTCCTGTTCATCCACCCCAACCGGCTCGGGTGTGGCGGCCTCCTCGATCAGGGTCCTGTTCATCCAGTGGCAATGGCCACTACTACCACGGGGTCCTGTTCATCCAACTCCCACTGGGAACTATTCATCCAACCCCCAACAACGGTCACTGTTCATCAAGAGGCAGCTGGTTCGATTGGCTTCAGTTAGCAGCAGTAGCGATGGAATTGCTCGGGTTCAGTTAACAGCCAAGGGATCGATCGCTCGGGTTCAGTAACGTAGCTAGTGCAATCGCTCGGGTTCAGTAAGCGAACGCCTCGCTCGGGTTCAGTTAGAGCCCAACACCTCGCACACACGCGTGTACGTGTACGAGATAAACGCGCAAGCCTCCGTGCATCGCTCGGCCCCGACCACCCACCGTAACCGGGAACTCCCCGAAATTTTCCTCGCCCTCGCTTCTACCATGATTTTTTCCATCTTGGACGGTCCAAAGAATGTCATGCAGGTGCGTCCCCGGCCCGCCCAGGACAAAAATCCCATTTTCTGTCATGAATTTTTGTCATAGAAGTAGGAGCCCACCACATCTATGATGATATGTGTTTTTGTCACAATTATAGTCATAGAAGTGTCATAAGCATGATAGAAAAAATTTCGTTCGACCCATAATGTCATGGATATGTCTTTTTTTTGTAGTGTAACATATCGCTGGACAAAGGGAATTGTATACGGGATTAACTGAATCCTTGACATCGTGGTTCAACCGATAAAAACTTCGTGGAATATGTAGGAATCAATATGGGCATCCAGGTCCAGCTATTGGTTATTGACCGGAGAGGAGTCTCGGTCATGTCTACATGATTCTCGAACCCGTAGGGTCGCACGCTTAACGTTCGGTAGGGCTAGGGTAGTATTGAGATATTAATAGTGGAAAGTCCGAAGGTTGTTCGGAGTCCCGGATGGGATCTGGGACATCACGAGGAGCTTCGGAATAGTCTGTAGGTAAATATTCAAATATGGAAAGTTGTTATCGGGGTTCCAGAAAAAGTTTGAGTTTTTTCGGTATTGTACCGGGAAGGTTCTAGAAGGCTCTGGAGTGGGGTCCACCTGCATGGGGGACCCACATGAATGTGAGTAGTGGGGGAAAGTACCCATAACCCTGGTCTAGGCGCACCAAGATCATCCCTTAAAAGGAATAGTATCATATCCCAAGGGGATAAGATCGGGATCCCTAAAAAGGGGGGATAGCGATCAGTGGGGAAGGAAAGGTGGGATTTCCTTCCTCCCCCTTTGGCCAACGACCCTAGGGCCTTGGAGGGCAAGCCATCAGCCCCCTCCACACCTATATAAAGGTGGGGAGGCATTGGGGGCAGCCACCCTTTGACCCTTGCCCGTTACCTCTACCAACTCCTCCCACGTTTCACCGATACGCGCTTGGCGAAGCCCTGCCGGAATTCCGCTGCCACCACCACCACCATACCGTCATGTTGGTCCCGATCTCATCTACCCCATCTATCTCGCTTGCTAGATCAAGAAGGAGAGGACGCCATCGAGCCGCACGTGTGCTAAACTCGGAGGTGCCGTCCATTCGGCACTAGATCGGGAGTTCGTGGACGGATCGTGATTGGATCGTGAAGACGTTTGACTACATCAACCGCGTTTCTTAACACTTTCTCTTAGAGATCTACAAGGTTATGTAGATCCAATCTCTCCTCTCATAGATGGTCATCTCATAGATTGATCTTGGTGAGCGTAGGAAAGATTTTGTTTCCCATGCAATGTTCCCCAACAGGGTCATCCAGGTGGCGGCTTAGGAGCGATACTCAAGACGGGCCGAGGCGCCCAGGTGCAAGACCAGTTGGGCGGCTCACAGAGTGGGCCGGCTTAGGGCCCAACATCCAAAGACGGCGGCTCATGCCTTGAAGATCAAGTCGCCAAGAGTTTCCTTGCTTAAGAGACAAGTTAGAAACATACCAAGTCACGGATCGTAGTACGACCCGGACTCCTGTAAGCCCTGGGTCTCGGCCTGTATATAAAGGCGAGTCCCAGAGGCAGATAGGACTAAGTTACAATTGATCAATAGCTAGGTCAAGTGAATCTGCTCCCCTGTAATTGATCCCAAAGCAATAAGCAAACAAGCAGGAAGTAGGCTATTACCTCGATCATGAGGGGCCGAACCTGGGTAACTCATATCTCTCGATTCCGCTCAACTCCGACAAGCTAATCACCCGGTTGCGATGGCCTCATGACTAAGTCCTCACACTAGGACATCTGCCATGACAAAAACATGACAACCACACCTGAAAGACTTAATATCTGCAGCAAAGTATCCAGTAGCAAGTAGTATGATAGTAACAGTAGCAGTGGCAATAGGAAAAGTAGCAGTTTTGTAGTGATTGTAACAGTAGTAGCAATGAAAGTAACTTAGCAAGGATCAATATGTGGAAAGCTCGTAGGCATTAGATCAGCGATGGATAATTGTGATGGATAGTATTCATCATGTAGCAGTTATAACCTAGAGCGACATAGAACTAGCCCCAATTCATCAATGTAATGTAGGCATGTATTCCGAATATAGTCATATGTGCTTATGGAAAAGAACTTGCATGACATCTTTTGTCCTACCCTCCCGTGGTAGCGGGGTCCATAAGGAAACTAAGGGATATTAAGGCATCCTTTTAATAGAGAACCGGAACAAAGCATTAGCACTTAGTGAATACATGAACTCCTCAAACTACGGTAATCATCGGAAAGAATCCCAATTATTGTCACCTTGGGGTACGCGGATCATAATTCTTAATAGGTGCATACAACTTGCAAGATAGGATCAAGAATGCAAATATATTCATGAAAACATAATAGGTTCAGATCTGAAATCATCGCACTCGGGCCCTAGTGACAAGCATTGAGCATAGCAAAGTCATAACAACATCAATCTCAGAACATAGTGGATACTAGGGATCAAGCCCTAACAAAACTAACTCGATTATATGATAAATCTCATCCAACCACTCACCGTCCAGCCAGCCTATGAAGGATTACTCACTCTCGGCGGTGAGGATCATGAAATTGGAGATGGAGGAACGTTGATGATGACGATGGTGATGGATTCCACCCTCCAGAGCCCCGAACGGACTCCAGATCAGCCCTCCCGATGAAGAACAAGAGGTGGCGGCAGCTCCGTATTGTAAACCACGATGAATCCTTCTCTCTGATTTTTTTCTTCGCGAATAGGTATATATGGAGTTGGAGTTAGGGTTGTCGGAGGTCTAGGGGGCCCACAAGCCTGGGAGGCGCGCCCTGGGGGGTAGGCGTGCCCCTAGAGCTTGGGGCACCTGGGTTGCCCCCCTCTGGTATATTTTTTCGCCAGTATTTTTTATATATTCCATAAAAATTCTCTGTAAATTTTTAGGTCAATCCGAGAACTTTGATTTCTGCACAAAAATAACACCATGGCAATTCTGCTGAAAATAGCGTCAGTCTGGGTTAGTTTCATTCAAAAATCATGCAAATTAGAGTCCAAAACAAGGGCAAAGGAGTTTGGAAAAGTAGATACGATGGAGACGTATCAGCGAGTCCTCTACCTGGCGCGCCAAAGATGCCGGCGTACAACAATCTATGGGGTCAAGACATGCCCCTTTTAGTTCAGTGATGGGAGAACGTAGTACACGAAGAGCAGCAGTCAACCACGATTAGCACACAGAGAGTTTACCCAGGTTTGGGCCACAAGGATGCGTAAAACCCTACTCCTGCTTTGTGTGGATTATGTGTGTCTAAGCCCTGTTTACAAGAGAGCACAACCCTTGCCGGCAAGGAGCTCGAGGGCGTTGCTAGCTACTGTAAAGTGGACAAGGGTTCGACCTCCTCTAAATGATGCCATGGGCCTCCTTTTATAGTACAAGGGGTCACTAATAGTGGCATAAAAATAATTACATGCTGACGATAGCCACAATGCTATTGTACCTAACCCTGATGATATAGGACAAAAGTATTATTTGCATTGTTAGGTGTCTTACATGCCTGATGCCGGGAAGGGTTACTTGTTCCACTTGTGCTGTCGGCCCAACTACCTTTTATTACAGTGACATGCATGCGGACGGGTGTCAATAAAGGTAATCTTCAAGCGGTGGTTCACCACGCGGCCCAACAACCTCTACCTAACCGCCTGCCGCTTACCACTTGTCGGCAGATCTCTGCGCGCTCTCCACCTGTCATCAGGTGGCTGACGGCTGGGTATGAGTGGAGTAGCTGGAAGCTTGTGGATTGCTGATACGTCTCCAACGTATTTATAATTTTTGATTGTTTCATGCTATTATATTACCAATCTTAGATACTTCATATGCATTTTATATAATTTTTGGGGACTAACCTATTAACTCAGTGCCCAATGCCAGTTGCTATTTGTTGCTTGTTTTTGGCTTTTCAAAAAATCAGTACAAAACAAAGTCCAAACACGATGAAACTTTATGGTGATTTTTTCTTGACCAGAAGGGACCCTAGAAAGTTCGGGAGGAGGCAAGAAGATCTATGGGAGAGTCACGATCTCACATGGCACGCCCCCAGGGGGCACCACCTAAGCTCATGGGTCCCACACAGCTCTGTTTGACCTAATTCCAGTGCTATAAATTCCCATAAATCCCCAAACCAACAGAGAGCCACCTGAAACAATTTTTCCACCGCCGCAAGCTTCTGTTCTTTTGCGATCCCATCTGGAGGCCTTTTCCGGTACTCTGCCGAAGGGGGAATCGATCACGGAGGGTGCTACTTGTGAGCTGCGTTGGGATTTTCCTCGAAGAGGAAGGGTGAAGCAATATAGTAGCTGATAAGTATTTCCATCAGTGAGAACCAAGGTTATCGAACCAATTGGAGAACCACGCAAATCCTAGTGAACAACACCTGCACACACAAGAGTAAATACTTGCACCCAACGCGGACAAGTGGTTCGTCAATCCCCTTGAACTCATTACTTGCAAGGATTAAATATGGTAGTGGTAGATATATAAATTGTAAAGTTAAATAAAAAGAATAAAATTGTAGCAAGGTATTTTTGGTGTTAGTAATATGATTAAGATAGACCCCGGGGCCATAGTTTTCACTAGAGGCTTCTCTCTCGAAACATAACATATGGTGCATGGACAAAATACTGTTGGTTATGATGTTATTCATCACAATGATCACATATATAGGCATCACGTCCATGACAAATAGACCAACTCATGTCCGCATCTATGGTATTAAGTTCATGACAAACAGAGTAACGCTTTAAGCAAGATGACATGATGTACACAGAATAAAACCAACCAATATGATTAAAGCCTGTTGTTTTACCCTTAATGGCAACAATACAAATACGTGCCTCGCTACCCTTTCTGTCATTGTGTGAGGACACCGCAAGATTTAACCCACTACAAAGCACCTCTCTCGGTGAAGATAAATCATTCTAGTTGGCCAAACCAAACAGATAGATCAGAGAGAAATACAAAGCTATAATAATCATGCATAATAAAGTTCAAAAAAGACTCAAATATTTTAAATGAATAATCTGATCATAAACCCATAATTCATCGGATCCCAGTAAACACACCGCGAAAGAAGATTACATCCAGAACTCCAAGAAGATCGAGGAGCACATTGTATTGAAGATCAAGGAGAGAGAGAAGAAGCCATCTAGCTACTAGCTATGGACCCGTAGGTCTGTGGTGAACTACTCACACATCATCGGAAGGGAAACAAGGTTAATGTACAAGCCCTCCGTGATCAGTTCCCCCTCCGATTGTGGCTCCTGGGTGGCCCCCCTCTGGTATCTTTTTCCGCTAGTATTTTTATATATTCCATAAAAATTCTCCGTAAATTTTGAGGTTAATCCGAGAACTTTGATTTCTGCACAAACATGACACCATGGCAATTCTACTGAAAACAGCGTCAGTCCGGGTTTTCATTCAAATCATGCAAATTAGAGTCCAAAACAAGGGCAAAAGAGTTTGGAAAAGTAGATACGATGGAGACGTATCAACTCCCCCAAGCTTAACCCATTGCTTGTCCTCAAGCAATTCAGTTGACAAACTGAAAGTGACAAAGAAAAACTTTTACAAACTCTGTTTGATCTTGTTGTAGTAAATATGACTAACCATGTTCAGATTTTCAGCAAAAATTATACACTAACCATATTCACAATAACATTTAGGTATCACATTTATTCATATCAATGACATAATCAACTAGAGAGCGATAATAAGATGTCGCGGATGACAACACTTTCTCAAAACAATCATGATATAATATGACAAAATGGTATCTCGCTAGCCCTTTCTGGGACCACAAAACATAAATGCAGAGCACCCCTGAAGTTCAAGCACTCACTAGACATTGTAATTCATGGCAAAGAAGATCTAGTCACACTCATACTCAACATCAACTAAAAACAAAGCATAAAAATGACAATGGTGCTCTCTGACTGGTGCTTTAATGAGAAGATGATGACTCAACAATAAAAGTAAATGGATAGGCCCTTCAGAGAGGGAAGCAGGGATTTGCAGAGGTGCCAAAGCTCGAAGCTTTTAAAATAGAGATGAATATAATTTTGAGAGGTATGCTTTCATTGTCAACATAACAACCGAGAGATCGCATTATCTTCCATGCTAGACACATTATAGGCGGTTCCCAAACAGAATGGTAAAGTTTTACTCCCCCTCCACCAACAAACACAAGCCATGGCTAGCCGAATCCTCGGGTACCCTCCATACCAACTACAATCTAGGGGAGTTTTGTTTCATTATTATATTTTGTTTTTGTTTTTGATCATAGGACTGGCCATCCCGATTACCAGCCACTTTCTCGTGAATGACAAGCGAATAAACACTCATCATGAGAATAACCCACCTAGCATGGAAGATATTGACAGCCCCCTATCGCTACATGAGCGATTCGGGCATACAAAACAGATTATTATTTGAAGATTTAGAGTTTGGCACATGCAAATTTACTTGGAACGGCAGATAAATACCGCATATAGGTAGGTATGGTGGACTCATATGGAATAACTTTGGGTTTAAGGAAGTGGATGCACAAGCAGTATTCCCGCTTAGTACAAGTGAAGGCTAGCAAATAGATTGAGGAGCGACCAACTAGAGAGCGACAACGGTCATAAACATGCTTTGAGATTAATTAACATTGAATGCAAGTATCACTGGTACCGTAACGTGCTATACAAACAGTTTTTAACCCTTTTCTGCGATGGAGTTTTAAACCGTTGCCTAGTGAGTGTGGGTGATAGGGGGGTCCTTCCCACATGTCCCAGAAATCGTCGAGGATAGGCGAGCGGCTATTGACGATCGCCATAGAATAAACATATGAGAAGTCGCGCCAGTCCCACATGTTACGTCTCAATGTTACGTTTCTGATCCGAGAGACATCTGAAATGATTACGCCACTATAGTCGTGTGAAAAAGGTGGATATCACAAACATTTAATCTACCGACGTGTTTGCGATAGGTACATTATCGCACACAGTTCAAAAATGTAAAATCTGTGCGGTGCCTCTACTATCGCCAACGTGTCCATTTTCATAACTGTGTGCGATAGGTATTCCTATCACACGCGCTCACAGGTCTGAAACATTTGTCGTATTACCATGAATCACACATGCATATGAGATGAAACCGTGTGTGCGTCCGTCGGGCATTGCAAACGTTTCACGTCAAAGAACCGTCTGTTCCCTATTTTTCATCGCACATGTTGTTTTCTTTCTAACCATGTGTACATTATTTTATCCGCTCCAGTTTAATTTTATTTTTCCCTGTAATTTATTATTCGAATTGGAAATTTTGAAATATGAAACATGGAATTCAAATTCTCAGCACAATGGTTGAACAACCAATCCATAAATAAAAGGGATAATTAATTTGGTGCCCTTAGTTGTGTCCCACTCGGTAGGTTTACCCCTAGTTTCCGAAAACACTTGTTCGTGCCCAAACCACTTTGCTCATCTTATGCTTTTGCCCTTTGACCGTTTGACCATCACTTTGAAAACTTCATAAAAAATTCATACTAACTCAGAAAAATTCAAATAAGATATCAAAATGTTCAGAAAAGCATCACCTATATGTGCATATCATTTGCATTCATGAAAAAAGTGTTGGCCAGTCCCCATCTCTGTTTTAGTTCATATGATCTTAGCATGAACAGTAAAATCTAAAAAAATTCTAAAAATTCTAAAAAAATTTGGTGGCAAACTTTGACCAATGTTTTGAGTGCTTGCCAAGTTTCATAAGGGAATGGCATTCGTGGAAGCCGTGGTAAAAAACAAAATTTTGGAGCATTGATTTTTTTTTTGCCACGACTTCCATGAATGCCATTCCCTTATAAAACTTGGCAACCACTCAAAACATTGGTCAAGTTTGCCACCAAAAATTTTTAGAAATTTTTTAGATTTTACTGCTCATGCTAAGATCATATGAGCTAAAATTGAGATGGGGACTGGCCAACACTTTTTTCATGAATGCAAATGACATGCACATATAGGTGATGCTTTTCTGAACATTTTGATATCTTATTTAAATTTTTCTGAGTTAGTATGAATTTTTTATGAAGTTTTCAAAGTGATGGTCAAATGATCAGAGGGCAAAAGCATAAGAGGAGCAAAGTGGTTTGGGCAAGAACAAGTGTTTTCGGAAACTAGGGGTAAACCTGCCAAGTGTGACCCAACTAGGGGCATAAAATCAATTATCCCTAAATAAAATTCTCAGTACAATATGTTCAGTAATTATAGTATTAGGCAGCAATTAACTATGATGAACCACAATATTTAGAGGCGGTAAAGGTGAATAGACAAGTGTAAATCATTTTGGTTACCGATGGTGTTGAAGAAGCGGAATGCCCATAATGTGCCCTCCTGCGTGCCATAGGCATGAACAACTTTTGTCCAACCCCTTGTGACGATCGCCCGCCCATCCTTCACAGCCTTCAAGAAGACTTCTAGAGCATTATCATGGTAGTATGAATTATATACTTTAACCTTAGTTGCCTCCACTCCAGTCATGTGGTTTGCAAGGTAGTCATCGGTAAATTGCTTCGAAAACCACTGAAAAGAGAAAACTTTCAGATACTCAGGTCTAATAGAGTAACTTGTTGTGGGTAGGGGGAAAAGACAACACATTACTTACCATCCTAAAGTTCACTGTTGTCTTGGAAAAAGTGTAAATAAAGAGCTTAATTCCCATCACCCGTCTCTTTCGCTTAACAATCTTTCTTAGTTTCCTCACTTGATGCTTGTTCATGAATATGTCATTGCCCCATACGCAAAAGGGATCGAAGCGTGGATCGGTATAGCTCATATATGTACCTACAAGCAACCAGTAAATGTTAGAAGCTAAACTGAGATTGCACAAATGATGTAAAATACAACTACCTCCTTTCCTTAGTTCAAGTATTTTTAGAGATTTCAATATGAACTACATATGGATGTATATAGACATAGTTTAGATTAGATTCTAGATTCACTCATTTTGCTCCGCATGTAGTCTATATTGGAATCTCTAAAAGTACTTATATTTAGGAACAGATGGTGTATAAGACATGGGATGCAACTAACCTCGACGGCAAACAACAGCATCGCCCATTGCAGCCCTGTGTAAGTACATGGAAAGGCAATGTTAACTACAACAGGGTTAACATCCACCCAAAATAGCAAATGGTAATAAAACGGTGGCATCTGTAGTGATATCTTCATTGCAAAAGAGTAGCACGGTAGGTAGCAAAGGGACGGATTAAAAAATGGATAGAATTGTTTACTACAATAGACAACCTACTATAGCCATTGAAACAGGTACTGATAGAAATGAAATTGACAGAGTTAAACATCGCAAGGCAGGTGCTGCTAGAGCAGAGAATGGCCCTGTTGTCTATAAAAAGGTAGGGAAAATAGATAAGACGGGTTAGGCATGTTTACTACAACATGTTTAATATATGCACTGTACAAAACATGGACATTGCAACTGGTATTGGTAAGATTCAACTGGCCAGTTCATACTTGGTAAGTCCCGAGGGGTCTTTTTTTGAACCTTAAACAGTAGGAGAACCTCCTACTGTGAATTAAATTAAAGAATATAGTACAATTACATGAGTCTTTACAGCCCCATCTTGTGGGGTGGGGTTAAAGATTACACTATGGAGGCAAGAAAAAGAGGTAATGGTTGCTTCCTGAGGTGTAGTTGCTGGGGCACTTCATATGGACAAGAGCCCGCCCCAAGTCAGCCATAGCGGAGGCGAGGTGTTCCTCTGGGTCGAAGCGTGGATCAGTGTCGCTGACATGTGTACCTACAAGAAGCAAGTAAGTGTTAGAAGACAAACTGCAATTGCACAAATGATGTAAAATATTGTAAGACATGGGATACAGCTAACCTCGATGGCAAACAACAGCATTGTGACGCCCCCGAATCGATCGTACACTAATCATACACGCAAACGTGTACGATCAAGATCAGGGACTCATGGAAGATATCACAACACAACTCTAAACACAAATGAATGTCATACAAGCTTTATATTACAAGCCAGGGGCCTTGAGGGCTCGAATACATAAGCTCGATACACAAGTGAGTCAGCGGAAGCAACAATATCTGAGTACAGACATAAGTTAAACAAGTTTTGCCTTAAGAAGGCTAGCATAAACATCAACGATTGAAGAGGCAAGGCCTCCTACCTGGGACCTCCTAACTACTCCTGGTCGTCGGCGGGCTCCACGTAGAAGTAGGCTCCCTCGGGGTAGTAGTAGTAGTTGACGGGGGTGACATCTGGCTCCTGGGATCCACCAACTGGTTGCAACAATCGGAAAGAAGAAAGAAGGGGGAAAAGGGGTAGCAAAGCAACCATGAGTACTCATCCAAAGTACTCGCAAGCATCAAATCTATACTAAGTATGCATTGGTATCAAATGGAAGGGTTGTATCTGTGGACTATACTGCAGAATGCCAGAATAAAAGGGAAGGCCTAGCCTATCGAAGACTAGCATCTTCAAGTGTCTTGCAGCATTCAGAAGAGTACGGAATATCATTTTATAATTAACAAGCATGTTGTAGTATTAATGCCTAGAGATCCTTCCTCGACTCCCCGCGAGAAAGCAATCCCGGAGCCAACATATCCATCCCATGTCTCAAGTATCCATTTCTAGTTATAATAGATCAGGATACAAGCCTGAACGTCCGTTACCGTGGACACGGCTATTTGAATAGATAATCTTCCCTGCAGGGGTGCACCACATTTTCCAACATGATTGATTACTCTGGTCGGACACACTTTCCTGAGTCAATGCCCGGCCTCAGAAGATCAACACGTCGCAGCCCTACCTAGGCTCAGCAGAGAGGTCCCCGCCGGTCTACATCCTAAGCACTCCGGGGTCTTGGGCCCATCGCCCGTTGCACTCCGGGTCGTTGTGCGCAGGGGGATACTAGCACCACCTCTGCCTGGATGGCGCGATCCGGCCCGGCCACAATGCTGAACTGGACGTCTGACAAAGCTTCGGCTGATACTACGACGCCGAGTGCCCATAACTGTTCCCGCGTGGTGGTTAGTGCGTAAAGGCCAGTGGCCAACTCAGAACAAATACCCAAACCTGTTAGTGCATTATTAAAAGAAGTGATGGCTGTCGGGACAAGTCCGGAGCTACCACCCCCTCCTGGGTGATACCGCTAAACAACCAGCCGCCACCGTAACATCTCGCGGGTGCTCTCCGGGCCCGCCCGACTTTCACATCAACTCGCGGGTACTCACTGGGCCCGCCCGACTTTAACAAGGGTCTCAAGTAAAGTCAAGGTAACCGCGTGTCCAAAACATCAAGGGGGGAAACCCGAGGAATCACCGTCGATGGATTCCACTCGATGTAATCATCAAGGTGAACGTAGGGGGAATCACCCTCGAGGTTCACACTTGAGGTGTTGCACGGCAGAGGCGTAACGGGAGTGGTGAAAGAGGAATCACCCTCGATGACCATGACCAAATAGCTACACTAGAGAGTTATCATCAGGAGTGTGTTACGAGGTATCACCCTCGGCACTCGATAGTAGCTCTGCAGAGCCAATCAACTAAGGGGGGTGATGTGATGTGTCGGGCTCTGGTCGTCGATCATGTTGATCGAGTCATCAGTCATCAAGCCGAGGCAACTGGGACAAAGTGAGGGGGTCACTGATGGATCACTAACCAACCTATACTAAGCAGTTTAGGATAAGAAGGTAAGGTACAATGATAGGGTTACAAAAGTAGGCTATGCATCAGAATAGGAGCAAACAATAACAGTAGCAAAAACTAATGCAAGCATGAGAGAGAATGGAATGGGCGATATCAGAGTGATCAAGGGGGGGCTTGCCTGGAAGCTCTGCTGAAAAGGAAGAAGGGTCGTCGTCGACGTAGTCGATCACAGTGGCATCAACAGCGGTCTCGGGGTCTACCGAAGAGAAGAGGGGGAAGAAACAGTAAATATAAAGCAAACATAGAATCACAAAGCATGACAGGACAAATAGTGGTGCTAGGTGTGACCTAACGCGGTGCTACACGATATCGGCGAAGGGGGGGGGACATCCGGGAATGTTTTCCCGAAGTTTGGCATTTTTGGACAGATGAAACGGAGGGGGACGGTTCCATGGTCGCTATGCTAGGGGCGTGTGACAGACGAACGGAGAGCATATTCAGATTTGTCACGTTTTTCTAAGCAACTTTCATGTATAAAACTTTTTCATCCGAGTTACGGATTATTTTCTATTAATTTTCAAAGTTTTAATCAATTTTCTAAAATTATTATTAATTCGGAAATAACGACTAAATTGCTAGGGGCACCCAGCACAGGGTACACAAAAGTGTACCAGTGGGTGACTGGTGGGCCAAGGGGTCCCAGTGGACCAGTCAATGTTTGACTGGTCAACAGGGGGTGGGGCCCCCTGTCATACACTCATCTAACTAATTACATATTAGGTAGTTAATTAGTAGATTAAGTTAATTAAGCAAACTTTAATTAAGTTAATTAATTGATTAATTACTTAATTTTATTATTATTTTATATACCTTTTTTCTTATTTTTTTTAAACTACAGGGGCGGGCCCCAGCTACCAGTGGCCCAGGAGGCCACTGAAGCGGGCGAAACGGGTGCAGGCACAAGCGCCACCCGAACAGGCACACGCCCAGGCCAGCAGGGGAGGGCGCCGGCCATCGCAGTGGGCCGGAGCAGCACGACGAGGTGGACGGTGAGGGCGGTCGCCGGCGGGTGGAGGCGGGGGCTCTGGCGGCGGGACACGGGCAGACAACGAGGCGGTCAGAGGCGGTGAGTGGCGGGGCCGGGCCAGCAGGAACGACGGCAGGGCCAAGCTGGCGGGGCGCGCGCGATGGCCGCCGGGGCAAGGCCAGCGGCGGGGCAAGGAGGGCGCCGACTGTGGTGACTACGGGAGGCGGGCGCGCGCTAGAGGGAGGCAGGTGGCTAGGGATGGGGCGGTCAACGGGGCGGCGCCGGCGCGGGTGTAGCCGACGAGCGGGCGGTGCGGGAGGAGCGACGCGGGGCAGCGATGCGGCTAGGAGCAGCGGGGCTGCGGCGAGGCACGTGGGCGAGCGAGGCACCGGCGCGGGGCAGCAGCAGGCGAGCGGGAGGGTCACTCAGCGCGACAGTAGCCGGAAGCGAAGCAGGGCAAAGTAGCAGGGGCGCTCAGCAGCAAGGAGCAGCGGTTTAGCAGCGGCTACCGTTGCAAAGAGCAGCAGCACAACTAGCAGCTGCAGCTCTAAGGAGCAGTAGCGCACAACAACATAACAGTAGCAGCGCGGCACGCACATATGCGTATGCGTACATGGGAGCTCAGGTGTGCTCGGGACGGCGGCTACGGCAACAAATTGAGGGGGCAAGGAGGGGGGATGGACGCGGCTCATTGCGAGGGAGGTCGTGGACGTGCTCGGAACCGCGGGGAGGCGCCGGTGGTGGAGATTGACGGCGATGGCACCGTGGCCTTGGCGGAGAAGACGACCAGATGGCGAGGTTGTGGAGGGCTTCAGCTCAAACCGAAGGTTGTAGGCGATGCAGACAAGGCCGACGGAGCTCTAGAGCATAACCTCGCGGGTCGGGGACGGCTCCGGCCATGGGAACGGCGGTGGCGCGGCCATGGACGAGCTCGGGGCAGGGGAGATCTGTGGGGAGGGAGAGACGGAAGGAGTGGGTGAGCCAGGGGCAAGTGGGGAGGGGAGATGAGGGGAGCAAGGCGCCGCGGGGTGGGGCATGGCCTTATCCCTCGCCGGGGCAGCACCGACGAGGTGGCTCGGTGGGAGCACGTGCCCTGTAGCGGTCTGAGACCGATGAACAGGAAGGAGAGGGGGGGTCATCCGGTGTGGGGATATGGGCTGGCCCAGGGAAACAGGGGAGGGGGCCTTTTCTTTTCTTTTCTGGAATTTCCTTTTCTTTTACTTTTTTATAGTTTCCCGTTTTCTATCTAGTTTTATTTTATTTTTAGTTTCGTAAGACATAACACTAGCCCCTAAATTGGTATTAATAATTAAGCCTCTCCCACAAACAATTTCGCACTTTAATAAAATAGGTTAATATTTGTTTATTATTTAAAGGCATTTAATAATTGTTTTTGCCCCTGTTTTAAATAATTTAGGGCATTAAACCACTATATAAAAATGTTGGGTCACCACCATAATTAGTGATAGAATATTTGCAACACTTTGAACATTTAATGTTTGACATTTGAAAACTTTATTTGTCTGACTTTATTTTAAATTTGAATTTGAACCAATTTTGAATCTAAGCGAGATTAGTAATAGTAACAGTGGTGACGTGGCACCATTAACAAAGGATTACTGTAGTTTAATTATCCGAGCGTTACAAATCTCCTCCACTACAAGAAATCTCATCCCGAGATTTAGGAAGTAGACGGGAAACAAAACGGGGTATTCATCTCGAAGATGATCCTCGAGTTCCCGAGTGGCTTCATCTTCAGAATGATTTGACCACTAAACCTTTCAGAAATTTGATAGCCCTCTGACGGGTGCGACGTTTAGCTTGATCGAGAACGCGGACCAGACAGATACTTCAGACTTTGATGTAGCATTTTCAATTCTCACAAAAGGAGAAGTGTTTCACGCATTCAAGGAATAGATCCGTGCTTCAGCATTTCGAACAAGATGAGCATGGTAGCTCACTATGTCATTTGATGGATGTAGTAGATGGACGGTTTTAGTGGCGCAAATGATAGGAGCGGTATGTGTTTTCGACCATTCCATTCCCAGAATGAGGTCAATATCGGATGACTTCAAAACAATGGGGGAAACATGGAATTCCAACCCTTCAAGTTCAACGGGGACGTTGTGACTAACCATGGTGGTTCGACATTGTCCCACGGAATTTAGCTTGGAATTTCGGCCAGGTGATGGCGGTTACAATAGGTAAGGAACGCCTGTGGCTGTCCCACCATTGAGCAGCGGGACCTTTCAAGTAGTAAGCCGTGAAGGTGACGTAGTTGGCAGGGGCTACATCAGTAGACTCCATCTCGAAAGTGATGTCATGGAGCCAGTCATCAGCATCAGGGGGCTGAGTTGAGTTGCAGTAGTTGACTAGGTTGACACGCGCAAAGTCTTGAAGTGTTACTAGGGCTGGCTATTGATTCATATTGGGACGCGGGAACTGAGCCATGACTCCTTCCATGAACTGGTGATTCAGCTCAACTGATGTATCATTCCGGCCATGTATTCGGGAGGTGGTGGATTGTCGCCACCACGGCCATGACCATCGGGTCTAACCATCCTGCTTAAATGCAACAGGGGGTAGTTTAGCAAGGGGTGTAGCAAGTGTATGGAGTCATTCATGCTGTAACCTGAACAGTGAGCAAAGGCGCAGTATGCACTGTTCAAGAAATCTTCCGATTCACCGATTAATCTTCCGATTTATCGCTAATCGGGGGGTGGCCGATAAGATTATGCCTTATCTTTGTCATTTATCTTTTGGACCGATTTATCGTTCTGACAAGCGATTTATTGGGTATCTACCGATAAATCGGACCTATTCATAGCACTATGTTTGCAAAAACTATGTTTATTTATGTTTTGTGGACCTTGTTACGGAATATGTACTATTGTCCTATTTTGTTTGTCATTATACGAGGATTCAAAGGCTAGAAATCAAGGTAACACTTCTGTCAAATATTGTTTTGGTGTTGAATATAGCGTATTTTAGTGTTGGGAACCTGAGATTTGCAAAAAAAAAATCCGATTAATAGTCGACCGATAAAATCAATTAATCATCCGATTTCCGATTAATCTCTAATCCCTAGCTGACCGAGACGATAACGATAAGCGATATCCTCAACATTGGCAGTATGTACAAAGCAGTAGTCATTGAAGACATACAGATACATATACGGGGCCAATTACACGCTGTTTGTATGAGTTCGGACAAGAGAAACATCATAGACATACTAGGCGGCACGCATGCACGCGATGGAGGGATACACAACGGTACATAGCAAAGGCTACATCAACATCAAAGAAAAACCACTGGAGCGAGGGATTTGCAAGTGGCGACGCAGGGTGCCCTTGATATGAGGATCCTGCGGTCAGTGAACATTGTGAAGCAGATCTTGGCCCTCAATTCGAGAAAAGGGTAATACAAATCTTCGGGTGGATGTGATCACGAGATCCTAATGTTAGATTTAGCAATCATTTAACCCGAATAGAAGAGAGATCCGAGTCCCAGAGTATAGGCGAGGAGTAAAATATCCTAATACAACCCATTGGCGACGTGGGCCCGTAAGCCACACAGCCATGTTAGTAAAAATTTCATAATGACTAGACTCGACTTCGGCCAAGGAGTTGGAAAGAGGGTTCCTACAGGCAGTCGGCTCTGATACCAACTTGTGACGCCCCCGACTCGACCATACACTAATCATACATGCAAACATGTACGATAGAGATCAGGGACTCACGGGAAGATATCACAACACAACTCTAAACACAAATGAATGTCATACAAGCTTTATATTACAAGCCAGGGGCCTCGAGGGATCGAATACATAAGCTCGATACACAAGCGAGTCAGCGGAAGCAACAATATCTGAGTACAAACATAAGTTAAACAAGTTTTTCCTTAAGAAGGATAGCACAAACATCAACGATCGAAGAGGCAAGGCCTCCTGCCTGGGACCTCCTAACTACTCCTGGTCGTCGGCGGGCTCCACGTAGTAGTAGGCTCCATCGGGGTAGTAGTAGTAGTTGACGGGGGTGACATCTGGCTCCTGGGATCCACCAACTGTTTGCAACAACCGGAAAGAAGAAAGAAGGGGTAAAAGGGGTAGCAAAGCAACCGTGAGTACTCATCCAAAGTACTCGCAATCATCAGATCTATACTAAGTATTCATTGGTATCAAATGGAAGGGTTGTATCTGTGGACTATACTGTAGAATGCCAGAATAAAAGGAAAGGCCTAGCCTATCAAAGACTAGCATCTTCAAGTGTCTTGCAACATTCAGAAGAGTACGGAATAGCATTGTATAATTAACAAGCATGTTGTAGTATTAATGTCCAGAGATCCTTCCTCGGCTCCCCGCAAGAAAGCAATCCTGGAGCCAACATATCCATCTCATGTCTCAAATATCCATTTCTAGTTATAATAGATCAGGATACAAGTCTGAACGTCCGTTACCGTGGACACGGCTATTCGAATAGATAATCTACCCTGCAGGGGTGCACCACATTTTCCAACACGCTTGAATACTCTGGCCGGACACACTTTCCTGAGTGAATGCCCGGACTCGAAAGATGAACACGTCGTAGCCCTACCTAGGCTCAGCTGAGAGGTCCCCACCGGTCTACATCCTAAGCACTCCGGGGTCTTGGTCCCATCACCCGTTGCAATCCGGGTCGTTGTGTGTAGGGGGATACTAGCACCACCTCTGCCTGGATGGCACGATCCGGCCCGACCACAATGCTGAACTGGATGTCTGACAAAGCTTCGGCTGATACTATGACACCGAGTGCCCATAACTGTTCCTGCGTGGTGGTTAGTGCGTAAAGGCCAGTGGCCAACTCAGAACAAATACACAAACCTGTTAGTGCATTATTAAAAGAAGTGATGGCTGTCGGGACAAGTCCGGAGCTACCAACCCCTCTTGGGTGATACCGCTAAACAGCCAGCCACCACCGTAACATCTCGCGGGTGCTCTCCGGGCCCGCCCGACTTTCACATCAACTCGCGGGTACTCACTGGGCCCGCCCGACTTTAACAAGGGTCTCAAGTAATGTCAAGGTAACCGTGTGTCGAAAACATCAAGGGGGAAAACATGAGAAATCACCCTCGATGGATTCCACTCGATGTAATCATCAAGGTGCACGTAGGAGGAATGTAGCGCCCAAGATGCGATTCTATCCCAATCACGTGATGAACTCATGATTGGGGCACAACCGCATTTCGAGCGCATAGCAAGGTGGATATCATTACAACATACCATGTACTGAATAGATGAGAATACAAGTTAAAGGCTTACACTCGCCACAAGCTACAATATGAATACAACAGTTCATCAATACATAGCAATCATCATACAGAAGAGCAGGATCCGACTACGGATGAAAACAAAACAAAAAAAAAGAACGACATCCACCCTGCTAATCCCAGGCTCCCGACCCGGAACCTATCCCTTGATCGAAGAAGAAGCAGAAGAACTCCAAAACAAGCAAGCATCGCTCTCACGTCAGATCATCGCATTACCTGTACCAACAACTGTTGTTGTAGTAATCTGTGAGCCACGAGGAATCAGCAATCCCATTACCATGGGTATCAAGACTAGCAAAGCTTAATGGGTATGGAAAGGATAAGTGGTGAGGTTGCAGCAAGCGACTAAGCATTGTATGGTGGCTAACTTACGAGTACAAGAGTAAGATGAGAAACTACGCAAACGGTCGCAAACTAGTAATGATCAAGTTCAAACATAACCACACCGTGTTCTCTTCTCGAACTCGCTCGAAAAAAGACAGTCACGGTTACACATGCGGTTGGTGTATTTTAATACGGATCTGGTGTCAAGTTCTCTACAACCGGATATTAAAAATTCCCATCTGCCACATAACCGCGGGCACGGCTTTCGAAAGATCAAACCCTGCAGGGGTGTCCCAACTTAGTCCATCACAAACTCTCACGATCAACGGAGGAAAATCCTCCTCCCGGAACAACCCGATCAAGCTCGGAATCCCGGTTCACAAGACATTTCGACAATGGTAAAACAAATCCAGCAAGACCTCCCGACGTGCCGACACCCTGATAGGAGCCGTGCGTATCTCGTCTCAGGCCACGGTCGGATGAGCACAGCGTACAGCAACTGAGACCCAACTTTCCCCGGGGGAAGCCGCACACAACTCTAGTTTGGACCAGCGCCATCAGCACTGGCCCCCCTGTATTATGTGGAATAAAGAATCCTCGGGTTCATGACGCCTATGAGTTAATTAATTAATTCAGTATTATTATGTTGGCAAATGTTAAAACCAATGTTGGGCCTTGCTGGAAGAGTTTTATTCAAAATGAACTGTCAAGGGGGGCCCATAAACCCCGACCATGTTAGGAACGCAAAATCAAGGAACATAACACCGGTATGAGGGAAACTAGGGAGGCAAGAGTGGAACAAAACACCAGGCAAAAGGTCGAGCCTTCCACCCTTTACCAAGGATATAGATGCATTAATTAAATAAGAGATATTGTGATATCCCACGATATCCATGTTCCAACATGGAACAACCTGCAACTGCACCTGCAACTAGCAACGCTATAAGAGAGGCTGAGCAAAGCGGTAACATAGCCAAACAACGGTTTGCTGGGAAGGTGAAAAGGTTAGAGGCTATCATGGCAATTTGGGAGGCTTGATAAACAAGTGGTAGGTAGCGCGACATAGCGATAGCATCAACACATCTAGCAATGCAAAGATAGTAGTGGTATCCAGGGTAACGGTCATCTTGTCTGAAATCCCGCTAGGAAGAAGATCGAATCCATGAAGAAGATGAATGGGCGTAGTCGAACGGATCCTCACAACCGCAACGTAACCGGAACTATCAAGGAGAAGCGCAACCGGAAAGAAGCAAACAACATGGTAAACCAACAAGCATAAACATGGCGTGATGCGCAACCAAGGATGATGCATGTCCGGTTTAATGAGTTATGGCATGGCAAGTGCAACATACAATACTACAAATTAAGTGGAGCTCAATATGCAACGAGTTGCATATTGACAAAACACCACATTCGATTACTTCGTTCGCTCTCGTTTTTGTACCCAACAATATTAAATGTTGTTAAACATGGCAAGAGGTGAAGCATAAGTAAACTAACTATCTAGGCAAGTTTAAATGAGGCCGGAAACAACAAACAACAATTCCGAAAAATCCCCCATGTGCATATTTTAGATTTGGTACTGTTCTGCCCTAAACCATATTTTAATGTTGTTAAACAGTGAAATAAAGTGCACCATATTAATCTATGTATTTTTCTACCCCATTTACATATAAAGTTTATTTAATTTCGAGCTACGGTTATTTAGCAAACTAATGCAAACATCAATTTAAACACTTCAAACATGGATGAAAGTTGCATATTATGAAACTAGATGAAATTCTAAGCATTTTACATATTTAAATCATTTTGATCCGATGCACCATTTGTGAGTTATTAAATGCATGATCTAGAGGGACTTTTCTGCAAAACAACAGTTTCTATGGATAATTAGCAAATTCGCAGACAGGGAATAAAATTACACTGGGCCGAAACTGACTAGCCCAACAGAAGGAAAAAAATGAGGCCGCACGGGGGTGGCCTCACCATGGGCCAAGCCTAGGTCGGTGGATGCGGCTGAGGGAAGCTGGCGGCGGCCTAGCGGGCAGGCCGGCTGGAGATGAGGCCCACACGGGCGACCTTAGCGGTCAACGCGAGCGATGCAAAGGAACTTGATGCTGGGGTCGTCCTCCTCAATCGATGCAGGGGATCGAGAGGGGAGGCGAGGCGCGCCTTTCAGAGACCGAGCGGTGATGGCACTGAAGAAGAAGGCGACGGCGGGGATGAGGTTGAGGCGCCGGCGAGGCGCCAGATCCACATGTGGCCGAGGCAGGGAAGGCCATCGATGACTTGCTGTGCAGAGATGGCGGCGTCGGTTGCTCCTGGCGCCATGGCTGGGGCTGGTTCCCAAACAGAAGAGCGAGAGGAGGTTAGAGGAGAAGGAGAGCCAAGGAAAGAAAGGGAAGAAGGCGCGAGGCACCGGGGCTTGCCGGGGGTGGCGGAACGGCGGCGAGTCCGAGCAGAGGAGGCGCGCGGGAAGGGCTTCAGGAGAAGCTGAGGAGGTCGAGGTCGAGCTCAGGTGACGGCCTGGAGCTGCTGCTGGTGGTGCTCGTGGTCGTACTGGGTGAGGCAGAAGCGATGTTGGACAAGGTCGGCGCAGATCCAGCGAAGAGGTCGAGGCGGCGCGCTGCAGGAGGGAGGCGGGGCGAGGCGAGGTGGCTCGGGCAGAAGAAGGCCATGGATCGAGAGGAGGAGCTCGGGCTGGTGCTGCGGGTTGGTCGGGCACGTAAGATGAGGGAGATGGTCGGAGAGGATTTGGATCATGGGTGCGGCCTCTGGTTGGTGGGGAATCGAGGGAGGCAGTGGATTGGATCCAGCAGGTGGAGAGGTGGTTGGCTCGGGATGGATCCCGAGGAAGATGGTGGCGGCGGCAGGGTGGGAAGGATGGGACAAGCTGCCTAGATCATAGGGTTGGACCTATATATATATATATATATCTATATATCAAGTGGGTTTTGGGTAGGTGTTATCTAGTCCCTCCGTTCGTAATCGGGCGGTCTGAAATAAATAGGTTAGGAGAGTCCAATAAAGAACCGAAGATATTTTAGGGATGTTTGGGGATGAACCGGTCCCATCGGTCACGACTGCCCGGTTTGGGTTCGAGGAGTTTTCGGACGCGCGCGAGGGGGTCAAAGAACGGCCAATGAAGACAAAGCGGTCCGAGAGAAGATGATGAAGGCAAAGGGAGAAACGACAACGACGAACGAATGCAAGTTTTAAAACATGACGGCAACGAAGTGCCGATGCAATGCAAATGATGCGATGATGAATGCAATAAACAAATAAGACACACAGCGACAACGAAATAACTGGAAGGCATCTGGAGCGTCGGTCTCGGGCTGTTACAACACTGCCCCACTTACAAGAGATCTCGTCCCGAGATCTAAGGATGGCACCGGAGAGAAGCGGAAGAGGAAGAGGTAAAACAAAGTTGCTTCTTGACAAACGAGTGAAACCACGAGCCTTGAGAGGTCGAACAATTTGAAAGAAAGAATACAATGGAGATGAACGAGATTGCAAACATCCCATTAGGAAGAGGAGCAAGGAATACAACGAGAACCAAGAGCTCAAGGGACAAGATAGATTTTGAAAACACTCTGGTTAACCGAGATAGACAAGGAACAAGAATGAACGAATTTATGTAGCACTCCGGTTGACAAGAGGAGCAAAACTTGATAAGATGAAAAGAAATTGAAGAGATGACACAACGCTCCGGTTAAATGGATAAGCAAAGAAAAGAACATGATCTTGGCAAAACGGGATGATGGGACGAAGAGAGCAACATCACAATGCCTCCGGAATGAACGAATAGAAGCTAGATCAATTAAAGAAAAGAACGAAGAAGGAAATGGAAACTTCTCCCACAAATGAATTTGAAGAGCATCCTTACAAAGGGTTGAACGGAGTCGTTGGAAAATCAACAACGGAAAGAATATGCTTGTTGTGGGCTTATGGAAAACATCTCAAAATTTTAGGTGAAATCCTACCACTAACGGAAAGATTTGATTGGATTGAGATCAACAAGAAGACGAAAAACTTCCTCCACCAAGGTGATAAAGAGATAACTTGGATCATTGATAAGCACCACAATTAGCACAATCCTTAGGGAAGGCATTAGGTGAAAACTCTACCAAGATAACTCCAACAAAGAGATTGATAGGATTTAAAATATCTCATTCTTGACAACATGTGAATCATAAAACACGAAGGGAAATTGTCAAGAGTGACATAACACCACCTCAAATGATAAGGTAGAAAGAATCGCACTTCGAAATGCAAGAAGAAGAATATATGAGCTCCTCCAAAAAGAATCTTGACAGAACACTTTGAGAATGAATGAAATATTTGATGAACCACCATGAACTCTGGTTAACAAGAATGATAGCAAGGAAGTGAAAATTGAAGAGAAGAATATTGGAGCCTTGCAATGATTAGATGGAGCTTCGCGACGAGATAATTGAGAGAGCTTGGAACTCCGAAAAGAAAATATGAAGCATTTCAAACTGAGAATGTGATATGATGAATAAACTCCTGAAAGAAGAGATTAATCACCTCAAGGAGATAGGAATAAGATTTACTGTATGCTTATCCTTCATCAAATTGAATTGATGACAAGCAATGGATTTTGGCATACTACTTATTCTTTTTGAAAAGGATTAAGGAGAGATATAGCGCAAACTTGAGAAAGTCTTCAACAAACCACCGGTATGGTTGAAAGAACGAATGAAATGATATGATAACAAAGGAAGAGGAATCTTGAACGAACCACCGTAAGAATTGAAATGAACAAAGAACAGAGAACGAATCGCTGGGAAGGATTAGGAAACAACGAAGATACAAGAGAATGAAGAGATCACGAGCTGACTAGAGAATACTTGAACGATGCGTCGAAAGAATTTGAGCACGAGAGATGACGTTGAGAATGAAGAATTTCTCAAATGATGGCCTTCGGAGAATCAAAATGAAAAACAACTCTTGAAAAGCTTCGGGTGGATATGAAAAGAATTCTCATAATCGAAAACAATTGTGAGGATGGCATCAAGCTTGAACCATCGATCTTCAAGAGGACGGACCAAGATTTAGGAGAAATTCTTCTTTGGTCTTCAAAGCTGAGAGTGACGACGATGAACCACCAAAATTGTTGAGACATTCCGGAACAATGATGAATATTAATGTTGAGCAAAAGATGCAAAGAATTTGAAAGCGATCTTAGAGAAGGCATTTAACTAATGAAAATTCATTCTTACATCAAACTTTGAAAGAATTTGAGAAGAACTCCGAAAAAAATTAAAAGAGTTAGGTAAGATCCTGGGAAAAGACCTGTGGGTTAGGGCCCACTCAAAAGAAACACTGTTGAAAAGATTGCTTGAAAAGAGAGATTGCACTGGTTGAATTAAATGGCTCGAATGAGATAACAACCTCGAAATAGCTTGAACGGATTGATAATGGAGACACAAATCTTCTGAGATATCTTCGGCACTTCGGATATGAATAGAGAGAGGTGAGTGATTAAGAGGTGCACCGGCATGGGAAAGCATTTGAAACGGGGAAAGGGATATGATCAACATCGAAGCTTGAATTGAATCCACCGGAAAATAATATGAGAATGAAGAATGATAAACTTGAAGCTTCCTTAGCATCTTCATAAGAATCACCGGGCCAGAACATTGATTGAAAAGAATGAAGAGACTTCACATCGATAAAAGGGGTACTTGATTAAGAAATCTAAGTCCTTGAAGGAAAAGGGTGAGATGGTGGGAAAAAAATGAATGCAACTTGGGATGGATGAAACAAACACCGTTGAGAAAACTTAGAATTGATCTCGCGAATGTTGAAATGATCGGATCCACTTGAAGAGAAGCACGTCGGTTGGAAAAGAATTAACATGACAACCTCGATGATCAAGAAGGATTAGTATTCACATAGAAATATAGAACACCTCTTAGGAAAGGTATGGAATCAACACTTGACTTTGAAGCAACTCGAATACCACAACTCAAAACAAAACAAAGGATTTCGCTTGGAAAATAAGTCGGAACAAACATATGATAGAGATTTCGTCCGAAATTTTCATTGTGGGGCCCACATGGGCTCGATCGTACAGCACCATCATGTACAAGGCAATGCACGTGACATACGAAGCGTCCCCAAGTCAGCATAGCCAAGGACTCTTTAAGACATAATGAGACCATTGTAAAAACGACCGTGGACAGGCGGACCACTAGACGTCGAACCCCAATCTCATATCATGCATATGTCGGAAAGATATCCTAGGTAACTACTTGAATTCCCACCTATGAACTCCCGAAACTTTCTGGTTATGCAATCTGGTGTTGGGGATACAGGGAGGCACAAATATCTCACACAACTAACAAATCCTACACTCCAACTGTATCCATCCGTCAACACATAACCAAGAAAACCTCGGAAATCGTGTACCTCAGACCTTCGAAAACATCCAATGTACCAGCTGTGGCAATACATCTGATCGCTCTCCCCAGTACTGGGTGGCGTCAAACTACTCTCACCACAAAGAGTATAGAAGCGTTTTCGATGTCGGCATCCTCTGGTATTCCGGAACTGAAACGATCGCGAATGTGACCAGAACCCCTTGGAGCTCAACTACCCGGAAGAAGTCAAGTCAGACAGGAGGCACCAAGATAGAATTCCCGTCACACCGATATCGCAGCGATTCCAACAATACCCGTGTGATCCTAAAAAAAATTGAGTGAAAAAGGGTAGAAGAGAGGGAAAACACCTACGTCATGATTCCTCACCAGAGCGACGAAGGGGATGAGGAGTAAAAAGAATTCCTACTCTCCGATATATAACTAGACTCAAAATAGTTTTTCTTCTAGACTCAACAACGGCAGCGGTTCGATCAATCAAGGAGGCTCCTGCGGTCGGTAAGGCTCTGATACCAACTTGTAGCGCCCAAGATGCGATTCTATCCCAATCATGTGATGAACTCATGATTGGGGCACAATCGCATTTCGAGCGCATAGCAAGGTGGATATCATTACAACATACCATGTACTGAATAGATGAGAATACAAGTTAAAGGCTTACACTCGCCACAAGCTACAATATGAATACAACAGTTCATCAATACATAGCAATCATCATACAGAAGAGCAGGATCCTACTACGGATGAAAACAAAACGAAAAAGAAGAACGATATCCACCCTGCTAATCCCAGGCTCCCGACCAGGAACCTATCCCTTGATCGAAGAAGAAGCAGAAGAACTCTAAAACAAGCAAGCATCGCTCTCACGTCAGATCATCGCATTACCTATACCTGCAACTGTTGCTGTAGTAATCTGTGAGCCATGAGGACTCAGCAATCCCATTACCATGGGTATCAAGACTAGCAAAGCTTAATAGGTATGGAAAGGATAAGTGGTGAGGTTGTAGCAAGCGACTAAGCATTGTATGGTGGCTAACTTACGAGTACAAGAGTAAGATGAGAAACTACGCAAACGATCACAAACTAGTAATGAGCAAGAAGTGATCCTAAACTACCTACGTTCAAACATAACCCCACCGTGTTCTCTTCTCGAACTCACTCGAAAAGAGACGGTCACGGTTACACACGCGGTTGGTGTATTTTAATTCGGATCTGGTGTCAAGTTCTCTACAACCGGATATTAAAAATTCCCATCTGCCACATAACCGCGGACACGGCTTTTGAAAGATCAAACCCTGCAGGGGTGTCCCAACTTAGTCCATCACAAACTCTCACGATCAACGGAGGAAAATTCTCCTCCCGGAACAACCCGATCAAGCTCGGAATCCCGGTTCACAAGACATTTCGACAATGGTAAAACAAGTCCAGCAAGACCTCCCGATGTGCCGACACCCTGATAGGACCCGCGCGTATCTCGTCTCAGGCCACGGGCGAATGAGCACAGCGTACAACAACTGAGACCCGAGTTTCCCCGGGGGAAGCCGCACACGACTCTAGTTTGGACCAGCGCCATCAACACTGGCCCCCTGTATTATGTGGAATAAAGAATCCTCGGGTTCATGATGCCCTATGAGTTAATTAATTAATTCAGTATTATTATGTTGGCAAATGTTAAAACCAATGTTGGGCCTTGCTGGAAGAGTTTTATTCAAAGCGAACTGTCAAGGGGGGCCCATAAACCCCGACCGTGTTAGGAACGCAAAATCAGGAACATAACACCGGTATGACAGAAACTAGGGCGGCAAGAGTGGAACAAAACACCAGGCAAAAGGCCAAGCCTTCCACCCTTTACCAAGGATATAGATGCATTAATTAAATAAGAGATATTGTGATATCCCACGGTATCCATGTTCCAACATGGAACAACCTGCAACTACACCTGCAACTAGCAACGCTATAAAAAAGGCTGAGCAAAGCGGTAACATAGCCAAACAACGATTTGCCGGGAAGGTGAAAAGGTTAGAGGCTATCATGGCAATTTGGGAGGCTTGATAAACAAGTGGTAGGTAGCGCGACATAGCGATAGCATCAAGACATCTAGCAAAGCAAAGATAGTAGTGGTATTCAGGGTAACGGTCATCTTGCCTGAAATCCCGCTAGGAAGAAGATCGAATTCATGAAGAAGACGAACGGGCGTAGTCGAACGGATCCTCACAACCGCAACGTAACCGAAACTATCAAGGAGAAGCGCAACCGGAAAGAAGCAAACAACATGGTAAACCAACAAGCATAAACATGGCGTGATGCGCAACGAAGGATGATGCATGTCCGGTTTAATGAGTCATGGCATGACAAGTGCAACATACAATACTACAAATTATGTGGAGCTCAATATGCAACGAGTTGCATATTGACGAAACACCACATTCGATTATTTAGTTCGCTCTCGTTTATGTACCCAACAATATTAAATGTTGTTAAACATGGCAAGAGGTGAAGCATAAGTAAACTAACTATCTAGGCAAGTTTAAATGAGGCCGGAAACAACAAACAATAATTCCGAAAAATCCCCCATGTGCATATTTTAGATTTGGTACTGTTCTGCCCTAAACCATATTTTAATGTTGTTAAACAGTGAAATAAAGTGCACCATATTAATCTATGTATTTTTCTACCCCATTTGTATATAAAATTTATTTAATTCCGAGCTACGATTATTTAGTTATGAAATAAATCATTTTAACATGTCATTTAGCAAACTAATGCAAATATAAATTTAAACACTTCAAACATGGATGAAAGTTGCATATTATGAAACTAGATGAAATTCTAAGCATTTTACATATTTAAATCATTTTGATCCGATGCACCATTTGTGAGTTATTAAATGCATGATCTAGAGGGACTTTTCTGCAAAACAGCAGTTTCTCTGGATAATTAGCAAATTCACAGACAGGGAAAAAAACTACACTGGGCCGAAACTGATTAGCCCAACAGAAGGAAAAAAATGAGGGCGCACGGGGGGTGGCCTCACCATGGGCCAAGCCCAGTTCGGTGGATGCGGCTGAGGGAAGCTGGCTGCGGCCTAGCGGGCAGGCCGGCTGGAGATGAGGCCCACACGGGTGCCCTTAGCGGTCAACGCGAGCGATGCAGAGGAACTTGACGCTGGGGTCGTCCTCCTCAATCGATGCAGGGGATCGAGAGGGGAGGCGAGGCGCGCCTTTCAGAGACCGAGCGGCGATGGCACTGAAGAAGAAGGCGACGACGGGGATGAGGTCGGGGCGCCGGCGAGGCGCCAGATCCACATGTGGCCGAGGCAGGGAAGGCCATCGATGACTTGCTGTGCAGAGATGGCGGCGTCGGTTGCTCCTGGCGCCTTGGCTGGGGCTGGTTCCCAAACAGAAGAGCGAGAGGAGGTTAGAGGAGAAGGAGAGCCAAGGAAAGAAAGGGAAGAAGGTGCAAGGCACCGGGGCTTGCCGGGGGTGGCGGAACGGCGGCGAGGCCGAGCAGAGGAGGCGCGCGGGAAGGGCTTCAGGAGAAGCTGAGGAGGTCGAGGTCGAGCTCAGGTGACGGCCTGGAGCTGCTGCTGGTGGTGCTCGTGGTCGTACTGGGTGAGGCAGAAGCGATGTTGGACGGGGTCGGCGCGGATCCAGCGAAGAGGTCGAGGCGGCGCGCTGCAGGAGGGAGGCGGGGCGAGGCGAGGTGGCTCGGGCAGAAGAAGGCCATGGATCGAGAGGAGGAGCTCGGGCTGGTGCTGCGGGTTGGTCGGGCACGTAAGATGAGGGAGATGGTCGGAGAGGATTTGGATCATGGGTGCGGGCTCTGGTTGGTGAGGAATCGAGGGAGGCAGTGGATTGGATCCAGCAGGTGGAGAGGTGGTTGGCTCGGGATGGATCCAGAGGAAGATGGTGGCGGCGGCGGAGTGGGAAGGATGGGACAAGCTGCGTTGGACCTATATATATATATATCAAGTGGGTTTTTTTAGGGGTTACCTGGTCCCTCCGTTCGTAATCGGGTGGTCTGAAATAAATAGGTTAGGAGAGTCCAATAAAGAACCGAAGATATTTTAGGGATGTTTGGGGATGAACCGGACCCATCGGTCATGACTACCTAGTTTGGGTTCGGGGAGTTTTCGGACGCGCGCGAGGGTGTCAAAGAACGGCCAATGAAGACAAAGCGGTCCGAGAGAAGGTGATGAAGGCAAAGGGAGAAACGACAACGACGAACGAATGCAAGTTTTAAAACATGACGGCAACGAAGTGCCGATGCAATGCGAATGATGCGATGATGAATACAACAAACAAATAAAACACACAGTGACAACGAAATAACTGGAAGGCATCTGGAGCGTCGGTCTCGGGCTGTTACAAGGAATCACCCTCGAGGTTCAAACTTGAGGTGTTGCACGACAGAGGCGTATCGGGAGTGGTGAAAGAGGAATCACCCTCGATGACCACGACCGAATAGCTACACTACAGAGTTATCATCAGGAGTGCGTTACGAGGTATCACCCTCGACACTCGATAGTAGCTCTACAGAGCCGAGCAACTAAGGGGGGTGATGTGATGTGTGGGGCTCTGGTCGTCGATCACGTTGATCGAGTCATCGGTCATCAAGCCGGGGCAACTGGGACAAAGTGAAGGGGTCACTGATGGATCACTAACCAACCTATACTAAGCAGTTTAGGATAAGCAGGTAAGGTATAATGAGTAGGTTACAAAAGCAGGCTATGCATCAGAATAGGAGCAAACAATAACAGTAGCAAAATCTAACGCAAGCATGAGAGAGAATGGAATGGGCGATATCGGAGTGATCAAGGGGGGGCTTGCCTGGAAGCTCTGCTGAAAAGGAAGAAGGGTCATCGTCGACGTAGTCGATCACAGTGGCATCAACAGCGGTCTCGGGCTCTACCGAAGAGAAGAGGGGGAAGAAACAGTAAATATAAAGCAAACATAGCATCACAAAGCATGACAGGACAAATAGTGGTGCTAGGTGTGACCTAACGCGGTGCTACACGATATCGGCGAAGGGGGGGAAACATCCGGGAATGTTTTCCCGAAGTTTGGCATTTTCGGACAGATGAAACGGAGGGGGACGGTTCCATGTTCGCTATGCTAGGGGCGTGTGACAGACGAACGGAGAGTGTATTCGAATTCGTCACGTTTTTCTGAGCAACTTTCATCTATAAAACTTTTTCATCCGAGTTACGGATTATTTTCTATTAATTTTCAAAATTTTAATCAATTTTCTAAAATTATTATTAATTCGAAAATAAAGACTAAATTGCTAGGGGCACCCAGCACAGGGTACACAAAAATGTACCAGTGGGTGACAGGTGGGCCAGGGGGTCCTAGTTGACCAGTCAATGTTTGACTAGTCAACAGGGGGTGGGGCCCCTGTCATACACTCATCTAACTAATTACAGATTAGGTAGTTAATTAGTAGATTAAGTTAATTAAGCAAACTTTAATTAAGTTAATTAATTGATTAATTAATTAATTTTATTAATATTGTATATATATATTTTCTTATTATTTATTTAACTACAGGGGCGGGCCCCAGCTACCAGTGGCCCAGGAGGCCACTGAAGCTGGCAAAACGGGTGCAGGCGCAAGCGCCACCCGAATGGGCGCACGCCCAGGCCAGCAGGGGAGGGCGCGGGCGCGGGCTGCGGTGACTGTGGGAGGCAGGCGCGCGGTAGAGGGAGGCAGGTGGCCACGGACGGGGCGGTCAACGGGGCGGCGTCGGCGCGGGTGTAGCCGGCGAGCTGGGCGGTGCGGGAGGAGCGGCGCGGGGTAGCGATGCGGCTAGGAGCAGCGGGGCTGCGGCGAGGCATGCAGGCGAGCGAGGCGCGGGCGCGGGGCAGCAGCAGGCGAGCGGAAGGGTCGCTCAGCGCGGCAGTAGCCGGAGGCGAAGCAGGGCAAAGTAGCAGCGGCGCTCAGCGGCAAGGAGCTGCGGTTTAGCAGCGGCTGCCGTAGCAAAGAGCAGCAGCACAGCTAGCAGCCACAGCTCTAAGAAGCAGCATCGCACAACAACGTAATAGTAGCAGCGCGGCACGCACGTACGCGTACGCATACACGGGAGCTCGGGTGTGCTCGGGGACGGCGGCTACGACAACAAATCGAGGGGGCATGGAAGGGGGATGGACGCGGCTCACTGCGAGGGAGGTCGTGGACGTGCTCGGAACCGCGGGGAGGCGCCAGTGGTGGAGATCGACGGCGATGGCGCCGTGGCTGTGGCGGGGAAGACGACCAGATGGCGAGGTTGTGGAGGGCTTCAGCTTGAATCGAAGGTTGTAGGCAATGCAGACGAGGCCGACGGAGCTCTAGAGCATAACCTCGCGGGTCGGGGATGGCTTCGGCCATGGGAACGGCGGTGGCGCGGCCATGGACGAGCTCGGGGCAGGGGAGATTTGTGGGGAGGGAGAGACGGGAGGAGTGGGGGAGCCAGGGGGCAAGTGGGGAGGGGAGATGAGGGGAGCGAGGCGCCGCGGGGTGGGGCGTGACCTTATCCCCTCGCCAGGGCAGCGCCGACGAGGTGGCTCCGTGGGAGCACGCGCATGTAGCGGTCTGAGACCAATGAACAGGAAGGAGAGGGGGGGTCATCCGGTGCGGGGAGCTGGGCTGGCCCAGGTGGGCTAGGCCCAAGGAAACAGGGGAGGGGGCCTTTTCTTTTCTGGAATTTCCTTTTCTTTTACTTTTTTGTAGTTTCCCGTTTTCTATCTAGTTTTATTTTATTTTTAGTTTCGTAAGATATAACACTAGCCCCTAAATTAGTATTAATAATTAAGCCTCTACCACAAACAATTTCGCACTTTAATAAAATAGGTTTATATTTGTTTATTATTTAAAGGCATTTAATAATTGTTTTTTGCCCCTGTTTTTAATAATTTAGGGTATTAAACCACTTTATAAAAATGTTGGTTCACCACCATAATTAGTTATGGAATATTTGCAACACTTTGAACATTTAATGTTTGACATTTGAAAACTTTATTTGTTTGACTTTATTTTAAATTTGAATTCGAACCGATTTTGAATCTAAGCGAGATAAGTAACAGTAACAGTGGTGACGTGGCACCATTAACAGAGGATTACTGCAGCTTAATTATCTGGGTATTTCAAGCATCGCCTGCTATGGCCCTGCGTAAGTACATGAATAGACATGTTAACTACAACAGGGTTAGCATCCACTAAAAATAGCAAATGGGCAGCATCTCTAGTATATCTTCATTGCGGAGAGTAGCACGGTAGCAAAGGGACAAATTAAAAAATGGATACAACTGTTAATTGCAATAGGCTTAACAACATCCTAAGTCATGTTTTGTAAGTTTGTGGCTGCTAATTGTGAAATTGAGCTGGACAGTTCATACTTGAACATCACACAGGGTGTAGTACTGAAAATAACAAGGCACGTTTAACTACAGGCAACCTAGTATAGCCATTGAAACTGGTACTAATAAAAATGCAATTGGCAGAGTTAAACATCACAAGGCAGGTGCTGCCAGAGCAGAGAATGGCCCAGTTGTCTATAAAAAGGTAGGGAAAATAGCTAAGATGTGTTAGGCATGTTTACTACAACATGCTTAATACATCAACCGTACAAAACATAGCCATTGCAACTGGTATTGGTAAGATTGAACTGGTGAGTTCATACTTGGTAAGTCCTGAGAGGTAGTTGCTGGGGCACTTCATCTTGGCTAGAGCCTGCCCAAAGTCAGCGGCAGCGGAGGCGAGGTGTTCCTCCAGGTCAAAGCGTGGATCAGCGCCGCTGACATGTGTACCTACAGGCAACCAGTAAATGTTAGAAGTTAAACTACAATTGCATAAATGATGTAAAATACTGTAAGACATGGGATGAAGCTAACCTCAATGTCAAACAACAGCATCAACTATTATGGCCCTGCATAAGTACATGGAAAGGCATGTTAACTACAACAGGGTTAGCATCCGCCAAAAATAGCAAATGGGCAACATCTCTAGTGACATCTTCATCGCGGAGAGTAGCACAGTAGCAAAGGGACAGATTAAAAATGGATACAATTGTTAATTACAAAAGGCTTAATAGCATCATGAGTCATGTATTATAAGTTTGTTGCTGGTATTGGTGAAATTGAGCTGGACAGTTAATACTTGAACATCACATAGTGTGCAGTACTGAAATAAACAAGGCACGAACATGCTTAATACATCAACCGTACAAAACATAGCCATTGCAAGTGGTATTAGTAAGATTGAGCTGGTCAGATCATCCTTGGTAAGTCCTGGGGTGTATTCGCTGGGGCACTTCATCTGGGCCAGAGCCTGCACCAAGTCGGAGGCGGCGGAGGCGAGGAGTTCCTCCGGGTCAACATGCATAGCGGCCATCGCGCCATCGACCGCCATCAGCTCCTCGATCTCCACGTGATATGTGGTTGGGCTTGCGCGACGATGCTTTGGAGGTAGGGTGGTGGGGATTTGGAGGCATAAGGATGTTTCGTAGGCACCATTTAAGGACTCAGGCTGGGGCCGTGATAGAGATCGGTGGGTTACTTGACTGGATCGACGATGCTCGGGCAGAACGTAGATGTGGTTGAAGCTGTGGTTGCAGCGGCGGTGGTTTGAGCTACCGGGGGGCGTGGGGGGGAGATACTGTGGAAATTTGATGGGTGGGGATGTGGTGGGAGGAATAAATTCTGAAATCGCACGCCTAACGAAGATTTCGCTGTGAAACTTGAAACTTGGGCGGGGGAACACACAACACACACGAAGCGCGTAAAATACTCGTGTGCAAGAAAAGAGAAAATTGGCTGATCCCGTATCCAAAAAAATGTACACGTGTAGTTGATTTGTTCGGTCAATGGTACGCTTGCTTTATTAGGAAACATCGCACATGTAACTGGCTTATGGATCATTAACACACAAAAAAACGCACACGGGTACGCCATAGAAATCGTGTGTTTTGTGATCTTCTAATAATTCTTATATCTATCAGCATCTCTAGCCGCACCTAATTTAAAAAACTCTTTCATTGTAGCAGGGTTATTCAATGTACATGAACGAGGCAAAGGTGATACCCGATGAACAATCATCGCTTTATGAAATGCAATCAAGTGTCAACCTGCCTCGCTCGCATAGCCAAAATTGATCCTATGCAACAAGAGAGAAGCTTGCTGCCATCCGCCGGCACGGCTATTTAAGCCAGTGTGCGGCCAACTCAAACAGCGAGGTGGGACTAAAAACCAGCTGCGTCCAGCTCTAGTCTCCGGTGGCTTACGGTGGCTGCGGGCGGACGTTTCGGGAGGATTTAGGGCCGAGGTGCGGCTACAAAACTTCAGTGAACACATGCTAATCAACACTCAAAGCCCTCAAAGGATGCACTTACCGACATTATACGTTAATAATAGATAGTACCAACTTAAGGTACTACTGGTAATTTGCTCTAAAACTAGTATGTATGTAGTACTGGTAGATGCTCATAATTAATTATAGAAACTTACGGGCGACACACGCACTAACTACTTCTCACATGCTGGCATCGGGGCATGCTGGCCAGACGCCGTCGTTCTCCTTCCCGGCCTTGTCAGCGGCAGCCCACCATGCTTCTATCTCCGCCGAGCTCTCCTCAGCACTGCGTGCGGCCTCTTCTTTCTTGCGGCAGCGGGACTCTCTTTTCTTGACTTCCTTTTGCCTTTTCCGCTCCTTCTGTGCGGCTTTGGCCGCCTCTAGATCCACCGCCCATTCGGCCATGGCAGCATCAAAGTCCGCCCACGTACTTGTGCGGCCGCGGGCGGCGATGAACTCAGCGCAGTGGGATGCCATCGCTTCCTTACCATGTGTGCAGTCGCGGGCAGCGAGGAACTCAACGCGGCGGGATGCCGTCGCTTCCTTACCAGTTACTGTGCGCCGCGGTGCCATGAACGACACTTGGAGAGAGCTCTGGGACAGAGTGGCCAGACAGTCGTACAATGCGGTGGTTTTTAAGAGCTCAAGGACAAAGGATGAAGGAAATTTGGCTTCCCTTACAATCTTGCTCATTCATTATCGCACACGGTTCATCTCCGTCGCCTCTGGAAACAGTGTGCACTGAGCTATTGTGTGTTGCATTATGATTAGCCGGAACCCTAGCCACGCGGATCGTGCTTGTGCACTGTAGGATGCGCCACGATCGAACAGCAATCCACGTCCCTCTCATCACACCCATGCAGCTGTAGCTGGATTTGATTTATCTATGCTAAATGCCTAGAAAATGCACATAATCCCCTAAATATGGTAAATGAGCCCGAAAAAGTGCCAAATTTGAACACATTGATTTGCAGGGTGTATGTTCATCGTAGAAAAAAACTCAAGGACAAAGAACAAAGGAAATTTGGATTCCCCTTCAATCTTGGTGATTTCCCACTCGAAACCATGGAACTTCCTTGGTGATGGTTCGATTTATGAAGGGCGTGCATGACGACATAAGCCAAACCTTCTCAAATTTTTATTAGGGCATGGTGAGGCCATACCATGGCACCATGCTAGGTGTCATGTTTTTCAAGCATGTATTTCATTTTTCTATAGTTGAAAAACCAGTAAACGAACATTTGTGGTTGACTATTGCCACACATTTCCTTGAAATCTCTGCCCATTCCTTGTAAAAGGCATGAGAATTTACTAAATAGCACGAGCATGGTTTTCCAGACTGTTCTTGTGCACCTTTTCAGCACCGATTGTTTGAATTTGAATTATGTGCATTAATGCCTAGAAAATGCACATAATCCCCAAAATATGGTAAATGAACCCGGAAAAGTGCCAAATTTGAACATGGTGATTTCCAGGGTGTATGTTCATCATAGAAAAAAACTCATGGACAAAGGACGAAGGAAATTTGGATTCCCCTTCAATCTTGGTGATTCCCCCCTCGAAACCATGGAACTTCCTCGGTGATGGTTCGATTTATGAAGGGCATGCATGACGACATAAGCCATACCTTCTCAAATTTTTACCAGGGCACGACGAGGCCATACCATGGCACCATGCCAGGCGTCATGTTTTTCAAGCATGTATTTCATTTTTCTATAGTTGAAAAACCAATAAATGAACGTTTGGGGTTGACTATTGCCACACATTTCCTTGAAATCTCTGCCCATTCCTTGTAAAAGGCATGAGAATTTAATAAATAGCACGAACATGGTTTTCCAGACCATTCTTGTGCACCTTTTCATGCACCAATTGTTTGAATTTGAATTATGTGCATCAATGCCTAGAAAATGCACATAATCCCCTAAATATGGTAAATGAACCCGGAAAAGTGCCAAATTTGAACACGGTGATGTGCAGGGTGTATGTTCATCGTAGAAAAAAATTCATGGACAAACTAGGAAGGAAATTTGGATTCCCCTTCAATCTCGGTGATTTCCCCCTCGAAACCATGAAACTTCCTCGGTGATGGTTTGATTTATGAAGGGCTGATGACCCACAAGTATAGGGGATCAATCGTAGTCCTTTCAATAAGTAAGAGTGCGGAACCCAACCAGGAGCAGAAGGAAATGACAAGTAGTTTTCAGCAAGGTATCTCCTGCAAGCACTGGAATTGTTGGTAACAGGTAGTTTGATAGCAAGATAATTTGTAACGGACAAGTAACAGTAACGGTAAATAAAGTGCAGCAAGGTAGCCCAATCCTTTTTGTAGCAAAGGACAGGACAAAACAGTTTCAGCTAATAAGCAAAGCGTTCTTGAGGGTACACGGAATTTCATCTAGTCACTTTCATCATGTTGGTTTGATTCGCGTTTGCTACTTTGATAATTTGATATGTTGGTGGACCTGTGCTTGGGTGCTGTTCTTACTTGAACAAGCCTCCCACTTATGATTAACCCCCTCGCAAGCATCCGCAACTACAAGAAAAGTATTAAGATAAAATCTAACCATAGCATTAAACATATGGATCCAAATCGGTCCCTTATGAAGTAGCGCATAAACTAGGGTTTAAGCTTCCGTCACTCTAGCAACCCATCATCTAATAACTACTCCACAATGCATTCCCTTAGTCCCAAAGATGGTGAAGTGCCATGTAGTTGACGTTCACATGACATCGCTAAGGGAATCACAACATACATATCATCAAAATCTCGAACACATATCAAATTCGCATGATTACTTGCAACATGACTTCTCCCGTGACCTTAAGAACAAAAGTAACTACTCACAAATGATATTCATGCTCAAGATCAGAGGGGTATTAAATAGCATAATGGATCTGAACATATAATCTTCCACCAAATAAACCATATAGTAATCAACTACAAGATGTAATCAGCACTACTAGTCACCCACACGTACCAATCTGAGGTTCCGGTACAAAGATTGAATACAAGAGATGAACTAGGGTTTGAGAGGAGATGGTGTTGTTGAAGATGTTGATGGAGATTGCCCTCCCAAAGATAACAGGGTTGTTGGTGATGACGATGGCTTCGATTTCCCCCTCCGGGATGGAAGTTCCCCCGGTGGAATCGCTCTGCCGGAGGACAAAAGTAATCCTGTCCAAGTTTTTCCTCGAGACGGCGGTGCTCTGTCCTGAAAGTCCTCGCCTAATTTTTTCTTGGTCAAAATGACCTGTATACCAGAAGATGGGCACCGGAGGTGGGCTGGGCTGCCCACCACCCACCAAGGCGCGCCAGGGGGTCCTCGCGCGCCCTGGTGTCTCGTGGGCACCTGGCAGCCCCCCTCTGGTAGTTATTTGCTCCAGTGTATTTTTATATATTCCAAAATAATTCTCCTTGAAATTTCAGCTCATTTGGAGTTGTGCAGAATACGTAACTCTGACGTTGCTTTTTCAGGTCTAGAATTCCAGCTGCCCGCATTCTCCCTCTTTGTGTAAACCTTGCATATTATTAGAGAAAATGCATTAGAATTACTCCATAAAGCATTATTATGCATAAAAACATTATAAATAACAGTAGGAAAACATGATGCAAAATGGACGTACCAACTCCCCCAAGCTTAGACCTTGCTTGTCCTCAAGCAAAAACCAATATCGAAAAATATGTCCACATGCTTAGAGAGAGAGAGGTGTCAATAAAAATAAAATACGGACATAGTAGCATCATGCATATTATTATAACAGAAACAAACTTTATTATACAACTTTATCATATAACTTCTCATGAACAAGTAACAATTCATCACAACATCAAAGTAGAAAGCATAAACTTTATTGAAAACCAACAAACTATGTTTTCAGTCAACTTTGCAACTACAATTCATCATATTTTCAGGAAGGGTCTCGTATCGGAGCCTTTTGGCAAGTCCACATACTCAACCATCATTTAATCTTCTATAATTGCTAATTCTCACAACATATATATGAGCAAAAAGTTTCAACCAGACACATAGAAAGATAGGGGCTTATAGTTTCACCTCCCAACTTATTCACCTCGAGGGTGATGTCAACAATAATAACTCATGCTCATTCATATTCAACTGGATATATGTGCCTAGATCTTTCCTTATCACATGATGCTTGCCAAAGAGAAAATAAAAAGGAATAGAGGAAAATACTTTGACTCTTGCATAAAAAGTAAATACATAAAAGTAAAAGATAGGCCCTTCGCAAAGGGAAGCAGAGGTTGTCATGCGCTTTTTGGTTTGTATGCACAATCTCTTAATGCAAAAGAATGTCACGTTATATTGCCCCCATGATAGCAACCTTTATTATGCAGTTTGTCGCTTTTATTACTTTGCCATCACAAGTTCGTACAATGCTTAATTTCTCTTACACTAAATGATCAAACACATTTAGAAGCAATTTTTATTGCCTTATTGCACCGATGACAACTTACTTGAAGGATCTTGCTCAATCCATAGGTAGGTATGGTGGACTCTCAAAATAAGATTTTGGGTTTAAGGGTTTTTGGATGCACAAGTAGTGTCTCTACTTAGTGCAGAATTTTGGCTAGCAAAGATATTGGGCAAGCACCACATGTTGAAGGATCTATGACAATATAACTTCTATGTGAATATGGACAAACATAAATCATTACATTGTCTTCGTTGTCCAACGTCAACAATTTTGGCATAAGATATTTAGTGGGGGCTCACAATCATAAAAGATGTCCAAGATAGTGTATTTGCATATGAATCTTCTCTTCCCTTATTAATTCTTTCATGAATTGCATCATTGACCAATGCTATGTTTGTCAACTTACAACAAATTTTACCACTTATACTTTTCCTTATGTGATGTCATTACTCACCATAAGATTAACATATGATCTTTTTCATTATTTCCTTTTATTCGATTGAAACAAAAAAGTAAAGAAGCAAAACTCAAACTAAACTTTATTATATAACTCTCACTCGATTACATAGATAGATAGATCACGAAACTAGCACTCGAAAATAGATCAAACTAAACTTTTATTCAACTAAATCATGAGATAGCTAAAGATTGAACTAAGGTAGGTAAAGATGATAAAAGTGATGGTGATATGATACCGGGGCATCTCCCCCAAGCTTGGCAAAAGCCAAGGGGAGTGCCCATACCCGTGAACTCAAGTCTCCTTTGGTGGGGAAGATGATGATGGTGGTGGTGATGAGGTAGTAGCGAGCTTATCCTCCGGCTTCCATGGCTGCAGATCACCATCATAAGAGGAAGCACGAGTCTCATGAGTCCTGCAACTGGCAGCTAAACTCATACCTTTAAATCTTGCCTCATATTCAAGGACTTGATTTTGGAGATCATAGACTTGGCTTTGTAGAAAATTGATTTGCTCGTTGAGGGTGAAGACGATGTCCTTCATAGACCGGCCATCCACCTTGTGATCACGGGTGAATTCCGTAATCATGAGGTGATTGGCACTGAGTCCATGCTCCACCATCCCTTGGCACTTGAAGATCTCCTACTCCACAACCTCGAGCTTGGCCTCCACGGTACCCGTCTTCTTGGGCTCTTGAACATCCCGGATGGGGAGCACCCCCTCATGCCTCTCAATGGCTTGAGGGTGCTTCATCACCTCCGTCAAGTAGGGGTTGATTACCTTCTCGAAGAACTTGTCCTTGGAGGAGCTTGGTGCATCCATGGTGATCTAGATCTGTCAGAAAAATAGCAAGAAACAAGAACATAAGATTTCTCTGCGATGCGGTGGTCAATACGTTTGGGGAGTATATAAAGATTTTTTTATCTTGGGAAACAAGAAAACAGAAGGAAAACGGAGTCGGGAAGGTGCCCGAGGGCCCCACCACCCACCAGGACGTGCTAGGGAGGGCAGGCGCGCCCTGGTGTATCGTGGTCACCTCGGTTGCCTTCCCAGTTATTTCTTATTTTCCTAATTTTTCTAATATTCCAAAACTGACAGATAATATTTTTGCGTATTTTTTAGAGTCCGTTTACTTACCATATCACGTACCTCTTCTTTTTCGGGGTTCTGGAGTGTTCTGGAAGGTCTCTTTTTTGTGTTCCTCCGGTGTCATGGTTTGGATAATATTGGTTTCAACATTAATAGGCATACCTGAGATATAGTGTTTAATTCTTTGTCCATTGACCACCTTCGGGTTAGTACCTTCGGCATTATTAATCTTGATAGCTCCAGAGCGATAAACTTCTTCGATAATATATGGTCCTTCCCATTTGGAAAGAAGTTTTCCTGCAAAAAATCTAAAATAAGAGTTGTATAATAGAACATGTTCACCAACTTTGAATTCCCTCTTTTGGATTCTTTTGTCATGCCATCTTTTAACCTTTTCTTTAAATAGCTTGGTATTTTCATAAGCTTGGGTTCTCCATTCATCTAGTGAGCTAATATCAAATAACCTCTTTTCACCAGCAAGTTTGAAATCATAATTGAGTTCTTTGATTGCCCAATATGCTTTATGTTCTAACTCAAGAGGCAAATGACAAGCTTTTCCATAAACCATTTTATATGGAGACATACCCATAGGATTTTTATAAGCTGTTCTGTAGGCCCAAAGTGCATCATATAATTTCTTAGACCAATTCTTTCGGGGCCATTGACAGTTTTTTGTAATATTAATTTTATTTCTCTATTGCTAAGTTCAACTTGACCACTAGATTGAGGATGATAGGGTGATGCAATTCTATGGTTAACATCATACTTAACAAGCATTTTACGGAAAGCACCATGAATAAAATGTGAACCACCATTAGTCATTAAATATCCAGGGACTCCAAACCTTGGGAAAATAACTTCTTTAAGCATTTTAATGGAGGTGTTATGATCAACACTACAAGTTGGAATAGCTTCTACCCACTTAGTAACATAATCAACAGCAACCAAAATATGTGTATACCCATTAGAGGAAGGAAAAGGTCCCATATAATCAAAACCCCAAACATCAAATGGTTCAACAACTAGTGAATACTTCATAGGCATTTCCTGATGCTTACCGATATTACCTATTCTTTGACATTCATCACAAGATAAAACAAACTTACGGGCATCCTTGAAAAGAGTAGGCCAAAAAAAACAAATTGTAATACCTTGTGAGTAGTTCTATCTCCCGCATGATGTCCTCCATAAGCTTCGGAGTGACATTTCCGTAGGATTTGTTCCTGTTCATGCTCAGGTACACAACATCTAATAATACCATCTACTCCTTTATAAAGATGTGGGTCATCTCAAAAGTAATGTCTTAAATCATAGAAGAATTTTTTCTTTTGTTGGTATGTGAAACTAGGTGTATAAATTTAGCAACAATATAATTAGCATAGCCAGCATACCAAGGAGTATTATGAGAAGCATTTATTACAGCTAGTTGTACATCGGGAAAGCTATCATCAATAGGTAGTGGGTCATCAAGAATATTTTCTAACCTAGACAAGTTATCAGCTACAGGGTTCTCGACTCCTTTCCTATTAGTGATTTGTAAATCAAATTCTTGTAGCAAGAGAACCCACCTAATGAGTCTAGGTTTAGCATCTTTCTTTTCCATAAGATATTTTATAGCAGCATGATCGGTGGGAACAATTACTTTGGAATCAACAATGTAAGAGCTGAATTTATCACAAGTAAACACAAATGCTAAAAATTCTTTTTCAGTAGTAGCATAATTTCTTTGGGCACTGTCTAGAGTTTTGCTAGCATAATGGATAACATTTAATTTCTTATCAACTCTTTATCCTAGAACAGCACCAACAACATAATCACTAGCATCACACATAATTTCAAAAGGCAAGTTCCAATCAGGTGGTTGAACAATAGGTGCAGTAGTTAAGGCTTTCTTAAGTGTTTCAAAGGCTTCTAGACAATCATCATAAAAAACAAATGGAACATACTTTTGTAAAACATTTGTGAAAGGCCAAGAAATTTTAGATAAGTCTTTAATGAACCTCCTACAGAAACCAGCATGACTAAGGAAACTACGAATACCTTTGATATCTTTAGGACATGGCATTTTCTCAATTGCATCAACTTTAGCTTTATCCACCTCCATACCTCGTTCAGAAATCTTATGCCCCAAGACAATATCTTCATTAACCATAAAGTGGCACTTTTCCCAATTCAAGAAAAGATTAGTTTGTTCACATCTCTACAAAACTCGATCAAGGTTGCTTAAGTAATCATCAAAAGAAGTTCCATAAACGGAAAAATCATCCATGAAAACTTCAACAATCTTTTCACAAAAATCAGAGAATATAGCAATCATACATCTTTGAAAGGTAGCAGGTGCATTGCATAAACCAAAAGGCATACGTCTATAACCATAAGTTCCAAAAGGACAAGTAAAGGTGGTTTTCTCTTGATCGGGTTGTGAAACAGGTATTTGAGAGAAACCAAAATATCCATCAAGGAAACAAAAGCGTGTGTGCTTTGATAGTCTTTCTAACATTTGATCAATAAAAGGCAGAGGGTAATGATCTTTTCTAGTAGCTTTATTTAATTTTCTAAAATAAATTACCATTCTATAGCCAGTAACAATTCTTTGTGGGATTAGTTCATTTTTATCCTTAGGAACAACAGTAATACCTCCCTTCTTAGGGACACAATGAACGGGACTTACCCATCTACTATCAGCTATGGGATAGATTATACCTGCTTCCAGAAGTTTTAGTTTTTTAGTTCTTACCACTTCTTTCATTTTAGGATTCAAATGTCGTTGGTGATCAACAATAGGTTTAGCATCAGGTTCCATATTAATCTTGTGCTGGCTGAGGGTGGGACTAATGCCCTTAAGATCATCAATAGTATATCCAATAGCAGCATGGTGCTTCTTTAGAATTTTTAATAATCTCTCTTCTTCATGTTCTGAAAGGTTAGCACTAATAATAACAGGATATATCTTTTTCTCATCAAGATAAGCATATTTCAGAGTGTCAGGCAATTGTTTTAATTAAAACACAGGATCACCTTTAGGTGGAGGAGGACCTCCTAGAGTTTCAATAGGCAAATTGTGTTTAAGGAGTGGTTGTTGTTCAAAGAAATTTTTATCTATTTCATTTCTTTCATGCAAGTGCATATCATTTTCATGGTCTAGCAAATATTGTTCTAGTGGATCAGTAGGATGCATAATAATAGAAGCAAGAACAATTATTTCATCCTTACTAGGTAACTATTTCTTATGAGGTTTTCTACAAAACTTAGAGAAATTAAACTCATGAGACACATCACCAAAGCTAACACTGACATTTTCTTTCTCGCAATCTATTTTAGCATTGATAGTGTTCAAGAAAGGTCTACCAAAAATTATGGGACAAAATTCATCTTGTGGGGAACCAAGAACTAGAAAATCAATAGGATTTTTTTCCCACACAAGGCTTCAAGATCTCTAACAATCCCAAGTTGTGTGATGGTGTCTCTGTTTGTAAGTTTAATAGTAACATCTATGTCTTCTTTTTCAGCGGGTGCTACATCATTCATAATTTCTTGATATAGGGTAAAAGGGATAGCACTCTCGCTAGCACCTAAGTCACGTAAACCATGATGGCAATGATCTCCTATTTTAACCGAGACAACATGCATGCCAACAACAGGTCTATGTTTATCTTTTTCATCGGGTTTGTCAATTCTAGCAGCTTCATCACAGATATAAATAACATGCCCATCAATATTTTCTACCAAGAGATCTTTAACCATAGCAACACTAGGTTCTACTTTAATTTGTTCAGAGGGTCTAGGTGCTTTAATATTACTTTTGCGAACCACAGTTGATACCTTAGCATGTTCCTTTATCCTAACAGGGAAAGGTGGGTTTTCAATGTAAGCAGTAGGCACAACTGGATCAACATTGTAAATAATAGTTTCATTCTTAGCTTTAACCGGTTCTTTAATTTCTTATTTAATAGGAGGATGATATTTAAACCACTTATCCTTAGGGAAATCAACATGAGTAGCAAATGATTCACAAAAAGAGGCTACAATCTCAGAGTCAAGTCCATATTTAGTGCTAAACTTGTGAAAAGCATCAGTATTCATAAAAGATTTAACACAATCATGCTCAAGCTTAATTCCTGACTCTTTACCTTCATCAAGTTCCCAATCTTCATAGTTGCGTTTAATTCTTTCTAAAAGATCCCAGCTGAATTCAACAGTCTTCTTCATAAAAGAACCAGTACAAGAAGTATCGAGCATGGATTGATCATCACGAGAAAGCCGAGCATAAAAATTCTGAATGATAATTTCTCTCAAGAGCTCATGATTGCGGCATGAATATAACATTGACTTAAGCCTCCTCCAAGCTAGAGTGATACTTTCTCCTTCACGAGGCCAAAAATTATATATATAATTCCGATCATGATGAACTATATGCATAGGATAAAACTTTTGGTGAAATTCCAATCTCAATCGATTCCATTTCCAAAATCCAATATCATCGCATAGCCTATACCATGTCAATGATTTTCCCTTCAAAGATAAAGGGAAAACTTTCATCTTAACTTCTTCTCCGGGTAAACCTGCAAGCTTAAATAATCCACAAATTTCATCCACATGGATCAAGTGCATATCTGGATGTTCTGTTCCATCTCCTGCATAAGGATTAGCTAGCAGTTGTTCTATCATACCTGAAGGAATTTCATAACCAATATTTTCAGTAGGTGCATTAGGTTGAGGGGCAACTCTTTGTGTTTCTGGTCGAGATGAAGATACCCCGAACAAACCCCTCAAAGGATGGTTTTCCATAGTAACAAGTGACAATAAATTTCAGTGCGTAGTATAAATTTTTCCTTACCGATTTCCACTTACCAAGAGCGCTTCACTCCCCGGCAATGGTGCCAGAAAATATTCTTGATGACCCACAAGTATAGGGGATCAATCATAGTCCTTTCGATAAGTAAGAGTGTCGAACCCAACGAGGAGCAGAATGAAATGACAAGTAGTTTTCATCAAGGTATTTTCTGCAAGCACTAAAATTGTCGGTAACAGGTAGTTTGATAGCAAGATAATTTGTAACGAACAAGTAACGGTAATGGTAAATAAAGTGCAGCAAGGTAGCCAAATCCTTTTTGTAGCAAAGGACAGGGCAAAATGGTTTCAGATAATAAGCAATTCGTTCTTGAGGGTACACGGGAATTTCATCTAGTCACTTTCATCATGTTGGTTTGATTCATGTTTGCTACTTTGATAATTTGATATGTGGGTGGACTGGTGCTTGGGTACTGCTCTTACTTGAACAAGCCTCCCACTTTTGATTAACCCCCTCGCAGGAATCCGCAACTATGAGAAAAGTATTAAGATAAAATCTAACCATAGCATTAAACATATGGATCCAAATCGGTCCCTTATGAAGTAGCGCATAAACTAGAGTTTAAGCTTCTGTCACTCTAGCAACCCATCATCTAATAACTACTCCACAATGCATTCCCTTAGGCCCAAAGATGGTGAAGTGCCATGTAGTCGACGTTCACATGACACCACTAAGGGAATCACAACATACATATCATCAAAATATCGAACACATATCAAATTGACATGATTACTTGCAACATGACTTCTCCCGTGACCTCAAGAACAAAAGTAACTACTCAAAAATGATATTCATGCTCAAGATCAGAGGGGTATTAAATAGCATAATGGATCTAAACATATAATCTTCAACCAAATAAACCATATAGTAATCAAGTACAAGATGTAATCAACACTACTAGTCACATCCACAGGTACCAATTTGAGGTTCCGGTACAAAGATTGAACACAAGAGATGAACTAGGGTTTGAGAGGAGATGGTGTTGTTGAAGATGTTGATGGAGATTGCCCTCCCAAAGATGAGAGGGTTGTTGGTGATGACAATGGCTTCGATTTCCCCCTCCTGGAGGGAAGTTCCCTGATGACCCACAAGTATAGGGGATCAATCGTAGTCCTTTCGATATGTAAGAGTGTCGAACCCAACGAGGAGCAGAAAGAAATGACAAGTGGTTTTCAGCAAGGTATTCTCTGCAAGCACTGAAATTATAAGTAACAAGTAATTTGATAGCAAGATAATTTTTAATGAGCAAGTAACGATAATGACAAATAATATGCAGCAAGGTAGCCCAATCCTTTTGTGGTAAAGGACAGGCCAAAACGGTCTCTTATGATAAGCAAAGCGTTCTTGAGGGTACACGGGAATTTCATCTAGTCACTTTCATCATGTTGGTTTGGTTCGTGTTCGCTACTTTGATAATTTGATATCTGGGTGGACCGTGTTCTTACTTGAACAAACCTCCTACTTATGATTAACCCCCTCGCAAGCATCCGCAATTACGAGAAAAGTATTAAGATAAAATCTAACCATAGCATTAAACTTTTGGATCCAAATCAGCCCCATACGAAGTAGCGCATAAGCTAGGGTTTAAGCTTATGTCACTCTCGCAACCCATCATCTAATAACTACTCCACAATGCATTCCCTTAGGCCCTAATAAGGTGAAGTGCCATGTAGTTGGCGTTCACATGACACCACTAAGGGAATCACAACATACATACCATCAAAATATCGAACACATATCAAATTCACATGATTACTTGCAACAAGATTTCTCCCGTGACCTCAAGAACAAAAGTAACTACTCACAAATGATAATCATGCTCAAGATCAAAGGGGTATTAAATAGCATAATGGATCTAAACATATAATCTTCCACCAAATAAACCATATAGTAATCAACTACAAGATGTAATCAACACTACTAGTCACCCACAAGCACCAATCTATGGTTTCGGTACAAAGATTGAACACAAGAGATGAACTAGGGTTTGCGAGGAGATGGTGTTGTTGAAGATGTTGATGGAGATTTCCCTCCCCAAGATGGGAGAGTTATTGGTGATGATGATGATGATGATTTCCCCCTCCGGGAGGGAAGTTCCCTCGGTGGAATCGCTCCACCGGAGGGCAAAAGTGCTCCTGCCCAAGTTCCGCCTCGAGACGGCAGTGCTTCATCCCAAAAGTCCTCCCCTTATTTTTTCTAGGTGAAAATAACTTATATACCAGAAGAGGGGCACCGGAGGTGGGCCGAGGAGGGCACAACCCACCAGGGCGCGCCTGGGGGCCCTGGCGCGCCCAGGTGGGTTGTGCCCACCTGGTGGACGCCCCACTACTAGGGAAAAGCCTAGAAGTAGTGCGGGTATTTGGTGTATTAGTAACGCGGGTACCCGTGCTACTGATATGGCGCTACAGCTAAAGTTTAGCAGTAGCGCGTTTTGACACGCGCTACTGCTATACCTACTTAGTAGTAGCGCTTTCCATACCAGCGCTACTGCTAAGTGCTTTAGCAGTAGCGTTTTCCTGTCCAGCGCTAAAGAGCGCTACTACTATATTTTCTCATATCTTTTTTTTGCTATGTATTTGCGATGTTTTTGTACAGGTTTTATACAGTATTCTAATCATATCATAAACATGCAATATGCTCATCATATCATACACATAATAGTATCATCATATCATCCAACACAAATTATGTCATCACATCATAATCACGATATAGCTATACAAGTTACATGACATGTCTCATCATACATAATGTAGTACTTCTTGAGGCATCGGTTCGTATCCCTCTCTCGCACTAGCGTGAACCTAAACTAACTACTGGCTGTCGCTCGGAAACCGGAAACCGGTACACCTGGGCATGACACTCTGGCCACTCGTCGTATACTCCTGCCGTAGCACTTCTTCGCCATCGATGATCTATGCACCTGCATCGTCACATGAGTCGATGATATGCAACATATATAGTTGAGCAACAGAAAGAGACATACTTGGCAAAAATAGAAGCAACATATCATAAGCATAAATAACAAAGTTCATCGTACCCAAAATGCCCTAACTAGAGTGATCTTCGCTAGTTGAGGAGGATGGTTTAATTACATCACAAATAAAGTTTCGTCGTGCATAACTCAAAGTTTCGTCATAGAGAAAGTATGGACTAAACGGACACATTGTCATATATCGTCAATCACTCCAACATGTCGTGCCATCCATCCAAGTCAGGGAGATAGTCCCCGAGCGCAGTGAAAGGCTTTAGGTCGAGACGCTGAGCGGCTACGAATGTTTGGACGTCTTCCCGCGACATTTTCCTTCTTCGTAGAACATCCCTGTTTTTTCGAGGACCTCCTTCATGATGATTTGGGCAAGTTCACGCTGGATGTGATAGAACTCAGCTCGGAGTCGATGATCCGGGATATCTCCTAGGTTCTTCGCCCATTGCAAAATATGGGCATCGCCAGATCTAGGTGACATGCGAAGGTTCTGCTGATCCCGTTTGTACTCCAGCATGTGGTGGACGACATAGAATCCATCACTGAGAGTACCACTCGGTTGCTGGATGCAGCAGAAATCGGTCTTATGGCCGAAGGCGGGCGCGCAGTTCCTTGACTTCTTAAGCGTGATCTCTCCACCCCGTAGGCCGTAGGTAAAGATAGCACTGTCGAGAACAGACTTGATGTGGGTGTAATCCTTTTTCTTCATGTTCTTCGACGAGTCCAAGTAAAGAGCGTGGGAGAATCGGGGGTAAAGGATGATGAGGACGGCGCGCCCGTCGCTGCGCAAAATAAGTACACCTCAAATTAGCCTCCACTGATGCAAATGAAATGATTGAAATCGAAGGAAGGATATCCGCGCGGATGACTTACATGGGATGATAAGGCATGAGAATCGTCTCCTTGTCCTTATTGCCGACCATGAAATCGGCGATGTAGTTACTCACGTATTCACGGTGCTTTGGGCAGACTGCCAAGAAGCCCTCGTGCATGAAGTACGGGTCAGCGACATAGATATAAGGTATCTGCTCAGTCCTGATAATGTAGTTCATGTACAAGGAAAAAAGGCGGACAAAAGTAAAATCCAGCTTTTTCAAGTGAAACATGTCGAAGATGTAATCGAATCGAAGGAAGAACTTCTCCGCAGGGAATGTGTCGACGTACAACCTGTGCTGTGGCACGTTAACCACGTAGAGCGGGTATCCTAGAATTTTTGAGGTGATCAGGCTTTTCTCTCTCCACAACACATTGTCATGAAGTCTCCTTAGATCGCCGTATATGGCCTCTACTGCTGCCTTAGGTAGGATCGGATGACCGGGGATATGACATTTTGCCACACCGAGGATAGGTATACGGTCTTGAACCTGAGGCTGCGAAGGCGGCTGGATCATAGAAGCAGCTTTGTTGCCTTTCTTCGGTCTCTTCCTATGCTTCTTTGCTACTGGAAGGTCGTCTATAATACGTTCATCCTCCATCGTCATAGGCACCAGTATTGAGATACTGTAGAGTGTCATCGTCATCCTCATCGATGGCATCAATACCATGCATTGCTTCTTCGATGGCGGCGACATCATCAGCGACTAATGGAGCCTCTTCCTCACCCCGTCCGCTATCACCCGGCACGACAGGCGATGCTAATTGGGTAGGTGGGGTGTTGATGTTAATACCTTGCTGAGGCTACGTGGTCGTGGGTGTGCTCCCGGCCGCCTCCAGACGAAGCAGACTCTTTGGCCACAACAGGACCCATCTCTTGCAATTGCCAAGCCGCCGCGGGGTCTCGTCATCATCTCCCCCTAGTACCGGAGGAGCCAAATTATCGTGGCCCGGTTTGACACTGGCCACGGAAACCTTGAAGAGGTCAGGGGGGATCGGCCGGCTATGGAACAATTGTTCCTTCGGATTCACTATCGTCGCCTTCCCCACGTCCACCTTCTGGCCGCTGATGGTGTACAGTATGGTGCACGGGGTTACGTCGGCCTGCAAAGACATGTCTGTGACGTGAGACATCCGAAAGGCAACGGAAACGGGAGATTATACATATATTGAAGAGGGCCGGTATGACAGGTACCGTGAGGGCGTCGAGCTCAGCTAAAGACGAAGCACCGCCAAGCACGTCTGAGATGGAGGACGGGCTGCTATGAGCAGGTGCGGGAGCCGGTGAAGGAGCAGGTGCAGGAGCAGGTGCTGGTGGAACGCTAGTCGAGCTGCTCCCCAAGAAGTTGGCAAGGGGAAAGTCCGCTGCATCCTTATTTGGATTTTGCTTGGTCCAACTGACGATAGCCGGAACCAAGACACTATACGAAGCCGCAATCTCCTGTTTTGTGGCAGCTACCACTGCTGCGACTGTCTCAACTGATTTCTTATCAACCGCACTCGCAACCTTCTTGTCGATGTTTTCTTCATTTAACCTCCGTCTTTCCTTTCTCTCCTCCATGGTCTCACGGTAGCACTTCTTCCACGTGGCACCGTCTCCGATGCCATGCACATGTCCATACGATGGCTGAGTGTCCACCGAGAGTCCTTTCAATATGTTCAAGGCCCAGTTGAATGGGCTGTCCCACTTGGGCCTCGCCAATGCCTCAGATGGCGAGCCGCTTTCGGCCGCAATCCTGTGTTGCTCTTTCTGCAAAAGGAACAAGGATCGTTTAGAAATATGACTAAACATGCAGTCAAATTGATCAGAAGCTAAAATTACCAGCAGTCTCATGAACTCCGTCGTGACCGCGTCCGTCTCGAAAACCTTCATGACTGGGTCCCAATGGTACCGGGCCCTGATGATGTCACGCTCCTGCGGGACGGTGAACTCCGCCAAGGTGTCTGGGATGCCTAGACTTTCGCGTTCCGCGTCCTCCTTAGCCCATATGGACCTCTTCCCCGCGTAACCATGGCATCCGAGGTGGTGGTACCCCATGTTCCTCTCTTGAAGCCCCTTCATGTACTCTGACTTTTCTTTGGCAGCTTCGGGAATGCAAGCCGCCTTGAATATTTCAAACTGCTCTTCCATAATTGTTGGATTATCCTTTACAATCTCGGAGTAGGGTTCCTCTTTGTCGATGATCCGATGTTTCACCCTTACTTTCCAGGCGGACAACACGCCAATAAACTTGCCCAGGGCGTGTTTGTTTATCTTCTTCATTGCCGGGTCTTTATCTGGATCAGTATATTTGATTTCATCCCGGCCCGGGAACAAGAATACCTGGTGCAGTTTAGTTAGGAGGGACTCCTTCATATCTGGTATCTTCTTTAGTTTCTCATCGTTGATGGTGGCGGTTGCCCGTAGGATGCAGCCTATTTGATTGCCGTAGCACGCGTGCGCTTCCGCAGGCTCTTTTGGCTCAAAATTGCCGTCGTCCACCTCTGTGACCACCAGTCTAGTAATGATGAGCTGGTTTGGGCGCCGTTGCCTCTTTGGTTTCGGTTCTATACCGGCTTCGCCAGTCTCGGCGCCGGTCTCGATGTCGGTCTCAGTCTCAGATGTGACAGGTGGGCCCTGCAACAACCGTTGCTCATTGAGAAGGTTCAAATAGGCGTCTGCCGCCACGTAGACGTTGCAATCACCAGAACCCTGTCCTTCATCGTTGCTAGCCATGTGTTCCTATGATTAAATCTAGTCAATTAATTCTAGACCTAATAAAAAGAATAATGACATAAAAAAAGGCCAATGTTTTGCAGGAATGTTGATTCATTCCCGTTGCGGCAAATCCCGGGCACTCGATATGTCGTAGTTTGTAGCACAAGTCATGCCAAAATTCACGAAAAATTTCGGCATGACCTTTGCTACAAACTGGACAAATAGAGCGCCTTAAATTTGTCGGAACGGAAATGAATCAACATTCTGGCAAAACATAGGCCACTCGAAATCATTCCCTGCAAACAACAAAAGGCCACTTGGGCACAATCGAACCACTTCAATGAAAAGATATAACATGACCACTTCAATGAAAAGATATAATCAACAATAATGGAATATGCAAATGAACATCAATGACATATATCATATAACATCAATTCTATTTTTTGTTTATAGCTAAATGCCATAGCTACTTTTTTTATTTTTAGCTAAATGCTTTTGTTTTTTGTTTAAAGCTAAAAGTCTAGGAAGGGATCATCTTTAAAATAAAACTTGCCTAAATTATTTTCCTTGAAAAATAGTGGTCTTTTCAAAAATCAAAAACCTTTGCAAAATGACCTCACTAAACACTTCTCTGCCTAGGACATAACCCAAATTCTGTTCTAGCTATTCCTCTCACACACACACACACATTATTTTCTCTAACCGTTCTCTGCCTAGGACAGAACCCAATTAAATTGCAAAGGAACTCCATTTTCTCTAACCCTTCTGGCCTCACCAAAATTTTCATAGTCCAAATAATTCAAATTTCATTTGAATGAAATTTGGACCAGATTCAGGTCCATAGTCCAAATAATTTTTGCTCTAAACCCTACTGCCCTAGTTAAACCTACTGCCCTAACTAAATTTTTGCTCTAAACTAAATTTTTGCTCTAACCTAGCCAACCTAGTTAACCTAGCTTGTTAACCTAATGAACCTAATTAACCTAGCTAGTTAACCTAGTTTACCTAGATAATTAACCTAATTAAACTAGTTAACCTAGCTAGTTTTCTGTCAAAGCCCTAACTAAATTTTTGCACTAACCTAGATAATTAACCTAATTAAACTAGTTAACCTAGCTAGCTAGTTCTCTGTCCAATGTTTGTGCTATGCATGAGAGAGAGAGAGAAGAGGGGTGGGGGCTTACAGAGGATGGCTCCGGTGGTGGCGAGGGAGACAGTGGTGGCGAGGGAGGAAGGGGCGTCGAGGGTGGCTCCGATGGCGGCGAGGGCGGCTCTGGTGGCGTTGGGGGCGGCTCCGGTGGCGTCGACGGCGCGCGGCTCTGGTGGCTCCGGGGGCGTCGACGTTGGCAGGAGACTGCTGCGAAGTGGGGCAACGGTGAAGTGGGGAGACGGCGCGAGTGGGGTGAGTTATTGTGGGGAGAATGGTGGCCCGGGGGGGGGGGGAGAGAGAAACCGCGCGGGGGTTAAGTCAAATGTAGCGGTAGCGCTGGTAGGCAAAAAGCGCTATATCTAAGTTAGCTATAGCGCTTGTTGCAAAACGCGCTACTGCTATAGCTATTTATTTTCCTTTTTCTTTTCTTTTTTCCTTTTCCCTTTCTATAGCGGGGGTCTACAAAACGCGCTGCTGCTATATTATCTATAGCGCCTGTTCTGAACAGACGCTCCTGCTATGCCTTTCTCCTTTATTTTTGTTTTCCTTTTATTTTTCTTTACATTTTCTTTTTTCCTTTCTCCTTTTTCTATTTCTTTCATTTTTATTTAATTTTCTATTTGTTTTTCATTTTATTTTATTTTCATTAGCAGTAGCGCTTTTCCCAGAAAATGCGCTGCTACAAAAATCTTAGCGGTAGCGCGGTTTTCCCAAGATCGCTACTACTATTCGTAGCCTACCGGCTTAGTAGTGGGAATTTTAGTAGTAGCGCTTTTCCCAAAAGAAGCGCTACTGCTACACCCATATCTGTAGCGCGGATCATGTGCACGCGCTACGGGTAAGTAGCAGTAGCGCTTTGTTTTAATAGGCGCTACTGGTAAGATTCTGTGTATAAGGTTTTCCCTAGTAGTGCCCTCTGGTAGTTATTTGCTCCAATAATTCTTAAATATTCCGTAAAAATTCTCCGCGAAGTTTCAGCTCATTTGGAGTTGTGCAAAATAGGTGGCCTGACGTAGCTTTTTCAGGTCCAGAATTCAAGCTGCCGGTATTCTCCCTCTTTATGTGAACCTTGCATATTATGAGAGAAAAGGCATTAGAATTACTCCATAAAGCATCATTATGCATAAAAACATTATAAATAACAGTAGGAAAACATGATGCAAAATGGACGTATCTTCTCCCCCAAGCTTAGACCTCGCTTGTCCTCAAGCGAAAAACGGAAATCGAAAAACATGTCCACATGCTTAGAGAGAGAGGTGTTGATAAAAACAAAATACGGACATAGAAGCATCATGCATATTATTATAACAACAACAAACTTTATTATAAAACTTTTATCACAAAACTATTATGATATAACTTCCGATGAACAAGTAACAATTCATCACAACATCGAAGTATAAAGCATGAACTCTATTGAAAACCAACAAACTATGTTCTTAGTCAACTTTGCAACTACAATTCATCATCTTTTCAGGAAGGGTCACGTATCGGAGCCTTAGGCAAGTCCACATACTCAACCATCATTTAATCTTCTATGATTGCTAACACTCACAGCGTACCCATGAACAAAAAGTTTCAACCGGACACATAGAAAGATAGGGCTTATAGTTTCGCCTCCCAACGTATTCACCTCAAGGGTGATGTCAACAATAATAACTCATGCCCACTCATATTCAACTGGATATATGTGCCTAGATCTTACCTCACCACATGATGCTTGCAAAAAGAGAAAATAAAAAGGAATAGGGAAGAAAACTTTGACTCTTCATAAAAGTAAATGCAAAAAAGTAAAAGATAGGCCCTTCACAGAGGGAAGCAGAGGTTGTCATGCTCTTATTTGTTTGTATGCCAGATCCCTTAGTGCAAAAGAACGTCACGTTACATTGCCCCTTATGATGGCAACCTTTATTATGCAGTCTGTCGCTTTTATTATTTTGCCATCACAAGTTCGTGCAACGCTCAATTTTCTCTTACACTAAATGATCCAACACATTTAGAAGCAATTTTTATTGCCTTTTTGCACCAATGACAACTTACTTGAAGGATCTTACTCAATCCATAGGTAGGTATGGTGGACTCTCAAAGTAAGATTTGGGTTAAGAGTTTTGGATGCACAAGTAGTATCTCTACTTAGTGCGGAGTTTTTGGCTAGAAAAGATATTGGGCAAGCACCACATGTTAAAGGATCTATGACAATATAACTTCTGTGTGAATATGAACAAACATAAATCATTACGTTGTCTTCCTTGACCAACGTCAACTATTTTGACACAAATATTTAATGGGGGCTCACAATCATAAAAGATGTCCAAGATAGTGTATTTGCATGTGAATCTTCTCTTCCCTTATTAATTCTTTCATGAATTGCATCATTGACCAATGCTATGTTTGTCAATTTCCAATAAATTTTACTACTTATACTCTTCCTTATGTGATGTCATTACTTACCATAAGATTAGCACATGATCTTTTTTTTCATTTATTTTCCTTTCTTTTATTGCAACATTAAAGTAAAGAGACAAAACTCAAACTACTCTTTATTATATATCTCGAACACGATTACAATGATAGATAGATCACTAAGCAAGCACTCGAAAAGAAAGGATCGAACTAAACTTTATTCACCTAAATCATAGAAAAACTAATGATCGAACTAAAATAGATGAAAGCAAAGATAGTGGTGGTGATACGATACCGGGACACCCCCCCCCCCCCAAGCTTGGCACAAGCCAAGGGGAGTGTCCATACCATGAACTCAAGTCTCCTTTGGTGATGAAGAAGGTGGTGGTGATGAGGTAGCGATCTTATCTTCCAGTTTCCATGGCAATGGCTCACCATCATAAGAGGAGGAGTGAGTCTCATGAGTCCTGCAACTAGCAGCCAAACTCATACCTTTAAACCTTGCCTCATATTCAAAGACTTGGTTTTGGAGATCATAGATTTGACTTTGCAGAAAGTTGATTTGCTCGTTGAAGGTGAAGACAATGTCCTTCATGGATTTGCCATCCACCTTGAGATCACGGGTGTAATCCGTGATCATGAGGTGATTGGCATTGAGTCCACGTTCCACCATCCCCTTGCACTTGAAGACCTCCTGCTCCATAGCTTCAAGCCGAGCATCCATGGTCCCCGTCCCTTTGGGACCCAGGACATCGCGGATGTGGAGCACCCCTCACGCATCTTGATGGCTTGAGGGTGCTGCATCACCTCCCGCGAGTATGGGTTGATGACATTCTCGAAGAACTTGTCCTTGGAGGAGCTTGAAGCGGCCATGGGAATCTAGATCTGTCAGAAAATAGCAAGAAAAGAAGACAGAAGATTTCTCCGCGATACGGTGGTTAATAGGTTCGGGGGGTATATAAAGATTTATTATCTTTCGAAACAAGCAAACGAGAGAAAAACGGAGTCCGGAAGGTACCCGAGGTGGGCACAACCCACCTGGGCGCGCCTGGCGGCACAACCCACCTGGGCGCGCCTGGCTGCCAGGCGCGCCCCGGTGTCTTGTGCCCACCAGGGTTGCCTTCCTGGTTGTTTCTTATTTTCCTAATTTTTCTTATATTCCAAAACTGACAGAAAATATTTTTGCGGATTTTTCGGAGTCCGTTTACTTACCGTATCACGTACCTCCTCCTTTTTAGTTCTTCTGGAGTGTTCCGGAAGGTCTCTTTTATGTGTTCCTCAGGTGTCATGGTTTGAATAATATTGCTTTCAATATTAATGGGCGTACCTGAGATATAGTGTTTAATTCTTTGCCCATTGACAACCTTCGGGTTAGTACCTTCGGCATTATTTATTTTGATAGCTCCAGATCGATAAACCTCCTCGATAACATAAGGTCCTTTCCATTTGGAGAGAAGTTTTCCTGCAAAGAATCTGAAATGAGAGTTGTACAAAAGAACATATTCTCCAACTTTGAACTCACGCTTTTGGATTATTTTATCATGCCATCTTTTAACTTTTTCTTTAAATAATTTGGCATTTTCATAAGCTTGGGTTCTCCATTCATCTAGTGAGCTGATGTCAAATAGCCACTTTTCACCGGCAAGTTTGAAATCATAGTTGAGTTCTTTAGTTGCCCAATATGCTTTATGTTCAAACTCAAGAGGCAAATGACAAGCTTTTCCATAAACCATTTTATAATGAGACATACCCATGGGATTTTTATATGCTGTTCGGTAAGCCCAAAGTGCATCGTCTAATTACTTAGACCAATTCTTTCGGGACCTATTGACAGTTTTTTGTAAAATTAATTTATTTCTCTATTGCTAAGTTCAACTTGACCACTAGACTGAGGATGATAGGGGGATGCAATTCTATGGTTAATATCATATTTAGCAAGCATTTTACGGAAAGCACCATGAATAAAGTGTGAACCACCATCAGTCATTAAATATCTGGGGACTCCAAACCTTGGGAAAATAACTTCTTTAAGCATTTTAATGGAAGTGTTATGATCAGCACTACTAGTTGGAATAGCTTCTACCCACTTAGTAATGTAATCAACAACAACCAAAATATGTGTATACCCATTAGAGGAAGGAAAATGTCCCATATAATCAAAACCCCAAACATCAAATGGTTCAACAGCAAGTCAATAATTCATAGGCATTTCTTGACGCTTACCAATATTACCTATTCTTTGACATTCATCACAAGATAAAACAAACTTACGGGAATCCTTGCAGAGAGTAGGCCAATAAAAACCAAATTGCAATACCTTGTGAACAGTTCTATCTCCCGCATGATGTCCTCCATCAGCTTCGGAGTGACATTTCCGTAGGATTTGTTCCTGTTCATGCTCAGGTACACAACATCTAATAATACCATCTACTCCTTTATATAGGTGTGGGTCATCCCAAAATTAATGTCTTAAATCATAAAAAATAATTCTTTTGTTGGTAAGTGAAGCTAGGTGGTATATATTTAGCAACAATATAATTAGCATAGTCAGCACACCAAGGAGTGTTATGAGAAACATTTATTGCAGCTAATTGCTCATCAGGAAAACTATCATTAATAGGTTGTGGGTCATCAAGAATTTTTTCTAACCTAGACAAGTTATCAGCTACGGGGTTCCCAACTCCTTTTCTATTAGTGATATGTAAGTCAAATTCTTGAAGCAAGAGAACCCACCTAATGAGTCTAGGTTTAGCATCTTTCTTTTCTATAAGATATTTAATAGCAGCATGATCAGTGTGAACAGTAACTTTAGAATCAACAATGTAAGATCTGAATTTATCACAAGCAAACACCACTGCTAAAAGTTCTTTTTCAGTAGTAGCATAATTTCTTTGGGCACTGTCTAGAGTTTTACCTGCATAATGAATAACATTTAATTTCTTATCAACTCTTTGTCCTAAAATAGCACCAACAGCATAATCACTAGCATCACACATAATTTCAAAAGGCAAGTTCCAATCAGGTGGTTGAACAATAGGTGCAGAAATTAAGGCTTTCTTAAGTGTTTCAAAGTCTTCTACACAATCATCATAAAAAATAAATGGAACATCCTTTTGTAAAAGATTTGTAAGAGGCCTAGAAATTTTAGAGAAGTCTTTAATAAATCTCCTATAGAAACCAGCATGACCGAGAAAACTACGGATACCTTTAATATCTCTGGGACATGGCATTTTCTCAATTGCATCAACTTTGGCTTTATCCACCTCAATACCTCGTTCAGAAATTTTATGTCCCAAGATAATACCTTCATTGACTATAAAGTGGCACTTCTCCCAATTCAAGACAAGGTTAGTTTGCTCGCATCTCTGCAAAACTCGATCAAGGTTGCTTAAGCAATCATCAAAAGGCATTCCCTAAACGGAAAAATCAACCATGAAAACCTCAACAATCTTTTCACAAAAATCAGAGAATATAGCAGTCATACATCTTTGAAAGGTAGCAGGTGCATTGCATAAACCAAAAGGCATATGTCGATAAGTATAAGTTCCAAAAGGACAAGTAAAGGTGGTTTTCTCTTGATCAGGTTATGAAACAGGTATTTGGGAAAAACCAGAATATCCATCGAGAAAACAAAAGTGTGTGTTCTTAGATAATCTTTATAGCATTTGATCAATGAAAGGCAGAGGGTAATGATCTTTTCTAGTTGCTTTATTTAATTTTCTAAAATCAATTACCATTCTATAGCCAGTGGCAATTCTTTGTGGAATAAGTTCATTTTTATCATTAGGAACAACGGTAATACCTCCCTTCTTAGGGACACAATGAACGGGACTTACCCATCTACTATCAGCTATGGGATAGATTATACCTGCTTCCAGAAGCTTCAATATTTCAGTTCTTACCACTTCTTTCATTTTAGGATTTAAACGTCATTGGTGATCAACAACGGGTTTAGCATCAGGTTCCATATTAATCTTGTGCTGACAGAGAGTGGGACTAATGCCCTTAAGATCATCAAGAGTATATCCAATAGCAGCTCGGTGCTTCTTCAGAATTTTCAATAATCTTTCTTCTTCATGTTCTGAAAGGTTAGCACTAATAATAACAGGATATATCTTTTTCTCATCAACATAAGCATATTTCAAAGTGTCTGGCAATTATTTTAATTCAAGCATTGGATCACCTTTAGGTGGAGGAGGACCTCCTAGAGTTTCAATAGGCAAGTTGTGTTTAAGCATAGGTCGTTGTTCAAAGAAAATTTTATCTATCTCATTTCTTTCATGCATATGCATATCATTTTCGTGGTCTAGCAAATATTGTTCTAGTGGATCAGTAGGAGGCACGGCAATAGAAGCAAGACCAATTATTTCATCCTTACTAGGCAATTCTTTCGTACGATGTTTTCTATAGAACTTAGAAAAATTAAACTCATGAGACTCATCACCAAAACTAACACCGACAGTTTGTTTCTCACAATCTATTTTAGCATTAACGGTGTTCAAGAAAGGTATGCTGAAGATAATGGGACAAAAGTCATCTTGCGGGGAACCCAGAACTAGAAAATCAGTAGGATATTTTATTTTCCCACATAAGACTTCAACATCTCTAACAATCCCAAGTGGTGTGATGGTGTCTCTATTAGCAAGTTTAATAGTGACATCTATGTCTTCTATTTCAGCGGGTGCTATATCATTCATAATTTCTTGATATAAGCTAAAAGGAATAGCACTCATGCTAGCACCTAAGTCACATAAACCATGATAACACTGATCTCCTATTTTGACTGAGACAACAGGCATGCCAACAACAGGTCTATGTTTATCTTTTTCATCGGGTTTAGCAATTCTAGCAGCTTCATCACAGAAGTAAATAACATGCCCATCTATATTTTCTACCAAGAGATCTTTAACCATAGCAACACTAGGTTCTTCTTTGATTTGTTCAGCAGGTTTATGTGCACTAATATAACTTTTGTTGACCACGGTTGACACCTTAGCATGTTCCTTTATCCTAACAGGGAAAGGTGGTTTTTCAATATAAGCAGTAGGAACAACTGGATCAACATTATAAATGATAGTTTCATCTTTAGCTATTACCGGTTCTTTAATTCCTTCTTTAATAGGTGGGTGATATTTAAATCACTTCTCCTTAGGGAGATCAACATGAGTAGCAAATGATTCACAAAAAGAGGCTACTATCTCAGAGTCAAGTCCATATTTAGTGCTAAACTTTTGAAAAGCATCTATATTCATAAAAGATTTAACACAATCAAACTTATGCTTAATACCTGACGCTTTACCTTTGTCGAGTTCCCAATCTTCAGAGTTGTGTTTAATTCTTTCTAAAAGATCCCACCTGAATTCAATAGTCTTCTTCATAAAGGAACCAGTACAAGAAGTATCGAGCATGGATTGGTCATCATGAGAAAGCCGAGCATAAAAATTCTGAATGATAATTTCTCTTGAGAGCTCATGATTGGGGCATGAATATAACATTGACTTAAGCCTCCCCCAAGGTAGAGCGATACTTTCTCCTTCACGAGGCCAAAAATTATATATATAATTCCGATCACGATGAACTAGATGCATAGGATAATTTTTTTTGGTGAAATTCCAATTTCAATCGATTCCAATTCCAAGATCCAAAATCATCGCATAGCCTATACCATGCCAATGCTTTTCCCTTCAAAGATAAAGGGAAAACCTTCTTCTTAGCTTCATCTCCGGTTAAACCTGCAAGTTTAAATAATCCACAAATTTCATCCACATATATCAAGTGCGTATCAGGATGTTCGGTTCCATCTCCTGCATAAGGATTAGCTAGCAGTTGTTCTATCATACCCAAAGGAATTTCATAACCAATATTTTCAGTAGGTGTAGTAGGTTGAGGGGCAACTAATTGTGGTTCTGGTCGAGGTGAAGATACCCCGAACAAACCCCTCAAAGGATTGTTCTCCATAGTAACAAGTGACAATAAATTTCAGCACGTAGTAATATTTTTTCCTTACCAATTTCCACTTCCCAAGAGCGCTTCACTCCCCAGCAACGGTGCCAGAAAAGAGCCTTGCTGACTCACAAGTATAGGGGATCAATCGTAGTCCTTTCGATAAGTAAGAGTGTCAAATCTAACGAGGAGCAGAAGGAAATGACAAGTGGTTTTCAGAAAGGTATTCTCTACAAGCATTGGAATTATAAGTAACGAGTAATTTGATAGCACGATAATTTGTAACGAGCAAGTAACAGTCACGACAAATAATATGCAGAAAGGTAGCCCAATCCTTTTCTGGCAAAGGACAGGCCAAAACGGTCTCTTATCACAAGCAAAGCGTTCTTGAGGGTACACGGGAATTTCATCTAGTCACTTTCATCATGTTGGTTTGATTCGTGTTCGCTACTTTGATAATTTGATATGTGGGTGGACCGGTGCTTAGGTGTTGTTCTTACTTGAACAAACCTCCTACTTATGATTAACCCCCTCGCAAGCATCCGCAACTACGAGAAAAGTATTAAGATAAAATCTAACCATAGCATTAAACTTTTGGATCCAAATCAGACCCTTACGAAGTAGCGCATAAACTAGGGTTTAAGCTTCTGTCACTCTCGCAACCCATCATCTAATAACTACTCCACAATGCAATCCCTTAGACCCTAATAAGGTGAAGTGCCATGTAGTCGACGTTCACATGACACCACTAAGGGAATCACAACATACATACCATCAAAATATCGAACACATATCAAATTCACATGATTACTTGCAACAAGATTTCTCCCGTGACCTCAAGAACAAAAGTAACTACTCACAAATGATAATCATGCTCAAGATCAGAGGGGTATTAAATAGCATAATGGATCTGAACATATAATCTTCCACCAAATAAACCATATAGTAATCAACTACAAGATGTAATCAACACTACTAGTCACCCACAAGCACCAATCTAAGGTTCCGGTACAAAGATTGAACACAAGAGATGAACTAGGGTTTCAGAGGAGATGGTGCTATTGAAGATGTTGATGGAGATTTCCCTCCCCAAGATGGGAGAGTTGTTGGTGATGATGATGACGATGGTTTCCCCCTCCGGGAGGGAAGTTCCCTCGGCGGAATCGCTCAGCCGGAGGGCAAAAGTGCTCCTACCCAAGTTCCGCCTCAGGACTGCGGCGCTTCGTCCCGAAAGTCCTCCCCTTATTTTTTCTAGGTCAAAATGACTTATATACCAGAAGAGAGGCACCAGAGGTGGGCCGAGGAGGGCACAACCCACCAGGGCGCGCCTAGGGGCAAGCCCCTAGGCGCGCCCTGGTGGGTTGTGCCCACCTGGTGGGCCCCCTCTGGTAGTTATTTGCTCCAATTATTCTTAAATATTCCATAAAAATTCTCCGTGAAGTTTCAGATCATTTGGAGTTGTGCAGAATAGGTGGCCTGACGTAGCTTTTTCAGGTCCAGAATTCTAGCTGCCGGTATTCTCCCTCTTTGTGTGAACCTTGCATATTATGAGAGAAAAGGCATTAGAATTACTCCATAATGCATTATTATGCATAAAAACATTATAAATAACAGTAGGAAAACATGATGCAAAATGGACGTATCATTCCCCCGGCGGAATTGCTCCACCGGAGGGCAAAAGTGCTCCTGCCCAAGTTCCGCCTCGAGACGGCGGCACTCCGTCCCGAAAGTCCTCTCCTGATTTTTTCTAGGTCAAAATGACTTATATACCAGAAGATGGGCACCGGAGGTGGGCTGGGCTGCCCACTGATACGTCTCCAACGTATCTATAATTTTTGCTTGTTCCATGCCGTTATATTATCATTCTTGGATGTTTTACAATCATTTTATAGCAACTTTATATCATTTTTTGGGACTAACCTATTGACATAGTGCCCAGTGCCAGTTGCTGTTTTTTGCTTATTTTTTTTACTTCACTGAAAATCAATACCAAACGGAGTCCAAACGCAGCGAAACATTTTGGAGAATTTTTCTGGGCCAGAAGACACCTGATGTGCCAAAGAAGTACCAGAGGGGGGCTCCGAGGGGAGCACAACCCACCAGGGCGCGCCCAGGTGGGTTGTGCCCACCTCGGTGGCCTCCCACACTGCCTCTTCTCCCTATAAATCCCCAAATATTATAGAAACCCTAGGGGAGGCAACGAAATGCAAATCCAGCCGCCGCAAGTTCCAGAACTACGAGATCCAATCTAAACATAATCACAGAGGGGTTCATCATCCTCATTGGTGCCTCTCTGATGATGCGTGAGTAGTTCATCATAGACCTATGGGTCCGTAGGCAGTAGCTAGATGGCTTCCTCTCTCTCTTTTGATTCTCAATACAATGGTCGTTTGGAGATCTATTTGATGTAACTCTTTTTGCGGTGTGTTTATTGGAATTCGATGAACTTTGAGTTTATGATCAGATCTATATCCATGAATATTATTTGAGTCTTCTTTTGATCTCTTATATGCATGATTATTTATAGCCTCATATTTCTTCTTCGAAGCTTTGGTTTAGTTAGGCCAACTAGATCGATTTTTTTGCCATGGGAAGAGGTGCTTTGTGATGGGTTTGATCGTGAGGTGTTCTTTCCCAGTGACAAAAGGGGCAGCAAGACACACATGTATTGTTGCTATTAAGGATAACAAGATGGGGGCTATTCTACATGAATAGATCTCGTCTACATCATGTCATCATTCTTATTGCATTACTCCATTTCTCCATGAACTTAATACACTAGATGTATGCTGGATAGCGGTCGATATGTGGAGTAATAGTAGTAGATGCAGGCAGGAGTCGGTCTACTAATCTTGGACGTGATGCCTATATATTGATCATTGCCTTGGATATCGTCATAATTACTCAATCTTCTATCAATTGCCCAACAGTAAATTTTTTTACCCACCGTGTGCTATTTCTTGAGAGAAGCCACTAGTGAAATCTACGGCCCCCGGGTCTATTCTTTATAATATTTGCTTTCCAATCTATTGTTTGCCACTTATTTTCAGATCTATTATTCCAAAAACCCAAAAATACCTTGCTGTACTTTTTTATTACTTATTTTATTTCACATTTTATCGAGAGCTATTTATCCAATCTACCACAAATCAATTTATCTTTTTACCATGGAGGGATTGACAACCCCTCTTACGCGCCGGGTTGCAAGTATTTGTTCTTTGTGTGCAGGTACCATTTACATAGTGTTGCTTGGTTCTCCTACTCGATTGATACCTTGGTTTCATAACTGAGGGAAATACCTACCGTAGCTGTGCTGCATCATCCCTTCCTCTTTAGGGAAATACCAACGTAGCTTCAAGCGACATCAAAAGGAATTCCTGGCGCCGTTGTTGGGGAGACATCATCAACATCTATCTGGTTCCTAATCACAAATCTCATCTCCTTGCAATTTACATTATTTGCCATTTGCCTCTTGTTTTAATCTCCCCCACTTCACAAAAATATTTGCCTTTTTTTTGTTTGCCTTTTTCTCGTTCGATCTTTTGTTTGCTTGTGTTGCCATGTGTCTTCTATTTGCTTGCATCTTCGCTTGCTAAGAATCTATTGATATGGATCCTCATCCACTTGCTAATCTTTTCAAAAGATCCAATTATGATGAACCAATTGCTAGTGAATTGAGTACACTAGATTATCTTTATGAAGTTTTGCTTGAGATTCGTGAATCTGAAAATTGGGATGAAGTGTTAAAAGAAGAAATTTATAAAGTGATTCATGATAGCTCCTTGGATGAAAAGCATGATTGCAATAATGTTATTATAAATTCTATTAATGTCAATTGTGCTAATAATATGCAAAACCCCAAGCTTGGGGATGCTAATTTTGCTATGTCTACTACTTATTGTAATGATCATGATTGGGGTGATAATGTTTCTTATGATCTTGAAAATTTATTTAAGCCTCATGATGAATATGATATTGATAATAAATTTTGCAATAATAATATTAAAAGTGGGTTTGGAAGAGCATCAAATTTAGGTAATAATAATCCCACATATTTGGGAGTGTTCAATCTTATGAAATTTTTGACAAAAGTGGGCTTGGAGAGGTCATGACTTTATTTGATGATAATCCTACTATTTTGGAAGAGTGTCAACTTTGCATGCATGTGGATCATGTTGAGAATATGTTATGTGATAGCTATATTGTTGAATTTGATCATGATCCCACATGTAATTATTATGAGAGAGGAAAATATGGTTGTAGAAAATTTCATGTTACTAAATTACCTCTCATTATGTTGAGATTGATATTGTTTTTTCTTCTTCCTTGCATATGCTAGATATTTATTGTCTTGGTATTTTTTCCTACGAAATGCCTATGCATAGGAAGTATGTTAGACTTAAATGTGTTTTTCGCAAATTTTATGATGCGCTCGTTGTGCTTTAAATCTTGTATTTCATGTGAGCATCATTGAAATCTCAAGCCTATCTTAATGGCTATAAAGAAAGAGCTTGTTGGGAGGCAACCCAATGAATAAAATTTATTTTTGCCTTTTTCTTTCTGTTCTTGAGTGTTTGCACAATTATGCCTCTGTTATGATTGTGTTTTTTATGTTGTAATTAGTGTTTGTGCCAAATAAATCCTTTGGGATTATGTTGGGTGATAGTTGATTTGATCTTGTTGAAAAACAGAAAGTTTTGCGTCCAGTAAAATAATTCTTAAAAATCACAGAAGCGACGAAAAATTCTGAATTTTTTACACAAGATTGATATACAAATTTCCCACGTTTTTCTAATTGTTCAGAATTTTTGGAGTTACAGAAGTATACGAAGTTTTTAGATTACTACAGACTGTTCTATTTTTTGACAGATTCTGTTTTATTTGCATTGTGTGCTTATTTTGATGAATCTATGGATTGTATCGGGGGGTATAAGCCATGGTAAAGTTGGAATATAGTAGATATAATGCAAAAATAAAATATGGATGGGTTTGCAATAGTACTTAGAGTAGTGATTTGCTTTCTTATACTAACGGATCTCACGAAGGTTTTATTGAGTTTTGTGTGATTGAAGTTTTCAAGTTTTAGGTGAGATCACGATGGATGAAGGAATAAGGAGTGAAAGGAGACTAAGCTTGGGTATGCCCCATGGCACCCCAAGTTATTATTCAAAGAGAAACAAGCAACTAAGCTTGGGGATGCCCCAGAAGGCATCCCCTCTTTCTTCTAACGACCATCGGTATTTTACTCGAAGCTATATTTTTATTCGTCACATATCATGATTCTTGCTTGGAGCATATTGTATTATATGAGTATTTGCTTGTTTTGCATTTTAGTTTGTGTCATCTATCCTTGCTGGACACACCTATTTGAAAGAGCCAAAATTATGCTATGATTTGGTAGAATTGCTCTTTATGCTTCACTTAAATTTTTTGAGCTATGGAATTGCTCTAGTACTTCACTTATATCTTTTTGAGCACGGTGTGCTTTAATATTTTGCAGAAATGCTCTCATGCTTCACTTAGATTTATTTGAGAGTTAGTAAATTTTTTAAGAAATTCTCTCATGCTTCACTTATATTATTTTGAGAGATGAAAATTTTTATGCTCATGTTCTTCACTTAGATTTATTTGAGCTTGTCAAAAGCAACATATGAAATTAGTCCCAAAGTGATAGATATTCAAGAGGGATATAATAAAAACTTTCATGAAGATCATTGGACAAAATAAACTTGATTCTTTGTAATAGTTTTGCGATATGATGATAATGATATGTGAGTCATGTTGGTGAGTAATTATGCTTTAGTAAGAATATTGGTGTTAAGGTTTGTGATTCCCTATGCAAGCAGGAAAGTTAATAGTTACGCAATGAAATTACATCCTACTTGTGGTGCATTATTCGGTGTTAGTTATGCTTAATGCTCGCCTATGTGATTTTTCGTTTCTTGGTTGGTTGCTTGTCAATCTATTTGCTAGCCTCCACTTGTACTAAGTAGAAATACTACTTGTGCATCCAAAATCCTTAAACCCAGTTTTGCCATACGAGTCCACCATACCTACCTATATGCGGTATTCCCGTGCCGTTCTAAGCAAATTTGTATGTGCCATCTCTAATTTTCAAAATAAATTTTCCTTTTTGAGTGCTTGTACTGCTCATGAAGCGGCAGGGGGTGGCCAATATTTTCCATGCTAGATGTGTTATTCTCCAGATGAGTGTTTATTCACTTGTCATTGCATGAGAGTACGGCGGTAATAGGGATGCCCAGTCCCGAAATGAAAAAGAAATTTACTTTTTGTTGTCAAATAATAAATTCCTTGGAAAGTGTTGGTATGGAAGGCACCCGTGGATACGGCTAGCCATGGATTGTGAAAGAATGGTGGAAAAAGGAATAAACTTTATTTTCTGTTTGGAAACCGCCTATAATATATGTAGCATGGAAAGTGTTGGGAATTACTCGGTCGTTTTCATTGACGGGAAAAGTATGCCTCTCAAAAAAAAATTATCTCTCAATTTAAGCTTTGAGCTCTGGCACCTCTACAAATCCCAACTTCCCTCTGCGAAGGGCCTATCTATTTACTTTATGCAATTTTTATTTTTATTTTTAGTCTCCATCTTCTCTTATAAAGCACCAACTAAGGGGCACTATGATCATACTTGAGCATTGGATGTAGCTAATATGCGAGTGTGTTTCATGAATGGATCAATGGTTGAGGACAATGGGCTAGGGATAACTTTCTTTAGTGTTGATATTTTAAAAGACATGGTTGCTTATTGATATGCTTGAGTATTGAAATCTTCATGTCAAAACTAGACTATTACTTTGAACCATATAAAAGTCCAAATGTCCATGCTACAAAAGAAAATAATATGTGATGAACATGTTAGGCAGCTGTTATAATATCATTCTTGGATATTTTACAATCATTTTATAGCAACTTTATATCATTTTTTGGGACTAACCTATTGACATAGTGCCTAGTGCCAGTTGCTGTTTTTTGCTTGTTTTTTACTTCGCAGAAAATCAATACCAAACGGAGTCCAAATGCAGCGAAACTTTTTGGAGAATTTTTCTGGGCTAGAAGACACCTGATTGGCCAAAGAAGTACCATAGGGGGGCTCCGAGGGTAGCACAACCCACCAGGGCGCGCCCATGAGCCCAGGCGCGCCCAGGTGGGTTGTGCCCACCTCGGTGGCCTCCCGCACTGCCTCTTCACCCTATAAATCCCCAAATATTCCAGAAACCCTATTGGAGGCGACGAAACACAATTCCAGCTGCCGCAAGTTCCAGAACCACGAGATCCAATCTAAACACCATCACGGAGGGGTTCATCATCCTCATTGGTGCCTCTCCGATGATGCGTGAGTAGTTCATCATAGACCTACGGGTCCATAGGCAGTAGCTAGATGGCTTCCTCTCTCTCTCTTTTGATTCTTAATACAATGGTCTCTTGGAGATCTATTTGATGTAACTCTTTTCGCGGTGTGTTTGTTGGGATCCGATGAACTTTGAGTTTATGATCAGATCTATATCCATGAATATTATTTGAGTCTTCTTTTGATCTCTTATATGCATGATTATTTATAGCCTCGTATTTCTTCTTCGAATCTTTGGTTTAGTTAGGCCAACTAGATTGATTTTTTTTGCCATGGGAAGAGGTGCTTTGTGATGGGTTCGATTGTGCGGTGTTCTTTCCCAGTGACAAAAGGGGCAGCAAGACACGCATGTATTGTTGCTATTAAGGATAACAGATGGGGGATATTCCTACATGAATAGATCTTGTCTACATCATGTCATCATTCTTATTGCATTACTCCGTTTCTCCATGAACTTAATACATGCATGCTGGATAGCGGTCGATGTGTGGAGTAATAGTAGTAGATTTAGGCAGGAGTCGGTCTACTAATCTTGGACGTGATGCATATATATTGATCATTGCCTTGGATACCATCATAATTATTTGATCTTCTATCAATTGCCCAACAATAATTTGTTTACCCACCGTGTGCTATTTCTTGAGAGAAGCCACTAATGAAATCTACGACCCCCGGGTCTATTCTTTATCATATTTGCTTTCCCATCTATTATTTGCCACTTTTATTTTCAGATATATTATTCCAAAAACCCAAAAATACCTTGCTACATTTTTTTATTACTTATTTTATTTTGCATTTTATCGAGAGCTATTTATCCAATCTACCACAAATCAATCTATCTTTTTACCATGGAGGGATTGACAACCCCTCTTACGCGTCGGGTTGCAAGTATTTGTTCTTTGTGTGCAGGTACCGTTTACATAGTGTTGCTTAGTTCTTGTACTGGATTGATACCTTGGTTTCATAACTAAGGGAAATACCTATTGTAGCTGTGCTGCATCATCCCTTCCTCTTTGGGGAAATACCAACATAGCTTCAAGCGACATCACCCACCACCCACCAGGGCGCGCCTGGGGGGCCTGGCGCACCCTAGTGTCTCGTGGGCACCTGGCAGCCCCCCTCTGGTAGTTATTTGCTCCAGTATTTTTTATTTATTCCAAAATAATTCTCCGTGAAATTTCAGCTCATTTGGAATTGTGCAGAATAGGTAACTCTGATGTAGCTTTTTTAGGTCCAGAATTCTAGCTGCTGACATTCTCCCTCTTTGTGTAAACCTTGCATATTATGAGGGAAAAGGCATTAGAATTACTCCATAAAGCATTATTATGCATAAAAACATTATAAATAACAGTAGGAAAACATGATGCAAAATGGACGTATCAAGGGCATGCATCACGACATAAGCCAAACCTTCTCATTTCTTTTACCAGGGCACAGTGAGGCCATACCATGGCACCATGCTAGGCGTCATGTTTTTCAAGCATGTATTTCATTTTTCTATAGTTGAAAACCCAATAAACGAACATTTGTGGTTGACTATTGCCACACATTTCCTTGAAATCTCTGCCCATTCCTTGTAAAAGGCATGAGAATTTACTAAATAGCATGAGCATGGTTTTCCAGTCCGTTCCTGTGCACCTTTTCATGCACCGATTGTTTGAATTTGAATTATGTGCATTAATGCCAAGAAAATGCACATAATCCCCTAAATATGGTAAATGAACCCGGAAAAGTGCCAAATTTGAACACGGTGATTTGCAGGGTGTATGTTCATCGTAGAAAAAATTCATGGACAAACTAGGAAGGAAATTTAGATTCCCCTTCAATCTCGGTGATTTCCCCCTCGAAACCATGAAACTTCCTCGGTGATGCTTCGATTTATGAAGGGCGTGCATGACGACATAAGCCAAACCTTCTTGATTTTTTACCAGGGCACGATGAGGCCATACCATGGCACCATGCCAGGTGTCTTGTTTTTCAAGCATGTATTTCATTTTTCTATAGTTGAAAAACCAATAAACAACGCGATTGTGGTTGACTATTGCCACACATTTCCTTGAAATCTCTGCCCATTCCTTGTAAAAGGCATGAGAATTTACTAAATAGCACGAGCATGGTTTTCTAGACCATTCTTGTGCACCTTTTCATGCACCGATTGTTTGAATTTGAATTATGTGCATTAATGCCTAGAAAAGGCACATATAATCACCTAAATATGGTAAATGAGCCCGAAAAAATGAAATTTGAACACGTTGCATTAGAGGGGGTATGTTGATCGTAGAAAAAAACTAAAGGACAAACTAGGAAAGAAATTTGGATTCCCCTTCAATCTCGGTGATTTACTATCGCACACGATTCATCTCCGTCGCCTCTGCGAACCATGTGTGTTCACCCACACATGCAAAAGGAAAAAGAAAACCCTCCTCCTCCCAACTTCATCCCCACCCACTCGCCACGGACTCCTCCGCAACTCTGCACCTCATCAACTTCTATCGCGGCGGCCACCCTAAGCTCGATGGCTGTCGTCAGCGGGCGGAGGTCGCGCTCCGAACGGCACGGGATTTCGCCCCTACCACTTGCCGCCGCCTATCTGCACCGACTTGCACCGACTTGCTAGACTCTAGTTGATTGGGGTTTTCTGCTGTATTGGGCCGGGGATTTTTCTAATGGAGAAGGTAATCAGTTTAGCGAAATATGCACTCATCTCTTATCGCAGTCCGTCCGTCGCTGTTAATCAACCGACGAAAATCACTTTTCTTCTAGCTGATTCAAGGGTTTTCATTCAAGTGTCCACAGTGCGAGCACAAATTGGGCAAGTGTGGTCGCGGCCAGTTGGTAATGAAGTTCTATCTCACCATTCCGGATGACTTCAGGGAGCGCTCGGTATGTTCAATCTCACCCTACCACGGTCGGCATAGCCTAAATTTGTGAACATATATCTTCTATTGCTACATTTGGATAAAAGGTACGGTGCCACATGCAGCCTAGACGTCGAAGTCGATTTTCCCCTATATTAGGCAAATTAATGATGAATTGTTCATTCAGTTACTCTCATATTTCCATCAAATCTTTGTTACATTATCTATTTTAAATTATATATTTTTGTACTTTGCTTTCAGCTATATATTGTTCTGTTCTCTCAGTTACTCCCATATTTGCATCTTGTTATGTTATTTCAATATATCTAATTTATGATCTTAATTTTGATTTCAAGCAGTACATCCCTTGCTTTGCAAGAACACGAGTAGGGCTTTACTTTGTTGATGACTCCATGGATGTCATATTGACAATGCAGCATGGATTTACAATGACAGTTAGCGTAAAACTTGATAAAGATGGTCACTCCTATTTTGATGCGGACCTTTAGAGAAAATTTCAAAGTTTTATGAACTGAAAGCTAGCAATAAAATTCTAGTGCGTGCACCACATGATGGTCGATTAACATGGATGTTTACTTCCCCAACGTCATCAGTCGATCAAAGTCTGATCGAGGTTAGTGTTCTTTCAACTTTCTCCATGCTGGCATATTACTTCGCAAAATTGGGGTATTTGTTCTGACTAACTGATCACTATTTAAGAAACCAATTGTGATTTCATTTTCTGACTCCGTTCCTAGGAAGTAACAAATTATATTTACCAATTTATGCGCACTATATATTCTTCTGCCATTTCTGAGTAAATAATACCTTTGCACCTTTTAAGCAGGATATGTTGGATGCATAGTTAACGATCTGTATGTTATTTAGCGTACCAAATTTCACTGGAAATACTTGAAGCATGTCATAAAGTTTGTTGATAATCTGACAGAGATAGCACAGCGTATGAACGCTGGATTTTGGATGGGATTAATTCTACCAATGGTGCACACATTGAATAAGATCAATTGTGTGCACAAAACGTTGGTATGAAGTCTTATTTTTATGTTAGTGTTCATTAACTATATATATATATCTTCAACGATATGTTACAATTGGTTTTGATTCTACATTTCAACAGAAATTGCCCGCTGCAACTGTTCCTGAATCGATTTCCCGGCGTGGTCAAATTACACTTGTGCATGCTAATAACGCCAAAGTGATTACAAGGTAGTGCATTTCCTGCAGAAATGGAACCATTCAAATTAACTAGTTCTTGCTTGTCGTGGCAATGCATCCACATTGGAAAATTGGAGACACTGTTCTACTCATGCTCTACCAAGGCACATGAGGCACTACAAAAAAACCACTTCCGTGATAACATGTGTTTGTCACAGTAGGTCACGTTTTCTGTCATGCATGTACATCCATGACGATTTTATGACATAATCAAGATAGTCATACCTGTGTTGTCGTAGAAGTGTTCCATGACAATACCAAAATTATCATCACGGAAGTGTCCACTTCCATGACGATAAATGGCGTGTCATGGAAGTGCTTTCATCAAGGGTAACCGACACGTGGCATCCACCATAACGGGTCACCGTTAAGCTATCGGGTTCCGGTTTGGATCTGATAACCCGTTAACAGCTGGGACCAATGGGGATTATCCACGTGTAAAATTCTCATTGGCTATAGCAACCACGTGTCAGCACCGCGAAAGGACAGATGTCAACCGCCCAATGGATAGGAGGCGCCTATGATACCTCGACATGTGGTAAGGCCCAACAGTGGCCCATTTAGGTTAAAAAGGCTAGCCCAGTCAAAATTAGAGGGCTGGCCCATTAACGGCCTGCTTGTAGACGACACATTCGTGGTTAAGGCCCATACGACTAGTTTCAAATCGGCCCGTCAATGACACGTTCTAGACTTGTCATCATTGCGGCCCATGGTCACTTCTGGCCCGTTAACAGTTTGCTAAGTATTTGGGCCGAATTACAGCCCGGTGTGTTTCTGGCCTGTTAAAGGTCCTGCTTCATTTGGGCCCATTTATTGGCCAATGAAACTTTCGTCCCACAAACGACCGTGAAGGAATTGGGTCATATTCGGCCATGTCTGGCATTCGGCCTGTTAGAGGTCCACTGTAGATTTGGGCCACTTCCAGCCTGTTGTGTTTTTTGGCCTGTTAACATCGGACGAAATCCATGGGCCATATGTGGCCCACCGTCACATCGGGCCTATTAACGGCCCATATAAAATGGATACTAATCAAGCCCAACTGCACTTCCGGCCTGGTAAAGGCCCGTGTAGTAGGTTGGCGCATTTACGGCCCGTCTGAATTTTGGCCTGTGAACGATCCGCATTGTAAATGGGCCACCATGAGCTGAGATACATTTCGGCCTGCTAATGAGCAATGGGTTATTTGGCACAATTAGGTCCCAATCTTACTTTTGGCCTATTTAAAGGCCCTTGTTTTTTATGGGCTCAAGATATTTACACATGTTAACGGCCTGTTGTTACTGAGGCCCAAATTATGTTTAGGCCTGTTAAAGGCCCACTATGGGCACAGACCTACTAAAATAGGAAAGCTTATGCTGATTTAGGCCCAGATAATTTTAGTGCGCTACATGCAAATTACGGCCTATAATCGTTTTTTAGCCCAATTGGAATTATGGGCCCGACGAATATTGGCACGTTGGGCTCCTACGAAGCTTTCGGCCGAATACATTACTAAGATAAACCTACACTATACAAAAATAGCGTCATAATTTCTACAACCTTTGGCAGCACGATAAATGTTGTATCACAACAAAATAAATTCCAGCCATACAACAAAAGGCCTGTTGGCATAAAGTTTACAGTCCTTGCATATAAAAGCACCATCAGATGTATGGAAGCACAGATCATTTGACCTAAGTGCTAATGTTTCAGGCTGTAGAATCTGATGGAGCAGCATGATCTTCCCTTTTTTCCGCCATTGCTCTTGAACAACGAAGCAAATGTCTGATAGTCTGGTTTCAAAACCATTCATATCTTGACGACATTTGTCAACCACTATTCTTGTTTCTGAAACGACCACCATTAGGGATTGGACTTGTGTCTGGAGCACAGATATATCACTCTGTCTAGCCGGAAGATTTTGTTCAGTAGGCGATTTGGATGAGGTTACCTTGACAACCAACCCAGAATTACGCATGAAGGTGCTTTTTGCACTGTTAGTGGAGAGATACTAACGCACTGCAGCAAGAGGTGACATTGTGCCTGTGGTAGCCTCATCACCTTCAGGTGGTTGTGGCTGTTCAATCATTTGTTCCATAGCTTGCTGAAAGTTTGAATTTGTAGATTAGTGTACCAGATGAGTTATTAATGAGACAAAAACAAACAAAATAGGTTTCACATTTATACATAACTTATTTTGGTGAACTACTGTAATACATTAGCATGTATTGTAGTGCCAACTACATAATAAAATCACTTTCGGAACATATGTCCATGTAGCATGCCTACTGTATTGCCTATTTCCTCACATTCGTTGACGTCTAAGGATAAAGACACATGGTTTAAAGTAGGATGAGCATAGTATGACATCATTCATATCATGGGCAAATAGATATCAAACAAACAGGCTATTGTATCATTGTGTGGGCACGTGAACATCACAACTAGATTACAGATCAAGACCAAAAGAATATCCTTCCTCTCTTTTAAACTGTGTAAGGTGAAATGATACGTTAAGACAACTGTGTATAAAAGTGAACAGAGTAACTGACATTGGCTGCAAACCAAGCAGTTAAATGAACACGTCACAGTAACAAGCAGTTCAAAGGCAGGAGGAGTAAGGACTTACAACAGCGGCTTGAACTGGTGTGCTCATGCCCTTCATCTTGCTGGTTTGGCAATCCTTGAAGATTTGCACTGCATTCGGTTCAGGTTCTTTTTTGTCCGCACGGGCTTTACTCTGTATTTGGAACAAGTAAATATAGATATGATAATATGGCACGGAAAAAAGAAGGAACTAGTAGCTATTTACAAGAGCCTCGCAGTGTGCAATATAGCCACGAGATCCTGTTGTCTGTTGGAATTTCACTTTAGAACGGTTGGTCTCGTTCTTCAAACAGTTAGCCTAGAAGAAGATACACTTGTAAGGCACATGCGTAAATACGAGTTCAATATGTGATCTTATCAAATACATATACCCTATCTGATACTTTGGATCAGACCAGTGTTTAACAAGGGCTGTCCAGTCTTCATCTGTAATATATTCCACTGGAGATGTTTGGGCGATTTCATTGTTAGCCTTGCCTTCAAAGTGAGTTTTTCTAAGGTGACACCGATACTGTCGCAGAGCAGACTGAAAAACATGAGTGCATGCTTGTTTAGTTGCATCATCTTTCGGATCCAACTTGAACCCCATCTGTTGAAAAAAGAATGTGAGTCTTATTAGGAGGAAGCTAGAAAGTATGGGACAGAGCAAGACAATATTACAAATTGCGATGAATAACATTACTTACGGATAAATGGTCAAGGAAGGTGTTAAACTGGGTATCGTCTTTCTCATTCCTGTAATGGATCCATGTTGGGAGGATACGTGCATGACACCTAACGGCAATGGCTGCCTCTGCTACTAACTTGGCTGACTCTGTAGCATCGCGTGGCCTTTTTAAACCTGCCTCAAAATGGATCTCCATTCTTCCTCCTTCGGATTTGTTAATCTGTCAAGCATTATCCCTGATGTCTATTTCCGCTTGCGCCGTGGTGCTAGTTCAACAACGAATATGGAAAGTGTTAGTGCATATCAAACTGTGAGAGTACATATAAAGGAGCATGCAACTGCAACTTGACTCGGTCAGGTACCGTCTTGGTGTTGATTCTCATGAGGTTCATCAGATCTTGCCAAGTCCTGTTGTGTCAGCAGTGCATCGGAAGTAGTGTTAGGTGTGAAGGCAGCTTGGGAACAGGCCAGTTGCACAGCAAACAAACGAGTAACTCGTTGAGCTGCCGGTACATTTGAAGGGGATGCTGCAGCTGGTGGAGTAGGTGATACTGTGTTTGTAGATTTAGCCGGTGGACTTGGACCTTCTACGCACTATAAGTACCAGCAGAATCTTGAGGGAAGATCCTTTTCTGTTGCACCCGACGAGTAACACGATTCCCTTCTATATTCTTTTCCTTGCTCTTTTTTTTACTTTGCCAGGTCAAGCCGTACCCACAACACAAAAGAATAAAACCACTCTTCAGAACTCATTGATGCATGATACAAACAAGCAATGCTTTGATGTAAGATAACCGTATGAGGAGGATGGAAAATGTAAGAAAAACAGGATGGCATGACATATTCACAGCTACGATGTGTAAACTAAGCAGAAGGATCTATTATATACATATTACAGAAGACAAACAAGCCATCACATTGATCCACACAGATTAAATTATCTCTACCATTAATTTTTTGATGTAAACGGCTGAGATTGAAAGATGTAATGTTACATACAAATATTGAGTACAGGTAGACATTGTGTTGCACCAGGAAAGACTGTCACGTATATATCTATCCGTGATAGGAAAGTGCAATCTCGGTCATGTACATGAGAAGGACACAATCTTACTTTGCCACCTTCACGTAATCATATTCCATGTAATGAGTTCCGGTTTGTATATAAGGGAATACAACAAGCGCCAGCCAAGTTACGAAGGGCAAACCTACGAAGTCCAGTTTCCTGAATGCTTCGAGGCCCACCACACAGGCGAGGCGCCGCTGCGGGGAACTGCCGAGTGCGAGGACCTGGGCCAATGGATAACGACTCGCGGCTACGACGGGATCTGCCGGATCTCGCTGGTTCCATGCGGGGTGGCGCGTGGGCGGCGATGCAGAGGCGCCGGCTAGGAGCAGAGTGTAGAAGACTAGAATAGGCCGTGCAACACAATTACATTGATCGGTGCACCAGGCATGTATATATGATGTACAGGATGGGGCCACAACCTCAACTATACAGGAGAACTAGGAGGTGGGCCCAAGACACAATATACACGCACACAATATATTCAACACCCCCCGCAGTCGAAACATCGCCAGAGACGCAGAGACTGGAACGAAACTCCTCGAAGGTGGAAGTAGACAGTCCCTTAGTCATCACATCGGCGAACTGTTGTGCGGTCAGAACATGGAGGACCCGAATGTGTCCACGGGCCACCTGCTCACGCACAAAGTGAATGTCCAGCTTAGTGTGCTTGGTCCAGCGATGATGAACGGGGTTGGCGGAAAGGTACACCGCAGAGACGTTGTCACAGTAGACAACCGTAGCCTGGGAGACATCATGATGCAACTCCTGAAGTAGCTCTCGTAGCCAGGTGCACTCGGCGACGGCGTTAGCCATGGCTCGGTACTCAGCCTCCGCGCTGGAGCGCGAAACTGTGGGTTGTCACTTGGACAACCACGAGACGAGTGAAGGACCGAGGTAGACGCAGTAGCCAGAGGTGGAACGACGTGTGTCTGGGCAGCCAGCCTAGTCAGCATCGGGATAAGCCACCATCTCCAGGGAAGTGGACGTCGTGAGAGTGAGTCCAAGAGACATCGTGCCACGGATGTATCGGAGAATCCGTTTGACGAGTGTCCAATGAGAGTCATGAGGGGCATGCATGTGGAGACACACCTGCTGAACATCATACTGTAGATCTGACCGGGTGAGAGTCAGATACTGAAGAGCACCAACGATGGACCGGTAGAGCGGAGCATCCGACGCGGGCGAACCCTCGAGAGCAGAAACCTTGGCCTTCGTGTCAACAGGAGTAGCAATAGGGTGACAGTTGAGCATGCCGGTACGCTCAAGTAGCTCATGTGCATACTTCTACTGATGAAGAAAGAAGCTGTCGGGTCACCGAATGACCTCAATGCCAAGGAAATAATGGAGAGCGCCCAAATCCTTAATAGCAAACTCGTCATGCAGCCAGAGAGTGATCTGCTGAAGAAGGGTTGCGGAGAAGGCCGTCAGGATGATGTCGTCAATGTAGAGGAGCAAATAGGCCGTCGTGTCGCCACGGTGATAGACAAACAACGAGGCATCCGAGCGAGTGACACTGAAGCCCAGTGTCTGAAGAAACCCGGCGATACGCTGGTACCAGGCGCGAGGTGCTTGCTTGAGACCGTATAGAGACCGGGACAGCAAGCACACATGCCCAGGATGAGAGGCATTGACGAAACCGGTGAGCTGCTCACAGTAAACCTGCTCCTCAAGATGGCCATGAAGGAAGGCGTTGGAGACATCCATCTGATGAACCGGCCAGCCTCGGGAGACCACCAGCTGAAGGACGGTGCGGATCATGCCCGGTTTGACAACCGGTGCAAACATCTCAGTGAAGTCGACGCCAGCACGCTGCCGAAACCCACGGACCACCCAGCGAGCCTTGTAGAACTTAAGTGTACCATCCGAGCGGGTCTTATGACGAAAGACCCACTTGCCACTGATAATGTTGGCGCGAGAAGGCTGGGGAACCAGTGTCTAGGTACGGTTCCGCTGAAGGGCGTCGAACTCTTTCTGCATCACAGCAAGCCAGTGAGGATCATGTAGGGCTGCTCTGGCGGATACAGGAATCGGGGACGGCTTGGTGGTGGAGGTAGCGAGGAGATACTCGTCGCTGGAGTACCGCAGACTCGGGCGGTGAACACCGGCTCGAGCCCGAGTGAGGGGGCGAGACAGCAACTCCGGGACGAGGCCCGAGGGGGCTGCCGAGGCCGATGAGGCGACCGGCGAGGCTGCCGGTGAGGCTGCGGGCGAGGGCGTTAGCGAAGCGGCCGGCGAAGCGGCTGCGCCTAATGCAGCCGGGGAAGGCGTCGGCAGCGACGCCGACGGTGACGGCGAAGGCGGCGTGGGGGCGCGAAGCTTAGCTCGTCCCACGGCGCGGGGACCGCCAAAGCCCGGAGGCGGTCCGAGAGCCGAGCGGAGCCGGTGGCGAGGGCGGCGGAGGTGGTGGAGGCAGTGGAGTGGACCGGGTAGAGCTCGTTGGGGCTGTCACATCGGTGGAGTACCATCCGGGTACGAACGTCCTTAACAGAAAAATCACACTCGTCAAACTCAACGGTAACAGGATTTTCACATGTAAAAGAACGAACAGAGAAAAGATTTTTAATAAGACCAGGAGAAACTAAGATGTTAGATAATGACAACGGAGTAGATGTGGATGGAAAAGATGCATGTCCTATATGAGTAATGGGAAGGGAGGAACCATCACCGACGGTGATGCGAGCGGAGGTGTGGACGGGATAGGAGGTGTGGAGGTTACCGGGATGAGCAGCCATATGCGCGGTAGCTCCAGTGTCCATATACCAGTCGCCACCGCCGGTGTAGGTGGACGGAGAGGGAGCGGAGTGCAGGGCCGCCAGGAGCGCCGGATCCCATGGCGCGGGTGGGAGGGCAGGCTGCTGAGGCGGCGCCGTCAGGGGCAGCAGTGGCAGCCCTCCTGGCTGCGGCGGCTGTCCGTAGGAGAGGGGCCCGTAGGGCGGCACGTAGGGCTGCGGCGCGGCGTAAAACGCCTGATGAGAGGGAGGTCGTGCGCCGAGGATACCTGGGGCAGGGGCACGGGGAATCGGCAGGGAGTAGGCGTGCACAACACCGGTCCACTGGTTCTGGCCGGCGTACCACGGGGCCGGCTGATACTGCTGCTGGGGGTGGGCGGCTCCTCCCTGAGCCCCGGCGCCCTGCTGCTGCTTGCGGCCACCGCGGCGACCCCCGTTAGCTGCGGGCGGGGGTGGCGGTAAGGGGGCGGCCGGCGCCTGGGGATAGGCCGACGCGGCTGGTGGGACTGACGCGGGACGCGGCGGAGGTGGCGCCGAGCTCCCGCGGGTGCCGGCAACGAGGGCGGTGTGGGTCGCCCGAGTCTAGGCCATCTTCACCCGTCGCTCCTCCAACTTGAGATACGCCACCACCTTGGCAAAGGTGGGCTCCGAGATGAGTGAGAGGTTGGAGGCGGCGTTCCCAAAATCCTCGTTGAGACCGGCGGTGAGGGTGCTGATGAGGAGCACGTCGCCGACCGTCTCGCCGAGATCATAGAGCTCATCGACAAGCTTTTTGAGGCACATGCAAAAATCATCGATGGACGAGTCAAGCTGCTGGCACCCGTAAAACTCGCCGTGCAGGAGGACCTTGCGCTGCAGTTTGTTGTCGGTGAAGAGGCCGTTGAGCTTGGTCCAGACGGCGTAGGCGTCGTCGTCATCATCCACCACCGTGTGGAAGAGGTCCTTGGAGATGGTGAGGTAGAACCAGCGAATGATGGTGGCGTCGAGGATCATCCACTCCTCGTCATGAATCATGAGGCTCGAGTCCACGGTGCCATCGACGTGGCCGTGGAGCAGGTACTCGCGAAACACCAAGGAGAAGTACCGCTTCCAAGCGGAGTAGGACGCGATGGATTGATCAAGCACCACCGGAACACGCTCGTGGATGTTGAGATCACGGACGAGGGTGACATCAGGACCGGCGAAGGGGTTGGAGACGGTGGAGGAGGAGGAACTCATGGAGCGGCGAGGAGGGAGTGGGAAGGCGCGACGCGGGTGGAGCGGCTAGGGTTAGGGTTCGGCGCGGGTTGGGGAAGTGCGGCGTGGGTTGGAGGGTGGTGGGGAGGGTGCGGCGCGGGTTGGGGTGGTGGGGAGGGGTGCGGAAGCGAGAGGGCGCGGCGGCGACCGGCGGCGGCGGCGGCTAAGGTGGAAGCCGCGACGGCGGCGGGTGGCGGCGGCGGCGGGTGGGAGGGCTGCGGCGACCAGAAGCGGCGGGGGCGACCGGAGGGACCGGCGGCGGCGGCGGCAGCGGGTGGCGGCGGCGAGGGGAAGAAGCGGCGGCGGCGGCTAGGTCTAGGAACGACCTGCGATAGATACCATGTAGAAGACTAGAATAGGCCGTGCAACACAATTACATTGATCAGTGCACCAGACACGTATATATGATGTACAGGATGGGCCACAACCTCAACTATACAGGAGAACTAGAAGGTGGACCCAAGACACAATATACACCCACACAATATATTCAACACAGAGCAAGGGCAGGACGGCGAAGGAGCTCCGGGCTCGGCTTGATGGCCAGCCATAACAACTCTTCGAGCTGATCGGACGCGGCAGAGATACACAAGCAACGACCATCTGATTGATTTCCTACGGGGACACACGCTACATTGCATGCACGTACACAAATTCTTATGTAGATCGACTCTGGCCTGTGGTATTTCACATGAGTTACTGCAGGTGGATTGATCAGGTTGATCAAGCAGACTTTGTACGTGAAGAGTAGTTCCGGCAATATCGCATCAGCAAGCAAACCGAGCAAGGTTTCATAGGTCGCCCTGGGTTGAAAGTATCCGGCAACTCGCCGGATCATCTCAGTGAAACTAAAGCCGAGTACGGAACCAACACATACATTATTTTCTACAGGCCATGGCGCACTACGATCGGATGGATCCATGTAACTGGTGCTCATGGTTATGGATGGTAGTCATGTAATACTTGAGATGACAGCGTGCATGGTTTGGTCTAGCCACCAAAGCATGCTTGCCAAATTTGTTGCCCACGCACAGCGAGGGCAATTTGATCCCTGTAGCATGCATACATGGCGGCCAATCGTACCAATGTTCTAGGTAACGTGCTCGACGAAACCACATCCCATCAATTTTTGAGTCAGCGTTCTTATTGATATGTTTTCCCTAAATTAATCCTTTCATATGTTGAATTGCTGAGCAGAAATTTCTCACTTTTGTTATTGCGTAAAAGTAAAGAGGCAGTTCGTTAGACTACTGGAACCAACTTCCCAGTTTAAGAGCATGGTCGTACTAATGGGCGAGCTGAATTAGGTGGTCGTGGGGCTAAATCCTTTTGCTAAACTATTCTAGCATAAACACATCCTACGTCTAATTCCAAAATTACATGTTGTAGAGCCTAATAATACAGTTAGGACTTAAGAGAAGCAATCCATGGAGAACTGTAATAATATGTCACCCGTAAATTGATATATGAACAAAAATTAATGTCCCTGTGGCATGTGTGCAAAATTTCTTTTATTCCATACACGGACATTATCTTTGAGATAAATTATTTCTAAGTCGTTATCTTGCAGATTCAACTAATATAAGCCAATTCAAATATTTTTCTTATTGAAAAGTGATTCCTCAAAATATTACATGGAACCGTACATGTGTTCTTCAGTTAAGATATCTGATATCGATGCTTATAGATCAGGAGAAGTCAATTGTGTAATTCGATCTTTGCCATCACTATTTCCTTAAGATGCCGCCATTAGCTTAATACATCAAGATCTGTTTCAGATCTACTTATTGTGTACAACACTGGTATCTATTATATAATTAAGACAAGAGACAAATAAGACACCACGTTCTTCCACATAAATTAAATTTTCTTGGCCGTTAATTCTTAGATATAAACGATTGAGATTTAAAGATATAACGTTACACACAAATATTTGTGTACAGATAGATATTCGTTGCACATGTAAAGTCTGTCGTGTCCATGTACCTATGATGGAAAAGTGCAATCATAATCACGTAATGAAACCGACATGTACAACTATTGTGACGTTCCATAATATATGCCCACACGTACAACTGTCTATTTTTTTTGTGAAACTACGTCTATCTATCTTTACCTAATAGTAAACCACGGATCGCTTCTGTCGCCCGTCATCGTCGTGGCACTTTTGCATAAAAGCCCCTCCGTTTATGTCAAATCAACCCGCAGTCCCTGTTTTAGTGAGTCTTTGAAAAAACGTTTCGATTTTGGAAAACAAACCCTGTAGTTCTTTCAAATCAACACGCAGTCCTCCACTTCCTCTATCCATTCTGTCCGTGTCCCCTCGTCTTGCCGGAGAGAAGACACGACGGCGCCGCGGCAACGGCGGCGACGCGACCAGCGGGCGTGCGGGAAGAGTTGCAAGTGCGCGCGGGCTAGCGGGGGAAGGCGGGAGGCGCGGGGATGCCGTGGCGCTCGAGCCCTTGCTCGGCCCGGCTTGTGCGACGGCGACGCACGCGACGCGCGCCGGCCGTGAGCCGCCGGGCTAGAGGCGGAAGGCGGGAGGCGCGGGGATGCCGGGGCGCTCCAGCCCTTGCTCGGCCCGGCTTGTGCGACAGCGACGCACCTGAGGCGCGCCGGCCGCGAGCACGCGCCACTGTGAGCTGTACGCCACTGCCAGTCGTCTTTGGCCTGCACCGTAGTAAGCTTCTGAATCGATGACGGAATCCTGCTCCCGTGTTTGATTTGAATTTCTGAATTTCTGACGGACATCCTGCTCCCGTCTTCTTCTCCAACAGAGAATCCGACCCGGATTGGACCTCCCTGCTATAAGTTCCCTGCTATAAGAAGCAAGTGTTCTTGGCCGTAATCTCTCCATCAAATCAAAAAAATCCATCAAATCCCGGAATTTTTGGTACAGAGAAGTAACATGTCGCCTTTGAGGTCGCCGGAGGAACAGGCACCGAGTTCGTCGGAATTCTTAGTCCAGAGAAGCACTTTGAGTCCAACGTTGCCTCAAACAGAGGTATGTGATGCCTCGACCTCTTGATTTGATCTGTTGCGCAAGCTCTTCTTTTCTCTGTAAATCTCTGCAGACAACAACTCTGAACCGGCAGAGATGTTTCTCTGTTGGACTATGAACTCTGAACTTGCAGGACGTGTGGTGACGAGGCTATTGCAAGTCTATTTCAGTTAACTGTAGGATAGTGTTGTTTCTTCTGGGAAGAACACCCAACGCATAATGCTTTTGGCATACGAAAATAATGTGAAGTTTAGCTTTCTTGTCAGGAAGGAATAGGAACAATCAGGTTTTGATTTAGAATATACTCCCAAAACAAGTGCACTGTCTAGATTTCCTATTTTGGTGCTAGATCTTTGGCGGTGCTTCTAGCTTTGAACTTGCAACTTAACCTGAAGATTACTTACTTTTGAGGATGCCTAAACCTGAAATCTGGAACTAAATCTGTTACCCTGTGTCACCCCCTGGACAAAGTTTCTTCTTTTCATCTCAGTGACCATGGCCATAGTGTGACATGAAGTATTATCTTTGCTCCTCAGCATACTAGGAAGCTATTTTACTGGAAAAAGTAAATCAAGTATTAAATACAACACTTCAGGTTGAGCAATCTGTGTATTTTTTTTCTCCCTTGGTCTTCCAATCAGTTGGTTAAAAACCAAGATATCTTTTGGGGTTCGCAGTAGTTGTTTACTAGAGGCACGCACGACCCTTTAGGAATTAGAATTGATTTAAAACAAAAGTGGAACCGAACTGAAGCTATTTCTGTAGTATTGTCTATTTCTACTTGACCTTTCATGGGAATCTTCCGCAACCCAGCTTCAGCTCCAGCAGCGTCTTGTCTTCATCATATATTTTGTATCATGTTGTTGTGGACATTTTGATACTGAATTTTGGCATCAATGGATAGAATTCCGTGCAAACTACAATGTTGTTGTTCAACTGTAGAATAATTGGTGTTGATGTCTCTGTTGTGTGTTCACGTGCAGGTGCCAAAGGCGTCTGATAGAACTCAGGTGGAGGCCAAGGAGGTTTGGCTCTCGGACATGCCACCAGTAACACTTGATGATAGCAACGTGCACACCATAAGTTTCCCTATGCAAATTGCATACTATGATACATGTTGCTGCTGTGAACATTTGCTGTTGTTAAATAGAGCAAGTCAATTTAGTTCAACACTCAACAACTGCATCTACCTTAATATATACCCTAAGTGTGTTTTCTAAAGCACTTTATTTATGTTGAAACTGCAGCAAACAGATGACAACGCTGAAATGAACATTGCAGAGGATTTGGATAACCGACCTTCAAAAAAAGCAAAAATTTCTGAATCAGGTGTTTTGGAGCCATCACCAATGTCAGCAACTATGCCAACATCTAATCCAGCTTCTGAATGTTTTGAATCAATTGTGCCTGAATCAGATAATCAGATAGATCATGATCCATTCCCATCACCTCCATCACCATCTAGCTCAACATTATCTCCTGTTTTAACATTACAAGATGTCAAGGCACCAGATCCAAATAAAGAGATCAAAGTTGACGAGACATATGATTATCTCCCACAAGGTATTTGTATTATTATTTATGTATACTTTTGTATTATATATATTCTTTAATTATTTGATTTTATGCAGACTATAGATTGACCGACCACGATCTATGTGCTCATATAGCAATAGAATCATCTTTGGAAAAACAATTGCTCGTTCAGATAGATGGAAGTTCTGTCTTACAAAATCAATTGATGTGCTTGCTAGATGAAAAAGAGTGGGTAAATGATGATGTAAGTACTCAAACAGGAAAAAGTTTCTAATCACTAATATCTATTAGTAATGTATTTTTTAAATTCTTAATTATAGGTGATCAATGCATATATATGTTGTATAAAGGACCAAATACATCTCCAGAATGATAATAAAGAATATTTTGAGAGTCCATTTGTTACCTCACTATTTAAACGAGATGGCACCCTTGGAATACAAGAAGGTAGTGCCTTCATGACAGAGACTGTCATCGAATATATGCAGCATGACATGGTAATATCCATATTCATAATTTACATGTTCTAGGTTTCATACATTTTCATTTATTATTTTCCTACTCATCTTTATTACAGATTAAACTTCCAATAAATGCCAACAACACACATTGGTATTTAGCTGTTGTGAATACAAAAAAACATGAGGTTCAAGTACTAGACTCATTGTGCTGGAGTTTTGACCGAGATGATCTCGCTAAAACGGTTAGTTACAATACCATTTTTAATATACTTCGCTAATGTGTATAATTTTTGACCATTATTTTATTTTTAGCTACGAGGAGTACAATTTCATTTAGACCTTCTTAAAAGTCAAAACTTGGTAAACGACAATTGGAAAGACGTTGATCTTACTGAATGGAAGATCACGGAACAATTACAAAAGGCAATTCAAAAAGACAGTTCTTCATGTGGTTTATTTATGGTCAAATTTATGGAATATTTCACCGGATGTACACTATCCTACCCAATTACACAGGTATATATCTTTGTTTAAGTAAAAAGAATGTCAATTTTACACAAGGTATGTTATTTTTTTTAAAATTTTACTAATAATTGTTTGTGTTGCACAGGAAATGATGACTTCTTTTAGATTTAAGTTAGCCAGCATACTATTATGTTGGAAAACAAACACTGCAGGAATGACTACAATCGTTGAAGAAAGTGACGATGACACCAATGGAGATCCTGATGATGTTCAAATATTAGAAAGCCTAGATGATATTAAAAAATCAAAGCAAAAAATCCCATTATCTGTTGAAAATAAATACAGATCACTAATATCTATTCTTTCTAATATGAGCTTACATGACTTAACAGCTGGACTCTGTAGCTTCATTAAATCAATCAATTACACCGAGATTTTAGAGTAAGTCATTTCAAATTAGTTTTGCAATTTTACATTATCTTACTTATATTTTACTAATGGTTTATTTTCTTAATATTTTCATTATCAGGAAAGTATGGATCCAAAGTTCAAAGCCATATCCAATTAGCTTGTCTCTCAAAAAACTACAAGAAATGCTAAAAGATGATTTATCCATGGACCGAGATTGCTTTAATTTGGTTGTACGGAAGATTATGTTTGATGACATCCAAACGGCACAAAAAACAAAACAATTGATAGCAAAACATTATCTGGACATGAAATTTTGGGTATGTTCTTATATTTATTATATACTTTCTTTTTGTATATTCTATTTTTAAAATCACTTTTCTAACCAATTATTTTATATACTAGATGACTATTGATTTTGGACGGCACCCAGACTTCCGTAAGAAGTTAGATGTGGAAGAACTAGCAAATTCTGTTCGTAATTGGCCTGGTATCAAATATAATGTTTCAACATGCAAATCGGTAAGAGCACTTCTGTATACTTTAGACCACAAAATTTTTATGCATCATGTTCTTCCACATAAATTAAATTTTCTTGGCCGTTAATTCTTAGATATAAACGATTGAGATTTAAAGATATAACGTTACACACAAATATTTGTGTACAGATAGATATTCGTTGCACATGTAAAGTCTGTCGTGTCCATGTACCTATGATGGAAAAGTGCAATCATAATCACGTAATGAAACCGACATGTACAACTATTGTGACGTTCCATAATATATGCCCACACGTACAACTGTCTATTTTTTTTGTGAAACTACGTCTATCTATCGTTCAAAAGGATAGAAGCGTGTTCTGCCAAAAAAAAAAGTTTAGAAGCGAGAGAGATAGAAGTTGAATAGAAATAGAAAGAGTCTGATCATATCACATATGGATTGATTAGAATATCGAAGATACAACTTCCATCAGACAGTGTAAGCAAGCCACAAAAATTTTGTCCTTTCTTCCGCCTCCCGGCAAGCTCTCAGGTGCTCTCTTCGTAAAGAAATATAAGAATGTTTATATGACTAAAATAGTAATCTAAACACTCTTATATTTTTTTATAGAGGGAGTATTATTCGACTCCTTTCCGTAAGGCCAAACTACTACACGATAGTTCCGACGCCAACTGATATATAATACAGTATAAAGCCATGGCTACACACACTGATTTCTTGAATGCAAATGTCAAAATGAGCCACCACACGTTCTTCCACATGGACTAAATTATCTAATCCCTTTATTTTTACTTTACCATTAAAACTACAGTTGAGATTTAAAAATATATGTATGTACGCGTACGGGCAAGCACATGTGTACCGATTTGGAAAGGCACGGAGATATGATGGCCTAATTTGGAAGGGAGCGGATATGATGGCCTTTAGCGGTTCAGCCGAGCAGGGAGATAGGATTTTTTGGCAGCACAAGATTGGACTCGTATGTATACGTAAATTTTCTTTGTGATTTTTCGTAATATATACTGATCGGCCTGGGACTCACACTGCATTCATGCTTTGGTCGCCGTGATCTCCCCCAGCCGCGAGCCAGCCCGCCGGTCGTCCACGTCGCTGCCGGCCGCCGCCCTCGTCGCCGACGGCCGCCGGCTCCTCTCTAGCGTCACCGTCACTTGTTCCCCAGCATGGCCCGCCCCCGGTCGCCGTGACTCTCGCTGGCTCCGCCGCATGCAGCTCCGGCGAAGGTCCCAGCTCCGACGAAGGAGCGCCACCATTGCATCAATAGTGAGGTGCCAGTTCCAGCTTTATGACGTCGGGTTGAAGCTTTTCAAAAATATGGTTGAAGCTTTTCATGTCAACGATTGCAACTTTTTCGTTGTGTACTCGCGTTGAAGCTCTCTATAAAGTTGGTTGAAGCTTTCTATAAAAACGGTTGAAGCTCTTCAGTTTAACGGTTGAAGCTTTCCAAATATGACGGTTGTAGATTTTTTATTTATTTCGTAGTGGTCGGATGAAACTTCTCTATTCCGCCGTTTGAAGCTTTTCCGAATACGGTTTGAAGCTTTCACATGAACTATTGAAGCTTTTTTCAGTCCATGGTGTCTTGTTCAAGCTTTATATACGGCTGGTTGAAGCTTTCGAATCGAATGGTTGTAGCTTTTGTGATTGTTGGTTGTAGCTTTTGTGATTGCCGGTTGCAGCAAAAACAACTTCTGGTTCTAGCTCATGTCGGTACTTCCAGCAAAACTTTTGTCCACCGCCCTCCGCGGTTGCAGCATCTTTTCTACACGGTCGTAGCACTGGCTCTGTTGGTTCCAGCAAATCTCACTTCGCAAAAATCCGCCGCCTTTCATTTACAGCTTTTTTATTCGTCGGTTCCAGCTTTTTATTGCGTGGGTTGCAGCGTTTTTCTTAGCCGGATGTAACACATTGTAGCAGAGTAGAACTTAATATGGCTGGAGGTAGAAGAAAGGTAACAAATAAGGTAAGAGATAACTAATGGGAGGAAAAAAAGGGCAGTCGCGCGGGCCCATAGCTTGGGACGAGACTTGCCTGCTCCCTCCTTGTACTCCCATCCGTGCTCCCACTCCCAGAATTTTCCATCCAACGGCTCCACCCTTTTCTCTCCTTAGCGCTCCTTTTCTAGGAATAGAAAATGCAAACAAATCACAATTTACCTTCTTCCCTCCCGTACTTCTCTCTCTTATACGTATTTACTCCTTTCCTAGTTCCTTTTATTAGACTAACTATATATAAAAAGCTTGAAATTTGGAGCTTCCTGTCCATGCCCAGGCCCAGTTGAACGATGCGTAGCCCCATTGGTGGCATCGTGACTCGAACGATGGCGGCCGCGTCGTATAGCCCCATGCCGTTCACGGCCATGTACGTAACCATGCCGCCGCGGATCCTGGATGGATATGGCTTCGTATCCATGCAAGCACGGCGGTGACGATGCTGGCCATGGTGACGTTGAGGTGGCAATCCCCCTCCGCCAGGTCCTAGGCTGACGCGGCCGACACACGAGCAACTCAAAGTGCCGGAGCATGACGTTCTGCCCGTCGAGCAATGCAAGTTTGCCGGAGTCGCCCAGGCGGAGCGCGGCCACGGCGGACGCGAACGGCGGCATGGATCACACGGTGCTCCTGTTGGCATCCTTGACGGACACGCCGGCCGGCCAGAGGTGCAACGGCGTTTGCGGCCAGACGAAGGTCCCGGACGACTCGTCCAGCACGGCAAGGTAGTACCTGTCCTGCTGCGCCGTCGGGTTGTGCACGACGTCGTCGACCTAGACCCGAGGAACACACTGAGGGTGTCGATGGAGAGGACGTAGGACCCGGCAAAGTCCGGCGTGATGAGCTCTGTCTGAATCGTGCGGCGTGCGGAGCCAGGCGTTGACACCTAGAATGAGGAGGAATAGGAGTGCACTGATCGACGATGGGCTCCCCACGGCCAAGGCGGAACGGTCGGCTCATGGTCATGGTGGTGTCGAGATTGGTTGCCTCGGGCAGGTCGGTGAGCGCGCCATTGGCAAGAAGGTAGTAGTGGCGAGGGGCGGAGCGGAGATCGACGTGGCGAGGTACTTGCTCACTGCTACCTCCAGCGTCGGCTGTCTGACAGGGATTGAGAGAGAAGCATATACGTACGGGGGAGAAGAAGTACAGAGAGAAGAAGGTAAATTGTGATTTGTTTGCATTTTCTATTCCTAGAAAAGGAGCGCTGAGGAGAGAAAACGATGGAGCCGTTGGATGGAAAATTCTGGGCGTCGGAGCACGGATGGGAGTACAAGGAGGGAGCAGGCAAGCCTCGTCCCATAGCTTCAGACGTGGGGGAGCAGTTTTGCTAAGACTGCGCCGGCGTGGCAGGAAAAGCTAGGGTGGTGCGCTTGTAGTGCGCGCGAGCGAACGCGGCAGGCCGAAAGTTGTGCCGGCGCGTCGTATATAAACGTTTCCCTCTAAAAAACCGCCCATGACAAGCAGTCCTTGAAGCCTATTTTCATGCCATATCAATTGAGTTTTTTTAGGAAAACAGTTGAATTTAATACGCCAATAATTACATTCTGTAGGACATACACATTCGTATTGCCAAATTTAGTTAAGGTATTTTTGACTCGCAGGAAAGATAAATAAAGAAATAAAAAAGCACATACTACAGTGTGATATCTGCTTGATTTCCCAGGATTGCAAAAAAAAAAAAAATCAGAGAGATATGGGTTGGATGAAAAGTTACATATGAAAATCCTAAAACTTTCGTTGCCTTAATATTTTAATAAGAACATGAATCAAAGAGTCCCCGTAAAAGAGAAGCGTACTGTTCGCATCACACAAGAAAACTAAATGATGATAAAGTATATAAAGTAAAAAATAATAGCAAAAGCCCGCACCATGCAAGCAAACCAAAATTAAATAGTTTCATAGAAAGTTTAGCAGCTTTCTGACAATTTTTCTGATGAAACAAAACAATCCATGAAATCTAATCTGATGGGGAAATCTTTTCAAATTCAATGCATCCCCTTTCTTTCCTTCTACATCATGTCTCTAATCAAGTAACCCCTCATCTAAAATTTTCTATTTTTTGTATGCGGCATCCAAGAGCATCCTCTTACCAAATCATCTTTTTGTGTGCAATATCAGAATGATCTACATAGCAACTCATGTGTATTACACCTAAAATGCATTTAAATCCATGCGTTCCTAAGAGGCCCATGTCAAGTGTAATAAACTGTGTTGATATCTAGAACTATATTTTCATGATATAAAAAAGAACAAACTATGTCGAGAGTGAGCGAGACAGAATAACCGACCCAGAGAGAATATTTTATAAATATGTTATCTAAGTGGTAACCAAATAAGTGTTTGCATAGTGTATTTAGGCTGCAAATTTTCTTTGAAATTGTAATTGTTTTCCAAAAGGACTAATAATATGACAAAAACACAAAAATATAAACACGACAACAGGCAAATCTAGCCGCGCAAATGCGCGGGTCACTCTGCTCGTTTTGAAGAAAATAGAAGTAATGCAAGCTAGACACCATATGAAAGATGCAACCAATATCACCCTGCCAAGTTAAAAGTGTCTTGTCATAAGTGGCATTTCGAAAAATTAGAAGCAGTACAACCTAGAAATCAATGCAAGATGCAACCACTATCACACTGCCAAGTTAAAAGTGTGCAATCATGAGTGATTGATGCGGGATACACAACAACAGTACTTTGATGTAAGAACATGGTATGATAGATAGATGTAGTGTATTCTAGACACAGAAAGACATGTCATATGCACATGTATAACGTATAAACTCAGCAGGTGCAATTTAATCAAAATAGAAGAAATACAACCTAGACAACATATGCAACATGAAACCAATTATCACACTGTCGACTTAGAGCAAGCACCTGCAATGGTGGAGTAGGGGAGCTAAACTCATCATATAGACTTGGGACTTCAACTGCAGTAGCAGTAGCAGTGGAAAATCTAGAGAGCCTTCGTTTGCCTAACTTACTCTTTTCCTTCCTCTTTTTTGATATTACCTTCTGATGTCAAAAACACAAGAAGATGAATAAAATTAACTCTGCATAACTGGTTGATGCATGATACAGAAGAACACTACTTTGATGTAAGGCAAGCGCATGATAGGAGGATGTAATATATACACAAAAACGACAGCATTGCATATTCACACGTACGATAGGAGGATGGAATATGTATGAAAAACAGTAAGCAGAAGGCATTTCAACAAAATTAGAAGAAATGAAAGCTAGGCACCATATGAACATGCAACCAATATCACTCTACCAGGTAAAAAGTGTCTCGTCATAAGTGCCATTTCAACAAATTAGAAGCAGTACAAGCTAGAAGACAATGCAAGATGCAACCTACATCACACTCCCAAGTTAAATGTGTCTTATGGGTAAGTGATTGTTGCAGGTATAAGTTGTAAGCTACGCAGATGCAATTCAACAAAATTAGAGGCAATACAAACTAGACATCATACGGAACACGCAATCACAGTGCCAAGTTAGAGTAAGCACCTGTGATGGTGGAGTAGGGGAGATGTGCACATCATCTACACAGCTACGTTGACTGTCCAGCCTTGTGTTGTCTTGCAAATCTTATTGGGAGGATGGCGGAGTAGAATATGTAGAGACCCTCTGTTTGAGTTGCTCCGAAGGACCACCATCATCCACTGCCTTACTAATTTCCTTCCAATGTATTGATTTTGCATTGTGAAGTCAAACTGATAAGAAAAAGGAATAAAGTTCGCTCGTCAGAACTCATCCACGCATGATACTGACGAACACCACTCAGATGAAAGGCAAAGAGATGATACGAGGATGTAATATGTACGAAAAATAGGATGACGTGACATATTCACACCTATGATGTGGTAACTAAGCAGAAGGCATTTCAACAAATTAGAAGCACTGCAAGCTAGACACCATATGAAAGATGCAACCAATATCACTCTGCCAAGTTCAAACTGTCTGGTGTTTCAACAAATTAGAAGCAGTACATGCTAGAAATCATATGCAAGATGCAATCAATATCACAGTGGCTACTTAAAGGTGCCTCATCATAAGTGACTGATGCGGGATATGCAGGAACAGTAGTCTGATGTAAGAATATGGTGTGATCAGATATAGTATGTTCTAGGAACAGGAACACGTGTCATATTCACAGGTATGATGTGTAAAGTAAGCAGATGCAATACAACAAAGTTAGAAGCAATACAAGCTAGACATCATACGCAACATACAACCACATATAATAGTGTCAAGTTAGAGCAAACACTTATGATGGTGGAGTAGGGGAGATGTGCCCATCATCTACACAGTTACGTTGACTGTCTAGCCTTGCGTTGTCTTGCGAATCTTGTTGGGAGGATGGTGGAGTAGAATCTGTAGAGACCCTCCGTTTCAGTTGCTCGGAAGGACCACCATCATCCAATGCCTTACCAATTTCCTTTCTCTTTATTAATTTTGCATTGTGAGGTCAAACCGACAAGAAAAAGGAATAAAATTCGCTCTTCAGAACTCATTCATGCATAATACTGACGAACACTACTCTAATGAAAGGCAAACTCATGATACGAGGATGGAATATGTACGAAAAACTGGACGGCATGACATATTCACACCTATGATGTGGTAACTAAGCAGAAGGCACTTCAACAAATTGGAAGCACTGCAAGCTAGACACCATATGGAAGGTGCAACCAATATCACTCTGCCAAGTTAAAACTGTCTCTTCATATGTGGCGTTCATTAAATTAGAAGCACTACAAGCTAGAAATCATATTCAAGACGCAAACCAATATCACACTGCCAACTTAAAGGTGTCTCATCATAAGTGACTGATGCAGGATACACAAGAAGAGTAGTTTCATGTAAGAACATGGTGTGATAGACATATATAGTATGTACCAAAAACAGGAAGGCGTGTCATATTCACACGTATAATGTGTAAGCTAAGCAGATGAAGTTTACACTAATTAGAAGCAATACAAGCTAGACACCATATGCAACATGCAACCAGATATCACACTGCCAAGTTAGAGCAAGCACCTGAGATGGTGGAGTAGGGGAGCGGAGACTTGGAACTTGTAATGAACTAGCAGTAAGAGGAGAATCCGTAGAGATGCTACGTTTACGTTGCTGCAGAGGACCACCATCATCGCCTTCCTTACTCTTTTACTTCCTCTTTTTTGATTTTACCTTGTCAAGTCAAACCCACAAGAAAAAGGAATAAAATTTTCTCTTCAAAACTCATTGATGCATGATACTGGCGAACACTACTTTCATGTAAGGCAACCGCATGATAGGAGCATGAAATATGTATGAAAAACATGACGGCATGACATATTGACATGTATGATGTGTAAAGTGTAAACTAAGCACAAGGTCTTTGAATTAATTAGAAGCAATGCAAGCTAGACACCATATGAAAGATGAAACCAATATCACTCTGCCAAATTAAATGGGTGGCCTCATAAATGTATTTGAACAAATTAGAAGCAATACATGGAAACAGACTAGAAATCATATGCAATATGCAACGAATAAAGGTGTCGCGTCGTAAGTGATTGATGTAGGATACAGAAGAGCGGTAGTTTCATGTAAGAACATGGTTAACAGTTAGATGTAGTATGTACCAAAAATAGGAAGGCATGTCATATTCACAGGTATAATGTGTAAACTAAGCAGATGCAATTTACCCTAATTAGAAGCATTACAAGCTAGACACCGTATGCAACATGCAACCACATATCACACTGCGAAGTTAGAGTAAGCACCTGTGATGGTGGTGTAGGGGAAATGCGGTCTTCAAGTACAGAGCTACGTGCAATATCTTCATTTAGACTTCCTGTTTCTTGAGTATCATGTGGGGAGGATGAAACTGCACTCTTTATAAGAGTAGCGTGTCTCATACTAACCCATGGGCGTGACTGTCTCATCATAAGTGATAGATGCAGGATACACAAGAACAAGTAGTTTGATGTAAGAACATGGTGTGATAGGCAGATGTAGTATGTACCAAAAACAGGAAGGCATGTCATATTCACATGTATAATGTGTAAGCTAAGGAGATGCAATTTAACAAATTAGAAGCAATACAAGCTAGGCACCATATGCAATAAGCAACCAGATATCACACTGCCATGTGAGAGCAAGCACCTGGGGTTGTGGAGTAGGGGAGATAAGATTTGGAACTTGCACTTCAGTAGGAGTAGCAGGAGAATCTGCAGAGATCATCTGTTTCGGTTGCTCCAGAGGACCACCATCATCCCGTGCGTTCATCCTTTTAGATTTTGCCTTGTCAAGTCAAACACACAAGAAAAAGGAATGAAATTCGCTCTTCCAAATTCGTTGATGCATGATACTGACGGACACAACTTTTATGTAAGGCAACCACATTATAGGAGGATGGAATATGTACGAAAAACGCTAAGCAGAAGGCATTTCAACAAATTGGAAGCAATGCAAGCTAGATACCATATGAAAGATCCAACCAAAATCACTCTACCAAGTTAGAAGTGTCTCATTATAAGTGGCATTTCAACAAATTGGAGGCAATACATGCTTGAAATCATATGCAAGATGCAACCAATATTACACTTTCAATTTGAAGGTGTCTCGTCAGAAGTGATTGATGAGGGATACACAAGAAAAGTAGTTTGATGTAAGAACATGGTTAATAGAAAGACGTAGTATGTACCAAAAATAGGAAGGCATGTCATATTCACAGGTATAATGTGTTAACTAAGCAGATGCAATTTACCCTAATTAGAAGCATTACAAGGTAGACACCATATGCAACATGCAACCACATATCACATTGCCAGGTAAGAGCAAGCACCTGTGATGGTGGTGTATGGGAATTGCGGCCATCAACTACAGAGCTACATTGACTATCTTCATTTAGCCTTGTTGTTTCTTGAGAATCATGTGGATAGGATGACACTACACTCTTTAAAAGAGTAGCACGTCTCACAGTTACCCACTGGGGTGACTGTCTCATCATAAGTGATTGATGAGGGATACACACGAGCACTAGTTTGATGTAAGAACATGGTTAATAGACAGATGTAGTATGTATCAAAAATAGGAAGGCATGTCATTATCAAAGGTATAATGTGTAAAGTAAGCAGATGCAATTTAACCAAATTGGAAGCAATACAAGCTAGACACCATATGCAACATGCAACCACATTTGACAGCGCGAAGTTTAAGCAAGCACATGGGATGATTGTATGCAGGAATTGAGATCATTAACTGTAGAGCTACGTTTACTGTCTCCATCTGCTGACAATACACCCTTTAGAGCACTGAAATGCTTAGTGCTTATCCTCGAATTAAACTGGAGCGACTTCTGTCTTTTCTTTTGTGTATTCATCAACAGTGCGTCAGAGTCTGAAATACCCATGCATAAAAAACAATAGTGTGAGTATGGGTGAAGTGTGTGCACAAGTAGTAAAGTGTAAAAGTAGCAAATAGCAGGTGGGTGAGAAATAAATGACGGGAGACATATGATAGCTCTACAACATGGATGGCACACAAAATTATATTTTAGGATTTTGAGATATGAGCACATGGATGGCTGGGAAATGCAGATACCCCTCCAGCACACCACAAGGTGTGGTCCTATGAAAATAACAGTCGACTGAAAACAAATAAGTCAGTCTATTTTTCTGCACCGTCCGATGTACAAAGAACGGGCAGATCGCCTTCATCTACCTCCAGCCAGTTAGTGTTGATGATCTTCCTCGAAACGCTAGCGACCACCAGCCCAGTCCCCTGCCTCCGCCCTCCCCTCGACCTCACCGCACCGTCGTGCTTGGCACCACCCCCCGGCCATCCCTACAAGCCCCGCCGACCTCCAGATCGGGCACAAGCAGCTCCTGTGCCCCTCACCCCTATGATAGACACCGATGCGCTGCTTCCTTGGCGAACATGCGGACTAGGTGCTCCGCATGCCTAAGTGGATGCTGCTTCTTTTAATTGCGAATCAACTGACCCTGAATTGAAATCCAGGCGGGCAACTGACCTCTAGCTAAGGTGAAATAGTAAATGGGGGGAAACCTTGTGCATTTAGTATCATGAAGAAGGTGCAGTAATAAGCGTTCAACTAGTTTCTTTCATGGGATGAATATGGTGTGAGCAGAGACATAAGATTTGCACAAATAAGGGAAGAGGAGTACCTCTTTCTGCTGGCAGTGTTGTCTCCTTCTGTTTTTCCAACGATCTTCTTGTGGTTTGCTGGAAACAAGAAGTTGTGGAGGACGGTGGAGCCTTGGACGAACCCATGGCCAAGTTGTTAAGTGTGGTGCGGTGGCCGTCTGTCGGCGGCGGGGAACCAGATCCGAGGCGGCGAACGACAGCGTAGCGGGAATAGCTCCGGTGTGGTGGACAGTTGCGACAGTGGAGCGGCAGCAGTGAGGCATAGGACGGCGTGGCGAAGTGGTTCGGGTACAGCGCACATCGGCGTCGGCGTCGTGGAGGCAGCTCTACCTCGGGTTCAGCTGCTAAGTCCTTGAGGGTGTTGCGGTTGCGGTTGCGTTGGACGACAACGTCGGGGTACCGGCTCCGGCGTGATGGAGGAGGGCGGCGGTAGATTGGGCGCGATGGGGTGGAGGACGGAGGAGGCTGGGGTTTCGCGGCTGGTGGAGAGGGCGTTTTGGTGCCCACGGAGTATGAATGGGGAAACGGAGGGAGGGGGAACTAAGGGGGAACAATGTTTCGGGTTGGGACACGCTTGTTTGAAATTTGGGGAAAGTTACAAACTTTGCCCCCATCTAAAATTTTGGACATATTGTAGGTCAGGGGTAGAACAGTAATCTCAGGTGTCCCAAATAGTGGGCGGGATAGATTTCGGCCAAGCGCATGGGTGTTTAGGCGCCCATGGTGTATGAATGCTTCTCGGAGGCGATTGACTGGTGTCTTGGTGAAGTTACAAACCTACCCCGGTTTAGACCTTTGGACATCGGGCCGATAGGCTACACGGGTCAGAGTCAGGACAGTAATTTCCTACCACCAAACATTAGTCTCGCGTGGTTTCGGGCGACCAGAGGCTTATTTGGCGCTTTGTTCAATATTTGGGAGCAGAAGCATTAACGTTTACAGTTCTCTTGAATTGAACTTTCAGGATTTGTCAAACTTCAAAAATCTTGACTCTTGAAAATCCTAAAACTACGATTATTTTGGTATGGAGGGGGTACATTTGAATATACATTGTACACGAGTATATATTAAAAAATATGCAGCTTAGCTCAATTCATGCATGGTTCCAGATATAATCTCCTTGGTTGCAAAAAATAGTTAGACATGCGTATGAATATATAGCATGTTGAAACGCACAACAAAGATTGATGCCCCCCTTTAGATCTGATTTACAAATGCCATTATCTCGAATTCAAATAGATGAATGCACTTCCTATGAATTCGAATCTTCGAAACCACCTTTATGTTGAATTCAACATGTATTCTATTTCGTAGCTATGAATTTGGAATGTATCCATGTATGTGACAAATGTATAAAGCGCTTGACACTAACAACACAGAGTGCACTAATTAATGTTTATATATGAATTGCAAAAGCCATGCACTGTCTGGATTTCAAACCACTCTCACTCTATGGATCGATAATATGAAATAAACCCATACACATGCTCAAATTCAATAGAGTATGGGTGTCTGATAGACCAATGTTCGTTCATACGCAAATTGCAAAATTCATGATCTCATCCAATTTTTTAATGCAATTTATATTTAATTTAATGCGTAGAACTGCCTTTTACATGTAGATGCACTATGCCTCGGTCCGTCCTCACACACGTGCTATATATCTCTCTATCTAACGCATAAGTGCACACACTTTATATACATCAACATTTCTTTCTCACACATGCTCACACTCTCTCCCGGGGTGTCTCACACACACACTCTCTATATATCTCCATCTCTCTCTCTCTCTTACAACTATGTACCACTCTTTTCACTAATCTCAGTTGGAAAACACTATTTCTCTCACATGCATATATACACACGCACGGTCTCTGCTGGCCCTCTATATGCACATATATGTGCCTACGTGTCTCCCGCATGCACATTATCTTTAGGCCTCTCTCGCACACATTGCCCCCCACCTCCCTCTTACTAGTTGGTGGATATGATTCCATCAGATCATTCGGTAGGATATCCCTGACTGTTAGGCTGGATGGTAATACGAGGCAAAGTTTTACCCAAGTCCAGGCCCTTCCAGTTGAGGAAAAAGCCAACTCCTGGTACTGTATATTTGTGATAGGGGTGTGTACAAAGTACACGTGAATACCAGGCATTGTGTGTGTGTATACTATCGACAAACTAGCCCCCGGGCTTATATAACATACTCGGGGCCTAGGGTTACAAATCATATATAGTTGGCTTATCATCAGTGGGGATAGAGTCCTCCACGACTCCGGTAGCTTCGTCTTGTACGTCGAGTCCTCCATTGGTCTTCGTATAACACGTCTCGGTCCAACCTATGTGGCGCATGAGTCCTCACGTCGACCCACCACAACTAGAAATGATGTGCCCATCACACCCCACACACAATCGGCCACTAAGAAAATAAGCATATACAATAGTACAAAGTTATACATGAAAGTTAATTGCATGGTGCATCCAATAATATTTGTTCCGCATTGTGAATGTTTATATTTTCTCCTAAAAAATTAGTCACGGGAAAGAGAAACGAAGGGCATATCTCTCTTTGTCTCCACCGCACACCCCCTCCTCTACACCACTTTCACGTATGCACAAAAACTATCTCTCGGCCCTCTAAAAGTATGCCCCTGACACATTCACGTGTGAGGCGTGACGGTCACTGTATTACAAGTGAAAGCACTATACTGTCACTAGACTTCAGAATATGCTCATTACGGTCACCGTATACATTCTTGTGGTGATCATACAGTATCTAGCTCACCATATGTCTCCGTATTTTGTTGATGACACTGACGGTCATTGTATTTGATGCGTGCTCCGTATTTTGTTGACGACACCTACGGTCATTGTATTTGAAGCGAAAGCACAATATGGTCACTGAACTTCAGAATAAGCTCATTACGGTCACCATATACATTTTGTGGTGCTAACCAACTTGTGCTTGGATGGTTAGGAGGACAGTGGTATCCCCAGCCCACCAGGGTTAAAGTCCTGGTGCTCGCATTTATCCTGGATTAATTTCAGTATTTCCGACGATGTGCGTTCAGTGGGAGGAGACGTTCCCCTCGACTACGAGGCGCCTATGGTGACTTCGTAAAATCTCAAGATGATATGCTGGCTCACTCTCTCGAAGGTGCTCATATGGGTAGGGTGTGCGTGTGTGCGCTTATAGCGGTGAGTGTTTGCGCGTATATATGAGCGCTTGCGTCTGTACTGTGTTAAAAAATTACATGTCGTGATTATACGGTCACTGGCTCACCGTATAGCTCCGTAATTTGTTGATGACACGATCAATTGATCAGTCAAACATTCCACGTGGCGCAACTAGTGTTGCACCATAATCGCACGTTACCATGGGGCCCACCTCTCAGCACGTATATGAAAGAAAGAAATGGTAGCTTGTGTCTGTACCGTGTTAATAAAATACATTTTGTGGTGATCATACGGTCACTGCCTCACCATACAACTCCGTAATTTGTTGATGACACGATCAATTGACCGGTCAAACGGTCCACGTTCATCAGTGCACATTACCGTAGGGCCCACCTGTTAGCGCGTATATGAAAGACAAAAATGGTAATAAATTAGTGGCCGGTGGGGATTCGAAGTCGTGAGACCTCTGGTTGGTAGCCCGTGCGCCCTAACCACAGTGGACAAGGTCGCCTTGTGATGATATGTTGAGCTGCCTGTTTTAATTGCACGCACGAGCTATTGTGGTCAATACAAACACATCACACATGCGCACAAACATGCCTGCAACGCCAGCATGCATGCATGTAATACTCACATGTACACATGCACGCACGCAACACTCGCACGAACACACGCACGCATGCAGGCATGTAACACTGGCACGTACACATGCACGCACGAACACACGCACGCACGCACACATGCATACAACATTGGAATGTACACATGCACGCAACACTCACTCGTACACATGCACGCATGCAACACTCGCACGCCTGCATGCACACATCACACGATGCAAGACACACGCTCAACCTATACATGCATGCACCCTTTGTTAAGCACATGGATTGTTATGAGTATTAATCAATCTTATCTGTGATAAGCAGAACATTGATGTTTGCAGCGGTCTTTATGAATCACAACGTATCGAACGGGCTATCAACGTATATACACGAAAAATTTAAAATTCTCTTACATTATATAGTAGGCCTATCAACCTACATGAATTAGATGACGTCACACTCAATGAACAATCATTGGTTTATGTAATGCCCGCTTCTCACCGGCCTGGCCCACCAAAAACCCCTCCCCCCTCCCGCGCGCGATTCCTGCCCGGCACCAGCTGCCCGCATTCATGCGGAGTCGGCTCCTTTGCCGTGCGCTGCCTTCGTTGGTTGACTGACATGCAGGCCAGGTACCCAACGGGCCCACACGTCAGTGGAACAACGGCACGGTGTCGTACATCAGAGTCGAGGGCGCCGCTCGCTACACGCCCGGCTGGACACGCGTCCTTGCCACATTCAAACGCCTCCATGAAATCCGTGTGGAAGCCGAGAAACCCACTCCATCCACACGTCCGTTCATGACCGGGCCGAGATTAAACGCAACGCCAGCCGAGCTCCTCCCGTCCGCCCTCTATTTAATCTCCTATTTAAACGAGGCCAGACGCCGGCCAAGAATCGCACACCTCCGCCGCTCCCTTATCTCCTCCTTCACCATTTTCTCCACTCTTACAATGGCTTACGAAGAGTAGTTATCCGGCATCCAAGCCAGCTGGGTGGCCCGCCGGATACGAGCTATGCAGCTCACTGATCCACCTCCCTCCCCTCGCCCAACGGAGCCAGTTGCCGCCCAAGCTGGCGTGTGGTTCAGCAAGTCGCCACTCCAGGCCAGCTCGACGAGGAGCGGTGAGCTGCTCCACGCCGGCACAACGGGGAGCACGGGCATCGTCGGTGCCGTCCACGCCACCGCCTTGTACCGCGCCTCCCATGTCTGTGGACGAGACTCCCGTGCCTGCGACCGCACCATGCAAGCAGAGACAGAAGCTGGGTGCGCAGAGAGCGACGAGTCGGTGGCCAACGCCTCCACGTCTGCCGCCATCATCGAGGAGAAGTAGAACACGGGAAGCTGCCACCGCTTGGGTCCCATGAAGGCCACCGCCGAGGCGACGCCGGCGTACACAGCAGGTGTCTTGCCGATTCCTTCTGTTGCGAGGACCTTCGTCGACCCCGCATGGGCTCCACGGAAGCGGAGAAGCCCCCTTCGACTCCATGTTAGGCATCAACAAATGATTTCACTCAGTTGAGCGGTGGGGAAGCGAGCCATCCTTTGCGTTGAAGCATATACCTCCAGGGCTTCCGGCAGTCCGGTGATCGTGCTGCCGGACATGAGGAAGACAAAGGGATCCGCGGGCGCCCATTTAGGCTAGGTATTCTACCTGTGTAGTTCAAGAGTGGCACCGCTTAGTTGATTTATAAATGTAATGAAATCCGTTATGTTTATATGAAAATCTGGTATTTGATATGAAAATTCCGTCATTGTTTATATGAAATATGGCCGTGTTTTCACGAATTTCGTCCAGTTGGTTGAGTTGTTGTCAGAATGGGTGCGGCTACGGTTGGATGGCGTGATTTCCGGGTCGGCGGTCGGTCTACGGCCGGCTCGGGCGGCGAGGTGGGACAAATAAAAACCAGCTCGTGTGAGCTTGTCTCCAATGCGTGCGCTGGAGGACGAGCATCCGAGCTCTACCTCGTTCCTCAGTGGCAAAGGCACGGGTGGAAAAAAGGGTCGCTGCTACTTCTTGAGCTTGCGTTGGTTTTTTCCTTGAAGAGGAAAGGGTGATGCAGCAAAGTAGAGATAAGTATTTCCTTCAGTTTGAGAACCAAGGTATCAATCCAGTAGGAGGTACACGCAAGTCTCCAATCTATGCACTTGCACAAACAATCAAACACTTGCAACCGATGCGATAAAGGGGTTGTCAATCCCTCCACGGTCACTTGCAAGGATGAGATCTGATAGAGATAGATATAAAAGATTACTAAAACGTAAAACAAAGTAAAAACAAATAAATTGCAGCAAGGTATTTTTGGGCTTTTTGGTTTATAGATCTGAAAATATATGATGGAAAATAGACCCAGGGGCCATAGGTTTCACTAGAGGCTTCTCTCTTGAAAGAAAATAATATGGTGGGTGAACAAATTACTGTCGAGCAATTGATAGAAAAGCACAAAGTTATGACGATATCCAAGGCAATGATAATGAATATAGGCATCACGTTCGTGTCAAGTAGACCGACTCCTGCCTGCATCTACTACTATTACTCCACACATCGACCGCTATCTAGCATGCATCTAGAGTATTAAGTTGAAAAGAACGGAGTAACGCCTTAATTAAGATGACATGATGTAGAGGGATAAACTCAAGCAATATGATGAAAACCCCATATTTTTACCCTTCATGGCAACAATACAATACGTGCCTCGCTACCCCTACTTTGTCACTGGGTGAGGACACCGCAAGATTGAACCCAAAACTAAGCACCTCCCCCATTGCAAGAAGAACCAATCTAGTTGGCCAAACCAAACCGATAATTCGAAGAGAAATACAAAGATATCAAATCATGCATATAAGAATTCAGAGAAGATTCAAATAATATTCATAGATAATCTGATCATAAATCCACAATTCATCGGATCTCGACAAACACACCGCAAAAGAATATTACATCCGATAGATCTCCAAGAACATCGAGGAGAACATTGTATTGAAGATCAAAGAGAGAGACGAAGCCATCTAGCTACTAGCTATGGACCTGTAGGTCTGTGGTAAACTACTCACACTTCATCGGAAGGGTAAAAGAGTTGATGTAGAAGCCCTCCATGATTGAATCCCCCTCCGGCAGGGTGCCGGAGAAGGCCCCAAGATGGGATCTCACGGGTACAGAAGGTTGCGGCGGTGGAAAAGTATTTTGGTGGATGCTTCTGGTCGTTTGGGAATATTTAGGAATTTATAGGCCAAGAATTAGGGTTAGAGGAGCTCCGAGTGGCCCACACGCCCTCAGGGCGCCCCCCTAGGGCGCGCCCCTATGGCTTGTGGCCGCCTCAGGACTCCTCTGACTTCATCTCCAAGTCCTACGTGTGTCTTCTGGTCCAAGAAAATCATCGTGAAAGTTTTATTCCGTTTGGTATACCTTTTCTGTAAAACTCAAAAACAAGAAAAAAACAAAAACTGACACTGGGCTCTAGGTTAATAAATTAGTCCCAAAAATAATATAAAATAGCATATTAATGCATATAAAACATCCAAAACAGATAATATTATAGCATGGAACAATAAAAAATTATAGATACGTTGGAGACGTATCAAGCATCCCCAAGCTTAATTCCTGCTCGTCCTTGAGTAGGTAAATGATAAAAACAGAATTTTTGATGTGGAATGCTACCTACCATATTTAACCATGTAATTTTATTTATTGTGGCATGAATATTCAGATCCATAAGATTCAAAACAAAAGTTTGATATTGACATCAAAACAATAATACTTCAAGCATACTAATAAAGCAATCGTGTCTTCTCAAAATAACATGGCCAAAGAAAGTTATCCCTACAAAATCATATAGTCTGGCTATGCTCCATCTTCATCACACAAAGTATTAAATCATGCACAACCCCGATGACAAGCCAAGCAATTGTTTCATTCTTTTGATGTTCTCAAACTTTTTCAACTTTCACGCTATACATGAGCGTGAGCCATGGATATAGCACTATAGGTGGAATAGAATATGGTGGTTGTGGAGAAGACAAAAAGAAGGAGAAAGTCTCACATCAACTAGGCATATTAACGGGCTATGGAGATGCCCATCAATAGATATCAATGTGAGTGAGTAGGGATTGCCATGCAACGGATGCACTAGAGCTATAAGTGTATGAAAGCTCAAAAAGAAACTAAGTGGGTGTGCATCCAACTCGCTTGCTCACGAAGACCTAGGGCAATTTGAGGAAGCCCATCATTGGAATATACAGGCCAAGTTCTATAATAAAAAATTCCCACTAGTATATGAAAGTGACAACATAGGAGACTCTCTATAATGAAGATCATGGTGCTACTTTGAAGCACAAGTGTGGAAAAAGGATAGTAGCATTGCCCCTTATCTCTTTTCTCTCTTTTTTTGGGCTTCTTTTGGCCTCTTTTATTTTTTTCAAAGTCCGGAGACTCATCCCAACTTGTGAGGGAATCATAGCTTCCATCATCCTTTCCTCACATGGGACAATGCTCTAATAATGATGATCATCACACTTTTATTTACTTACAACTCAAAAATTACAACTCGATTCTAGAACAAAATGTGACTCTATATGAATGCCTCCGGCGGTGTACCGGGATGTGCAATGATCAAGAGTGACATGTATAAAAAATATGAACGGTGGCCTTGCCACAAATACTATGTCAACTACATGATCATGCAAAGCAATATGACAATGATGGTGCGTGTCATATTAAACGGAACGGTGGAAGTTGCATGGTAATATATCTCGGAATGGCTATGGAAATGCCATAATAGGTAGGTATGGTGGCTGTTTTGAGGAAGGTATATGGTGGGTTTAATGCACCGGCAAAAATTGCGCGGTACTAGAGAGGCTAGCAATAGTGGAAGGGTGAGAGTGCGTATAATCCATGGACTCAACATTAGTCATAAAGAACTCACATACTTATTGAAAAAGTCTATTACCTATCTAAACAAAGTACTACACGCATGCTTCTAGGGGGATACATTGGTAGGAAAAGACCATCGCTCATCCCCGATCGCCACTCATAAGGAAGACAATCAATAAATAAATCATGCTCCGACTTCATCACATAACGGTTCACCATACGTGCATGCTACGGGAATCACAAACTTTAACACAAGTATTTCTACCAATCCACAATTACTCACTAGCATGACTCTAATATCACCATCTTTATATCTCAAAACAAATGCAAGGAATCAAACTTCTCATAGTATTCAATGCTCTTTATATGAAAGTTTTTATTATATCCCTCTTGGATGCCCATCATATTAGGACTAAATTCATAACCTAAGCAAATTACCATGCTGTTTATAGACTCTCAAAATAATATAAGTAAAGCATGATAGTTCAACAATTTCTATAAAATAAAGCCACCGTCGTGCTCTAAAAAGATATAAGTGAAGCACTAGAGCAAATTGCCTAGCTCAAAAGATATAAGTGAAGCACATAGAGTATTCTAATAAATTCACGATTCATGGGTGTCCCTCTCAAAAGGTGTGTACAGCAAGTATGATTGTGTCAAACTAAAAAGCAAAGACTCATATCATACAAGACGCTACAAGCAAAACACATATCATGTGGTGAATAAAAATATAGCCTCAAGTAAATTTACCGATGGATTGAAGACGAAAGAGGGGATGCCATCCGGGGCATCCCCTAGCTTAGATGCTTGGTTGTCCTTGAATATTACCTTAGGGTGCCTTGGGCATCCCCAAGCTTAGGCTCTTGCCACTCCTTATTCCATAGTCCATCAAATCTCTACCCAAAACTTGAAAACTTCACAACACAAAACTCAACAGAAAACTCATGAGATCCGTTAGCATAAGAAAATAGAAAATAAATCACCACCTTTTTGTACTGTTGTGAACTAATTCTTTATTTATATTGGTGTAATATCCACTGTATTCCAACTTTTCCATGGTTCATACCCCCCCCCCCCGATACTACCCATAGAATCATCAAAATAAGCAAACAACACATAGAAAACAGAATCTGTCAAAAACAGAACAGTCTGTAGCAATCTGTAAACTTAGTATACTTCTGTAACTAAAAAATTCTGAAAAATTAGGACAACCTGGGAAATTTGTATATCAATCTTGCGTAAAAAAGTTCAGATCAAAAGCAGGCTCGTGTGATTTTATAAAATTGTTTTACTGAGCACAAAAGTTTCTGTTTTTCAGCAAGATCAAATCAACTATCACTGTAAGCCATCCCAAAGGTCTTACTTGGCTCAAACACTAATTAAAACACCAAAGCACAATTAGTACAGAGGTAATAATGTGTATTTATTGAAAAAAAGAACCAAAATCAAAAAATATAAAAATAAAATTGGGTTGCCTCCCAACAAGCGCTATTGTTTAACGCCCCTAGCTAGACATAAAACTTAGATCTAGGTATTGTCATCTTTGGTATGCAATCCATAAGTAGCCCTCATAATAGATTCATATGGCAACTTAATTTTCTTTCTTCGAAAGTGTTCCATGCCCTTCCTTAATGGAAATTGAAATCTAATGTTTCCTTCTTTCATATCAATAATTGCACCAATCGTTCTAAGGAAAGGTCTACCAAGAATAATAGGACATGTAGGATTGCAATCTATATCAAGCACAATGAAATCTACGGGCACATTATTCCTATTTGCAACAATAAGAACATCATTAATTCTTCCCATAGGTTTCTTAATAGTGTAATCCGCGAGATGCAAATTTAAAGAACAATCATCAAATTCACGGAAACCTAGCACATCACATAAAGTTTTTGGAATCGTGGAAACGCTAGCACCCAAATCACACAAAGCATGTCACTCATAATCTTTAATTTTAATCTTAATAGTAGGTTCCCACTCATCATAAAGCTTTCTAGGGATTGAAACTTCCAACTTGTCGTGGTAGAACACGGCCACCTATGAGGCCATCGGCCCCTTTGTGGTTCGACAAGGGAGAAGGACGCATTGCATAAAGAGCGGAGGCCGTGGGACAGCACGACATTGGTGACACTGGTGGTTTTTACCCAGGTTCAGGCCACTGAGAAGCGTAAAACCCTACTCCTGCTTTGGTGGATTGATGTGGAGACCGTGAAGAACGCGCGGCGCTCGAGCCCGGCAAGGTCGCCTCGGGGGAAGAGCACCTACGCGCATATGAGTACCCGAGGGTCCGAATCCTTTCTAAGGTTGCCACGGTCCTCCTTTTATAGGCCAAGGGGTTACCACAATGGCAAAATGGTCATTATCCAGCGATTAGATAGCTAATAGTGCTATCATACCTAACTCTGGCAGTTAGGACAAAGCGCATTAAATGCGCTGCCATGTGTCATGCTGTGGATGCGGCCCGGCAGGCCTGCCGCGCCGCTTTAGTCATCTTCCACCTGTTTGCTTGACACATCTCTCGAGGGGTGTCATATGGAGATGATCTTCCTCCTAAATGGCTGCCACGTGCCAAATGACAGCCACTTAGTTATCTGGGGGCTCGACACCGCACCGATGGGTGACTTGCGTTGTGATGCAGTGGAGCGGTGGAGTCTTGGCGGGGATGTAGGCCGCTAGCGGCCCCGACAATCCTTGCCGGGGAAGTCTTGGGACTTGTATTCGGGGTGGCCTCGACCTGACCAGGCTCGTCTGCCCGGCAAGGGAGGTTTTTTCCTCAGTGATTTCTTGCTGTCTTGGCTTGTCTTGGTCTTCTTGATCCGCCCTTTGATTCCTCAAAGAGCACTCTCTCTATGGCTTGGTTTTGTCTTGAATGCTTGGTGTTGCTTGTATTTCTGCCATTTGAGCCTGTGTACATTCTGGGCAACATACGTGAAGGTTTATTGCACCGACAGGAGCCCCCGGGCCTAGCCCAAATGTGTTGCCGAGCATCATTGGGGTAGGCCCTATCAGGTACACAGGCAGGGGTCTTGTGCTGATATTTTTTTCTTCCTTGATTCTTCTTCTTGCTTCTTCATTAACCTGTGTCTGAGTCAGTTTCCTGCTTTCTCGCGCGTCGTGCGGGGCGTCGTGGGAGGATTTATGCCATGACCCATGGGTCGCCCACGTCCCACATTCACGGGGTGGTAACTACCATTCCACTAACTCCCCTGCCCCTACTATTTTTGCCACGTATGCCGCATGCATTGTGCAGTGTTGGTGGCGGATGTGGAGGGCACGGGAATGAGTGCCAAGGCAGAAAGCCAGGCGCTATGGATAGGCGCAGGAGGTCGGTCTTGATTTCGCGTGTTGTTAGTGACACAGAGGAGTCAGATTGGTGGATCGGGGTGGTTACCTCCTGGGTGAGGAGCCAGCCCCCAGCCTTGTTCGCCTATTAAAGGGGATGTGAGTGAGACGCTGGCTCACACCCATCTCTTCCTCCATCCTTTTGATATCAACTCTCCATCATGGTGAGGGGGAGAGGACGTAGCGGCACTCCAGTGGTGGCGACGAGGGCTTCTACTCGACAGCGCCTCCCTCCCCCTGTTGGGGACACCAGGGCTGAGCCCGCCGTGAGAGGGGGCGGGACAGGACGTGGCCGTGGTCGTCGTGGCGCTCGGGGTCAAGGAGGACGGGGCGGTATTCTGATCGCACCTCCTCCGACCGCTCAGAACCCGAACGAAGGCCATGTCGGGAACCAGCCACTGGAGTTTATCGTCAAACTGCGCGGGACCCCGCGCAGCCATCTTCGGCTTCCCACCCCATTTGCAATGGTGATGGAGGTCAAGCAGCCGCCGGGGTTGAGGCTGCACATGAGGGGTTGCTGCATTGGCAGCATGCGGGCGGACGTGGAGTTCACCGCTCCTCATGTCATGCTTCTCCGGCATGGCTGGAAGACCTTCGCTCATGCCCATTGCTTGGCGGCCGGGCTTGTTCTTCATTTCAAGTTAATGGATTCCGCCCTGCTCTCCGTCAAGGTCTTTGGGCGTTCGGGTGTTTGCGCGAAGAGCTCGACTAATGACGGAAGCTCCTCCTCGAGCGATAGTGATGAGGAGGATAGTGACGGCGATGACGACAGCACCGATGGGGAGGATGACGGCTCTGACTCCGGCTGAACACCGGTCGCACCGTCACCATCAGCGGGAGGCCGACGGCACCACCATCTGCACCTGCATCTCCTCCCCGGCAAAGCGATTTGCCGGGGCGTTGGGTGTGGATGGTGCCTCCGGCTCCTCCAGCAGCCTTCCAGCTAGACCCCGACAGGCTTTCCCATGGGCTCCGGCTTTGTTCACCCTGCGGCATCCTGCTGGCCCTGGTGGCGATGACCAGGGGACCGCCTAGGCACTCTCCCTACCCATCACCTTCGTCCGTGCCCTCTCAATCTTGTCAGATGGTGTTCTGCAGGTCTTGACGGGGTCGGACTGGGCTTCTGCCTAGGCCCTCCTTTTGCCCTCTTTGCCTCTCACTATAGTTCTTAGGAGGAGAGGGGCAAGCAAGGGATTACGGGGCACTTATCTTTTGTCAATCTAAAACATGTAGGCATTTGCCAAACTTTAGTTTCAAATATGTAATCTCTTCTATCCATGTTTGTACTCTGTAAGCTTTGTACTTGTTTATCCGCATATTAATGAAAAAAGACGGTCTTGCCGGGTACTTGTGCATGTACCATATCCATGCAGAGGAATAATGCCTATATACTTTTAAGTAAACAAAATTTCTCTGGCAAGCTATCCTGCCGGGCGCCTTCCGTTTGTTGCCGCGAGGCTTGGCCTGCCGAGCTCAAAACTATGGAAGGGGACCGGCCCCTCGTCAAACCTTCTCCGCCAAGAGCCACTACAACCATCTTGACTGAAGCAACGTTCGAGTCAAAGGATGGGAGCACAAATGTTTCGAAGGTGACGAGGTTTCTCTATGAACAAGTTTTCTTCTTACAGAGACACGTATGGATAAAGAGGAACTTATCTATTTTGCTTGTCGGGGATCAATATGTAAACTTGTTTCCGCCTCTTCTTTTTGGGACCGAGTCCGCGGCAAGAGTCCTGCAGTTATTGTAGAGGAAAACAAAGCAACATATGATCTTATCTACATGATCATGGTATGCTCATGTTATGCTATGCATGCATGCAAGTTTTTGGGGGGCCCCCAGCGCTTCGTTTTATTGTCTGTGCTCAGGGTCTGCGCCTGGCTTTGTACAAAGGGTTACATGTGCATCGGCAAGGCTTGTACAAAAGGGTGGCTGCCGGGCAGGCCCGACAGCCGCGCCTTATGGGTAGGACTTATGAAGATGTTCAATGTTCCATGAGTTTTGCAACTGAATGCCATCTTCGGTCTCCAGACGGACTGCGCCGGGTCTGGTGACTCGTAATACCCGATAAGGGCCTTCCCACTTCGGCGTCAACTTGTTTGCACCCTTGGCGGATTGAACACGCCTAAGGACAAGGTCACCTTCCTCAAGGCTCCGGCCATGAACCATGCGGCTATGATAGCGACGCAGGGCTTGCTGGTAGCGTGCAGCACGCGTAGTAGCCCGGAGATGGTTCTCCTCAAGGAGCACGGCATCGTCATGCCGGTGCTGCTCTTGCTCTACTTCATCATAGGCAAATACTCGAGGCGACCCATATATGAGTTCCGTGGGGATCACTGCTTCTGCCCCATAGACTAGGGAGAAGGGAGTCTGGCCGATAGCTCGATTTGGTGTCATACGGAGGGACCAAAGAACCACCGGCAGCTCGTCGATCCAGCGTCTGCCGCACTTGCGCAGCTTGTCGAAAGTTCTCGTCTTGAGTCCTCGCAGCACTTCAGCGTTCATCCTCTCAGCTTGTCCATTGCTTCTGGGATGAGCAACAGAGGCGATTGAAACCTTGCTTCCGAGGGTTTGAACGTATTGCATGAAGGCGCGGCTTGTGAATTGGGTGCCGTTGTCAGTGATGACTCTGGCAGGTACTCCGAAGCGGGACACCAATCCCTTCAAGAACTTGATAGCGGATTGTGCGGTCACCTTTCTCACAGGCTCCACCTCCGGCCACTTTGTAAACTTGTCGATTGCAATATACAAGAATTCAAAGCCCCCAGTAGCATGGGGGAAGGGGCCCAAGATGTCGAGCCCCCAGACCGAAAATGGCCATGACAAAGGGATCGTTTGGAGAGCTTGAGCAGGTTGATGGATATTCTTGGAGTGGAACTGGCAGGCTTCACATCTGGTGACTAGCTCGATCGCATCTTGGAGGGCCGTGAGCCAGTAGAAACCTTGCAGGAAAGCTTTTCTGACCAAGGCTCTTGATCCTATATGGGAGCCGCACATGCCTTTGTGTATCTCTGCCAGTAGTTCCTTCCCCTCTTCCCAGCAAATGCACTTCAATTTCACACCGTTGAGCCTCCTTCTGTATAGCGTGTTGTCGAAAAACTGATACATACTGGCCCTCCGGGCTACTCTTTCAGCTTCTTCTTGCTCTTTGGGAAGTTCTCGTGTTTGGAGGTAATGGACTATGTGTCATGCCCAAGTTGGAGCCTGGGGCTCGACAACAAGGATCAACGACACCTCCTCATTCGTGGGAGCGCATATCTCAACCGCAAGAACTAATGGTTCGGGGGGAGGGTGCTGCTCACCAGGCGAAGTGGAGTTGTTCCCCCCAACCTCGCTGCCGGGGGCTTCAGGAAGCTCTACCGGGAGAGGCTTGCCGGAGTCTAGTTTCCTCCTCTTTTTGGCCATTGTTGTCGGGCATACTGAAGGTTGAGTCAGGTGGAGAACAAAAGTCCCTGGTTCCACAGGAAGCTTTTGCGCAGCGCATTTCGAAAGATGATCAGCAATGTTGTTTTCCGCACGTGGCACATGCTCTGTTTGCAATCCGTCAAAACGCTCCTCCAGCTTTCTCACTTCCTCCACGTATGCCTCCATCAATGGACTCTGGTAATCCTTTTTTACTTGCCTCACCACAAGCTGTGAGTCTCCATGAATGATCAACTTCTTAATTCCCAACTCTGTTGCGATCCTGAGCCCGGGAAGGAGTCCTTCATATACTGCAGTGTTGTTGGTAGCTTTCTCCCGGGGAAAATGCATTTGGATCATGTACTTGAGGTGCTCTCCAGTGGGTGCAACAAGGAGCACGCCAGCCCTGGCACCTTGCAGTGAGAAGGCACCATCAAAGTACATGATCCACTCTTGGGGAGCCTCCTTGCCGGGGATAACTATTTCCGGTGTTTCTTCGTCTGGGGTTGGTGTCCATTCCGCGATGAACTCCGCCAATGCTCTACTCTGAATGGTTGATGTGCTCTCATACTTCAGACCAAAGCTCGACAATTCCAAAGCCCATTCCACTATTCTGCCAGTGGCCTCCGGGTTCCTCGGTATGCGTTACAAAGGGAAGCGGGTGACAACTGTGATCTCGTGGGCTTGGAAGTAGTGGCGCAGTTTCCTTGAGGCCATGATGAGGCCAAAGATCAACTTTTGCACACCAGAGTACCTTGATCTAGCCCCCTGCAATAGGGAGCTGACAAAGTATACTGGCCGCTGCACCACCTTCTTCTTTGCTGTGGTCTTGGAATTGTCTCCATTATACTGCTCTTCTTTCTCCTGATCTGCACCGGACCTTGCCAGGATGGGTTCACTTTCCTCTCCAGAGGGGGCAGTAGTTGCGGCTGCTTCTTCATCCACTTCCAGCTGCGCCACCAATGCTGCACTAACCACTTGATTGGTTGCCGCTAGGTACAGCAGCAACATCTCTTGTGGTTTAGGAGCGACCAAGGTGGGAGCAGAGGAAAGATAGGTCTTCAAGTCTTGTAGCGCTGCTTCTACCTCCGGGGTCCACTTCATCGGCCCTGCCTTCTTCAAAATTTTGAAGAATGGCAACGCGCGCTCGACAGACTTGGAAATGAACCTGCTCAGCGTGGCAACACACCCGGTCAGGCACCTCACGTCTTTCACTGTCTTGGGTGCTTGAATCTGCTCGATCGCCTTGATTTTGTCGGGGTTGGCCTCTATCCCCGGTGGGATACAAAGAAACCAAGTAGCTTACCGGAGGGAACGCCAAACACACACTTCTTAGGGTTTAACTTCAAGTTGATCTTGCATAGATTCGCAAAGGTCACTTCCAAGTCCTGAATGAGAGTTGACTTGTCCTTGGTCTTGACTACTATGTCATCCATGTAAGCTTCAATATTCCTATGCAATTGAGGCTCAAAACCAATTGGCACTGCCCTTGCAAAAGTGGATCCAGCGCTCTTCAACCCGAAAGGCATCCGCACAAAACAGTACGTGCCACACGGGGTTATGAACGCGGTCTTCTCCTCGTCCTCCTTGGACATGAAGATCTGATGGTACCCAGAGTATGCAATCAAGAATGAAAGCAGATCACACCCGGAAGTGGAATCTACGATCTGGTCAATGCGCGGCAAGGGGAACGGGTCCTTCGGGCATGCCTTGTTCAGATCCGTGAAGTCTATGCAAAGACTCCATTTCCCGTTCGCCTTGCGCACCACCACTGGGTTCGCCAACCATGTTGGGTGCAGTACTCCTCTGACCAAACTAGCTGCTTCAAGTTTCTTGATCTCCTCAGCAATGAACTGTTGCCGCTCCAAAGCTTGCTTCCTGACTTTCTTCTTGATGGGCCGGGCAAGAGGGCAGATAGCTAGGTGGTGCTCGATTACCTCCCTGGGAACACCGGGGATGTCAGATGGTTGCCAGGCAAACACATCTACATTCGCCCGTAGGAAGGCAACGAGCGTGCTTTCCTATTTGTCATCAAGGGTGGAGCTGATGGTGAAGGTACCACCAATGCCATCCATCCCTGCCGGGACTTTCTTCACCGTAGGTGAGGCAACCTTGGGCTTCTTGCTAGTGGAGCTCTCCAGCAAATCATCGACGGGCGCAGCTCACTCCGAGAGGTGTGCTTCCCGGATTCCTTGTCGGTATCCTAGCTAGCTTTCTTCCCTTTCTTACTTTCCTTGGGGGGAGCTACAGCTTCCGCGGCCTCAGTGGGACTATGTATCGGTACATCTTATCCACGCATATGAGTGCATCCTTCTTGTCTGACGGAATGGAAATGACGCCCATCGGCCCCGGCATCTTCAATGTGTTGTAGGCATAGTGAGATGCCGCCATGAATTTTGCCAGGGCTGGACAACCAAGGATTCCATTGTACGGCAGGGGGAGATCAACCACATTAAAGACAACTTTCTCGGTCTGGTAGTTCAATTCTCCTCCAAACGTCACCGGCAGCGTGATCTTTCCCTTAGGACGACTCCTGTCGGGGTTGATCCCTTGGAAAGTGCCAATGATCTTGAGCTCTTCATCTGTTATTTGAAGTTTGCTGAGCACCTTGGGGGAAATCAGATTCAACCCAGCCCCGCCATCAACCAACATCTTCATGACCTTGAGGTTGCGGATTGTTGGTGAAACCAACAACGGCAAGCACCCTACCGCGGTGGTGCGGTCAGGGTGATCCTCTTCGTCGAAGATGATGGGCGTGCGGGACCATTTGAGCGGTTTCTTGGAGTTCATTGCTGGCTCTACATCATTGACCTCATGCGCCCACTATTTAAGATGGTGGTGAGAGGAGTGCAAAGATGCGCCTCCGTCAACGCACAGGGCCTCAGTGGCTTTCTGGAACTCTTGCTCACTGGTTTCCTCTTCATCCCCTTCATCACTTTCGTCTTCGCCTTCTTTCTTCTTACGGCCGCCTGCGGGCCTCTCTGGATGCTAGGGATCCTTGCCGTGGCAGCCTCCTCTGCCGCCTCGGCCCTTCCCGCCAGCACCTTCTTGGTCTCTTTCCTTGTCGCATTTCTCATACTCAGCTCTCTGTTTTTTGACAAGTTGCTCAACTTGGTGACACTCTTGGAGATCATGGCCCTTGGTCCGGTGGATCTTGCAATATGGCCTGTCAGCCTTCCCAGCCTTTTCGGCCGCCGCAACCTCTTGGTAATCAGTGCACGCGGCAACTTCCTTGCCGGGGGCTTTGGTCTTGGCCTTCTTGCCGGTACTAGGAGTGCCAGAGCCCTCCACAGCCAATACTGCCTTTTCCTTACGCTTCTTGTTGTGTTTCTTGTTCTTCCTCCTCGGGTCTGCGGCATCGTCGTCATCCTTTGAGTCGACTTCGATGCCGTCCTCTTCTCCGGGGAGTCGCCTCCCTTCCTCTGTTCTGGTGCACTTATCCGCCAAAGTGTACAGCTCATTCACAGTCTTGGGCAACCGAACGTTCATCTTGGAACGTATCTTCCTGTTGCGCATGTTGGACTGGAACGCGGCAATCACAGGTGCCGGGTGGATGTCTGGGATGTTTCTGTGTACCCGGCTAAACCTCTGCATGTACTTCCGCAAGCTCTCTCCTTCCTTTTGTGGAAGGAGCTACAGATCGCTGGGTCGTCCTGGTTCATGATGGCCGCCCGTGAAGGCGCCAACAAACTCATGGCACAGGTCAGCCCATGATGATATGGAGTTCTCCGGAAGGTGCATCAGCCATGACCTCACATTTGGCTTGAGTGCCAAAGGGAAGTAATTGGCGAACACCTTCTCATCTCTCCCTCCGGCAGCTTGAACATCGATGGTGTAGATGCTCAAGAACTCTGCCGGGTTCAGCCTTCCATCATACTTTTCTGGTATTTCTGGCTTGAAAACGCGGGCAGATGGCCAATGGACCTGCCGCAGCTCGCGAGTGAAGGCAGGACACCCGACCTCGAAAGGTAGGTATCCGCCCTCACTGGGCGCGGGTTCGTCGATGTCTAGGCCATTGCGCCTGTCGGATTGGCAGCAGGTTTCACAGCGTCGCTCTATGGTGATGCGCGCGTCTTCCCTCCGCCGGTCCTCCAGGACCTGCCGCTGATTTCGACGGGCCCGAGGGTCAGACGAGGCCATCGGTACCTCGTCGGGCTCCTGGTTGGTGGTTCTGGTTGTGGTCCTTGCTTTGGCCGTTGCGGAGGGGACTGTACCGTTAGAGTGGCCCCCTCAGCTCGATCAGCAGCTCGGGCCGTGGCTGTCGCTTGTGGGAGCCGTGGTGGATCCGCCCGCTGCGATCTCCCTGCTTCAGCGAAACCGATCAAGCTCTGGATGGTAGCTCTCCACTCATCCATTTGATCGGCCGCTGGTGGGAACCTAAGCAGGAGTTGGGCTCGTGCCATGGCTTCCGAAGCAGTGCTTGGCATAGACGACGACGCAGACCGCGATGTCGCTCGGCTCCTGCCAGTACCAGTGGCGGCGGCGCCGTGCTCTCGTCTCCGCGAGCCAGCTGCCACGGTGGTACGTTGGCGAGAAGGGTGCGCCTGGGAGCTAATGGCCCCGTTCGGCGCTTTGTCTTGGTTTCCCCGCCCTGGGAGAGGTGCTTGCCCTACTGTTGCACCCGTTGCAGGGGCAACCAGGGGGCCGCGGTTCACACCGGAGCGAGCGTTGTTGCTGTGGCTGCGCTCTTCGGCACGGTGGGGTGGTGGAGACTGAGCGTTCTCCCCACCCGTGCATTGTGGAGCACGGCCGTCGGAGTGCTGTTGATGTCGCCCTCCTTCGGTGTTTTCTGCTCCCGCTTCGGCCGCAGGGGAAACGACAACAGCGCCGCCTGCACCGGTCATGTTCCCCATGGCGTCCACGTCCCCCGATGCCGCTGCAGCCCCCGCAGCATTGGCGGCTGCATGCGAAGGGGCCTTCAAGGTGGAAGGATGAGCAGTTGTGCCGGACTTCTTCTTGGGCGCCATAGATGATGAAGCCAATGCTGAAGAAGGCGATGATGAAGACTGATTCGCTGTTTACAACCTCGGGTTTGCACAAGCGCTGCCCCTACCTGGCGCGCCAAAGATGTCGTGGTAGAACACGGCCACCTATGAGGCCATCGGCCCCTTTGTGGTTCGGCAGGGGGGAGGACGCATTGCATAAAGAGTGGAGGCCGTTGGACAGCACGACAGTGGTGACACTGGTGGTTTTTACCCAGGTTCGGGCCGCTGAGAAGCGTAAAACCCTACTCCTGCTTTGGTGGATTGATGTGGAGACCGTGAAGAATGTACGACGCTCGAGCCCGGCAAGGTCGCCTCGGGGGAAGAGCAGCTACGCGCATATGACTACCCGAGGGTCAGAATCCTTTCTAAGGTTGCCACGGTCCTCCTTTTATAGGCCAAGGGGTTACCACAATGGCAAAATGGTCATTATCGAGCGATTAGATAGCTAACAGTGCTATCATACCTAACTCTGGCAGTTAGGACAAAGCGCATTAAATGCGCTGCCATGTGTCATGTTGTGGATGCGGCCCGGCAGGCCTGCCGCGCCGCTTTAGTCATCTTCCACTTGTTTGCTTGACACGCCTCTGGACGGGTGTCATATGGAGGTGATCTTCCTCCTAAATGGCCGCCACGTGCCAAATGACAGCCACTTAGTTATCTGGGGGCTTGACACCGCACCAATGGGTGACTTGCATTGCGATGCAGTGGAGCAGTGGAGTCTTGGTGGGGATGTAGGCCGCAAGCGGCCCCGACAATCCTTGCTGGGGAAGTCTTGGGACTTGTCTTCGGGGTCGCCTCGACCTGACCAGGCTCGCCTACCCGGCAAGGGAGGTTTTCCTCAGTCATATCTTGCTGTCTTGGCTTGTCTTGGTCTTCTTGATCCGCCCTTTGATTCCTCAAAGAGCCTTCTCTCTATGGCTTGGTTTTGTCTTGAATGCTTGGTGTTGCTTGTATTTCTGCCATTTGAGCCTATGTACAGTCCGGGCAACATACGTGAAGGTTTGTTGCACCGACACAACTCAAGTTTTTCTTCAAAAGATTTCATCATAGCATCAACGATATGTTTAGTAAAAGCTTTATTTTGATTATAAGCATGAGGATAATTCAACATGGATTGCAACAAGGAAATACAATCTATCAAAGAAAAATTATCATAATTAAAGCCCTTGAAATCCAAAAGAGTGGGTTCATCGCTACTTAAAGTTTTGACCTCTACGTACAATCCCAGTTTTATCAATTTTTGCATTAAGATCTAAAAACTCTGAATCATTGGGACACCTTCTAGCTAAAGTTGACTCATCTCTAGTCCCATATTTATCAAGATCTATATTAGAAAACAAAGATTCAATAGGAGTCACACCAATCACTTTAAGATCTTCATCATTATTATCACAAGAAATCGAAGAACACGCTTTTACAAACCAATCTCGTTTAGCACGCATCCTAGCGGTTCTTTCTTTACACTCATCAATAGAAATTTTAATAGCTTTTAGAGATTCATTAATATCATGCTTGGGTGGCATAGATCTAATTTTCAAAGAATCAATCTCAAGAGAAATTCTATCAACGTTCCTAGCCAAATCATCAATCTTGAGCATTTTTTCTTCAACCATAGCATTGAATACTTTTTGGGGATTAATAAAATCTTTAATATTGTTCTCAAGATGAGAGGGCATCTTATTATAATTTCCATAAGAATTTTTGTAGGAATTACCATAATTATTAGAGGAATTACTAGGAAACGGCCAGGGTTGAAATTACCTCTATACGCGTTATTACCAAAATTGTTCGTACCAACAAAATTCACATTCATAGATTCATTATTGTTCTCAATCAAAGTATATAAAGGAATATCATTAGGATCAATAGGAGCACTCTTACTAGCAATCAATTTCATAAGTTCATCCATCTTTCCACTCAAAGTATTAATTTCTTCAATCGCATGCACTTTTTTACTAGTAGATCTTTTGGTATGCCATTGAGAGTAATTAGCCATAATATTATCTAGGAGTTTAGTAGCTTCTGCTAATGTAATTTCCATAAAAGTACCTCCCGTGGCGGAATAAAAAAGATTTCTAGATGCAAAATTCAATCTGGCATAAAAATTTTGTATGATCATCCATAAACTTAAACCATGAGTAGGGCAATTTCTTATCATCAATTTCATCCTCTCCCAAGATTGTGAAAATGTTAATGATCAAGTTGCTTAAAATTCATTATATCATTCCTATGGGAGATGATCTTAGCGGGAGGAAAATACTTGGAAATAAAAGCATCTTTACACTTATTCCATGAATCAATACTATTTTTAGGCAAAGATGAAAACCAAGTTTTAGCACGATCTTGTAGTGAGAATGGAAATAGCTTCAATTTAACAATATCATTATCCACATATTTTTTCTTTTGCATATCAAATAACTCAACGAAAGTATTTAGATGGGATGCGGCATCTTCACTAGGAAGGCCAGAAAATTGATCTTTCATAACAAGATTCAGCAAAGCGGCATTAATTTCATAAGATTCTGCACTAGTGGCGGGTGCAATTGGAGTACTAATAAAATCATTATTATTAGTATTGGAAAAGTCTCACAACTTGGTATTCTCTTGAGTCATAATGACAAAGCAAGCAATCTAGTACACAAGAAACAAAAAGCAAATGAAAAGACAAATGGAAGAAGGGCGAATAAAAAGGTAAATCTTTTTGTGTTTTTCTGAAATCATTTTAGAAGTGGGGAGAGGAAAACGAGAGGCAAATGGCAAATAATGTAATGCATGAGATGAGATTTTATGGTGGGTACTTGGTAAGCTTGATGTAGAACCTCCCCGACAACGGCGCCAGAAATTCTTCCAGCTACTTCTTGAGCTTGAGTTGGTTTTTCCCTTGAAGAGGAAAGGGTGATGCAACAAAGTAGAGATAAGTATTTCCCTCAGTTTGAGAACCAAGGTTTCAATCTAGTAGGAGGTACACGCCAGTCTCCAATCTATGCACCTGCACAAACAATCAAACACTTGCACCCAACACGATAAAGGGGTTGTCAATCCCTCCACGATCACTTGCAACGATGAGATCTGATAGAGATAGGTATAAAATATTACTAAAACGTAAAACAAAGTAAAAATAAATAAATTGCAGCAAGGTATTTTTGGGTTTTTTGGTTTATAGATCTGAAAATATATGATGGAAAATAGACCCGGGGGCCATAGGTTTCACTAGAGGCTTCTCTCTTGAAAGAAAATAATACGGTGGGTGAATAAATTAATGTCGAGCAATTGATAGAAAAGCGCAAATTTATGACGATATCCAAGGTAATGATTGTGAATATAGGCATCATGTCCGTGTCAAGTAGACCGACTCCTGCCTGCATCTTCTACTATTACTCCACACATCGACCGCTATCCAGCATGCATCTAGAGTATTAAGTTCAAAAGAGCGGAGTAACGCCTTAAGTAAGATGACATGACGTAGAGGGATAAACTCAAGCAATATGATGAAAAATCCATCTTTTTACCCTTCATGGCAACAATACAATACATGCCTCGCTACCCCTACTTTGTCACTGGGTGAGGACACCGCAAGATTGAACCCAAAACTAAGCACCTCTCCCATTGCAAGAAGAATCAATCTAGTTGGCCAAACCAAACCGATAATTCGAAGAGAAATACAAAGATATCAAATCATGCATATAAGAATTCAGAGAAGATTCAAATAATATTCATAGATAATCTGATCATAAATCCACAATTCATGAGATCTCGACAAACACACCGCAGAAGAATATTACATCGGATAGATCTCCAAGAACATCGAGGAGAACATTGTATTGAAGATCAAAGAGAGAGAAGAAGCCATCTAGCTACTAGCTATGGACCCGTAGGTCTGTCGTAAACTACTCACGCTTCATTGGAAGGGCAATAGAGTTGTGTAGAAGCACTTCGTGATCGAATCCCCCTCCGGCAGGGTGCCGGAAAAGGCCCCAAGATGGGATCTCACGGGTACAGAAGGTTGCGGTGGCATAAAAGTATTTTGGTGGACGCTTCTGGTCGTTTGGGAATATTTGGGAATTTATAAGCCAAGAATTAGGGTTAGAGGAGCTCCGAGGGGCCCACAAGCCCTCAGTGTGCGCCCCCCCCTAGGGCGTGCCCCTGAGGCTTGTGGCCGCCTCGGGACTCCTCTGACTTCATCTCCAAGTCCTACGTGTATCTTCTGGTCCAAGAAAAATCATCGCGAAAGTTTTATTCCGTTTGGACTCCGTTTGGTATTCATTTTCTATAAAACTCAAAAACAAGGAAAAAACAGAAACTGGCACTAGGCTCTAGGTTAATAAGTTAGTCCCAAAAGTAATATAAAATAGCATATTAATGCATATAAAACATCCAAAACAGATAATATAATAGCATGGAACAATCAAAATTTATAGATACATTGGAGACGTATCAGTCGCCAATATTTTGGCTACCCCGGGCAAGATCCAAACAGCCTGTTCCAGCCCCACCTCTCCTAGCACATTCAAATCCCTCGTTCGCTGTGACATTTTGCCATGTGTTGTTTTCAGAGATATTTTGCTGTGTGAAAACAAATTTAAATATGAACGAATAATCGGTGTCCGCGGTCTTTTACCGGGACACGGTTGGATGGCCTCATAGTAGTAGTAGTGTAGAGTAGTAGGAGTAGTACAGTGGTAGGAGTAGTACTACAGCAATTTCCTTGGAGTCTGTGCTATAGCAAGCTACCCTAGGCTATGTTACCACTCCCTCCTTTCCGATTTATAAGGCTCAATTTCAAAATCTCTCCAACCAAGGTAGACGGTGAGTGGTGGAATAAATTTTTTAGTTTGCACAAGTACTTAGTTAGTACGCTCGTTTTTCTCAAAAAGTTATGCTTACTGATGCATTAATTACAACGAATGGGTGCACGACCACTAAATTTCCATGAACTTCTACATGCATTGGTGAGTTTTCTGTTAATACTACTTGCATCGGGTGATTTAATGCACCTCGAAATCCAAAAATGTAATGGCAGGTAGTAGAACTGAGACATAAAATGGAAAAACGGATTTTTTTAGATAAGCGCTATAAACCGGAAATGAGGGAGTAAGTAGTACTACCTCCATAGTGGGTACATACTCTGTAAAATTAGATTTTCCCAAAAGTAAGTCGCTCAACCTTATTTTCTTTTTTCCCTTCCTGCCTCGTTGTTCTTCCCCATGCAGCCAGAAAAAACTAGGTCGTGTGAACAACAATTGATTACTCGTGTTGATGGCTGCATGTGTCTAGGCCAGCGCATGCACTTTTTGCTTGGTGCTCGTTGGGCAATCCGAGCAGAAAAAAGGAGGGTACTACTACAGCGTGCCAGACCGACCGTGTGGGGGTACCTCCATCATTATCGTTCCACATAGTATTTTGTGCCAATTTTGGCCATATATTTAACTAACAAGATGTTAATGCATGTCATAAAAAATTATATCATTGTAAACTATGTTCAAATATGAATCCAACGATATGATTTATGTTGACATTCACTAACATTTTGTCAATTAAATGTTTGGTCAAACTTCAGCACAAATTACAAAGGGGACCAATAAACCAGTAATCAACACCGTGCGCACTAGTAGTAGTCGTAGTGATCTGAAAGGGCCCACTTGAAAAAACAAACAAATAAAAAAGGGGCCCAATGCACATTCAAGCATTTCATCACATATTTCTCTCGCTCTATCGTCTGTCGAATAGACTATGCCAAACTCCCCTGCCTACCGCGCAGGAAAAGACCCACCCTCGCCTTTTTTAGTCCGGGTTTGTATCGACGGATCGCGCGAAGCAGCAAAAACCAAGCCGTGTCTTGTACTCCTCCGTCATACTAAGAGTGGAGACGCTCGCTTTCATGAATGTTGTACTTCCTCTCGCTGACATGTGGGACATATAGCAACCGGGTCGACGTGTCATGCACCAAATAACAGTGCAAAGCAGCAGGGGGACGCACCCCAGTCGTAGCGCCCCAGTAGTAGTAATGAGTAATGAGACGTCAAATCACAAAGCCTTACCTTTCCCACAGACGGACGAAGCAACCATTATTTCACACTTCGCCGAATCCGCTTCTCCATCATCTCCTTCAAGAAAACCATGTATTGCTTCTGCCATTGTTCTGCCTCAAGAGGGACGCGCATCGCCTTGGCACATCATGACACGTGGGACCGCACGACATGCCATGCTCCCCCGCCCACCGCTCGGTAAAATCACCTCATTTTTACTAATGTGGATACTATCTTTTTAGATCAATATAAGTCGGGATTCACCAAGGAGCAAAACCAAGTGGTAGGCTGCTCCTATCGCGTTGGCGTAACAACTCAGTAGGGTCAGTCCGCACACGAAATGGCGACACACTTGCATGACCCCTTTGGCCGACATGTGGGTCATCCACCGTCTTGTTCCACGTGTGATGCACCAAATTACAGTTCAGAGCAGCGGTTGGACTTGGAGGCACCCCGGCCGTAGCACCACAGTAGTAGTAAATGAGCGATGAGGGGTCAAATCACAAAGCCCCACCTTTCCCACATTAAGCTGGATGGACGAAGCAACCATTATTTCACTCTAGGGTGCAAGAGCATAAAAAAATAAAACCAATGATGCGTGCAGCAGCTACCTAGGGCGGCCTAGGGTAGGAGCCTCCACTACAAATCCGCTTCTCCCTCGTCCTCTTGAAGAAAACCGATGATGCGTGCGGCGGGTAGGGTTTCTAGGAGTACTACGGCGTGCGGGGCCCATCCCATAGTAAACGGGAGAGGGATTGAGTTTGAGTCGACACCTTAATACGGGTGGGCTGCTTGGTGTTACAGGAACAAAGCAGAATTTTGGGTTCGGGGAGCAGTAGAGATATATACATACAAAGAATTGTGGCCGTAGGTTTGACCGAAAGGCAATGATGCATGGGCCTCGCATTTTGATATACCCGCGGCTGCGTGAAATTTGCTACTCAAAATAATGCATAAAAGTTCCTCCAAAAACATTCTATAACTAATGGGAAGTGATTGTATGCTTAAAATCAAAATAAAATAAAAAGGTAATAAAAAGAGAAAAAATGAATTGCAATTAAAAGAATGATATTTCCAATAAAAATGTGAATGTGAACTACATATGTGTGCACGTGACCAACACATATATTGTCAATACAAGATCTAATGTAAAAAATAACTTATGACTTTATGAGTAACATGCACGAATTGATGATGTGGTGCTTGCATGCATAGAGTACAAAAACAATGTGATTTATGACTTGCATCCATGGCGTTTTCATGTGCCATAGTTGCATGTCCAGGAAAAAAGCTAGTGGGTTGTACTAGCTATTTAGGAATATAAGATGTATATATCACTGGTACAATGAGGTGCTATACAAATGGTTTTTAACCCCTTTCCGCGACGGCATTTGGAACCGTCGCCAAGTGACTGTGGGCGATAGGGGGGTCCTTCCCACACGACCCAGAAACCGTCGGGGATAGGGAGCCTTGATGCATATACAATACTCCTACTAGTTTGTGCTCGCATTGCCATCGCAGTCAATATTCTGTGGTGCTACGTTTACGATGTGCGGCCCATCACAAATGGTTCACTATTATAGAACGTGTATGATAAGCAGACAATCACACACATTCGCTTTTCCAAAACCGTATGCGATAACTAATTAAGAAGATTAGCTAATCATCGTATGAGTGTCGAACAGGATTACGAAACGTCGGACCATCGTAACATCGTCGTACACGACAACTATCGCACACGCTATTCTGTGGTGCAACATTTACGATGCATACTTCATTAGAAATAGTTCATGGTTGCGAATCGTGTACGATAAGGCAACTATCACAAACGTTTAGTTTGCCCGCACCGTTTGTGATATTGTCTGACATCGCACACGCTTTGCAAACGACAACTGTGTGCATGCTTGCACATGTTTCCTCTCTGTGAACCATGTCGGATTATAGTGTATATCGCAAATGTTTGTGTTTTACCAACCGTGTGTGCCGTAACGACCTGGAGAGCGTAATTTCACCATAATTTCATTGCTGCTATTTCAAATTGTACCGGATTTGAATTTGAATTTGAATATATGCTATAGCTTTATTCATATCCATCAGGTTCAAACAACCAATGCATTATTCGATTCATAGGTACATATGTTCAAGAATTACATAAGAGCCAAATAAAGAATGATGAACCACAGTTGTATACTTGTACTATTAAAGACGGTAAAGAAAGAGGTGAAATACATTCTGGTTGCTGAACAAGGTGAAGTGGAATGCCCATATTGTGCCCTCCTCCATGCAGAAGGCACGCACGACTCTAGTCCAACCCCTTGTGATGGCCGACCACCCATCCTTCACAGTCTTCATGAAAACATCTAGATAATCATCGTGTTCTGGTAGAAATACTTTAACCTTTGCATGCCCACCAATCATGTAGTTTGAGAGGTAATCTTGAGTAAACTGCTTTGGGAACCACTGCAAAGGAAAAAGATTCAGACATTGTCATCTAACACAACTCATTATGGGCCGTAAAAAGAAGGCTGCAGAGTTCTTACTTACCATCCTACAGTTCGCTGTTGTCTTGGATAAAGTGTAAACAAATAGTTTAATTGCCATCTTTTGACCCATTTTACTAACAATCTTTATCAGCTACCTCACTTGATGCTGGTTCATCGATATCTCATTACCCCATACGCAGAAAGGGTCGAAGCGCGGATCTTTACCAATGACATATGTACCTAAAAGCACCAAGTTAATATTAGAAGCTAAACAGCAATTGCACAATGATGTAGTACAACACTCTTTTATAATATCTTATAACATCCAATATACTCACATATTAGATGAATTAACATCTTATATTATGGGCCGGAAGGAGTTTATTGCATTCTTACAAATTATTGGCTGATTAACTGCTGCTGTATCCATGGGTTAGAGTTAGTTTGAGCTAGTTCGGGCTCAAATAGCCCTAAAGTATATCCAAACATGAGGGCTAGTTTGAGCTAGTTGCATCTAACCCACCCAAAAAAACTATCCAACCAAAGAGGTGCTAATTGGAGCTAGTTCTCCTAGTGCATTTATTGTCAATCTAACCCTGTCATCCAAACACCTCTTTGGATGGAGTTAGTTCAGGGTTAGTCATGAGCTAGAAACTAACTCTAACCTCTAGCTAAGTTGAGTATCCAAACATGGCTGTGTTGTTGTTGTTGCTGCTGCTGCTCTTCTACGTATATCTAGACATCATCAGAACATTAAGGTAACACTCTTCCTTGTTGCTATGTAGCCTAGGATTGCATATTTAGACATTAAGTACAGTGCATGTTGCTATGTAGCCTAAGATATATTACATATGGCCCTAGTTAACCTAACGATAAATGGGTTATAGATATATTCAGTTAAAAGTCCGATTCACCGATTAGTCCCTTATCAGCCCCGGCCTATATGGTACTAGCTACCGATATCCTGAATAGTGAGTATCTATAAGCCATGGGATGAAACTAACCTCGATGGAAAACAATAGTCGTTCCCAAAATTGTCCTGTGTAGGTACATCGAGAGGCATGTTAAGCACAACAGGCTAAACATCAACCAAAATTATCCATGGCAGACAAAATAATTTCCAAAAGATAGCTTCAGTGTGCAGGTTTAAGCACGCTAGTAAAGCAAAACAAGTGGAAAGGTGTGTTAACTGCAACAGGCCTAACATTTAACAACAAGCAAACATAGTCATTCAAACTGGTATTGTGCCGGTCTAAGTACACTGGTTATTGTTAAATAAAAATGGAAAGGCATGTTTACTACAAGATGCAGCAACCAAATGTAGTCATTCATAGTGGTATTGTTGAAACTAGTATTGATGAAATTGAACTACACAGTTCATACTTGCACATATAGAACATCATGTTGTCCATAACTGGAATAAACAAGGCATACTACAAACAACCAAAGATAGCATTTGAAACTGGACATATGCTACCTACAAACAACCGAACAATCAAAAAACTTTAAAAGAGGCATATGCTAGCTATAACAGGCTTAACAGTAAGCAAATATATGCATTCCTATCGGTATGTTTAAAACTGGATTGATGAAATGTACTGCACAGTAAATAATTGCACATATAGAGCATCACATTGTGAAAACTGAAATAAACAAGGCATACTGCAAACAACCAAATATGGCAATTAAAACTGGACATATTCTCACTACACTACAAAAGGGACTCGACAAAACAAATCATGGGTTCCCCCCTGTGAAGAGGCACGGCAAAACAAATCATGGGTTTCCTCACCTGTCACAGATGGGCTCGTTCCCGTGGGAAGAGCACGGACCCTGGATGCGCTCCATGTTGTCGTAGATGGGCTCCTTCCCCTTGGAAGAGCACGGCTGTAGGGTGCCCTCCCTGATGTCGCAGACGGGCTCTTTCCCATTGGAAGAGTAGATGGGCTCTTTCCCCTTGGAAGAGCCGGAGAGGGTGCCCTCCTCGTGGTCGCCGTCAATGAGGTTTGACTTGGAAGCTGTGGATCCCAAGCCAACATCGCAGAACATGTCCTTTAGAAATGACAAAAGGGGCTCAATGGCGATGTAGGATGGCAAATTCTTGACAGCGAGCCAGAGGAGATCAGCGGCGGGGCCATGGATGAGATCGACGGCGGTTGAACCCGAGGGGTTGGGGGTGGGCCACTTAACCTATGACATAGCCCGCCTCAGGCCGTCGCTGTCGACGACCTCGATGTCGTAGCCAGTGTCCACGACATACCCGCATACTCTAGCCCGCTGATTGAGTGCCTGCGGCCAGTAATGGTCGTCAGCTTCTGAGGGAGCCCTAGATTAAGGGGTCCTCGGGCGTCCGGGCTATGTGACATGGGCCGGACTGATGGGCCGTGAAGATATAAGGTAGAAGGCCTTTCCCCGTGTCTGGATGGGACTCTCCTTTGCGTGGATGGCAAGATTGGCGTCCGGATGTATATTTTCCTTCCTCTGTAAACCGACTCTGTACAACCCTAGCCCCCTCCGGTGTCTATATAAACCGAAGGGTTTTAGTCTGTAGAAGCGATCATAACCCCCATAGGCTAGACATCTAGGGTTTAGCCATTACGATCTTGAGGTAGATCAACTCTTGTAACCCCCATACTCATCAAATACAATCAAGCAGGACGTAGGGTTTTACCTCCCTTAAGAGGGCTCGAACCTGGGTAAACATCGTGTTCCCTGTGTCCCTTGTTACCGTCGATCCTCAGACGCATAGTTCGGGACCCCATACCCGAGATCGGCCAGTTTTGACACCGACAGCTTCCTCGGCGACGTCAGGCGAAGAGACCGCAATACAGCTCTTTTGGGCCAGTCGCTCCTCGAGCTCCACGAGAAGCGTAGCCGGGCTTAGGCTGCGATGCTCTGGAGTGGGGGATGGGGATGGGGATCTGTGGGAAAGGGGGCATTAGGTAGGCGTCATCTAAGAAACTTAGAGCGGCCTAGGTATGGAGATCGGCAGGTAAGCTGCACGGGCAAATTGGCAGATGTTGACAATAAAGGCCTTGCGGCGGCGGCGGCAGGGACCTTGCTAGGGTTTTGAGCGAGGGAGGGGGTGTGTGTGTGTGCGCGCGCGCGTGCCCAAGGAGGTTTTCGTGTGTGTGTGTGTGTGTGTGTGTGTGGAGGGGCGGGGCGGCGGGGGGTGTGTTTGAGGAAATGATGCGGCTACTGAAAATTTTACTACGCGGGAGTCAAACGCAGGAGTGAAATGCTGGGGCTATTGAAAATTTGGATGATCGTGCATCGCACATGGTCCGGAGATAACAACCGTGTGTTATGAAACAGAAAAACCCTTGAGGCGCGCAGATATTTTCGAGGGATGCAGGCGGGATTGGGAACAAGAAACATCACACACGGCCGAAACATAATAACCGTGTGTTATCAAACAGAAAAAAGCTGTAGGCTGGTAGATATTTTTGAGAGGGGAAGCCTCGTGGATCCCAATGTACTGTGCGGATGTGCGTGACAGGGGCACCGGCGTGGCACACGGTTAGTGTGAGTGAACCGTGTCTATTGCGTCATCCGACTTGTCTAATGTTCATAAATTTGGCGAAAAATGACGCGGGAGAGGGTCAGAACACGAACACACTTGCATGTGGACCAAATTTATGTATGAAAAGGGTGGTTTGATGTTCAAATACCAAATGCAACTTTGATGTGGCACCTATCTCGCAAAGCGCACGGTATTGCTTGCCCCCCCCTCATGTCGGCACGAAGGGAATCCTAAGCTATGAATGCATGCCCCCCCAACCGAGGTTCACCTAGCAAAGTGCAAAGTAGCAGCCTCCTGCCCCCACACACACCCACTTTCAGTCGGTGGGCCAGAGAGGCATCTCACCAAGATGGATCGTAAAACGGACCAAGAATAATCCACCTTGGTCGTACAACCTCTCTCTTGTTGTTGGTCAAAGTGATGGCCATCCATGCGACCCCGGAGATGGGCTAGCTTGCCAATAATCACGCAAGTAGCTAGTCCCCGAAGACAACCACTGCATGCGTGTGGCCCAAACATATGTATGGAGAGGCGTGTTTTGAATACACAATGGAACAACTTTGATGTGGCACCGTGCTTTCAAACCAGAAATCCCCACACTGAGTGAGGGTTAGGTTGACGATGCATATGTATGTCACACCACAATTCAAGCCGATGACGGGGATTCATGCATGCATGCATGCGTGCATAGTATGTGCTCAAACTTAATTAGGTCTGAATCTCACCATGACCTATACTACAATAACACGAACCAAAGGAAGAATTCGCCATGGTAACCTATCTTGTTATCGGTCAAGGTGATCATGGATGTCCACGCGGGCCCACGAATATATAGGCTTGTCGCCGATAACCACGCGAGGGAATGTACCATTTGAAGACAACCACTACATGCATATGTATGGAGGTGATGCGTGCATGCATGTTTGAATACCATTTCACAACATTGATGTGGCGCGTGCATCGAAAATTGTACAGTCCCCACACAGAGCGAGATCGGTTCATGAAGTGTCGTTGTACTAGCCACTTTGACTCGATGGGAGGGATTCATGCGTTCACATGCATGTGTGTGTGCTCAAACTGTATCATGTCATCCCAGAGCATGACCTATATATATACCGTATTACAAACAAAAAAATAATCCCCTCCTAAGTCAAATTAACCTCTCTCATTGTCAGGCAAAAAGTAGTGATGGACCAAGCGGGCCCATAGATGGAAAGCATCAATATCGCTGATAACCGCTTAAGTGGGTGCGAGAGGACAACCACCATCGCTTTGCATGTGGGCCAAACATATGTTGAATACCCAAAATGCACAACTTTGATGTGCCACATGCCTCAAAAACCATAAAGTCCCCACACAGGGCGAGGTTCATGAAGCGTACTACATATGATGGTCCCCTTCCCCCTCTTCGACGCATACTATATGCTCCTACCGTAATACAACCCAAAAAGAATCCTCCTTGATGGTGAAATTAATTAACCTCTCCCGATGTAGGCCAAAGTGATGCATGCATCGACGATGGCCTCGTGGGCCCACAGATGGAAGCGTCACACATGAGTGTCCTAGCTAGGATAACCACCGCCTGCATGCATGTGGCCCAAAGAGGTGTTGTGTGATGTTTGAATAGCCAATTTCACAACTTTGATGTGGCACGTGCCTCGAAAACCGAAAAGTCCCGACACTGAGTGAGGTGTACTTGTTCACGGATGCGTACGTATAGTATATATGCTAGTCCCCTCCCACCTCTTCGACGCGTACTATATATATACTCCCACCATAACACAAACAAAAAAGATTCTACCTTGCTGGTCAAATTAACCTCACTGCCGGCTGTTCGTCAAAGTGATGGACGACGACCTCGTGGGCCCACAGAAAGCGTCACACGCAGGTATCGAGTGTCGTGTAGGACAACCATCGACTGCATGTGGCCAAAACATGTATGTATGAAAGGGTTGTGTAATGTTTTAAATAACGAATTCACGACTCTGATGTGGAACCTGCCTAACAAAATGGCCAACCCACACGGTGGCTCACAACTCGTAGTGTACTGCGAGCCACCCGCCACCCCCCTGACGCACACACCCACACACACACCGCGAATCCACCGCAACTATGATGCATGTTAAATTTTCCCGCGGTGAACATATGTTACCAAAGGAGGGACGTTTTAATTTTGAAAAAAACAGATATCATTAAGACGTTTTAGTACATTGATTGATTTTCTATGGGTATAATGTGCAAAAATCAAATTTGAGCTACATGCACACGTGACAGTGCACCTAAATGGATTGCAAAAACACATGTGTCTCACTGGGTGCATGTTTACTCCCCGTGCAAGAAATTTCAAACATTGAGAATCTTGATTTTTAAATTCTATTACATCCAAAACTTATTTGAAGTTCATGAAACTTATCGTGTTGTCATATGGACACCAATACAAAGTGGCATTGTACTTTTTTTGTCAAATTTGAGACCAGTTTTGATGTAATTTTATCTTCTTACAAACGGGAGATTATTAATAATTGGGAACCAATATCCCAAATGGATTATTTATTCGAATCATGAGCGTTAGACAAACAATGGATACGTGCCATGCTTCGGTTAAGCAATAAAGCAGCAGCATTAATCATCCCAATAGAAAAACAATATACGTGCCGCCACGCGACCCGTGTGCCATGCGAGCAGGCGTGAGTTGATGGGACGCATGCGAGCAGTCCACCACGCAGGCAGACCGGGAGGCGTGCGTGCAGGTGTGTGAATTGACGGAGGTGTGCTTGCTGCGCAGTGTCATCGGGAGGCGTGCGATTAGCTGTGTGAAACGACGGTAGGCATGCCAGCAGTCCGGTGCGCAGGCTCACCGGGAGGCGAGCCAGCGGTTTGACCGCCGCCCGCCTCTCTCCCACTACTCCATATTAATGGTGCGCCCGAGCAGCCGCACCCCCCATCCTCGCCACACACACAATCCTCTCTCTCCGCTTGCATCCTCGACGCCGCTCTCAGTCCTCAAACCGTCAGTGTATGAGGATGCCACCGAAGCACCCCATCGGAGGGAGTGGCGACGCCGGGGCTGCTGAAGCATCGGAGCACGGCATGGAGATCGAGACAGAGGTTGCCATCACCGCCGGTGAGGTATCGCTGCACCCTGACGTCATCGACGGCGTCGAGCTTCCACAGCCGGAGGCGGAGTTCCACACTGACTCTAGTGACGACTCGGGCAACGACCCTGGCGACGACTCCGATGACCACTCCGGCGACGATGGACAACTGGTTAGTCATCTATACCCATTTATGTGTCAAATAGATCCTAGGGTTTCTCTTCTTACTCCTGCCTCTCCCTTTTTTGAATAGAAATCCTATGGTTATGTTCTCCCAATCCATGAAATCTGAGTAAGTTTCATTAGATCCATGTAGTGTATTGATTGTCTGAATGGTACAAGTGATAAGTGATTAGTTGTTTCATCTGTGCAAATGATTTCTGCTAGTAATCCGACTAGGGTTAGTGTTTGTGCTAATAATTCCTAGCCAGGACTTGACAATTGATTTTGAATGACCTACATATATGTTTGTGCCATTATTTTCTTCAATATTGGTCTGTACATAGACGACTGTGCTTAAAAATCAAACCATAATCTCTGGATATGTATAAAAAATGGCATAATTGATTTTATGCCCCTAGCTGGGTCACACTCGGCAGGTTTACCCCTAGTTTCCGAAAACCCTCATTCCTGCCCAAACCACTTTGCTCGTCTTATGCTTTTGCCCTTTGACCGTTTGACCGTCACTTTGAAAAAAACCATAACAAATTCATACTAACTCAGAAAAATGTGACTAAGATATCAAAATGTTAAGAAAAGCATCGCCTATACGTGCATGTGATTTGCACTCATGAAAAAAGTGTTGGGAAGTCCCCATCTCAGTTTGAGCCCATATGATCTCAACACGAACAGTAAAATCTGAAAAAAAATGAAAAACAATTCAAAAAATTCTGAAATTTTTTTGTGGCAAACATTGACCAATGTTTTGAGTGCTTGCCAAGTTTCATCAGGGAATGACATTCATGGAAGTCGTGGCCAAAAAAAAAGAAATTAGCACTCCAAAATGCTTTTGTTTTCGAGCATCAATTTTGTTTTTTTCACCATGACTTCCACAAATGTCATTCCCTTACTAAACTTGGCAAGAACTGAAAACATTGGTCATTGTTTGCCACCAAAAAAATTTAGAATTTTTTGAATTTTTTTCAATTTTTTTGGATTTTACTGTTCATGTTGAGATCATAGGAGCTCAATCTGAGATGGGGACCTTCTAACACATTTGTCATGAATGCAAATGACATGCACATATAGGTAATGTTTTTTTGAAAATTTTGATATCTTATTCACATTTTTCGGTGTTAGTATGAATTTGTTATGATTTTTTCAAAGTGACGGTCAAACGGTCAAAGGGCAAAAGCATAAGACGAGCAAAGTGGTTTGGGTCGGAACGAGGGTTTTCAAAAACTAGGGGTAAACCTGCCGAGGGGGACACAACTAAGGGAACAGAATTAATTATCCCTAAAAAATAGCCATAAATTCCTAATCCTACTTCACAACATGTAAACATTGATTTGATGCCAAATTTTGGCAACTGCCAAATGTTCGCTAGAGATTAGTTTGTAAACATTAATTTGACGCCACATTTTTTTACTATTTGTATAGGTGTTGTCTGACGATGTGGACAACGAGGATGAAGATGGCCAGAGGAGGTACAAGAGGCAAATCCTGAGGGAGCTTTATGCGGGAATGCATAACAGGCGTATTAGGACCTGGGATGGCGGCTATCAATGCCCATTTTGCAACCAAAAGCTTCATGACGCTTATGAAAGTGTTCTGGCGCAAGCAAGAAGACGAGCCGTTGGCTCCTTCAAGCAGAAGTATTCTCGCAGGGTGGCGCACGCCGTGTACGCTGAGTACCTGGAGAAGCTTCGGGATCGTGCTGGCAGATGAGATGAGATGTGGGATCGAACTATGTACGCTTGAGTATGCTTAATGACGGTTGAACTATGTACTTATGGTTGAACTATGCTTGTGTACGCTTATTATCTATGTCTGAGTATGTTTAATCTATGATTACTTATGTCTAAATGTGGGATATGGATGCAATCAGTTCGGTTGATGGAATCTACCTCCGTCCTGGTTTATTGGTCCCCTTTGTAATTTGTGTTAAATTTTGACCAAAGATTTAACTAACAAAATGTTAGTGCTGGTCAGCAAAAATTATATCGTTGGATGCGTATTTGAACATAGTGTTCAATGATATAATTTTTGGTGACATGCATAAACATTTCTTAGTTAAATATTTGGTCAAAATTTGGTACAAATTACAAAGGGGGCCAATAAACCAGGATGGAGGTAGTACATCAATCACACACGGTTCCCAAAATTGGAACCGTGTGCAATGGCTTTCATTTTGCCTGTTGCATCAATCACACACGGTTGGCTCTAGCAAACCGTTGCCTCCGAAATTCTTTGTGGGACAGAAAACCCTCACCACCCAATTCAAAAAAGAAAAAAGAAAACCCTCACCATCCCCACGTCACAAAAACCCTCACCCCGCCCACCACCCCCTACGGTCCCCATTCACACCTGCACAAGCTCCTCCGCGTCTATGCATGGCACTGCCTATCGCGGCGGCAACCACTTAGCTCGACGCCTGCCGCCGCCGCCAGGCTGTCGGCAAACCCCACCGCATTTTGCCACTTTCGCTTGCCGCCGCCTATCGCCATCGACTTTCTCGACGCTGCTCATGGTCGACCCAGCTCCGCTCGGTTGGGGAATCCACCGTACTAAGGGTTCTTTCTCATGGACAAAAAGGTAACTAATTTAATAAGATATTATCTCATCTCTTATCCCAGTTCATCTGCCTCCTTTAATCACCCGGCCGAAATCGCCTTGAATTCATTTTTATTTGAGCTGATTTGAGGGTTTTATTTCATTCATAGAGTGTACAGTGCGCGGACACATCAGGACTTTGCGGCCTCCGCCAGACATCCATGGAGTTCCATCTCACCGTACCAGATGACTTGAGGATGCGTGCGGTATGTTCAATCTCACCCTAAATCAGTTGGCATGGCCTACTTTCCTGAACATATACTAAATATTGCTACATTTGGATAAAAGGTGCCACATGCACCATATACGTCAAAGGGGATTTTTTTCCCTCTTCTTTCTATATTAGGCAAATTAATGATGTATTGTTCTTTCGATTACTCTCATATTTCCATGACATCATGTTTACCCTATCTTATAGATTTTTGTCCTTCCATTTCAACTACTGTATAGTTCTTTCAATTTGGGCCCATATTTGCATGTTATCATATTTTCTTTAAAAATCCTACCATTTTCTGCAGCACGTCCCTTGCTATGCAACAGAATCTGTAGTGCACAATCTTTCCCTTTACATAAATCAAGACTGCAGGGATGTCATACTGCACACAAACCATGGATTTACAATCGTTGCTACTGTAAGACTTGATGAACGTGGTGACTCCTATTTTGGCATTGGCCTTTGGAAAGAAATTTCTAAGTTTTATGTACTGAAAGCTCGCACTAAAATTGCACTGCACATAAAAAAGCCTGGTCATGAGATATATGCTAACTTCCCCGACGATATCAGCCGTCCAGACTTTGTTCGAAGTAAGTTTTCTTTTCAAGTATCTGCATGTTGGCTTACCCAGCAATATCAAATGAATTATGTAGTATTTAAGCAACCAATTGTTATTCCATTTTCTTACTATATTCCTACCTAATAACTTCTAGTTACTAATACACTTTTCTATTGCCCTGTTTTAACTAAATATTCCCTGTACTCCCACTTCTATCAGAAAGCGCCGCTGACAAGGAGACTCCGGAGGTGGAGAACGGGGCTGCCAACAAGCGGAGGTGGGGCGAGCAAGAACCGCAAGTGAGTCCAGTAGGCCTAGACTTCATCAGCAGCCTCCCCGATGATATGTTGACAGTCATCATCTCCCTCCTCCCAAGCAAATATGGGGCGCGGACAACTGTCCTTTCCCGGCGGTAGAGCCCCCTATGGAACTCCACCCCTCTCGACCTCATCGACACCCACGAGCTCTGCCATGGCTATCGCAAAAGCTTGGATGCGTTCTCCAAGATCCTCGGCAGTCACCTTGGCCCAACCAGAGGCTTTAGAATGTGCAAGTTCCGTTCCAATGGCAAGGACCGAGCCAAGCTTGACGGCTGGTTCCGATCCCCCGCCCTAGATCAGCTCGAGGAGCTCACTTTTGATGATGGGCATATGCGCTCGCTGTCAATGTTCGCGCTCCACCTCGCTCCCACGCTGCGCATCGCCAAGTTCAGGAACTGCCATTCCCCCCCTTAATGACGCGCCCGCTCTTATTCTACCACGACTGAAGCACCTCGAGCTTGTCGCCGTATGCCTCCCAAACGGTGACATGGAGTGCCTGCTCCGTGGATGTACTGCACTCGAGTACCTTCGTCTTCAGGCGATCAATGGGTTGAGTAGCTTCCACATCACCTCCATGACTCTCTGGACTATTTATGTGTGTTGCTGCTGCAGCAAGAAGACATCACAAGATGTGTACCACGGTATGGTCATTGAGGACACACCTGCACTTGAGAGATTACTTGTAGTTGATCAAGAAGGTCCAACAAGAATCAATGTCATTTCTGCGCCGAAATTGACAGTGGTGGGCTACTCGTCTGACAAATACTCCGAACTTGATATTGGATCCACACCCGTTCAGGTACAACAGCCGCCTTCTACCTCTCCTTCTACAAATTAACATTATTTCTAATTTTGAAGATGTATGTTCGTTTGTCATCCAGAAAATGATTCCGACAAGCTTGACCCCGAAACTGCGCACAGTGAAGGTCTTGGCACTAGAATCTATCGGCCCCAACCTGGAGCAAGTTGTCAGTTTCCTGAGATGCTTTCCGTGCCTGGAGAAGCTATATATCGAGGTGGTGTTCCTTTCCTATTAAATGTTAACCATAAGGGAGTTCAATTTGTGACACCTTTTTCCAAGTTTACAATGACAATGTACTACGATTTCTGAAGGATTCTTTTGGAGGATTTCAGTACATACATGTTTCCTCCCCCCCCCCCAATATTGGTTGCTTGATCCATATGGTTACAATCCATAAGCATTTCTCCTTTGGATTCATCTGTACTAGTTTTCTTAGGGAACTTCTCATCCACTCCAACCTCTTGTGAAGAAGGCTACATTTTTCTAGATTGTAATCAAATGCCCATGTTAATCATGTCAGATCGAAGATGGCATGTTAGTGCATTTTACAAATCCTGCAAACCAAATAGGCCTGTAGTAGTGTTCAAAACTGCATGTAGGCACTAACATGTTTTCTTATTTTGCAGATAAGATTAGGCCCAGTGGTGGATAATGTGATACAATATAACAATCACGTCGAATGCCTAGATCTGCATCTCTCAGAAATTACTTTGAACTCCTACCGAGGGACCTTACCAGAGATTATATTCGCCAGGTTCTTTGTTGTCAGAGCAAGGGTGCTGAAGGTAATGAGGTTTGCCCTACATTTATTTCGCAAAAATGAATGGTTTGTTGATCAGCGCCGGTGGCTGCGGCAGAATGGAATAGGCTCCGAAAATGCTGAATTTCATTTTGGAACTTCAGATGACAGAGTAATCAGAAGTCATCGTGTTAACCCCATACATGACTTCTCAGTGGCTGACCCCTTTGCAAAAATTATGAGGTTTCGAAACCAGACTTAGAAGTGGTAATATTAGTTTGAACCTCTCTGATATCCATGTTCAGCGGATCAGCGTGAGCGTTTGCAGCTGATGAGCTGAATTTCATTTCTAATATCAGTTTGAACCTTGTAATCTTCGAATTTGAGCCATATAACTCTGGAATTTGAACCTTGTAATATTTCGAGCTTTTGTGGTACAATCGTTGAAATGGCATCGTATAAGACTCGTATATTGGTAGCACTATTTTGACCTTAATATGCAATGGTCTTAGATTTTATTAACCATTCTCAAATCTGTTTACCTTGTCGTTCTCATAGCACACGATCTGTATAACTAACTCGACTGCAATCTTCGACATTATTGCACATAGTTGATTTCTTCAACCGTGTACGCTGTAGAGCGCAGAATTAATTATCGCACTCGAGTGCCCATCATCACCCTTCTGTGTAACTTTGACCTCATCACCCATGGGTAAACTTATGACCGAAGTCATTCCACACACTTTGTTTTTACAAAGCTTTTTGCCAATAAACGCCCATGATTTGTCCTTCTTCTAGCCGACGCATGGCCAAACTAGCCGGGCGGGAAGCTTGCGCGGTAAACTACACGGTAGCACGAGAACAGGCTCACCGACGATACATTTGGCGCCTCTTCGAGCCCACGCTTGGTCAAATGAAACATGTGCAGTGCGGTGTTGTCAAGCGTGCACTGGAATCCTTCGCTATGAATGCCGTGACAAGACGTGACGATTATAGGCCGGCCGGCCCCCATTTATTACAACGGCCATTTAACCCTTGTGTCTCTTCAACCTTTCGATCGCGCCCCACCATTGCAAGAAGCACACCCACCACGACAAATTCTTAGAGGGTATCCTGCGCAGCTCCAATGGCGCTCTGAGCGGCTGGCGACGACGAGCAGCAGTTCACCATGCATGTCGTGGTGGACACCCACAGAAGGTTCACGGAGCTCTCGGTGGCGTACACCAACAACCCGGTCTGGGTGGAGCACTGCATCCACATCATGGAGCTGTTGCTTGCCGAGGAGAAGTACAAGGTGGGCGGGTTTGACCTCGAGTACACCCGCGCTCGTGCTGGGTCTCGTCCCAAGGTCGCCGTCGCCCAGATGTGCGTGCGCAACCACGTCCTCGTCTACCACTACTGCCTGGCCACAAGGCCTTGCGAGCGTTTCGCCAGGTTTTTCAACAGCCCCCACTACATGTTCGCTATAGTGGACATCACCAACGATGTAAAGGTGCTCAAGAATTCGGGCATCGCCTGCCAGAATCTTGTCAACATCCAGGGCCAATACAAGATCTAGGGCAGCAAGGAGCATGAAAAGGACTCACTAGTTCACCTCGCCGAGGCCATCATCGACCCCTACTACAGAGACATGAAGGATTCCTGCAACAAGGACAAGCGTGCCTGGCACTCGGCCTGGATGGAGAAACTCGACAAAGCTCACGCCGTGTACGCGGCCAAGGAGGCGTACACGAGCTACGACATGTACAGGCGGATCGTTGACATAAGGAAGTGCCTCCTTCCCCAAAACGGCCAGGGATCCAGCCGGAAGCAGAGTAATGGCAAGTGTCATCACAACAATAAGTAGATGATTAGATCCTCGTTTCTCCTAGTTTAGTATGCATGTAATTGCTTACTTTGGTGTGTGGAAATGTTATGTGTGTAGTCACTTGTGTAATTGTATGCTTAATTTGGTTTTGCAATGCTGTCTTTTTAAGTATATATGTTGATACTTTGTAGACAGAGCAAATCACATCGCACATGGACTAAACAATGGAACCCGTCGGTGATGATTTCATCAATCACTGACAATTGTATACCAGCAATCGTTTGCTCACAACACACATGGCTTATTAAGAGGAATCGTCTGTGTTGTTATCGGTCTTCCCACACATTTCCGATTACATACCTGTTTGCCACGTATTACACACATCTTGTTAAGTTGAACCGTTTCTGTTCTCTTGGCTCAACGCAAACAGTTCATCCGAGTGAACTGTATGCCGTATATCGCACACACCTTCATCTGGCTGCCCGTTTCTATTGTTCCGCCTCATCACAAAAAGTTTATCCGAGTGAACTGTATGCCGTATATCGCACACGCCTTCATCTGGCTGCCTGTTTCTTTTGTTTTGCCTCATCGCAAACAGTTCATTGAACTGAACCGTATGCCCCTCATCGCACACACAACTAAAATATGAACCGTGTTTGATGTATCCTTCATCGCAAACATTTTGCATCTTTTTTGATGGTTATTTTACATCACCATTTGCGATTAATGCATCGCACACAGTTTCGTCAAAGGGTCTCTGATCGTAGTGTCACGTTAGCAGCATCCTGCAGTAGTGTATGGAAGTTGTAGGGAAAGAGAAGCCATGTATATCAATTCCTATGATTAGGGATTGGAAAAGAGATGTCATTTTGTTCACATCATAGGAACTTTTCTATTGAATCTAGAGATGACATGTATCTCAATTCCTATGAGTAGGGATTGGAAAAGAGATGCCATTTGTTTCACATCATATGAACTTTTCTATCGAATCTAGGCTAATGTTTATTTTCCTTTGAAATTGAGGGAGTATAGGAATCCATTCATATGAACCAAGTGGCTCTAAAGCTATAAAACTCATATCATGTTTATTTTCCTTTGAAATGTGGAGTATAGGAATTTATTCCTATGAAACCAATTGGCTCTAAAGGAAACATTCCTATAAAAATCATATCATATAGAGTTCCTATGATATTCCTCCAAACCAAAGGATGGTTGAAATTGCTGCAGGTGATACGACGGTCTTTCTTTGTACACTCCTCCCCCATATCTATAGGTACCACTCAATGATGAATGAGATATATACTGGGTATTCTATATGTGCATTTTGTTCTATGAAAACTCGGTAAAAGTTTGCGAGGTTCGAATTTTCAATAAAGCTATATGCACTACATTTTGGAATGGAGGGAGGAGCATACGGCAGTTGCTAACACTCACGTGGAATATTTGTGTGTCAGAGGAGTGGCTATTCTGTCAAATGCCATGGCAAAACTGACATTGTCGGATACCGATCTGACGGTTCTTTCGGCGTTCGTCAGGAAATGGCTTGTGGCGAACGTTTGTCAGATATGATTTACGGACACATGCATTGCATTGATACATGCCCCCTCTCTCTCACGCACACACGTACCCTCACGAGTCACGACTCTCCCGAGTCCTCTCGAACCCACCGTCTATCTGTAGGTAGACGTCACACACATTTTTTTTAACTCACACGTCAGACACTTATACAACTACTCTTGTGGCGAACATTCTTTGGGCGTCGTATATTACACTCTCACGAAGAGAAGCAGTGCACGCACGCACTAGTTCTCTCACACCCATGCGTGGGTACATGTTGGAGCGCTTTCTTTTCAGCTAGGAGCACATTTGTTTACAAAGATGCATCCCAATTGACATTTTGACTCATCTAGTTTTCAACTTCATGGAGGGTCGGGGACAACACATGAATGATACAGTACATAGTGCATCCAAGACGCCGTGATTTGATAGTGCGACCTCGAAGCGGTCACACGTTATTGATCGACTTTTATTTTTACTTGAACTTTAAATGGCAGGAGCTGGTGTTTGGGGTGTTCATGGCAAGTCGCAAGTTGAAACATTATTTCCTTGGGCATCCTATTACTATGGTCAGCTCTGCTCCTTTAGGGGATATTATTCAAAATAGAGAAGCCACCGGCCGGGTTGCTAAGTGGGCAATTGAGCTTGGACCTCATAATCTGAAGTATGTGCCAAGGACAGCCATTAAGTCTCAAGCTTTGGTGGACTCTATAAATGATTGGACAGAGTTGCACACACCCGAGGAGAAGCCTCACAACACATACTGGATAATCCACTTTGATGGTTCCAGGCAATTGGAAGGCTCGGGGGCTGCAGTTATTTTGATTTACCCACGAGGTGATAAATTCGGTTATGTTTTAAGGCTAATGTTTCCTTGTACTAACAATGCAGCTGAGTATGAAGCTTTGCTCCATGGGCTTCGTATGGCCAAGGAGATGAATTTAAGCCGGGTTAGATGTCTGGGCGACTCAGACATCATGGCTCAGCAAGTCTCAGGCAAGTGGGACTCCAAAGACCCGCTCATGGCGGCTTATTGTCAGGCGATCGATAATATCGATGGTCACTTTAAAGGTTACCAGGTGGATCACATTGATCAACGGAAAAATGAGGCGGCTGATGCACTATCCCGGCTTGGGTCTCAACGTAAGCCAGTGCCCCCCAATGTGCTCCTCGATGTCTTACATAATCCTTCGGTCAAGTTGCCATCTGAAGAGGATCTTGCTATACCTGACCCGGAGGGACAGTTGGTGATGGCTCTTCATGCTATTCCTGACTGGACACTGCCTTACCTGGCTTATCTTACTCGTGGCGATTTACCCGAGGATGAAAACTTGGTGCGACAGATCACACGACATTCTAAGTCTATGACTATTGTCAATGGCGAGTTACATCGATGCAGTGTAACCGGTGTTTTTCAACATTGTGTCGCTCCTGAGGAGGGCCATGAAATTTTGCAAGAGATACATGTAGGCAACTGTGGTCATCATGCCGGCTCACGATCGCTTGTGTCTAAGGCGTTTCGTCATGGAATTTTCTGGTTAACGGCTCATGCAGACGCAGAGGATATTGTTAGTAAGTGTTGTGGTTTTATCATGGCAAATGCCGTCATGAAAGGACTTAGGTGCGAGGCCATGGCTATGGTGATTAGCTTAAAGGGGTTGAGCGGGACGAGAGACATGAGTTTACCCAGGTTCGGCCCCTCACGATCGAGGTAAAAGCCTACGTCCTACTTTGAGTTGTATTGCTTGAGTATCGATTACAAGGGAGCGGAATCACTTAACCTAGCTATCGATCAATTGTAACTTAAGTTCAACCCGCCGCAGGGACTCGCCTTTATGTACACAGGTCGAGGCCCTGGGCTTACAAGAGTCCAAGTTGGATCATACTCCATGACCGACCTTGGTTTTAAGTCGCCATTGGACGGCTTACACCTCCGGGTCACGCTCCGTCTCTGGGTCTTCGGCCTTTAGTTGGCATGCATTGTAAGCCGCCTCCAGGCTTTCACGTCTTGGCTTCTTGGGCCTTCCTAGGCTTCATTGCTGAGTCGCCAACAGGGCCCCTCCTGGACGGGTTACACCGTGGGGTTATATCCCCAAAATTAGGCCCCAGATTGATTTGAACTTGTTCAGATCAATCTTCACTGCATCTGGTTGGTGAGTCTTCTTTGATTCTTCTCAATCTTGAACAGATCTTCATAACCCGCCATATAAAGGGATGACATCATCTTCATAAATTCATAAAAAACCTTATGACATCACAACGGATCTTTGCATTAATCAACCATTCCGAAAATCGAGGCACCCTTTTTGTTATAGTAGTTGTGACGCCTCCTTGATCTTCGGGCCTACCGTTTCACTATTCCATTTTTTCCTTATAAATAGGCACGGGGGTCCATCTCTTTTCACTTTACCCTGTCGCCCCACTTCTTCTTCCTACTCGCAACATCCGCCGCGTCCAGAGCTCCGCCGCACCTACCGAACCTCGCCAGCTGCTCCATTGAGGCCCCTGCATCAACCTGTTGGGACCAGAGCTCAGCAATGCGCATCCTCTCTCCTTCAACACCATCAGGTACCATTCTTCTTCTCCCTCAGATCCGCATTAGGTCATCCAAGTTCATAGAGTTCGTCGGCGTTCATCTAAGTTCTTGTTGTTCTTCTGGCTAGAACTGGTATTTCAATCCAAAACGAAAGTAGGAGTAGTGCAGTAGCAGTTTAGCCTTCACCTTGTATCTTGTGTAGATTGTTTCCTCTTCAGAATCAACATATAACCTACCTGCCTTTCCGCCGCTGCTCCTTTTAGGTCTAGCAATTATTTTCCTTTTTGCACTGTTCGTAGATCCATAAATATAGCTTTAAACTGTGAAACCTGTTTGCCCCATACTTAGCAAAATTCAGCAATCTTGGATCCACAGATAATTGACCCGCCCTTCACTCTTCAGGCGGCTTAACAATGAACTTGTAACATGCCAAATATTCCAGAAACTGCTTTTTTTTTAATTAACCCGCCAACATGCTGCTAGCTCATACTTTCATAACTTAACCCGCCACATTCTTATAGCTTGTTAGTCACTTTTACTCCATGGCTAGGGCGGCTTATAATTTCTTAATGGCTCACCACAATGCGTTTACCGTCTTATAGTTATAACTGGCCCATCGCTGTTAAGATGTCATGTAATCACTTTAGGCGGCTTACCACTGTAGTTTTAACCCGCCATACCTTTACTTTTACCCACAGTTGTTAACCCGGCCAGCCATGTCTAAAGCTCCCACCTCTTGTGACTGGGAAGCCTCCCAAGTCTCAGAACTCATGCTTAATGAGTATGTGGACATGGGCGTTTTACCAGCCAAAGAAGTTGTCCACTGGCAGGTTCCTGGTCCTGAAGTTAATCCACAACCCAGAGAGGGTGAAGTTGTAATCTTTTACAGACCACCTACTCCGCGGCTTTTCACCACCCAGGTCAAAGTTTTTCCGGGACGCTCTGCATTTTTATAATCTTCATCCTCAAGACATCGGTCCCAACTCCATCTCCAATCTATGCCAGTTTCAAGTATTTTGTGAGGTGTATCTGCAAGAAGAGCGCCTACTATTGACCTCTTCAAATATTTCTTTTATATCAATCGCCAGACTGAGATGATAGATGGACCCAGTCTAGAACTTGGTGGTGTTTCCATCCATTGGTGAAGAGATGTGACCTTCCCCTCAGCTGTACTACCAAGCCACCTGTCGGTGCAACAGACCCTGGGTCCATTGCACGGACTATGCACAGGCCAGAGACAAGATTACAAGACCAAGATCAGACCAAACAAGGAGGATCAATTCCCTTGAAGGATCCAAGTGCAAGTCGAGAAGGCCAAGGTGAGCCAGAGGAACAAGGCATCGCTAAGGGAAGGACCTACCTTGCTGGGCAGGCGAGCCCGGCAGGGTTGGGTTTTGCCCCCGAAACAAGCTCCCAGATAGTCCCGGTAGGTCTGCCGGGGCTGGCGGAGGCAAGCCACTCCACCACTCCACCTCACAAGCGATGCAAGTCATTAATCAAAGCGGTGTTGAGCTCCAAGGTGACTAAGTGGCTGCTTTTTGCCACATGGCAGCCACTTCCTACAGCAAACACCTCCATATGACACCCGTCCTGAGACGTGTCAAACAAGCAGGCGCGAAGCTGGCAAAACAGCCCGGCAGGGTCTGCCGGGCGAGCTGTGATGTGACACTGAGCGGTGCATTTAATGCGCTCTGTTAGCCTGTAGTGTTAGGTATGATAGCACTGTTAGCTATCTAATCAATACGCAAAGACTAATTTGCCACTGTGGTGACCCCTTAATCTATAAAAGGAGGCCCATGGCGACCGTAGAAAGGGTTGGACCCTCGCGTATTCATATGCCCGTAGCCACTCTCGCCCCAGAGCGACCTTGTCGAGCGAGTGTGCTACGTCCACCACCATTATCCACCAAAGCAGGAGTAGGGTTTTACGCCTCACGGCGGCCCGAACCTGGGTAAAGACTGCCCGTGTGATCTCTGTCGTGCTGCGCGACGCTTCTCCGCTCTTTGTGCAACGTGCCCATCCCCCCGCCGAACCAAAAGGGGCTCATGGCCCCATAGGTGGCCGTGGTTTCCCACGACATCTTTGGCGCGCCAGGTAGGGGGATCACTTGCGCGAAACCAAGAGCGTACGCTGCGCATAACCTTCATCGACATTTTCGTCGTCGACGGCGTCATCGACTATGGTGCCCAAGAGGAAGCCCGGAGCTGCAAATCACCCATCCACCTTGAAGTCTCGGCCACCCGTGACCGCCGACGTCGCGGGGAATGCGGGGACTCGCGAGGGCGTGGATGATGTGGGGGACATGGTCGGCGCAGGCGGTGCCGTCGCCACCTCCCCGATGGCCGAAGCAGGAACGGGAGGTACCGGGGAAGGACAGCATCAGCAACATCCCGACAGCCATGCTCCACGAGGTACGGATGGAGGGATCATTCCGCCTGAACCCCTTCTCCTCGCCAACGGGCACAGCCGCAGTGATGATGCTTGTTCTAGAGTGAATCACAACCCTCCGGCCGCCCTCGCTGTGGGCGCGACCGCAGGGCACGCGCCACCCCCGAGGCGGGCTGACCCAGCTCCTGTGCCCAACGGAGCCGCTGACCCTCAGGCGCCTCCGCCGTGTTACTATGCCATCCAAACGACTGGTTCGCAGCATCAAGGGCGCGGCATGGTCGCCACCGGCAACGTCAGGAGGAGCGACACTACGATCTACATAGTCATCACCTATGCCAAGCACTGCCTCAGAGGCCATGGCGCGAGCCCAACTGCTGTTGAGATTTCCACCGGCGGCAGACCAGATGGATGAGTGGCGAGCGACCATCCAAAGTCTGATTGGTTTTGCTGAGGCGGAAGGTTCACAGCGGGCCGGACCGCCACGGCTTTCCCAGGCAGCAACGACGGCTCGTGCGGCTGGTCGTGCGGGAGGGGCCACCCTCACGGTGCAATCCCCACCACAGCAAGCTGCCCGGGAGCCGCAAAACCAAGCACCCGATGACGTCTCGATGGCCTCGTTAGACCCTCGAGCGCGTCAAGGCCAACAGCATGCCCCGGAGGGCAAGCGAAGGAAAGGCGCGCGCGTCATCGATGAGCGGCGTCGTGACAACCCCCGCCGGTCCAATGGGTGTGATGGCCCCGACGTCGACGAGCCCGCGCTCGGAGATGGCGGATGCCTGCCCTTCGAGGTTGGGTGCCCTGCCTTCACCCGTGAGCTGCGGCAAGTCCGTTGGCCGTCCACTCGCACGTTCAAGCCAGAGATACCCGAGAAGTATGATGGGAGACTAAACCCGGCAGAGTTCTTGAGCATCTACACCATCGCTGTTCAAGCTGCCGGGGGAAGAGATGAGAAGGTGTTCGCCAACTACTTCCCTTTGGCCCTCAAGTCAAATGTGAGGTCTTGGCTGATGCACCTGCCGGAGAACTCCATTTCGACCTGGGCTAACCTGTGCCACGAGTTCATTGGTACCTTCACGGGCGGCCATCAAGAACCAGGGTGGCCCAGTGACTTGCAGCTTCTCCAGCAGAAAGAGGGAGAAACTCTACAGAAGTACTTGCAGAGATTCAGCCGAGTCCACAGAAATATCCCAGATATCCACCTAGCTGCCGTGATAGCTGCCTTCCAATCCAACGTGCGCAACCACAGGATACGTTCCAAGATGAACGTTCGGTTGCCCAAGACTATGAAGGAGCTCTACACTTTGGTGGACAAATGTGCTCGGGTGGAGGAGGGGAGGAAACTTCCTGGAGAGGAAGATTGCGTCGACATCGACTCAGAAGATGACGACGAGGCCATCAGTAAGAAGAAGAAGAACAAGAAGCACAACAAGAAGCACAAGGATAAGGCAGTGATGACTGTTGAGGGGTCAGGCACGCCTAGTACTGGCAAGAAGGCCAAGGCTGAAGGCCCCGGCAAGGAGGCTACCGCATGCGCTGACTGCCGGGAGGCGGCGGTTGCCGAGAAAGCTGGGAAAAGTGATGGACCGTATTGTAAGATTCATCGGACCAAGGGCCATGATCTCCAGGAGTGTCATCAGGTTGAGCAGCTCGTCAAGAGGCAGAAGGCTGAGTATGAGAAACGCGATAAGGAAAAAGGTCAGAATGGCGCTGGCGGGAAGGGCCGGGGTGGTGAAGAAAATTGCCCTAGCAAGGCTCCTCGAAACCAAGGGAAACCCGCCAAAGGCCGAGAGAAGGAGGATTGCAGTAATGAGAGTGATGGAGGGAATGAAGAGGAAACCAGCGAGCAGGAATTACAGAAGGCCACTGACGCCCTGTGCATTGACGGGGGTGCATCTTTGCACTCCTCTCACCGCCAACTTAAACAGTGGGCGCGTGAAGTCAATGCTATGGAGCCAGCGGCAGATTCTCGGAAGCCGCTCAAGTGGTCACGCACGCCCATCATCTTTGATGAAGAGGACCACCCCAACCGCATTACTGCGGTAGGGTGCTTGCCGTTGTTGGTCTCACCAACAATTCGCAATCTCAAGGTCACGAAGATGCTGGTTGACGGCGGGGCTGGGTTGAATCTGATTTCCCCAAAGGTTATCGGCAAACTCCAGATAGCAGAGGAAGAACTTAAGGCCACAGGCACGTTTCAAGGAGTCAATCCCGGTAGGAGCCATCCTAAGGGAAAGGTTACGTTGCCAGTGACATTTGGAGGAGAGTTGAACTACAGGACTAAGAAAGTTGTGTTTGATGTGGTTCACCTCCCCCTGCCGTACAACGGGATCCTTGGGCGCCCGGCCCTGGCCAAATTCATGGTAGCATCCCACTATGCCTACAACACCTTGAAGATGCCAGGGCCGATGGGCGTCATTTCCATTCCGTCGGACAAGAAAGACGCAATTATTTGCGTGGATAAGATGTACCGGGACGCGGTCGCGGCAGAGGTTGCGGAAGCCACAGTTCCCGCCAAGGGAAAGCATAGCAGAGGCACTAGCAAGGAATCTGGGAAGTGTACCTCTGCGGAATGTGCCGCGCCCGTTGATGACACGCCAGAGAGTTCCAACAGCAAGAGATCCAAGGCTGCTCCACCCCAAGTGAAAAAGGTCACGGCAGGGCTGGCTGGCGCTGATGGTACTTTCACTATCAGCGCCACCCTTGATGAAAAATAGGAAAGCACGCTCGTTGCCTTCCTGCAGGCGAATAACGATGTGTTTGCCTGGCAACCATCTGATATCCCCGGTGTTCCCAGGGAGGTAATCGAGCACCACCTTACTGTCTACCCACATGCCCGGCCCGTCAAGCAGAAGGTTCGGAAGCAGGCCTTGGAGCGGCAGCAGTTTATTGCCGACAAAATCAAGAAACTTGAAGCAGCTGGTTTGGTCAGAGGAGTACTGCATCAAACATGGTTAGCAAACCCAGTGGTTGTGCGCAAGGCTAATGGATAATTGAGGCTTTGCATAGATTTCACGGATCTGAACAAGGCATGCCCAAAGGACCCATTTCCCTTGCCACGCATCAACCAGATCGTGGATTCTACTTCAGGATGTGAGTTGCTCTCTTTTCTGGATGCATACTCTGGATACCATCAGATTTTTATGTCCAGGGAAGACAAAGAAAAGACCTCATTCATCACCCCATGCGGCACATACTGCTTTGTGCGCATGCCTTTTGGGTTGAAGAGTGCCGGGTCCACTTTTGCAAGAGCAGTCCAGATTGGCTTTGAACCACAGTTGCACAGGAACATTGAAGCCTATATGGATGATATTGTGGTCAAGACCAAGGACAGATCAACCCTCATCCAGGATTTAGAAGAGACATTTGCTAATCTGTGCAAGATCAACTTGAAACTGAATCCGGAGAAGTGTGTGTTTGGCGTTCCCTCCGGGAAGCTACTTGGTTTCTTTGTGTCCCACCGTGGGATAGAGGCCAACCCCGATAAGATCAAGGCTATTGAGCAGATACAGGCACCCAAGACAGTTAAGGATGTGAGGTGTTTGACATGATGCATTGCCGTGCTTAGCAGATTTATCTCCAAGTCTACCGAGCGCGCCTTGCCGTTCTTCAAGATTTTGAAGAGGCCAGGACCCATGAAGTGGACCTCGGAAGTAGATGCAGCGCTGCAGGATTTGAAGGCCTACTTGTCTTCTATGCCTACTTTGGTCGCACCCAAACCACAAGAGCCGTTGCTGCTATATCTGGCAGCAACTAATCAAGTGGTTAGTGCGGCCCTAGTAGCGCAGCAGGAAGTAGAAGAAGCAGCCACCTCAGCAAGTGTCCCGCCCGGGGAAGAGGAAGAGAGCGGCCCGGCAAGGCCAGATACGAATCACGACAAAGAGGAGCACGGCAGCGGAGACAACCCCAAGGACACGGCAAGGAAGAAGGTGGTGCAGCGCCCAGTATACTTCATCAACTCACTGTTGCAGGGGGCAAGATACAAGTATTCTGGCATGCAAAAATTGATCTTTGGCCTTGTCATGGCCTCCAGGAAACTGCGCCACTACTTCCAAGCCCATGAGATCACGGTTGTCACCCGCTTCCCGTTGCAAAGGATACTTCGAAACCCAGAGGCCACCGGCAGGATAGTGGAATGGGCATTGCAGTTGTCTAGCTTTGGCCTGAAGTTTGAAAGCACATCAACACTCCAGAGTAGGGCATTGGCAGAGTTTATTGCAGAATGGACGCCAACCCCTGATGAAGAAGTATTGGAAACAGTTATCCACTGTAAGGAAGCGCCCCAAGAATGGATCATGTATTTCGATGGTGCCTTCTCCCTACAAGGTGCAGGGGCTGGCGTGCTTCTCGTGGCTCCCACTGGAGAGCACCTGAGGTACGTCATCCAGATGCACTTTCCCCGGGAGGAGGCGACCAACAATACAACAGAATATGAAGGGCTTCTTGCCGGGCTCAGGATTGCCAAAGAATTGGGGATCAAGAAGCTGATCATTCGAGGAGATTCACAACTGGTGGTGAGACGAGTCAACAAGGATTACCAAAGCCCATTGATGGAGGCATACGTCGAGGAAGTGAGAAGATTGTAGGAGCGCTTTGACAGGTTGCAAACAGAGCACGTACCCCGTGCGGAAAACAGCATTGTTGATCACCTATCAAAGTGTGCTGCGCAGAAGCTTCCTGTGGAACCAGGAACTTTTGTTCTCCATCTTACTCAGCCCTCCGTATCCCCGACAACAATGGCCCGAAAGAGGAGGAAATTGGACTCTGGTAAGCCTCTCCCGGTAGAGCCTTTCGAGGCTCCTGGCAGGGACCCTGCCGGAAACAACTCCCCTTCAATTGTCGGGCTGCACCCTCCTGCTGGGCCACTGGTCCCCGCGATCGAGGGATCCACCCCCACGAATGAGGAGGTGCCGCTAGTCCTTGTTGCCGAGCCTCAGGCTCCAACTTGGGCAAGGCACATAGTCCATTTCCTCCAAAGCGGAGAACTTCCCGAAGAGCAAGAAGAAGCTAAAAGAGTAGCCCGGAGGGCCAGTATGTATCAGTTTGTCGATGACACGCTATACAGAAGAAGGCCCAATAGTGTGAAATTAAAGTGCATTTGCCGGGAAGGAGGAAAGGAACTGCTGGCAGAGATACACAAAGGCATGTGCGGCTCCCACATTGGATCAAGGGCTTTGGTTGGGAAAACATTCCGGCAAGGATTCTATTGGCCCACAGCCCTCCAAGATGCGGTTGAGCTCGTCACCAAGTGTGAAGCCTGTCAGTTCCATTCGAAAAATATCCATCTACCTGCCCAAGCACTCCAGACAATCCCTTTGTCATGGCCGTTTTCGGTCTGGGGGCTCGATATCCTCGGCCCTTTCCCCCGAGCTGCCGGGAGCTTTGAATTCTTGTTCGTTGCAATCGACAAGTTTACAAAGTGGCCGGAAGTAGATGCCGTGAGAAAGGTGACTGCTCAGTCAGCTATCAAGTTCTTGAAAGGATTGGTATGCCGCTTCGGGGTGCCTGCCCGGATCATCACCGACAACGGCACCCAGTTCACGAGCCACGCCTTCATGCAATATGTTCATGCCCTCAGAAGCAAGATCTCATTTGCCTCTGTCGCACATCCCAGAAGCAATGGACAAGCTGAGAGGGCGAACACTGAAGTGCTGCGAGGACTCAAGACAAGAACGTTTGATAAGCTGAGGAAGCACGGCAGGTGATGGATCGATGAGCTGCCGGTGGTTCTTTGGTCCCTCAAAACGACACCAAACCGAGCTACCGGGCAGACTCCCTTCTTCCTAGTCTATGGGGCAGAAGCAGTTATCCCCACGGAACTCATTTACAGGTCACCTCGAGTGCTTGCCTACGATGAAGTAGCGCAGGAACAGCACATGTGTGATGACGCCATGCTTCTCAAGGAGAACCGTCTCTGGGCTGCTATGCGTGTTGCACATTATCAGCAAGCCCTGCGTCGCTATCATAGCCGCAGGGTTCATGCCCGGTGTTTTGAGGAAGGCGACCTTGTCCTTAGGCACGTTCAGTCCGCCAAGGGTACAAACAAGCTGTCGCCGAAGTGGGAAGGCCCTTACCGGGTAGTACGAGTCACCAGACCTGGCACAGTCCGTCTGGAGACCGGAGATGGCATTCAATTGCAAAACTCATGGAATATTGAGCATCTCCGCAAGTTCTACCCGTAAGGCGCGGCTGTCGGGCCCTGCCCGGTAGCCACCCTTTTGTACAAGCCTTGCCTCAGCTGCATGTAACCCCTTGTACAAAGCCAGGCACAGACCCTGAGCAACAGAGAAATAAATGAAGCGCTGGGGGCCCCCGACAAGTTGCATGCATGCATAAGCATATCATAAGCATCACATGATTCATGTAGATTGGTTGCATGATCATGTAGATAGATTGCATCTGGCATCATCTTCATTTGCATAAACTACAGGTTCCTGCCATGGACTTAGTCCTAGGAAGAGGATGCGAAGACAAGCCAGCACTGTGGTCTCCGGCAAGCCAAACAGATAAGTTCCGTCTCTTATCCATACATGTTCCGTGAGTAGGACTTGTGCATATGAAAACCTCGCCGCCTCGGAAACAAAGGTACTCCCATCTACTGACACGAACGCTGCTTCGGTCAGGATGGTCGTAGAGGCCTTTGGCTGAAAAGGGTTGGCGGGGGGCTAGTCTCTCCCAATGGGTTCTGCGCCCAGCAGGCTCAGCCTCATGGCAGCAGTCCTATGGGGTATCGGCAAGGTAGCTTACTGGGATCTACTTGTTTACATGAAAGTATGGAGGTGTTTCACGTCTACATGGATATCGTACATGCACAAGTGCCCAGCAAAGCTTATCTTTTTCAGTAATATGCTGATCAACAAGTACAAATCTCACGGAACATAAACATGGATACGAGAGATTACATTATTTGAACTAAAATTTGGCAAGTGCCTACAGAGTTAAGATAAAAAAAAGATAAGTGCCCCGTAATGCCTTTTCTTGTCCCTCTCCTCCTAGGCACGGCGGTAGAAGGCGAAGAGGGCAAAAGGAGTGCCTGGGCAGAAGCTCAGCCTGACTCTGTCGGGCTCCAGGAGAGGTTGCCCGACGGGGGCGAGAGGGCGTGGACGAAGGCGACGGGGAAGAGACCGGCGGAGACGACCCGTCAACCACCACCACCAAGGCCAGTAGAATATGGCAAGGCTAACGGAGCTGCAGCCCAAGAGGAAGCCTGCCGGGGTCCAGCTGGAGGACTACTGGAGGAGCCAGGGGGCATCGTCACCACCTCTGCACCCAACTTCCCGGCAAACCACCTTGCCGGGGAGAAAACGCAGGTGCAGATGATGGTGCTGCTGCCTGATGAAGATGGTGCGGGCGACGTTCAGCCGGAGTCAGAGTCGTCGCCCTCCTGGTCCCTGCCATCGTCATCGCCGTCACTGTCCTCCTCGTCGCTTTCGCTCGAGGAGGAGCTTTCGTCGTCGGTCGAGCTCTCCGCGCAGCACCCTAAGCGAGCTCCCGAGCGCCCAAAGACCTTGACGGAAAGCAGGCTGCTCTCAATTAATTTAAACTGGAGAACGTGCCCCTCCGACAAGCTATGGGCTCGAGCAAAGGTCTTCCAGCCATGGTGGAAGTACATAACATGAGGAGCAGGGAAGTCAACATCCACCCACATGCCACCATTCCCACAGCCCCTCATGTGCAACCTCAGTGCACGCGGCTGTTCGAGCTCCATCACCCTTGCAAATGGAGTAGGGAGGTGGAGGTGGCCGCGTGGAGGCTTATATAGCCTGATGAAGAACTCCAAGGATTGATCTCTGACGTGGCCTTCCATCGGGGGAGGAGCGTTCGGTGCGGGCGCAATTGAGGCGCCGCCCCGGCCTCCTCGGCCGTGCACACCGCGATGACCTCGGCCGCGCCCCCTTCCACCTCCTCTCACAACGGGTTTAGCCCCCACATCATCAAGAGGAGGGGGAGACGCTGTCGAGCAGAAGTTCTCGTCGCCACCATCGGAGTACCACCACGCCCTCGCCCCCTCACCATGGCAAGCAAGGGAAGCTTTGAAAGGGAGAAGGAAGGTGTGTGAGAGGACACACTACTCCTACCCCCCTTTTTATAGGAGAACGAGCCAGGGGGCTGGCCTCTCGTCCAGCTGGCGACCGCCCTGCTCCTCCAATGCGGTTCCCTTGCGCCTCCAATGGCTCGGGGAATCAGAGCCGCCCCTCTACACCACTCGTCGATGCCTGGCTTTCTACCATGGCACCCGTTCCCGCGCCCTCCGCGTCCACCACCTTCCCTACGCAATGCATGCGGTACACGTGGCGGAGGCACCCCAGGGCAGGAGGCAAGTGGGATGGTAGTTTCCTACCCCGTGATCATGGGGCGTGGGCTGCCCGCAGATCATGGTTCAGTTTCTCCCCTAAACATTTCACACGACGCGCGGAAAAACCGGAAACTGACCCGAGCTCAGGTTAATGAAGAAGCAAAGAAGATCTCAAAGGGTGGAGCTGCCCTTACATTTCTGCCTGTGCACTGGTTAGGGCCTACCCCGACGACGCCCAGCGGCGCATTCGTGCCAGGCCTGGGGGCTCCTGTCGGTGCAACAGACCCTGGGTCCATTGCACGGACTGTGCATAGGCCAGAGACAAGATTACAAGACCAAGATCTGACCAAACACGGAGGATCAATTCCCTTGAAGGATCCAAGTGCAAGTCGAGATGGCCATGGTGAGCCAGAGGAACAAGGCATCGCTAAGGGAAGGACCTACCTTGCCGAGCAGGCGAGCCCGACAGGGTTGGGTTTTGCCCCAGAAGCAAGCTCCCAGATCGTCCCGGCAGGCTTGCTGGGGCTGGTGGAGGCAAGCCACTCCACCGCTCCACCTCACAAGCGATGCAAGTCATTAATCAAAGCGGTGTCGAGCTCCAAGGTGACTAAGTGGCTGCTTTTTGCCAAATGGCAGCCACTTCCTACAGCAAACACCTCCATATGACACCCGTCCTGAGACGTGTCAAATGAGCAGGCGCGAAGCTGGCAAAACAGCCCGGCAGGGTCTGCCGGGCGAGCTGTGATGTGACACTGAGCGGCGCATTTAATGCGCTCTGTCAGCCTGCAGAGTTAGGTATGATAGCATTGTTAGCTATCTAATCAGTACACAAAGACTGATTTGCCACTATGGTGACCCCTAATCTATAAAAGGAGGCCCATGGCGACCGTAGAAAGGGTTGGACCCTCGCATATTCATACGCCCGTAGCCACTCTCGCCCCCGGAGCGACCTTGTCGAGCGAGTGTGCTACGTCCACCACCATTATCCACCATCAATCCACCAAAGCAGGAGTAGGGTTTTACGCCTCACGGCGGCCCGAACCTGGGTAAAGACTGCCCGTGTGATCTCTATCGTGCTGCGCGACGCTTCTCCGCTCTTTGTGCAACGTGCCCATCCCCCCGCTGAACCAAAAGGGGCTCATGGCCCCATAGGTGGCCGTGGTTTCCCACGACACCACCCCAAAGGTTGGAACCGCACTTGGTTTTATTGTAGAAATACTGCCCCGGCTGAAAAGAACCCCTTGCTGGGTTATCACCCCTACCGGCTCAGCGCCAACAACGAACTCCCGGGACGATTAACTGCCACAGAACGCGCCCACTATGCGCCCACCTTTTCAAAGAAAAGAGCCCTTATAGCCAACGGCTTAACTGGAGTTGATTTGACCCATTGCTGGGTTTCATGGAGGATCTTGCCTTTGAGCCGGTGCGATGGCTTAATGTGCGAGTATACCGGTGATGTGAAAGACCCACAACGCTACAATCAAAGGTCTTTGACTGATAAGGAAATCAATGAAATGGTTAAGTCCTTGCTTGGACAGCCTCAAGAGAATTGCAATAAGCCGAGGCTTCCTTGCACCAACGCCAATCGCCTCCTCCCGCCAGTTGACTGGCTCCTGGAGACCGAAATCCAGAACATTCTGGCCTTCCTTGAAGCTAGGGCCAACATCCAGGAGTACGCCAACAACGGCGCAAGCCGTCGCCGTCGCCGTCGGTCAGTGGCCCAACGACACACAGAGCACGGCAGAGGAGCCGCTTCTCACCGCAAGACGCCCCGCTGCTACCGCGTAATCTACATTTTCCATGAAAAACGTTCAGATTGCCATGCTTAAAATCTAAACGTTTGGGATTTATCATTTCCGTTTATTTTAGTTCGATCGTCGTATGAATGTAAAGTCGAAGTCAGGCTGAATGAAATCTATGGTTTGATTGATTGAATGTTCTGCTAGAGCCGTATCAAATTAAATATAAAACGTCATCAAGCCACATGTATTCCTTCTCATCGCAAACATTTCATATTTAATACCACGTCAATTCCAAAATTTTTTAGGGAAGTCAATTCCAAATACTTGTAGGGCGCGACTAGTCCCCTTGTTCGAGCACTAGGCGACACATCTATTTATCCACGCATTTAATTATTACGGAGTAGTAGATAAATAGTACTACAACTAGCCTAACTTGTTTGTCACGGTCACTTTTGTTCCTAAACTTGTTACATGTATAATACTACTAGTACGTAAAACTGGTGCCGTAACTTGTGAACGCATCCAGATATGGTCAACGGCAACACCGCCCGCGTGTTCTCCGTGTTTACCCGTCTGTCTAAACGTAGAAGGGGAGGAGAGAGACAGCAGACATGGAACCCACCAGTAAGTGAAGGAGAATAGTACATGCTAATGAGCTGGTCCCACTAATGTACTAAAATTAATATTAAAATATGTTATCCATTAAATAGGTTGTGGTAATATAAAAACATTATATCAACAAAGGGGGTACAAACAACGTTGCTACTATGTTGCCTATTTACGTGCGGCTTGAAGGCCCTGGTCTCATGTTCGATCTTCATCCTTTTTCATTCTTAATTTATATATGGGTCCAAATTTGTTCCATGACAGGTGGGCCCCTCAGTGTGTAGTTTGTAGCACTTTAATTTCTGGGTTGAAATTTGTTCCATTATAGGTGGACTATCGGTCTGTAGTTTGTAGCTTATTTATAATAATTAAAGAGAACAACAGAGTTTTTTGCAAAAATACCATGGTGCGACGTGAAAGGTGAGAAAGGGCATGCGAGAGAGCGGTGACCGAGCCAGAGGGAAATCAATTGGGGGAGGTGCGGGGGTTGCAACGGTGTTTGGAGTAGTTGTGGGCCGAATGCTACGAAAATATAATCTAAACCGACCGTAATAAATGCCTTCACAAACTAATCCAAGGTTGGAGTCCCCCTCGCAATGTAAATAGCTCCGACTCTATGAGGGATGGAGAGGTAGCTTCAATGTGTGGAAGATACGGTGTGAGAAAGCGAGGTCAATTAAGACATAGATAGATAGAGAGACAAAGTGAGTGTGGTCTGGCATTCGTTGAAAAGATATATATGCTCTGGAGAGATTTTGTCCGATTGGGCTTTTGGGAAGGGTGAGGGCTGTAAGAGAGAGCTTGAGAGATGATCCAGTCACAGACATGTAGATATATTTTGTGTGTGGGAGGTAGCAAGGTCAATCGATACATAGATAAAGGGAGAGAGATTGAGCGTGTGTGGGTCATCATGTGATCGAAAGAGTGAGACGGGTTGGAGAGAGTGACCTAGATAGATAATGTGCGTGAGAGAGTATACAATATGAATATGTCGAATTGGGCCCAAACATGGAGATATATCATTTGTGTCTGAGAAAGAGCGAGGTCAATTGAGACATACATAGAGAGAGAGAGAGATAGAGAGAGAGAGAGAGAGAGAGAGACTGAGCGAGCGTGGGCTGCCATGAGGTCGAAAGAGTGGGGGCGGCTTGGATGGACTGACCTAGATAGACAATCTATGTTAGAGAGTATAGAGTGTGTCGATTGAGGCCCGAACAGGGCGATATATCATTTGTGTGTGAGAGAAAGCGAGGTTAATCAAGACTTAGATAAAGAGAGAGAGATTGAGCGAGTGTGGGCCGCCGTGCGGAAGAAAGAGTGAGACAGTCTCGAGAGAGTGACCTAGATAGACAATGTGCGTGTGTGCGCACGAGAAGGGGGTCTAGATAGGCAATGCATGTATCTAGCAAGAGAGGGTGGGAGGGAGAGAGAAAGATAGAGAGCATGGCATGGAGAGCAATGGCGGGTGTGTGAGTGAGATACATTTGTTAACAGAGTGGAAAAATGGGGTTGTGTAGTTGAGAGAGTTAGAGATCGAAACATGGAGAGAAAGAATGAACATGTGTCAGAAACCAATAGCTTTGTAAGGTGGTTAGGAGAGGAAGATTGATCGATACATGAAGTATGTAGCATGTGTGCCGAGGGGGGGTGGGGATAAAAAGAACATTTGAATGTAGATAGTACTAGACTTAATATTGACGTTTCAATTTAGTTTACATTGTAAGATTTGAATTGTGGACCATGCATATGGCTTCCATAATTATTTCGAATTCGTGCCATACTGATACGCCTCCAATATATCTATACTTTTTTATTGTTCCATGCTGTTATATTATCATTCTTGGATGTTTTACAATCATTTTATAGTCATTTTATATCATTTTTTGGTACTAACCTATTGACGTAGTGCCAAGTGCCAATTGCTATTTTTTGCATGTTTTTTACATCGCCGGAAATCAATACCAAACGGAGTCCAAACACAGTGAAACTTTTTTTGGATTTTTTGGACCAGAAGACATCCAGTGGGCCGGAGAAGCGCCTAGGGGGTGCTCCGAGGGGAGCACAACCCACCAGGGCGCGCCTGGAGGCCCAGGCGCGCCCTGGTGGGTTGTGCCCACCTCGGGTGCCCCCGAACCGCCTCTTTGCTCTATAAATACCCCAATATTCCACAAACCCTAGGGGAGTCGACGAAAATTAGTTCCAGCCACCGCAGAGTCCAGAACCACCAGATCCAATCTAGACACCATCACGGAGGGATTCACCACTTCCATTGGTGCCTCTCCGATGATGCGTGAGTAGTTCTTTGTAGACCTACGGGTCCGTAGTTAGTAGCTATATGGCTTCCTCTCTCTCTCTTGATCTTCAATACAATGGTCTCTTGGAGATCCATATGATGTAACTCTTTTTGCGGTGTGTTTGTTGGGATCCGATGAACTTTGAGTTTATGATCAAATCTATCTCTTTATCCATGAAAGTTATTTGAGTCTTCTTTGATCTCTTATATGCATGATTGCTTATAGCCTCGTATTTCTTCTCTGATATTTGGGTTTTGTTTGGCCAACTTGATCTATTTATCTTGCAATGGGAAGAGGTGCTTTGTAGTGGGTTCGATCTTATGGTGCTTGATCCCAGTGACAGAAGGGGAACCGACACGTATGTATCGTTGCTACTAAGGATAAAACAATGGGGTCTATTTCTACATAAATAGATCTTGTCTACATCATGTCATTGTTCTTATTGCATTACTCCGTTTCTCCATGAACTTAATACACTAGATGCATGCTGGATAGCGGTCGATGTGTGGAGTAATAGTAGTAGATGCAGGCAGGAGTCGGTCTACTAATCTTGGACATGATGCCTATATAATGATCATTGCCTAGATATCGTCATGATTATTTGAAGTTTTATCAATTGCCCAACAGTAATTTGTTCACCCACCGTTTGCTATTTTTCTCGAGAGAAGCCACTAGTGAAACATACGGCCCCCGGGTCTCTTCTTTAATATATTTGCCTTTGCGATCTATTTTCCTTTGCTTTTATTTTCAGATCTATTAAACCAAAAATACAAAAATACCTTGCTGCACTTTATTTTATTGGCGTTCGATCTATCAATATTTACTACTCTCTCATGTCCGTTTGCCAATTTTTGGCGCCGTTGCCCGAAAGGGATTGACAACCCCTTTTACACGTCGGGTTGCAAGTATTTGTTATTTGTGTGCAGGTGCTATTTACGTAGTGTTGCTTGGTTCTCCTACTGGTTCGATAACCTTGGTTTCATCACTGAGGGAAATACCTACCACCGCTGTGCTGCATCATCCCTTCCTCTTTGGGGAAATACCGACGTAGCTTCAAGCCGCATCAAAAGGAATTTCTGGCGCCATTGCCGGGGAGGATCTTCAACATATACTAGGTTCCTAATCACAAATCTCATCTCCTCGCAATTTACATTATTTGCCATTTGCCTCTCGTTTTCCTCTCCCCCACTTCACAAAAATTTGCCGTTTTATTCGCCCTCTTTTTCGTTCGCCATTTTCTTGCCGGATCTATTTTTTAGTGCAATCTTGTTGCGTAGTCACAGTGACTCAAGAGAACACAAAGTTGTGTGATTTCTCTAATACCAACAACAATGATTTTATTGGCACTCCGCTTGCTCCTCCCGCCACTAGTGCGGAATCTTGCGATATTAATACTGCTTTGTTGAATCTTGTCATGAAAGATCAATTTTGCGGTACTCCTAATGAGGATGCCGCGTCCCATCTTAATACCTTCGTGGAATTATGCGATATGCAAAATAAAAAAGATGTGGACAATGATGTGGTGAAGATGAAATTATTTCCGTTTTCTTTGCGTGATTCTGCAAAAATTTGGTTTTCTTCTTTGCCTTGCAATAGCATCGATTCTTGGAATAAGTTCAAAGATGCTTTTATCACTAAGTATTTTCCGCCCGCAAAAATTATTTCCCTTAGAACCCAGATCATGAATTTCAAGCAACTTGAACATGAGCATGTTGCACAATCTTGGGAAAGGACGAAAATGGTGCTAAGGAATTGCCCAACTCATGGGTTAAATCTTTAGATGATCATACTAAATTTTTATGCGGGGTTGAATTTTGTTTCTCGTAATCTTTTAGATTCCGCCGCGGGTGGTACTTTTATGGAAATTACTTTGGGTGAAGCCACCAAATTGCTTGATAATATCATGGCAAATTATTCACAATGGCATACCGAAAGAGCTCCTACTAGTAAAAAAGTTAATTTGGTTGAAGAAATTTCTTCCTTGAGTGAAAAGGTTGATGCTCTTATGAAATTGGTTGCTAGTAAAAGTGCTCCTATTGATTTCAATGATATGCCTTTGTCTACTTTGATTGAGCAAAATAGTGATGTCGTAGATGTGAATTTTATTTCGTGAAATAATTTCAACAACAATGCTTATAGAGGTAATTTTAATCCTAGGCCTTTTCCTAGTAATTCCTCTAATAATTATGGTAATTCCTATGGAAATCAATCTTACAATAATAATAGGAACACCTCTGATCTTGAGAATAATATTAAAGAATTTATCAACACGCAAAAAGCTTTCAACACTAGAATTGAAGAAAAGTTGAATAAGATCGATGAATTGTCTAGAAGTGTTGATAGAATTTCTCATGATGTGGAAAATCTCAAGATGAAAATTTTTGTGCCTAAAGTTGAGGAATCAATTAAAGCTCTTTATGTTTCTATGGATGAAAGTAAGAAAAGAACCGCTATGCTTAGAGCTAGAAGAGAATTTTCAGAAAAGGCATTTTCTAGTGATTGCTTTCATAAAAGTGATGAAGATCTTAAAATGATTAGTGTTTCTTCTATTGATTCCTTGTTTAGTAAAATCAAGATTGATGAAAAAGGGACTAGAGAAGAGTCAACTTTAGTTAGAAGGCGTCCCGATAATTTGGAGGGTGAAAATCTTGTTGAAAAATTTGATAAAAGTGGGTTTGAAGAGGTCAAGACTTTAACTAGTGATGTGCCCACTATTTTGGATTAAAAATACTTTAATTATGATAGCTGCTCTTTGATTGATTGTATTTCTTTGTTGCAATCCATGATAAATTCACCCCATGCTTATGAACAAAATAAAGCTTTTACTAAACATATTGTTGATGCTATGATGAAAGCTTTGGAAGAAAAGTTGGAATTAGAAGTTTCAATTCCTAGAAAATTACATGATGAGTGGGAACCTACTATCAAAGTCAAGACTAAAAATTATGATTGTTTTGCTTTATGTGACTTGGGTGCTAGTGTTTCTACAATCCCGAAATCTTTATGTGATGTGCTTGGTCTTACCGATATTGAAGAATGCTCTTTAAATTTGCACTTGGCGGATTCTACTATTAAAAAGCCTATGGGAAGGATTAATGATGTTCTTATTCTTGCAAATAGGAATTATGTGCCCATAGATTTTATTGTTCTTGATATTGATTGTAATCCGTCTTGTCCAATTATTCTTGGTAGACCGTTTTTACGCACTATTGGTGCCGTGATTGATATGAAAGAAGGCAATATTAAATTTCAATTTCCACTAAGGAAGGGTATGGAACACTTCCATAGAACAAGAATTATGCCTCCATATGAACCAATCATGAGGGCATCTTATGGATCTCGAAAGAAAGATGACAAAACTTAGATCCTTGCATTATGCCTAGCTAGGGGCGTGAAACAATAGCGCTTGTTGGGAGGCAACCCAATGAATAAAATTTATTTTTGCTTTTTGCTTTGTGTTTTTTAGTGTTAGCACAATTATTCTACTATTATAATTGTGTTTTTTATGTTTTAATTAGTGTTTGTGCCAAGTAAAGCCTTTAGGATTATGTTGGGTGATAGTAGATTTGATCTTGCTAAAAAACAGAAACTTTTGCGCTCATGAAAATAATTCTCATTTTTATAAGAAGAGAGATTTTTTGTTTATTCTTTTTGCATAAGATTAATATACAAATTTCTCACGTGGTCCTAATTTTTCAGAATTTTTGGAGTTTCAGAAGTATTCGAAATACCCCGATTGCTACAGACTATTCTGTTTTTGACAGATTCTGTTTTCTTTGCGTTGTGTGCTTGTTTTGATGATTCTATGGTTTTCTTTGATGAGTTTTTGCCATAGAAAAGTTGGAATACATTAGATATAATGCAAAAATAAAATATTAATTGGTTTTCTACAGTACTTATAGTAGTGATTTGTTTTCTTATACTAACGGATCTCACGAAGGTTTTGTTGAGTTTTGTGTGATTGAAGTTTTCAAGTTTTGGGTGATGTTACGATGGATGAAGGAATAAGGAGTAAGAAGAGCCTAAGCTTGGGGATGCCCATGGCATCCCAAGCTATTATAAAAATAGAAGCAAGCAACTTAGCTTGGGGATGCCCCGAGTGGCATCCCCTCTTTCTTCTCACGACCATCGGTATTTTACTCGAAGCTATATTTTTAGTCATCACATACTATGAGTTTTGCTTGGAGCGTCTTGTATGATATGAGTCTTTGCTTGTTTTTCTTTGTGTTCTAAGTCATTAATCCTTGCTGGACACACCTATTTGAGAGAGCCAAAATTATGCCATGACTTGATAGAATTGCTCTCTATGCTTCACTTAAATTTTTATGAGCTATGGATTTGCTCTAGTGCTTCACTTATATCTTTTTGAGCACGGCGTGCTTTAGTATTTTTGAAGAAATGCACTCTTGCTTCACTTAGATTTATTTGGGAGTTAGTAATTTTTTAAGAAATTCTCTCTTGCTTCACTTAAATTAATTTGATAGAAAGAAGTATTATGCTCATGATCTTCACTTATATTTGTTTGAGCTTATCAAAAGCAACACATGAAAATTAGTTCCAAAGTGATAGATATCCAAGAAGGATATAATAAAAACTTTCATGAAGATCATTGGACAAAATAAACATGATTCCTTGTAGTAGTTTTGAGATATGATGATGTGATATGTGAGTTATGTTGATGAGTAATTGTGCTTTAGTAAGAATATTGGTGTTAAGGTTTGTGATTCCCTACGCAAGCACGAAAGTCAATAGTCATGCAATGAAATTATATCCTACTTGTGGTGCATTATTCTGTAACACCCTGGATTTTGCCCATTTTCTTTTTCTTTTGATTTTGGTTTGGTTTTGCCCTTCGGTGGCTTAGTGGTCTTGAAACCTGGAGAGATCACCCTCGATTCCTCTCCCAAGTGGCTTGTCAATCTCAAAACCACCCCAAGACCTTGCCATTTCCATCTTGGACCAATCCCAATATTCTTTTCATGGGAATATCCCTTTTTCTTATTAAAGGAATAACACTGTCTGCCCTGGGTTGTGAAGCAACCCACACTTCCATCATTTCAAAGATTCCCAAATAATTCCCATAAATTTGTTTGGGTCAAATATTCCTCAGATAAGTCAAAATCCTTCCTTGCCATGATCAAAAATATTCCACCAATATTCATTTTCTGATTCTGCCCGAGCTGGCAGTTTGTGAAGCAAGTACCCATTATCTTTGCTTGCTTGCTCTCAAACTTTTTGTGCACTCTTTCTCATCCATATCATTGCCACATGCCAAATTTCAACTTCATTTGCCTTGTGAATATTCCTGAGCAATTTTTCAAAGTTTCTGTTCAAACAGAGGCCTTGTGAAGGAAGTACTAGCTAGGAGTATCCAAATGAGTTGAAATTTTGCAAGCATCTTCATATGCTTAAATTAACACTCTCCACACGGTTTGAGCATCATCCCATCTTCTATGTGAGCACACCGTCAATTCTTTGCTTCTGGTCATATTTTTCTGTTGTGAAGCAACTATATTTTATATTGCTTCATAATTGCTGAAAATTTACCAGAGCATTCTCCTACCCATATAACACCTCTCCAACAAATTTGCGCTCATTTCATCTAGCCATTTATCCTCTGTTATTTTTCTAAAATTCTGTCCAGTGGGATGCTGTGTGAAGGAAGTACCATTTTGGTTTATCCAAATGGTATGAAATTTATACAATATCTTTATCTGCCTATATAACTAGTCTCCTCCAAATCTTAGCTCAATCCAAGAAAGCATGTGAGTGCCACTTCAACATTTGCATTCCTGTCCAGTCTGGCACATTGTACAGCAAGTGCTAGTTAACTTCATCCAAATGAGCTGCAAATTTGCAGAGATGGTCATCTTAGTGGTTGATCACCCTCAGCAAAATATCAACATCTCCTTCCAGACCAATCCTCCTCAGTTCACGACAAACACCTTGCTGTTACCTGCCTTCTCATGTCACACCAGTCATTCCTTGCAGCCACTTCCAGCCAAAACACGATGAGTCAACTCACTGACCCCTGATTTACTAAGTTGACATGATTTAAGGTCACTGCATTGACTTCGACGCGTGGTGCGGGTGGTGACCACGAGTTTAGTCGGCAGCCGACGCGAACTGTGGCAATAGTCGCCGTCAGGTCCCCTCTGGCCGTCCCCAGCTCGCCACCTAGCCATGTCCAGGAGCTTCGCTCCTTTGTCGTACTTCTCCTGGACCCCTCTCCCCCTCTCCTGTCCCCTCCTACGCGGTGCGGCAGCCGCGCCCGCCTCGTGTCCGTCCCTGCCGCCGCAGTATCCGGTCGCCTGCGAGCTCCCGAGCCTTCGCGAGGTCGCCTGAGCCCTCTCCGATCCTCCGCGAAGCTCATGGATGCCTTGCCCCTCCTCCAGGCGTGCTCCCGAAGCTCCGGGACGCCGGAACACGCGTCACAGCGACCGTGCTCGGCACCCACGTCGCCGCGGCTATATAAGCCATCCCGAGCGCTCCCGTCCTCACAAGCCTCCTCACGACCCTCTACTAGCCTACCCCAGCCACTTATCCGAGCTCGAGAGCTCCTCCTTGCCTCCCACCACCACCATGGCAGCCGCACTGCCTTGCTCAAATTCGAGCTAGCCCGAGCCCCCTCCCCCTTCATTCCTCTCTAGAGAGACCCCCAGGCCAAGGCGAGGCTCCTGCCCTCTTCTCCTCCTTCTCCAGTGGCCCCTGGCACCGTGCCTGAAACCGCCCGAAGCCGCCGTCCGCTGCTGTCAAGGGCGCGCCCTACTCCGACCTCCTCGGTGCCCGGGCTATGCGGGTATGGGTGCGGCTCGGTCCCCTGAGCAGTTTGGTAGGTCGGACGCCGCCGGAGACGGCCTGTGTTGCCGGCAATCGCCGTCGGGGCCAGCCTCTGCCTCGGCCAGGAACGGGCGAGGGAGGTTGACGAAGATGAGCTGGCCAGGCGGGCCCACTGCCCCAGCGACCCCACCCATCAGCCAGAGGGAGCCGTTGACTCGGGCCCGCGCGGGAATAAGTGGAGACGTACTCCCCGTAATATGCTTTCCCTTTAGTGAAAACGTATTCTCTAAAATACGTTTTCTGTTTTAACCCCGCCGGCCGAAATCTCTAAATAGCGGACGTTCGTCCGTTAGCAGCAGAAATGGACAGTTTTTAATTCTTTTTCTGCCTAACGAACGAACGGCCGTATCTCGGCAACCGTAACTCCCAATCAGGTGATTCCAAAGCCCACGATCTCAGTTCGTCGAGCCCGTTCCGATGGAATCATTTTCACTATGTTGGAACATTCTAAAAATGACCATTTTGCCCCTGCCCTTATTCATCCCCCTCCGAGAGGGAAACTTTTCCGGCGATTCTTTTCGCGAGTTCATCGCACCTCTTCCCGATGGTTCCTTCATCCCCAGGCAAGCCATGACAGACACTTGCATGACGGATTTGAAGTAGCTATGGTTTTCTACTTGAATAGTTATTTAATGTGTGCATGTTACTCTGTCTGAAAATACTGTATATGCTCATGTTTCATGCTTATCTCTACATTCTGTCCATGTGCATCTTGCTAGTTATCAAGTAGTCGTTGGTAGCATTATGATCATGGTTAACACTGGCAGTAGTTCATGCTAAGATGATGACATGTCTGCATGTTTCTTTATCTGTTGTTATGGTTCATCCTGTTGTGATGGCTCAGCACATCATCATTCAAATTTAACCGGATGTTAATCGAACTTGAACACCTATTGGCTGAGTCATAGTGCGCCACCGAATCGAGCTCACTAGTGCAACCACACTTGCTGGGATGGGGCAGCCCTAACTCGGTCTATTGTCATGCCTCTCGCCGGTGCCTCCAACCAGGGAAGGTTATGAGCGCGTGCTACCCTGGTCCGGTAGGCGGCTATAACCTTGTGAACCCAGTTTTGGTATTGAGCTCAGGTCCCCGTTTGGGACATTTTTGTTTGGCCATGATGGTGGCAGGTGTCGGAAGGACACAGGGGTCACCCATGACATAGCCCAAAGGGGAGTTTGTCGGAGTGGCTGGGAAGCCATGCAATAGATTGGGTTTTGTCGGAACGTCGTTGGTCCACCCGAATGGGAGCACGAGGCCACGAGTTCCATGGTGTGGGTACAGTGTACTAACCTCTGCATAGTGTATAATCTATCGATAGCCGCCTCCTTGGATATGGGCACAGTTCATAGTAGGACACACTATGGGTCAACAGTATAATAATCTTGCGTATAACAACCCGGTTCGATGAGAAAGAAGTTGGTTGATCTTTATGTGATCACGAGAGGATCACCGTGGTATCGAGGATACCGATGTTGGTTGATCGTGATCATGACAGGATCACCGTGGTTTGGTGTTGTGTGGTGATCTCGGTAAAGACCAAGCTCCTTGTGATCATTTTATCACTACGGTATTGTAATACCAAGTTTGGTTGGTTCCGAGGTTGTCATGTGGCACACTCGATGGTAAGTTCTTACAGGTGATGGTTACGGGGTAACCTCACGACAGAGTAAGTTGCAACCTGTTGCATGTAGTATATGCCATGCCGTGCTTATATTGTTCTAGCATCATCATGTTTGATCTATAAGTACCATGCTGTTGCTTGTCTTGACTGCTTTGGTTGTTGTGAGCTTGCGAGTACATTCAAAGTACTCACCTGGCGTGTCATGCCAGTTTGCAGGTCATGCCATGATTGCTTGCTTGTCGAGGATTCCGAGTTTGCGAGCTAGGATACGCGTTCCAGCCAGAGTCCCTGCAGGGTGGAGTTCACCACCGCCGTCGTTGTTCCGCTGCCGAGGGTATTCCGCTTCCTTGGGTTGTTTTGCTGTTAGCATAGAGCTACCCTGGGCAGGCGTAGTGTCGCCGTGCCAATTTATTCCATGTACCCTTGTAACCTTATTCATAGTAATAAAGAGCTGATTTGTTCTATGCCAACAGTGCCGTATTCCAGAAGACTTGTCTTTGGGCTGGAATACGGGGCGTTCCGGTTTTCTCTGAGCCGGGGTGCCACAAGCGTTGGTATCAGAGCAGGTCTGGCTATAGGACGCCCTAGACCGCGCGAGCGTTAGAAACTGGTAGCATAGAGTCTTATCGGTTTGCTGCACTGGTTTGTTGCATTTGTTTGTGCATAGCATGCATATAGAATATTTATTTTGTCACTAACGGTTGATATGGTGAGTGTAGGTGGCGTCGGTTTCAACCCACTACCTACACCCTCTAGCTGCATATTCGTTCCTTGGTGTGGTGTCATCTCTGTCCCAACGGAGTGATGCCAAGGTGCTTGGTGGTATCGATCCCTTGTCGGATTAATGCACCGGTACCACACCAGTATATTTTCATCAGCCACCCCTATATTTTCGGTGATAGACATGTTTCTATCCCGGATCGTGCCATCCAACTCATCGCTTTGGCAACCCTTACTGATCTTAGTTATCAGAAAAGGGCAATGCCCGCAAGCCCTTCTTTCCACCGCTATTCTACCCTGCTACCCATCCTCTGGACAAGTACGGTTTCTTCCGTACGCTTGATGATGATGAGGTCGTGACCTCCGTGTTCCGACCCACGATCACCAAGTCCGTCCTCCCCACCATGTCCGTCCAGCTGCAACCGGGTTAAGCCCCTGTTTGGTGTAGCTTTGTTTACACCAACTCTTTCCACATGTGGATTCACTTTTGTGCCACCGCCACAGCATGTTAGATCATAGTACCGGAGTTCCCGCAAGATTTGTGGGCTTAAGTAGGAATGCATACATTGCTGTGTATAGCTGTAAAATATGTTATTGCTTGCGTGTGATCTTCTTACTTTGTGTGCTTTTATTTTAGCTGTTCCTTTTGCTTCTTTCTTTGGGCCCTTGGTGTTACCTTATTTTCCCCTATGGAAGTCGCTCACCGATACTGGACTCAAAGAATCAGTGAAGGGGCAAGCATTTGGAAGCTCGGCTCAACAATATGGGATTTGGCGCCGACTGCCTGGCATGGGGAATATCTGGTCTGATTATAATGATATCCTGGATTGATTTATGGCATCAGGTATATATATATCAATGTGCGATCTTCACAGCAGTAATAATCAAATCAGCAAGAAGGCAAAGATGTGTGCATGATCAGCAGTACACTTCAGGTCAAAGGTATGGTTCATATATAAGGTTGGAGTCTGCTATGAGTACAATTTGAACCAGCTATATTCCGAAAGCAAGCCAGCATATGCTAGGAACTCAGTACCCAACAAGAAGAGTAGTCAAACAACTTTCTGCATACAAAAGTGACCGACATCAGAAACATTAAGGGATATATATGCACTTAGTCTGCTTATGGCAACAAGGAAACTTCAGATATAAGCAACTCAGTCTTTCTACACAAGCTTGCCTCAGGAATCAAGTAGGCAGCCACACATGTTTCCATAGATGTGGTGAACATGCTGCCAAGGTCATATGAGTTACCCATACAATGATGTCAGCTCGGTGAGGATTTGACCATTGCATGAGCTATATAAGAAGAAGAAGAACGCCAGTTATACACTTCAGTATGATGACCAACAACCTATGGAGAAAGCCGACCATCTGATATATGCCTTAAAGTATTGCTCCATGATATGCCTGCATGTTCAAATTAATATGCTGATGCTTGAATGCATAGTAGTGAGCTGTATGGGACACTGATAAACCCTTGCCTGCCTTTCTTTGGTGACGGCACTACGCCTGTGTTCTGAGCTGTTTCCGGCAGTCCGGGGTGGATGCCGATTTTATATTTCTCTTGTCAGCAACTGGCCCGTGTTCTGAGCTGCTTTTCGGCTGTCTCGGGCAGCTGCTGAATTTCTTTCCGTAGCAATGACCCTATGCTCTGAGCTATTCTTCAGCCGTCTTAGGGAGTTGCTACATTCTTCTTATCAACACCGTCTCATGCTCTAAGCTGCTTTCCAGCCGTCTTGAGCCGGGGTTGAGTTATTCCGGTGATGTCCCAGATCTGAGTTGTAAAGACCGTTCTGGTGGCTACTGGTTTATTTACCGGTTTTATCCCAAGGGTTCAGACGGCCGTTACCCTACAGCTACAACTTGTAAAGTAATATGCCTACCAGAATAATGTACCTAGCAGCACCCATGGTCATCCGAAGAATCAAGAACACATCAAGTCAAGCTCTTTTAGCTAAGGATCCAGGCAAAGAGAACCATAATGAAGGAGCAAGATTGGCCATACAGGTATGATAATGGTTGCCAGATCAACATGGTACAAATACTCAAAACAGTCTGGTTCGGTACCAATCACCCTTGGTGCCACGTATATCCCATTTGCAACGACCTCCTATTAGGGTACCCATTCAGCCAACTATATATGCTCAGAATTGTCAAAAGAAGACATCCAAGTCCGTCAGGTGAGACCGAAGGGTCAGCCCAGCAGTTTGATTTTAGCAACCATGTTAAAGCATTACAAAACCTACTATTCACTTAGAGGTGCCGACCGACGGAACGATTAGAAGGTTGACAACTGTTTCGAAGCATGTGTCCTTGCCTACGGGAATCAGTTAAAAGACTAACCTACCGAGAACAAGATTCTGCTGCCAGGACCACCGTCAGCCAAGTCTGTGGACAATGTCACAATAAAACCGTACACCTTTATGCTGGTCACAACAGGTGACAGTCGAGCCTTTGGTACAAATGTGATGTTCAACACAGTGGAGGTACCCAAGATGTTCCCGCAATCGTTGCGAGAAGTCAGATTCCGCCAGGAGAATGGTATGATTCACAGTACTGTTTGGAACCTGGAAGACCCATAGCCATTTGAAGCCACCCAATGCAATGAGTAAAGGATTTCATGTCCACCGAGAGAAATTTTTCACAACTCATTGGACGGTCGTTCATATTGGACATCATCACAACACGTCCATGAGGAACCACTCTCGGGCTTGCGAGAAGGACATATATTTCGGTCAGGATAACTTGGCGGACATAAAAGGATTAAAGTCAGAGTAATATATGAGGTAAGGTCTGTCAGAATGAGTATCCAGTGAAACAAACCACCCCGAAGCCAGGCAGTGAGTCAGATGATATCCAGTGGGGACATAATACAAAGGCAAAAGGGAACCCGAGTTGGAAACGGTTTCCTCAAGTGGGAATATTCATATTTGACTCCTGAGCAACCAAATCTCGAGGACGAGATTTCTTTAAGGGGGGTAGGTTTGTAACACCCTGGATTTTGCCCATTTTCTTTTTCTTTTGATTTTGGTTTGGTTTTGCCCTTCGGTGGCTTAGTGGTCTTGAAACCTGGCGAGATCACCCTCGATTCCTCTCCCAAGTGGCTTGTCAATCTCAAAACCACCCCAAGACCTTGCCATTTCCATCTTGGACCAATCCCAATATTCTTTTCTCGGGAATATCCCTTTTTCTTATTAAAGGAATAACCCTGTCTGCCCTGGGTTGTGAAGCAACCCACACTTCCATCATTTCAAAGATTCCCAAATAATTCCCATAAATTTGTTTGGGTCAAATATTCCTCAGATAAGTCAAAATCCTTCCTTGCCATGATCAAAAATATTCCACCGATATTCATTTTCTGATTTTGCCCTAGCTAGCAGTTTGTGAAGCAAGTACCCATTATCTTTGCTTGCTTGCTCTCAAACTTTTTGTGCACTCTTTCCCATCCATATCATTGCCACATGCCAAATTTCAACTTCATTTGCCTAGTGAATATTCCTGAGCAATTTTTCAAAGTTTCTGTTCAAACAGAGGCCTTGTGAAGGAAGTACTAGCTAGGAGTATCCAAATGAGTTGAAATTTTACAAGCATCTTCATATGCTCAAATTAACACTCTCCACAAGGTTTGAGCATCATCCCATCTTCTATGTGAGCACACCTTCAATTCTTTGCTTCTGGTCATATTTTTCTGTTGTGAAGATTTACCAGAGCATTCTCCTACCCATATAACACCTCTCCAACAAATTTGGGCTCATTTCATCTAGCCATTTATCCTCTGTTATTTTTCTAAAATTCTGTCCAGTGGGATGCTGTGTGAAGGAAGTACCATTTTGGTTTATCCAAATGGTATGGAATTTATACAATATCTTTATATGCCTATATAACTAGTCTCCTCCAAATCTCAGCTCAATCCAAGCAAGCATGTGAGTGCCACTTCAACATTTGCATTCCTGTCCAGTCTGGCACATTGTACAACAAGTGCTAGTTAACTTCATCCAAATGAGCTGCAAATTTGTAGAGATGGTCATCTTAGTGGTTGATCACCCTCAGCAAAATATCAGCATCTCCTTCCAGACCAATCCTCCTCAGTTGACGACAAACATCTTGCTATTACCTGCCTTCTCAGGTCACACCAGTCATTCCTTGCAGCCACTTCCAGCCAAACCACGATGAGTCAACTCACTGACCCCTGATCTACTAAGTTGACATGATTTAAGGTCACTGCATTGACTTCGACGCGTGGTGCGGGTGGTGACCACGAGTTTAGTCGGCAGCCGACGTGAACTATGGCAACAGTCACCGTCGGGTCCCCTCTGGCCGTCCCCAGCTTGCCACCTAGCCATGTCCAGGAGCTTCGCTCCGCCGTCGTACTTCTCCTGGACCCCTCTCCCCCTCTCCTGTCCCCTCCTACGCGGTGCGGCAGCCGCGCCTGCGTCGTGTCCGTCCCTGCCGCCGCAGTATCCGGTCGCCTGTGAGCTCTCGAGCCTTCGCGAGGTCGCCTGAGCCCTCTCTGATCCTCCGCGAAGTTCGTGGATGCCTTGCCCCTCCTCTAGGCGTGCTCCCGAAGCTCCGGGACACTGGCACACGCGTCACCGCGACCGTGCTCGGCCACCCACGTCGCCGCGGCTATATAAGCCGTCCCGAGCGCTCCCGTCCTCACAAGCCTCCTCACCACCCTCCACTAGCCTACCCCAGCCAATTATCCGAGCTTGAGAGCTCCTCCTCACCTCCCACCACCACCATGGCAGCCGCACTGCCTCGCTCAAATTCGAGCTAGCCCGAGCCCCCTCCGCCTTCATTCCTCTCCAGAGAGACCCCCAGGCCAAGGCGAGGCTCCTGCCCTCTTCTCCTCCTTCTCCGGTGGCCCATGGCACCGTGCCTGAAACCGCCCGAAGCCGCCGTCCGCTGCTATCAAGGGCGCGCCCTACTCCGACCTCCTCGGTGCCCGTGCTATGCGGGTATGGGTGCGGCTCGGTCCCCTGAGCAGTTTGGTAGGTCGGGCGCCGCCGGAGACGGCATGTGGCACCGGCAGTCGCCGTCGGGGCCGGCCTCTGCCTCGGCCAGGAACAGGCAAGGGAGGTTGACGAAGACGAGCTGGCCAGGCGGGCCCACTGCCCCAGCGACCCCACCCGTCAGCCAGAGGGAGCCGTTGACTCGGGCCCGCGCGGGAATAAGTGGAGACGTACTCCCCGTAATATGCTTTCCCTTTAGTGAAATTGTATTCTCTGAAATACGTTTTCTGTTTTAACCGCACCGGCCGAAATCTCTAAATAGCGGACGTTCGTCCGTTAGCAGCAGAAATGGACAGTTTTTAAATTTTTTCTGCCTAACAAACGAACGGCCGTATCTCGGCAATCGTAACTCCGAATCAGGTGTTTCCAAAGCCCACGATCTCAGTTCGTCGAGCCCGTTCCGATGGAATCATTTTCACTATGTTGTAACATTCTGAAATGACCATTTTCCCCCTGCGCTTATTCAGCCCCCTCCGAGAGGGAAACTTTTCCGTCGATTCTTTCCGTGAGTTCATCTCACCTCTTCGCGATGGTTCCTTCATCCCCAGGCAAGCCACGACAGCCACTTGCATGATGGATTTGCAGTAGCTATGGTTTTCTACTTGAATAGTTATTTAATGTGTGCATGTTACTCTGTCTGAAAATACTGTATATGCTCATGTTTCATGCTTATCTCTACATTCTGTCCATGTGCATCTTGCTAGTTATCAAGTAGTCGTTGGTAGCATTATGCTCATGGTTAACACTGGCAGTAGTTCATGCTAAGATGATGACATGTCTGCATGTTTCTTTATCTGTTGTTATGGTTCATCCTGTTGTCATGGCTCAGCACATCATCATTCAAATTTAACCGGATGTTAATCGAACTTGAACACCTGTTGGCTGAGTCATAGTGCGCCACCAAATCGAGCTCACCAGTGCAACCATACTTGCTGGGATGGGGCAGCCCTAACTCGGTCTATTGTCATGCCTCTCGCCGGTGCCTCCAACCAGGGAAGGTTATGAGCGCGTGCTACCCTGGCCCGGTAGGCGGCTATAACCTTGTAAACCCAGTTTTAGTATTGAGCTCAGGTCCCCGTTTGGGACAGTTTTGTTTGGCCATGACGGTGACAGGTGTCGGAAGGACACAGGGGTCACCCATGACATAGCCCAAAGGGGAGTTTGTCGGAGTGGCTGGGAGAGTGCCATGCAATAGATTGGGTTTTGTCGGAACGTTGTTGGTCCACCCGAATGGGAGCACGAGGCCACAAGTTCCATGGTGTGGGTACAATGTACTAACCTCTGCAGAGTGTATAATCTATCGATAGCCGCGTCCTCGGATATGGGCACAGTTCGTAGTAGGACACACTATGGGTCAACAGTATAATAATCTTGCTTATAACAACCCGGTTCGATGAGAAAGAAGTTGGTTGATCTTTATGTGATCGGGAGAGGATCACCATGGTATCGAGGATACCGATGTTGGTTGATCGTGATCATGAGAGGATCTCGGTAAAGACCAAGCTCCTTGTGATCATTTTATCACTACGGTATTGTAATACCAAGTTTGGTTGGTTCCGAGGTTGTCATGTGGCACACTCGATGGTAAGTTCTTACAGGTGATGGTTACGGGGTAACCTCACGACAGAGTAAGTTGCAACCTGTTGCATGTAGTATATGCCATGCCATGCTTATATTGTTCTAGCATCATCATGTTTAATCTGTAAGTACAATGCTGTTGCTTGTCTTGACTGCTTTGGTTGTTGTGAGCTTGCGAGTACATTCAAAGTACTCACCTGGCGTGTCAGGCCAGTTTGCAGGTCATGCCATGATTGCTTGCTTGTCGAGGATTCCGAGTTTGCGAGCTAGGATACACGTTCCAGCCAGAGTCCCTGCGGAGTGGAGTTCACCACTGCCGTTGTTGTTCCGCTGCCGAGGGTATTCCGCTTCCTCGGGATTGTTTCACTGTTAGAATAGAGCTACCCTGGGCAGGCGTAGTGTCGCCGTGCCGATGTATTCCATGTACCCTTGTAACCTTATTCATAGTAATAAAGAGCTAATTTGTTCTATGCCAACAGTGTCGTATTCCAGAAGACTTGTCTCTGGGCTAGAATACGGGGCATTTCGGTTTTCTCTGAGCCGGGGTGCTACATATTTGGTGTTAATTATGCTTAATGCTCGCTTATGAGATTATTCGTTTTTTGGTTGGTCGCTTCTCAATCTTTTGCTAGCCTTCATTTTGCACTAAGTATGATCACTACTTGTGCATCCAAAACCCTTTAAACCAGTTTTGCCACATGAGTCCACTATATCTACCTATATGCGGTATTCTTTTGCCGTTCTAAGAAAATTTGTATGTGCCATCTCTAATTTTCAAAATAAACTTCTCTTTTGTGTGTTCGTACCGCTCGCGAGGCGGTGAGGGGTGGCTAATATTTTCCATGCTAGATGTGTTATTCTCATGATGAGTGTTTATTCACTTGTGATTGCACGAGAGTAAGGCAAAGGTATTAGGGATGCCCAGTCCCGAAATGAAAAATGAATTTACTTTATGTTGTCAAATAATAAATTCCTTGGAAAGTGTTGGTATGAGGGCACCCGTGGATACGGCTAGCCATGGAAAGTGAAAGAAATGGAGGAAAAAGGAATAAACTTTATTTTCTGTTTGGGAACCGCCTATGATATATGTAGCATGCAAAGTGTTGGGAACTCTAAGTCATTTTCGTTGGTGGGAAAAGCACACCTCCCAAAATGTTTTTAGCTCTAAGTTTTTCGCTTTGAGCTCTGGCACCTCTACAAATCCCTACTTCCCTCTGCGAAGGGCCTTTCTTTACTTTATGCAATTTTTATTTTTAATTTGAGTCTCCATCTTCTCTTATAAAGCACCAACTAGGAGGCACTATGATTGTACTTGAGCATTGGGTGTAGTTAATATGCGAGTGTGTTTCATGAATGGATCAATGGTTGAGCATGATGGGCTAGGGATAACTTATTTTAGCGTTGATATTTTGAAAGACATAGTTGCTTGTTGATATGCTTGAGTATTTAAGTCATCATGTCAAAACTAGACTATTGCTTTGAATCATATAAAAGTCCAAATGTCCATGCTATAAAGGAAAGAATATGAGATGACATGTTAGGCAGCATTACACATCAAAAATTCTGTTTTTATCATTTACCTACTCGAGAACGAGCAGGAATTAAGATTGGGGATGCTGATACGTCTCCAACGTATCTATAATTTTTTATTGTTCCATGCTGTTATATTATCATTCTTGGATGTTTTACAATCATTTTATAGTCATTTTATATCATTTTTTGGTACTAACCTATTGACATAGTGCCAAGTGCGAGTTGCTGTCTTTTGCATGTTTTTTACATCGCAGGAAATCAATACCAAACAGAGTCCAAACGCAGCGAAACTTTTTGTGGATTTTTTTTGGACCAGAAGACATCCAGTGGGCCGGAGAAGCGCCTGGGGGGTACTCCGAGGGGAGCACAACCCACCAGGGCGCTCCTGGAGGCCCAGGCGCGCCCTGGTGTGTTGTGCCCACCTCAGGTGCCCCCCGAACCGCCTCTTTGCTCTATAAATACCCCAATATTCCAGAAACCCTAGGGGAGTCGACGAAAATCAATTCTAGCGGCCGCAGAGTCCAGAACCACCAGATCCAATCTAGACACCATCACGGAGGGGTTCAACACTTCCATTGGTGCCTCTCCGATGATGCGTGAGTAGTTCTTTGTAGACCTACGGGTCTGTAGTTAGTAGCTAGATGGCTTCCTCTCTCTATCTTAATCTTCGATACAATGGTCTCTTGGAGATCCATATGATGTAACTCTTTTTGCGGTGTGTTTGTTGGGATCCGATGAACTTTGAGTTTATGATCAAATCTATCTTTTTATCCATGAAAGTTATTTGAGTCTTCTTTGATCTCTTATATGCATAGTTGCTTATAGCCTCGTATTTCTTCTCCGATATTTGGGTTTTGTTTGGCCAACTTGATCTATTTATCTTGCAATGGGAAGAGGTGCTTTGTAGTGCGTTCGATCTTACGGTGCTTGATCCCAGTGATAGAAGGGGAACCGACACGTATGTATCGTTGCTACTAAGGATAAAACGATGGGGTCTATTTCTACATAAATAGATCTTGTCTACATCATGTCATCGTTCTTATTGCATTACTCCGTTTCTCCATGAACTTAATACACTAGATGCATGCTGGATAGCGGTCGATGTGCGGAGTAATAGTAGTAGATGCAGGCAGGAGTCGGTCTACTAATCTTGGACATGATGCCTATATAGTGATCATTGCCTAGATATCGTCATGATTATTTGAAGTTTTATCAATTACCCAACAGTAATTTGTTCACCCACCGTTTGCTGAGAGAAGCCACTAGTGAAACCTACGGCCCCCGGGTCTCTTCTTTAATATATTTGCCTTTGCGATCTATTTTCCTTTCCTTTTATTTTCAGATCTATTCAACCAAAAATACAAAAATACTTTGCTGCACTTTATTTTATTTGGCGTTCAATCTATCAATATTTACTACTCTCTCATGTCCGTTTGCCAATTTTTGGCGCCGTTGCCCGAAAGGGATTGACAACCCCTTTTACACGTCGGGTTGCGAGTATTTGTTATTTGTGTGCATGTGTTGTTTACGTAGTGTTGCTTGGTTCTCCTACTGGTTCGATAACCTTGGTTTCATCACTGAGAGAAATACCTACCGCCGTTGTGCTGCATCATCCCTTCCTCTTTGGGGAAATACCGACGTAGCTTCAAGCCGCATCACATACTAGGTTTGGAAAAATTGACATTGACTTGATTGTTGTGGTATTTTGTATGTGTGTGGTCATATGTTTGAATCCATCCAAATTTTCTCACTACCATGGTGTTCATCTTATACATATGAATTTGTATTAAAAAAGTAGCATGGATATTGTGAAATGCGAAATCCATGTTAGAATTGGAGATCGCTATGTGACACACACTCTAATTCAACTAACTCCTCATTAATTAATTTATAGTATCTCGTTTCGAAGGACTAATTATTTGCAAGGAAAACATGAGCATGCTAATACATACAGATTCGTTTGCAAATGAAAGAAGATTCATTTGCATTCTCAAATGTAGGCGCACCAGGCAGACCAGGGTCGTGTCATGTTGGTCGTGTGTGTCGTATGGACGCTAGCACCTAGCCACCCACCCCCTCCCCGCCCCCCAAAAAAGAACGACGACAAAAAAAGTTCGCGCTTCCATGTTTCGGATTGAAATATCTGGCGGCCCCAATTCCAGCCCTGCAAAATCTCCCTTCTCCACCGTCCCCTTCCGCGCCCAGAGCGCTCAAATCCCTAATTCGCCGCCAACCCAAGCAAAGTTCGAATCGCCCCTCGTCTTGTCTCTTTCCCCACCTCTGTGCCAGACGACGACGACGAACACGACGGTCACGCTTCACCACCTCATCGGAGCTACCTCATCTATGCCCTCGTCCACCGCACCGGGTGGTCCACCGACAACGTCGGCCGCCGCAGCCGATGTGCCTCACAGACACCGACTTCCACCGCATCAGGTGCGCTTCACCAACACCGTCTCCCACCTCACCGGGGCTACTTCACCGAGCACATCGTCGCACATCCACCCCCCGAGGCCGTTGGGGCTTCACCAATGGCCTCGTCCACTGCATCGTAGCACTCCGCTGCTGCTCAAGATCTACATCCGTGCGCGGCCAGCCAACACCAGCGCATCACCCTCAACGGCTCTGAAGTGACACGCACTCTAGCTAGGCGAGCATGCCCAAACGCCGGCCCGAACTAGGTATCCACATATCACTCCCTTGTGCACTGTTCCTACGATGTTTGGATATCCTTTTACTGCTCTCTTAGCTTACACACCTATGCAACTCTGACTTTAACTCTCATTTCTTCTTGAGATATCATCTGAAACAAGCAAAACCATTTTTTTAGCGAAGAATGACGCCGCTATGGGATCTGGTACACATCCTGCATGCCGGTATAACCTTGTAAGTACCTATCCTCTGGTACAACAGCAAGGTCGATTCCTCTCATTTGATCAACCATTCCCCATGTCAAAAATGCAGAGGGGGATGCAAGGAGCACAAGGTCTGCACATCCAAGCAAGTGGTAACATGGACTTGTACATGGAACATCCCAAGCGCAAGCAGAGCTGCAGTGAGCTTGTACAACGAGCTAGCGTAAGTCCCTGCATTTCATTTAATTCGTACTGGCATGCGTGTATGATTCGTGTGCAGTGGCGGATCCATGAATTCAAGTTACCAGGAGCAAAAATTTAACTTAGAAAATACGAAGGCACTTGCACTCCGGAAATCAACATAACTTGAGAAATGTGAAGCTACATGCACTTTGAAAACTAGCTAATGATCCAAAGTAGTTCTAGATTATAAAAGACTAAATGATGTAAGCACCAAAAAACACAAAATGCAACATGGTGTACAAGGACTGTACCTGCTTGAATTATTCGTTCTCTGGCCAAAAATATCCAAGTGTAATTGCACCTATAACCAGTACGCCAATAGTTTCAAACAACAGATTAGAAAAGTATTTATGCTACGTTGTCATTATACGGGGACTTTCTGGTAGATGACCTCGACGTTTCCTCAAGCCATGAAAATGTACTATAATTTGCTTGTCATCAATTCCTGCAAATCTCTCTCTCTCTCTCAACATAGCAGATCATCATTAGACACTAAATCCTTCAATGGGAGCTTGCAAAATGCTTGCATTAGATCCCTCATTAGACACTATATGTTCATCACCAGGAGCATGTAAAATGTTTGCATCAAATCCTTCATTAGCAGTCTATTCACTAGACACTTCAGGCTCAAGAACAACATGAGCTTGTATGTTTGCACCAGAAACTTGATTAGACACATCAGGTTCAGTCAGTTTAGTATTGATTGGGGGAGTTATAAAATAAGCAGAATTTGGTTTCGTTTTCTTATAGATTCCCTACATACAAGCAGTTTTACAACACCATCAGGTTTAAGTATTGGCCAGAAATTGAACAGTTGAATTAGATATAATCAGGGATGTGATGTACCTGCTCGTTGCGCATGGTGCTCTTGCAAGCTGCGTCTGTCCGTTTGCGCAAGCTTGATGCCATGCCCGTGCTGCCGCCGCTGCCTCCCACGCAGGCTACACCTAGGGTTGGATCTTCATCTTCTTATCCTTCCATTCGCTTGAAGCCCGGCGACTGGCATCCAACAAGGGTGTGAGGAAGTGCTGTGTCGGTCTGTCCAACAGCGGCTAGGTTAGGAGCGAACTAGACTGGAGGCTGGAGCGAACGAATTGGGGATTTTTCCTGCTGTGGATTGATATGGGAGGCGCTCGTTTGGGCCGCGAGCCTGCTATAGGGCCTGCCTTGCACTTACGTTATTGGCCCATCCAAATTAAAACGTTTTTCTTCATTTTTTACATTGCCTGCTCGTGCGATGGGACGAACAAAACTAGTCTGGGCCAACCTGGATGACTCAAACTGGGTGCGCACTTTCCAGACACCCGAGGCGGCCGACCATACCAGCCCCTATGATGGCGTCGCCCCCTTTTTGCGTGTATGATTGGGGTAGTGAAAAATATTCCAGTGGCGCTTTTGATTTACCCACAGAATGGTTGAATTGCTTGTTTCTATGAACTGAGTTCGCCAATAATGTGAAGGATGCCAGTCTTTTCATCCTATTGTAGCTTAGATGTCGATATGCCAAATGTAATCGCATGAAATATACAGTAAAAGGTAGTGTGATGTGTGTTGCCACAACTAGTCTGACAACCCGTCCTTATATAACATATCAAGGACGCACCATCTTATCAGTTTAACCATTCGACTTACCAATGCAGTGTAGGAAGAAAGAAGTATTGGGAATGCGTATCCAAGCAATTGATGCCATGGACTCCTTCGTAGAACCTTGTAAGCGAAAAAGAAGTTGCAGTGTGCCTGTACAAAGAGCTAGCGTAAGTTCAGTTACCTGCTTCTCGAAATTTTAGTTAGCCACTGATTGCAAAATTGTTCAATTACGTTGCTTGGCTTAATTTAGTTTGCTACTCATTACATAATGCCATAGCCTGTTAATCCTATTATAGACTGCGCTTATCTATGTGTTTGATACTTACTGTTAAGAATTACTTGTTTGCCTGAACTTAAATAGCTACTTAAGCATGTAGATAGCTGGTCATATGTACTTCTAGGGTGTAGCAAAATTCATGTGTAATTTACGTTCTGATACCATGTTTGTTTAAATGGTTTGCTGTTATCACTTGTAGCACTAGTAATGTTTGCATGTTCATAGACAGACAACTGTCAGGTTTATTTTAGGGACAATGTCTTTTTAACTCATATATATATATATATGTATGTATATATATATATGTCGGAATCATTTTGCTTACATCAAAGAAATTTATAGATGTCTGTGTTGCTAGTAAACGGTACCGACTTCTTACTTTAATACGTTGCCCAGAACTTGTTAGTTTTACTAGTTCATGTGTAATTAAATATGTTGCCAAAACTAGTTAGTTTTACTAGTTTGATGTTAGTTTCTTACGGCTCTTGCAACACTTTATTTATGATTGCTAACATTCAAGTTTGCAGGATCCAACTAAAACTCCGTTGGCACAACAGGTATGTTTTCAAAAACTTCCTTGTTTACCTGATTTGTTGTTGTAACTTGTCGCTGTAATCATCTTACCAACTTCAAGTTTTCAAGATCCAATTGGAAGTCCAATTACACAGCAGGTACATTTTCAAAAATATATTTGTGTAACAGGTTTGCTGCTGTAACTTGTTGCTCTAATCAATTTGTTGCCTACTCAACTTTTCAGGATCCGAGAGAAACTCCAATGCCACAACAGGTTCCTTTTGCAAAACTTGTTTGTTTAACTACTTTGCTGCTGCAACCGGTTGCTCTAATCACATTACTAGCTACTCAACTTTTCAGGATCCAAGAGAAACTCCAATGCCACAACAGTTACCTTTTGCAAAACTTAATTGTTTAACTGCTTTGCTGCTGCAACCGGTTACAATGATGTTAATAACTACTTTTCAGCATCCAATCGAAACTCTTTAATTCCTTGTTTGTTTAACTGGTTTGTTGTTCTAACTCCCAATTGAGATGTTTTGCTAACTTCAACTTTTTGGAATTCAATCAGAACTTTAATGGTAAAACAGGTTAGCCCAAGATCAAAAAGTGATGTCCCCATGGACGTTGTATCATCCCACAGCAGTGGCACCGGCCCAATCGTGCATCATGAATTGCTAACTGATAATGCTCTAGAGGCTAAACTATTGGTAGAAAGAGATTTTGCTTCTGCACTTAGAGATGAAGTTGACATGTTGAGTAAGCAAATAGCAATATCACAAGCAGTACTCAAGACAACCATTAAATATTTGGTGGATTTCAAAACAAAGCAAGCTGAGACTGACCGCATTGTTAAGGTCCTGAAGGAAAAAAAAGGAAATTAAATCCCCACTTGGTAAATCATAGGTGAAATGTTTTTTCCATCATTGAATAACCTTTGTGTTGTTTGTTCATGTAATCGATCAAACCATTTGTTTTAGAGATCATGTAATACTTGTTTTTTGTTTTTTGGTTTGTAATTTTTTTAGCACGAGTCTGTATTAATTGATAAGACTCTAAGACATTTCATTTTGATTCCTGTGCCAGACCTACAACTATGCCAATTGGGCTGAATATGCGTTCAGCAATAATAGTAGTATAGATGGTCCTTAAGTGGCACGCATCTAAAAGGGCCAAGATGTTGTACTAGCTTTGCTAAAAAAATGATGCTCTTCTAGCAAAAAAGTAAAGCGGCCTGGCTTATGTATGTTAGTTGATATTATTGATCCATATACTCTATAAGTGTTTATATGTCTGTTAGTTTTGTACATTATTGGTTGATTGACTCAGTATTTTGAATCTTGAGACATTGCTTGTGTACATATCTAAATGGGAGTACACTATATGATGTGTGTGTCATACATGTTACACTTGAGTTGGACATAAAGTGGTTTCAAATATTTGGATTCTAGCCTCTGAATTCGAGTATTAGCATTTGTAAATCATATTCATATATGACAGTGGAATACATCTTTGTTATGCTTTTGAAGATATATAAAAAAACATAGAATGATTTATAAAGATTCATATAAGAATACAAAATGGATTTGAATTTAGTTGCCAGGGTAAACGTGGATGCTTATTGTCCCAAAATTTGAAAGAAGTGGCAAAATATGCACTCCCACGTCGGCTACCCGAAGCCATTGTTTGCGAGATGGAAATTACTGTCTACCCCCTTACACGGACAATCCATCGGCCCAATTTCCACTGCTCTTAATAAGGGTAGGTTAGTAACTTCAATTAGACGTGACACGACCACCTCTGAGCCCATTCAGACATGGTGGACGCCAAACATGGGCGGCAAACCACATTTGATTCAAGCTCTTCCAAAACACCTCTGTCTCTCCCTCCATTTCCCCATTCATACACGGTGGGCGGCAAAACAAACTCGACTCGGGCAAAATCGATGTAGGCAAATATTTTCAATAGGGGCAGGTTTGTAACTTCACTTAGACGTGACACAACTGCCCTACCTGTCAGCCCCGTTCATACACCATGGGCACCAACCGTGGGGGCCAAAACACCCTCTCCTCGCCCGAAGTTGCTCTGGGCAAATATAAGGGGAGATGCGAGATTACTGTCCTATCCCCAACCGACGAGACATCCAAATTTTAAACGGGGACTAAGTTCGTAACTTTCCCATATTTCAGACCGGCGCGTCCCAAAAACATGGTTCCCCGTACCTCTCCCTCCATTTTCCCATTCATACACCATCCGCGCTAGAACACCATCCCCACACGAGCCTCCTTCGTCCACCACCCCATCCATCGCCGCCGTCCTCCACACCATCCATCGTCGCCGTCCTCCACCATGCTGGACCACCTACCAAGACCGCGTCGTCCACTGCTAGAGATGGACATTTCTCATCCATGGCGATGGACCAGGAGCCTTGCATCCCGTCCTCTCGCTTCATCGGCACCGTCGTCCTCCTTGCTAGGGCCGCTCTCACGACCTTCTCGTCCACCGCAACAGGACTTATCCCCCGATGCACCCGTCTACCATTGCAGATCTGCTTCAATGCCATCGACAGCCATCGCAGCCCTGATGCCTACACGGCGCCGCAACAGAGGTGGTACTACTTCATATCTGCTCAACTTTTTGATCTCAACCAGAAAATAGATCGTAACTTGGTTAATGTACTTTCTTTTCATCTCTTAGAATTTAGTTCTTAGTTCGAAGCAAACAATGGTTGCTAAATAGCATTTCCACGGTTTGCAGCTTCAAATCTGCCATGGCACAGTCATAATAGGGTTTAATTGATCATGCTTAGGGTTTCCCCCCTTTTATGATCACTATACGATCAGCATACGTGCTTCGTGTCATAATAGCACTGCTCCACCCATCAAGCTAAATAAGCTTAGTTGTTCAAATACGGATCTGATATTATTAAAATAGAGTCGTTTAATTGGTCAGCTAAATGTTCCTAATTTAGTTTCAAAAATGCATGTATGCCACTGGGTGTGGATCTAGAGGGTGCCCACGGTGGGCCGCGACCCACCCTGGGATTTTGGGTCGGCCTAGACCCCGATTCCCCTCTGTTCTTCTGCGCTTCTGATCTCTACTCGCCCCCAGCCGCCTGCCTCACCGGCGACTTGCCGTCCCCGGATGGCATGACTCTAGGAGGAAACACCGGACTAACAGGAGGTCGGGAGCCGCTCGCCCAACAGCGTCACCGCTGCCCGGGCGCGTCGCCGTGCCTACCTTCCCAGTCCGTTCGGGGCTCAGACGTGCAGCAGCCACTAAGCCAACCCGATTTATCCTGAGATACGTCCTCAACACTCAATAGCCACTCCTCATCACCCATTTTTAATTGATTCATTACTCATTAGGCAGGACTGTCATTAGGGTTTTTTGTGTACTAAGTGCTACCTACACTTAATGGTTCAGATATTTCAGTAATCTTTAGTACCTGTAAAGTTCACAAGGTTTCAAAATTCCGGCCCTAGGAACAGACACTAGTCATGTTGGATTGTTGGTCATAGTGACATTGACCCAAATTACTACTGCAGGCCAGGTTTGTTGACAATTTTACTTGTCTTTCTTACTCATTCAATATGATATCCAATTATTCATGTCGATTAGTTGCAAACAATAATTGCTAGACCAACTTCTTGATTCAGATTTTGGACGGTCTCCAGTTACAATTCTGCATACTTGGCCTAGTAAGCTCACAAGTAATGATTGATTCACTACCTCTATGCTTGCCTTGTCATATTTGTTGTCAATATTCTTTTAGGGTGGACCACCCTGTTTCAAAATACTAGAACCGCAGACATGAGTGAATAGTATTTCTCTGTGTGATCTCTTCCATCATGTGTGGGCAACAAACACTGCATTGTATAGAAAGAAAGTGTCATATCCACCTTTTACATAGACTACGATCTTTTACATGGAATATAATCTGCCTACTTGCTTTGTGTCACACTACCAGCACTGCACCCTTGAAGCTAAAATTATGCCACTCATAATTCCTTTGTTTATTTGTTCAAATACGAATTTGATACGATTCTAATGTTCCTACTTCAGTTTTGAAATGTGTATCCGCCTGTTATAGAGACATAACAGGTTTGTATTTCTGTGTGTGGTCTGGTCAGCACGGTTGGGGGATGAACTTTGTATACGCAGGGGTTTGTAGGGAGACACTCTTCGAGTTGAATCTGCAATGCATTCAATAGAAAATCAGACTATTTTTTATGTTTTCATGAATCTTAGATACTGAAAACATCATAATGATTATGAGCTTGCGCGCATATAAAGAATAAAGCAGAACAATGCCATGGCTATTAAACTTGGCATTAAGGGACTGAAATCAAGTCTGGATGCAATGCAATGCAAACACTCTCCACCTACAGGTTCGTGCTCAGAATATGATCCTAATAATGATTCTGATCTAGAGGGAGACCTAAGTCAACGTAGCTCCCTAGTGGAGGAGTCAGAGGCAGATGCCCTATCTTATTCACCCATCAAGGTGCTTGCTCTAACTTTCCAAGGTTATATTGGTCGCACATATCTTGCAACTGATGCTTTGCATTGCTTCTACTTTGTTGCACTGCCATTATCTTAGTTTACACATCGTGTATGTGAATACGCCCTGCCTATCCATTTTCAGTACATATTCCATCTGTCATCATACCATATTTATCCATCAAATGTTGTTCTTGTGTATCAGACGTTCAAATGGAAGAGGGCGATTGCTGATCGTGGAGGAGCACGAACAAAGTATTTGGAAAAGGCAGTGACACCTGATAAATCAAATAGCCCATTAGGTGTAGCTGCAATATCACCAGACCCAGAAAACACGGCCACAACTCTAGCAGACTCTAGCCCTACTACACTAGCCATCTCTGATGCCCCAACTCAGCAGACCCCAACTGCAACAAACAGTATGATGATGCCAATTGACATAGCACCAGCTCTATGACACAAAACTCCCATTCCAGCAAAGAGTACACCAAATCCAGTTGCCAAATCCCTTTTCGAATGAGAGAGAGCCCCAATTGCAGCAAATAGGACCCCTGTTCCACTTCTTCCCAGTTTAGAAGACAAAGCTTATATTGTTGTTAGTAACTTTGTGCACATCTTTCCTTCATGGAAAGATTATACCACAGACAAAGAACAATTTCCAATCTTCCTCCGCAACTTACGCGTAAGTAATGTACTAATGGTATTCATGGTAATTACTGCATATGTTTCTACTGACAGAAGACACAAGATTTCATTCTTTTAAATAGGCGAGGACCAAACTGGATAGTCAAGACGAGCAAGGGTTGGTTGCGCTTTTCAAGCACTCGTTGATGAAGTATCATTCCTACCTGAGGCAAGCGCACTTCGATGGCAAGCCTCTAAATGAAATTTCTGTAAAGTCTCCAGTGCTACATTTATCAGACAGTGACTAGATTAATCTTGTTACACATTGGTCACGTCTGCAGCGTAAGGTACTATCTATGATATCACATCACAATTTGAACTACATTTCTGCATGTGCCTTAACGTCTCACTTGTACGAAAATTGTTTGCATAAGAAATTCATTCTCAAGGGACCATAGAATCTTGCAACTATACTACACATTGCATTGCTCTTGTGAGTACCTCTTGCCCTGTATGACCATACTTACTTTCATAGCTGGTTGATTATGTAGCATCACTGCACATGTTAGCCTCGTTATCCTCCATTTGGTGGACATTATAAGATCCGTATCGACTCTTACATAAATTTAAAATCAACCCAATGCTTTTGAAGAGATTTAGCTCTGCAGTCCTCTTGTAAGGACTGAACATCGTCTATCACTGTACGTACATTAACAGCTACTCCCTCGGTCCCATAATATAAGAGCGTTTTGTACAGTATACCAGTGTACAAAACACTCTTATATTCTGGGACGGAGGGATTGGTTCATTGTGTAGCATTCTGCATCTTATCTCCCTCGCCCACCATTTACTAAAAAATATCAGATCTATATTTAATCTTACCAAAAAGTTGAATACACAGACAATGCCAGTGCAGAAGTGTAGCCCATTGCTCTTGTCAGTACATTTTGTCCTGTAACGCTTGTACTTACAGGGATTGGTAGTTGATTATGTAGCATCAATCTGCATCTTATCTTCATTATCCTCTATCCCTTCCAGTATTATCATATCTATAATTACTCTCTACAAAATGTAGAGTACATGCAGTGCTTATGAAGAAGATTCTGTGCTGAAATTCTTGAGTTATCCTTCCCTTGACATGGAGAAGGGCATTATAAAACCAGTGTTAACTGTTAATGTAAGTCAGTCCTTCTAAAGCGTTTATCCTCAACTGTTGTTTAATTTGCTCATACTCCCTATCTTCAACTGCTGGTTAGTTTGCTGTTTCTATCAAAATGCATGTTCGCAGCAACTGTAAGTTCCAAGTTTTAGTTGTAAAACCAAATTCCTTATTCATACCATGCACATTACTCAATACTCCCTATATGTATGCTTGTTTTTGTGGATCTATAATCCAGTGTGTGGTGAAGCAGCCCACGTTTTCACCTTGTCATCTCCTGTTTTATCTTACTGATGTGGCTGATGATGTGAACAACATGCCATGCACATTAACCAAAATAGATACAATGATTGTCTTTGCCCTTCATCTATGCTTGTTTTGTTGACATTGTAATCTAGTAGTGTGGTGAAGCTCCCCGCATTATAAACAATGCCAAATTATGCTATTGATATTTTGAACTGACTCTTTATTTTCTAATTTAAAATTGGATGGAATTGACAACACAGTTACCATCTTAGTTTATACACGTGCAAAACCTGTCATCTCTCTGCTTGTTTCTGGGTGATATGCCTGATGGCATGCACAAGTCTGCTGAAGGCCGTGAGACAAACCCAACATATATTGTAGCAAAGAAGGCAAAACATCTTGAAGATAGCGAGACAACCCCAAAGTCATGTCTTGATGCAGTGTTCAAGTTACTTGAGGCTAGCAGTCAAACAAGCTCACAGAATTCGTTGTCTGAATCAGTTCAACTTCTTCAGTCCCAAGTTCAAGCAGAAAGGCATTCTGCAACTCAACTTCGACTTGAAGTCATATCTCTAAGGAAGACCACGGAGAACACCAATGAGAACCTCATTGCTAAACAGCTACACCTAGAAGCTATGACCGACATGCTAGGCCGGTATCACAGCCTTGCTCAACAGCTTGCGCAGTAGCTCCCGCGCAAGGCTAACCTTTCTTGAACTGCCTTGGAAGTGGTCTTGGTACAGTATTATTTTGTTATGCTGCAGTGGCGCCCAGTTTTTGTAATCTGCTTCTTCGTTGCGCTTTATGATCACTGGTGGCGAACTTCGATGCCCAGTGGATGTAATATACCATAAACCCTTTATTGTATAGTGTAGGTTTATTCTAAGTTACTATGCCGTAATTGTAGGAGATATGCCCTAGAGGCAATAATAAATGATATTATTTATCTCCAAGTTCATGATTATGTTTATGTTCCATGCTATAACTGTTGTGGTTCCCGAGCCCGTATATCCATAAAGGCTCTGGGAAAAACCCATGTGCACATGTGGAATAATAAACGGTAAAATGTATTCCTAGTCATGCCTCTAAGACTAGCTCAAGTGTTGCATGATGATTATGTTTTCCCAATCATGGGCATGTCTATGCCAGCAATTTTGAGGGCACAATGTTGGTAGAACATTTGTGTTGAATCAACCCAAATTGATGTTATGCTATGAGATACTTTCGTCACAATTTAATTGTTAATAACATAGAGATGGTTAACATTTGCATGATTCCTTAGACCATGAGAGTATTGAGTTTCTTCATGCTAGCTTCATGAACTTTGGGGTTTGTTAAAACATCATCCATAAATGGGTGGCTATTATGGTGGCTTACGAGTTCATGGAAAAGTATGTCAAGTAACTTGATAGCACAAGATTAGGATTTTCTCCTCCGACGATGGAGAGATATCTCCAGGCCCTCTCGGTGTTACGGTATCCATCATCGTCTGGCCAGACATTTTGTGATTTGATCATGGGGATGCCGGAACACGGTAACGAGAAAAGAGAACAATACCGATAACGAGGTAACTGGCATGGTGGATAAGTTGTTGATCCATGGGAATGCCAACATGTCTCGCCTCGGGTATTTGTAACATATGACGAAGCAACAGGAATAGCACACGGCAACTGGAGGTTCACTCAAATATTCATTCGTGTGGGTATAGGGGTCAATATGGGTGTCCACGGCTCTGATGTTGATCATTGATCGGAAAGAGTTCCGGTCATGTCTATACTTCATCGAACCTATAGGGTCACATGCTTAAGGGTCATCTATCTGCTGAATACTAGACAGGGAGTCTGAGAGAATATCACCGGAAAAGTTTCGGAAGCAACGGAAACGTTCCGGAGAGGACACCGAAATCGTTTCGGTAAAACTGGAAAGTTGTTTCAGGGTATACCATTAAGTCAAATTGGTTTTGGCACATGTCTAGAAATTCTTGGAGGGTGCCAGAATCATTCTGGAAACTTCTGAGATTTTTTCGGAAGAAAAACCAGAAATGTTCCGGGGCTGCCAGAACCGCTTTGTCTGCTTTTCGCAGATGAAAATCCCTAATCCGGAATTGTTTCGGAACACGTTGAAAATTATTTTAGTGGGTACTGGAAATGTTCTAAGCCCACATAAATATTTTCAGTTCGAACGGACGCTGAAAAATGTCGTCATGAATAGTGAAAGTGCTTTTTGGTTTACTTTTTTGGAAAGCCTCCTTTTAGGGCTTTTGTGAAAAGCCTTCTAGAAGGACTTGGGAGCCAACGAAGCCCCTCATGGGGGGGCCCCCTAGGCGTGGCCGGCCACACATGTGGAGCTCCATGGAGGTCCACTTCCCTTCCCTTTATGCCCTTGTGGGAAATCCATGTGATGGGTTTTTTGGGTATTTTTCCATATGGGATTTCCTATAAATAGAGGTGGAGGGGGTGCTCTCCACACTCATCCCTTGCTCTCATACACATGCCATGACTTGTCTGGCTTCTCTCTCCCTCCCAGCAAAAAAGTTTCATAGAGCCAAAAGGCTGTCTGGGTTCCGGTGGGAACTAGCTCTGGACAACGAAGCCCTACCGGATAGATGACACCGTATGTGTGCAACCCCGTAGAGAGGTCGTAGTTTCAATCTTTGTGCCCGAGGGGCTGTTTTGAGAGTGCCTCCCGAAGGGCTGTCCAAGTGACGGTCTGAGTTCTGTGAGTCCTCCCAAAGGGTTGTCCGAGTGACCGTCCGAGTTTTGGGGGTCCTCCCGAAGGGCTGTCCGCGACACCATCCGAGGGGCTGTTCGACCGCCTCCCAGAGGGCTGTCCGTGGGGCAGATGAGGGAGTACATCCTCATGGTTGGGAGGTTGTAAATCCTAGCTGCGGGGATCTGCACTACCGATCATCATCGACTCTACTTCCGATGCGCTACGAGTCGGTAACGAAAAAGATCAAACCTTGTATGCAGTCTCCATAGTGGTCCTGGGCTGGTGCGTAGGTCAGAAATTTTTTGTTTTCTGCCATGTTCCCCTACAGTAATTTCTTTATTGTATAAAGTAGGCTTGTTCTTAATTCCTACTAGTTACCGTATATCCCATCATTCGCTATCTGAAAAAAAGGCAAAAATTTGATGTAGTCGACCGGGCCGAAACATTCGCCTCTAACGAGCCTGCATTTTAGCGGGCCACAATTGGGCTGGCCCGCAACTTTCTTGGGCCTGAAAGGCCATTGGGGCCTTCACACTTTGCGCCAGGCCCACAACTTACACGGGCCTACATTCGGCCCAAAGTTTAGTTGGGCCTTTAGTGGACCCAACGCTTAGTTGGGCCCATGTAGCTTCGGGCCATTAACAGGCTGAATATTCTGGTGGTCTGTTATGGCCCAGAAGATACCATGGGCCTTTAGCAAGCCGAAATGCATGTTGGGCCTCAATTTTCAATAGTTGTCCACGGGCCTTTAGCAGGCTGAAATGTCGACCGGGCCATTATTGGCCCCGTTATATGACGGGCCATTACCAGGCTGAAACATATCTCGGGCCTTAGTTGGCCCACTGATATCATGGGCCTTTAAGAGGCCGAAAGCTTAGTAGAGGCATCAACGTGCCGAATTATACGACATGCCTTTAACAGGCCCAAAGTCATGTTGGGCTGAACTGTTGCCACCTTGATCACGGGCCGTTAGTCGGCCGGATGTCGCGTCATACCATATATGGCCCATGGGCAGCACGGGCCATTCCCAGGCCGAAAGCCACACCGGGCTGAAATGGGCCCATGTCTACATCGGGCCTCTAACAGGCTGAAATGTCACTGGGCCGTAATTGGGCCCAAATACTCGGCAAACAATTAACGGGCCAGATCTGGCTTTGGGCTGTAAATGGGCCATGTTGAAGCAAGCCGTTAGTGGGCTGGCCCACTAATACCTGAGTAAATACTATGGGCCTTTAACTGGGCCAGCCTTTTTAACCTATATGGGCCTCTGTTGGGCCCTGCCATGTGTCGACGTATCATAGGCACGTCTCCTCCACTGGATGGACGACATCTGGCCCACCGAGGATCCGACACATGTTTCCTCCGGCCAATGATGATTTTACACGTGGAAAATGCCCATTGGTCCGAGCTGTTAACGGGTTATCGGATCCAAACCGGAACCCGATAGCTTAACGGCGACCCGTTATGGTGGATGCCATGTGTCGTTTACCCTTGATGAAATCACTTCCATGATGTGCCATTTATCGTCATGGAAGTGGACACTTCCATGATGATAATTTTGGTATTGTCATGGAACACTTCTACGACAGCACAGGTATGACTATCTTGATTCTGTCATAAAATCGTCATGGATGTACATGCATGACAGAAAATGTGACCTACTGTGACAAACACGTATCATCACAGAAGTGTTTTTTTTGTAGTGGCGAGCTTGCCGTGGTGTTATTATAACTAAAAGAAATGCTTGGAAAATAGATGAATTGCCTAGAACAAGAGACGTTGTGGCTGGTCGAGACGGAGCTAACCACACCTATCCTCCGTGCCACGTTAGCATGATGAAGTTGTGTGGCTAGTGGGGTGTTTTTGACCAACTGGCTGGGTCCCGAGGTCAAACCATAGGTAGTTTGATACAGTTTATTTTTACACGCACATTTTTCCTCCATGTCGAGACGTGGCACACCCTACTGCGCGGTTTCTTGGTCCTCCCGGGTGGTGCAAGCATATTTTCTTCCTTGCCAGGACGTGGGACGCCCTACCGCGCATTTTCTGGGTCCTCCTCGGTCATAGCGCCGAAGCAAGTAAATGAGTCGTCAAATCACAAAAGCCCACCTTTCCCGCTGAGTACATCTGTGAAGCACGGTGGCTAGTTAGTTGGGCTAGTGCAACCGATTAGCTAGGCCGCCGCCACATTTGTTTTTTCACCCCTTTTTTCTCACCTTGCCGGTAGGTAAATTTAAATATCCACCGCTATGTTGCACTGGTCTTTGGGTGCGGCAGGAGCGGCAGGATTTTTAATTTTTTGATTGACAGGAGCAGGCGCGACAGCAATTAGTCATGATGACTCCGCCTATAAAACCCACTGCTCCCTGAAGTGAAAAGTCGCCGACTGGTGTTTTCCCATGGTGAAAACCAAAAGATTCACCCCGCTCCTTGGCTGGCTCCCTCCGGCTGCCTGTAGATTGCATTGCCTTTTAGACGTTTCGCCCCCTTTGCTTCCTCTCCCCATTGCTTCTACCTGGTTCCATGGTGGCGCACCAGATGACGGACTCTGAGGTGAGGCGCCTAACACAGGAGCTCCATGCCAAGGATGCGGAGCTCAGGGCCAAGGACATGGAGCTCCCTGAGCTCAAGGAGGAGAGGAGTGCCATGCTCCTCCTTTATGTGCGGGAGTTCACGAAGCTTCAAAAGTGGCAGGCATCCACCACAAAGATGCTTGAGGCATCGGCGGTGTTGCTATAGAAAGCGGGGAATACGAAAGGCGGTCAGGCGAGTGGGCCGATCATGACGAGGTCCAGGATCGCCTGAACCACTTGTTGGACCATGTTTCCATGCACGTGTTGCGGCTGCGCGATGCCTACCGTCGTGCCAGCACGACCATGCCGGCCGTCGGGCTAAACCCGTTCAACCACCCCATCGACTTCAACAAGCTGCGGCTTCCTGAACTGGTCTCCTTCTTCACCTATATCTCCGAGGAGCTGAGTCCCCTCCGTGCGGTGGTGGGGGCGGAGCTGGACAAGGAGGGGTTGCGGCTGGCCGTCGCCGTTGCCGGGCGAATCCTCTCAGGGCTTCGTCACCGGAATCCATTCGTGCCATTGGATGCCGTCTTTGACGAGCTGGCTCCCGTCGACCGGGAGCAGGCTCTACGGGCGGTGGCACCCTGCATCACCACCGTTGTGTGCCTCGAGAAGCAGAGGGACTTCGGTGGTGTTTAGGCGTCCTATGCCTGCGCATGTCTCGGCGCAACATGACCGTTGGATCCAACTCAGACAGTGCAGATCAGTCATTATAGCACAAAGCGTGCGGGTGTGTTTTGTTGCATTCTCATCTCAACATAGTTGTTCCCTCTTTGTGCATGCTCATCTCAGCACCCCTCTTCATGCATGCTCTGCATGCTCCTAGTGTATTTGTGTTAACCTAGTGTGGGCTCATGCACCCTTCATGCTCATCTCAGAGCCCATGTTCCATGGAGTAATGTAGCACCGTACTCTCCGTGCGTTGTAGTCCTAATTCTGTTAACAATGATCTCACCGTTCATTCTCGACCGGACAGTCAAAATAGGGGCATGTTACATTACTGTTCATATAGTTGACATGCGCACAACATCATTTTTTATCGTCATATCTTCCTACACTAGCAACAAGATTATAGTACTGACGTATGAACCACTGCACATGCCTAGTAGTAGGAGTACTGTGTAAGTTCAAGTGGCTGCCGTGTTTCACGCTCCTCCATCGTAAGAGTGGAAACGCTTGCTGTAATCAATTTTTTTTAGAAACAGTGGACACGCTCTACCGTGCGGATCCTCCTCGACGGTCGTCGAGAACCTTGCTACTCACTTTCGCCGATGTGTGGGACAGCCAGCATCGGGGTCCATTTGCCATGCACTAAATTACTCCGTACTAGAGTGCATAACTGCACAGTAGACTACACCGGTCGAAGCACCACAGTAATGCCCAATGAACCGTCAAATCACAAAACCCCTACCTTTCAAGCAGTAAGTTGGACAGATGAAGCAACCATCATTTCACTCTTCTCCCTCATCTTCCTCTCTTGAAGAAAACCCCAACTCGCTTCTCCCTCATCTTGTTCCTCATTTCTTCAAGAAAACCCCGACAGCTTCTGCCATTGTTCTTCTCTCCCAAAGAAGGAAAGGTGAGCACATCAATGGTGTTGCTTCTGGCCAAGGCCCGGTCTTGCAACCCCACGACTGATCCTTTAACTCCCTCTCTGTTCTTCTTTTGGGTTTGTTATTATGGTTTCTTTTCTTTTATTTCTATTTGACAGTTTCTTGATGGACCTTGGAGCACCGACCGAAGTGATGTTTATGGCTCTGGCCAAAACCGTCAAGGTTCAGGGTACGAAGAAGTGCAAGCACCCCGCCGAGACTACCGTAGACAAGCTCAAGGCCATCGCCCTATCCAAGCCCCCCTCTCCGGGGTCCCTCGTTAACCCAGTCCAGGTAATATCTCTTCTTGACGATCTTTTTGGCGATCTTGATCATGTTTTTTCATCTAACACGCAGTACTAGTACTAGTAGTACAACTTTCTGGGTGATCTTCCACATGATTTTTGTGTGCTAAATGACGGTTCTAAATTTCCCTTTTGACCAAAACATGCGAGAGGTTGACATACATATGATTTTTGCACATAACACTGATTTCTTATAGATTACTTTCAACTACTTTATGATCATCAATGCTAGCTGTAGGAAATGCAAGATTTTAGCTCTCATGCCTTTGAAGAGAGTATATTAGCCTCAGTAACTTGTGTTATGGATATTGCAAGTAATCCCTCTGCTCTCATGCCTTTGAAGACATGTTCTAGTGTCTTTGTTCACTCATTTCTGTGCATATATGTAGTCTTATATGGAGTAAAATATCGAAAATCATCTTATATTTCTGAATGGAGGTATTAATAAAATATTTGGTTTCTGTTTGAATTAGAACCAGGTCCGCGGTGGAGATGAAGTTCTCAAAGTCATGTCGTGTGAACTGGAAGACCCAAGGATGAGTTCTACTAATAAACTATCCATCTGTTGTGTCCTTGTCGCCACGTGTCGTGAACAAGTGTTTTCCTGTAGCATTGTTGTCAGGCGTGTTCTCGAGGGTGTACTTCACCACAACAATTTCCTAGTTGTACCTTCGATTACGAAGGGTGTGGTTCTTGTAAAGCTTCCCGACAAATCTGATGCGGACTGTCTTCATTGTCATGTTTATGAGTGGAAAGACCACTTTGTTAGGTTCTCCAAGGTTGACGAGATGTCGATGGTGCCGGTAGACATCTCTCATGAAGTCCATGGCCTAGTCAGTTATGTGGGGTACATCCCATAGGTCAGTGGCAAGAAATAGTCTGCAGAGTTTAATTAGTGCAACTTTGCTTGTCTGTAGTAAGTACTATTGTTCAGTACTTGATTTGTGTGTGTGAACCCTGTATTGTTTAGTACTGCCGCTTTTGTTGTGTGGTGAGTCCTGAGAACAGTCTATGTTAATGTTTGTCCACTCAATTCAGTCTGTATATTTTGAAGTATCCAGATCATCTTTTTTGTGAGGACGGTTTATCAATTATGGTTACACTCCAATATCTGTATGCATTGCAGGGTTTATCGCACCCACCAGGATTTCCAGTACCATGGATGTTCGCTCCATACGAGTTGTCACCACCTTTGGACTGTCCTGCTTGTGGGAGTAAGCGGGGGCCCTGCATGCCACCCGTAATTGGATGATCAACCTTCAATTTAGAGCTTGAACATAGTGATATCCTGGTAAGGATTCACTCGTGTCACATCAAGTAAATCTTATTGATTTACTGTCTAAATCTTATTGATTTACATTCTAAATCTTATTGATTTACTGTCATGTTTTCTTACTTTTGGTGCAATTTTATGATGCAGGTTTTGCCATGTCACATTCGTTATAGAATAACCCGTTTGGTTTGATCTATGATGGTTATTTTTGCAGGTTTCACTTCTTATGTCGAGTCAGTAACGAAGGCACTGTCCATCACTTATATTACTGGACACAATTGGATCAGTCTGTTGTCTGAGTACAATCTGAAGCCCTATGATGAACTATAGTTTGTTTTAACAAACACGCCACAATTAGTCCTTCTCGCGTTTAAAAGAAGTGAAGAAAAATACTGGATCAAGGTCATGGAGCCTAGTGAAGTTAGAAAGCTGAAGTATGAAATCATAGCAGACCAGAGACGACCGCTGCTGTCTTGCACATCGGTACCACCTTCAGCATCGGATCGAGCACCGGCACCTCCTCTGACGGCACTGGCTCTAGCATTGACAGCGGCAACAGCTCAGTCTGATCCACCAGAGGATTGGGCACCGACCGCGTCAGTGGATCAGGCTGATCTACTGGAGGATCGGGCACCGACACGGACACCTGCTCCGACACCGGCACCAGCTCCACAAGGAGCACCATCTCCGATAGCAGCAGCGCCACTACCAGTCGCACCATCACGGGCACCAGCAACGGCTCCGGCACCTGCACCAACACTTGAAGTTGCACTTGCATCTGCTCCGGCCCGTGCAGCGGTAACAGAACCAGCACTTGCACCTTCAATAGACTGGGCTGCAGTTCACACTGCATATACCAAAGTCCTTAAAAAAACCGACATCTCCACCTTCTTGGTAAGCATTGGCAGCCCAAGTGCTTTGTTCTTTTTCTTTCCATGTTGTTTCACATGATTCACTGTGTTGATCTAACTGTTTGTGTATGTCTTCTTGTCTGCAAACAGAGAATTCCTAGAGCAACGAGGGTGTCATTTAATAATCCGGGCGACCGTGGCCAAGTTTCTCTTACTATGCGCAGCCTTGGTGTGAATGAACCTGCTCAATATACCGTAAGTACAAAGGATGGTCACATGATGATTGATGCTAAAGGATGGTCAAGGTTCAAAACTCTATCAAATCTTGCAGTAGGGGATGATGTCAAAATTGAACTTTCTCGGCAAGGAGAGCTGGTCCTAATCAACTTTGAAATTCTTCAGTAGCAGCACGCAACTGCTGAACTGATCTATCCTCTGAGAGCTTTTGATGTAATAATATGGCATGGTGAAACAAGTGTCCTGTATGTATAAGTACTACGATAGTATTATTTATCACGTAGGATATCGTGAAAGAATTGCAACTCTGATTGCTGGTTAGGAACTGTCATTCGATTTCATTCTAATAGTTGCCGTGCTTTATTTAATTTTCTGTATTCGCCTTGCGGCAGCATCTAAAACCAGCACCGTACCGACTGCTTGCAATGTGAAATGCGCTGAGTTAGAACACATGGGCCCCCAAACATACAGGCCCACTGGCCTGTGGCCCAAAGTCCAGAACCATCAGCCTATCTGAGTATTATATTCTCATCTGAACCCCCATATTATGTTATATATATATTCCCCTTGATTTTTCTTATGTATAAAGTTGTGATATAAAAGATTTTTATATTTCTTTACAGAGGAAGTATCTCTCTGTCAAAAAAATATTTATGTGTGACTAGTTAATTACTCCTGCCTTTCTAGTTCCTTTCGCTGATATGCGGGGCATCCGGCAACGGGGTCCACGTGCCATGCACCAAATTAGAGTGCAAAACTGCACGGTAGACTCACCCCGGTCGTAGCACCGCAGTAATGCCCAATGAGCTGTCAAATCACAAAAAACCCCACCTTTCCAGCAGTAGCAGTAAGCTGGATGGACGAAGCAGCAATATTTCATTGGGCCTGAATCCCCTTCTCCCTCGTCTGCTTGTTCAAAGAAAACCTCCTCTCGGCGATTGCGTAGGGTTTTCTCATGGAGAACCAGGTATGAACTCTTCATCCATCCCCGATAAATCCTAGTCCCTTGGTCGCGGGTAATCCTAGGATGGCAGCCGCCGCCGTTGATGCATTTTTCTTCCTACTGAATCTAGTGTGTTTCATTTGCAGCGCCCAAAATGCGAGGACACTATAGGTTTCTGCGCCCTCGACGAGACGCCAACCTTGTTCCTTCTCATCCTAACACAGGATTTTAAAACACGCACAATATGTTCCTAGAATCCTCTTTTCTATCCGGGAGGGTTGGGGTTTTTGAACATGCTGTCGACTAATTTGGAAATTTGGATTGCTATATTTGGATAAAAGGTACTAGTGCCATGGTCAACACTGACATGAAAGATGAAATTAATTCTAGATTTGGATAGCAAATACATTGTGTTCTCATATTATTTTCCTGCAGTGCATTCCTTGCTCTGCCAGAACACATGTACTCAAGATGGTCAGCCTTGCCATAACTGAATACACCAGTTTAATGGTCACATTGAAGACAAGCCATTGATATAAGTTCCCAGTTGGGTTCATGAACCAAGAAGATCGCTGCTTTTTTATGCCCGAACTTGGATAAACTTTCTCAAGTGTTACGGACTGAAAGTTGGCGCACGAATGTTGATGGAAATAGCAGAACCTGGTCTCATCTTCACTGTGATCTTCCACCCTGACGTCGTTCCAGTAGTTCATCCATGTTAGTTTTGTATCTGGTTGTTGCATGTTGCCTCGATTACTTCTTAATCCACCTATTCTGTCTAACTAATCACAATTTGACTTTAGAAGTAGCAACAATTTGTGATTCCCTTCTCTCAAGAAGATGCTACTTCTAACTAATAATTTTTATAATTGGTGGCACATGTAGGTTATTACAAAGTTTAGCACACTACTCGTTTGTTATTCTATAAGAACTCGACTGTTACTGATGGCACTGAAGTTGACTGGGACGACATCCACCAGTTCCTACACTTTATAGATCATCTCGAGGTCCTTGTGGGGCGTTTCAATGGTGGAAGGCCACGTGGGATATGTGTGCCACTGGTGCACATGTTGAACAGATCCAACTATGTCAAGAAACTTATGGTACGAGTTGTTTTCTGTTATATATTTTGTTCATATACTCTTGCTTGTACACAGTTTTACAGCTGTGATCTTCTTGAAACAGAAACTGCCCAGTTCTATTGTTCCTATACAGATGCCTGACCATGGTCGGGTCAGACTTGCGCTTGGTCACAACATGATGTTTATGTCGACCTACTCCATTTCCCTTAGAGGTGAAAAGATACTTATTCATGGGTGGTCTCAAATAATGAAGTCCCGTCCATCTTGGAGAATAGAACAGAAGGTTATGCTCATGCTTTTCCATGGCTCTAAAGCGAATATCCTATTTATTGACCACATTGCGAGATGAAGCCGCTTTCAGAAGGTTGTGGATGCGCGGGGTGGCGCCTGGGCCTTGTCCTACGGCTTGGTGGCCTCACCCTTGGTTAACTGTAGGCAAAGTAGCACTGTTCAAGGTGTGCTTTGTACGGTTGAACCTGTATAAGTACTCATACTGCTTTCAACTATGGTTGCTAAGTACCCCTGCTGGTTTCAGTTAAGGTTGTTAAGTACTCCTACTGCTTTTATAGTCTGTCGTGTTTCTTCAGTCTCATCTTCCTCCAGCCGCCAAAACCAAACCAGCGCCGGCTGGGCCACCTGCTTCCGCCTCCCACGGCTAGCTGCACCTCAGCGCACGCATCGCCGCCCCACCGTCTCCTAAATCGTTAACACCAATTTCTGAGGCCTCGCCGTCATCCTCCACGCGCTTTGGTGCGCTCACCGCGGCGCCGCCATCTCGCGTTGTCAACGTGGTCAACAAACAAGAGGAATCGGGAGAGGACTGTACGTGGAGAGGATGACAGTAGGGACCCACCATGTCCATGGCCATACGTAAGCAAGTTCCTCATTTTTTGTTACATACTCCATTGTCAGTGTATAAAAAAGGAAAATGCTTCCTCCTAGTGGTTTGCTGACATCTGATACCCACGACATTGTCAGCGTATAGTCAATAGACAAGAGAACAACACAAGATCGGCTGACACCTGGGATGTAGCTGCTCGAGCAGTATTTTTTTTTGTTATTGTTGAGACGGAGCAGGGTTTCAACTGGGCTGTGGCCCGTCTAGCCCAGGCTTCTATTTTACGTTCACCACATGACCAACCCAACTTTTTTTTGTTTGTGAAAATGTCTAGCCCAGTTTATTTTTTCTGAAGAATACCCAATCCAGGCATACCCAACCCAGGCCTACTTATTTTTCTCTGCCCTGCTGGGCTACAACTCTTGCAAGACGGCTGCAAATCTTAAAAGTAATATGAAATGGGCTATAAATATAAAAACACACGACAAATTGTCAATTACTTTCAAAATTCTGATTTTTTTTCACATTTTCAGATTCCAATTTCACTGGCTTTAACCTAATTTAAATATATCTTCAAAGTACTTTAAATCTGGCTCGACATTTTGGTATTAAAAATAGTTTGGACCCCACCGAAATATGCAAAATTTTGTTTAAATTTTTAACACTGGCCCTGGCCAACAAAAAGAAAATGGACTTCAATAAATTGCATAGGAAGTTGCAAATGAGCTGTAAATTATTAAAACAATAGGGAATGGGCTGACTTGTGGGCCTATTAAGTTGATGCGTATGCAAGATTTTTTTACTTATTATATACATCAACAAACGATTCTAACAGAAGTGAACATTGGATGTCAATCCAATGGCCGTCGTGCTTCTTCAATCTCTGATTTTCTTACTCCAGCCGCCAAATACAGCGCTGACGGGACCGCCTGCTCTCACCTCCCGTGGCCGGCTGTGCTGCCGCATAGACCCTCACCGCCCCCTACTACTCCCACCGCTGGCCAGGCCATCCCTCTACTCACCCACATCCCTCCACTAGTGTGGCTTCGCCGCCTCCGGGTCATTCCCTTCTTGGGTCTCACCGTCGTCCATCGCATTGGTGTTCTCGGCACGGCGTGGTCAACGTTGTCAAGAAACGACAACATTGGAAGAGGGATGTACATGGAGAGGCTGACAGTTGGGACCCACATGGTCCATGGCCGCACGCAAGCAAGTACCTCCTTATTATGCCAAAAAAAAATGAATCCTCCCCATGACAGCTGGGACCCACCAGCTATATCTTGACACGGAAGGAAGTGCCTCCTTATTAAGCAAAAAATAACGATTGCTCCCCATGACAGCTGGAGCCCACCAGATTTGGAGGCTAACTTGTGGCCCTACTAAGTTGACGCGTACGCAGGGCTTTGTCAACTTAGTCAACAAACGATTTCTATCACCAGTGACCGTTGGATTGTTAACATCCAACGATCTTCCTGCTTCTTCAACCAATCCAATGGTCGTCCTGCTTCTTCAACCTCTCATTTTCTTGCTCCACCCGTCCAAACCACCGCGTGCTCCTGCCTCCCGTGGCCGGCTGTGCTGCCGTGTAGGCCTCACCACCCCCTACTACTCCCACCGCTGTCCAGGTCATCCATCTACTCACCCACACCCCCTGTTATTCTGCGACGATGGCAGCCTCACACTGCAGCCGAACCAGTCAACCCTCATACTACCCTCCGCGTGTTCCCAAGCTTCGCGTCGTTCCCTGCCTCACCGTCGTCCACCACCTGGGTGCTGTCCGCGCAGCATGGTCAACATGGTCAATGAACGACAGCCATCGAAAGAGGACTGTATGTGGTGAGGCTGACAGATGGACCCACCAGCTACATCTTCGCACGCAAGGAAGTGCCTCCTTATTATGCGCAAAAAAAAGGATCCTCCCCCTGTCAGCTCGGACCCAACATCAATATCTTCGCATGCAAGGAAGTGCCTCCTTATCCTCCCTAACAGTCGGGACCCACCTGGTCGAAGCGTACGTAGCGTTGTCATACTGGTCCCAAACATGTATGTACATATTGGTCCATCGGTCTTTCTGCCACGATGAACCATGGCCTAGTAAGGAGCGGTAGCTGTTCAGGCAGTCCCGTCTATATCGTGTACACGTACGTACAGCCATGTTGCAAGAAAGTAAATATGGCTACGTACGTACATACAGGCGGGGTCTCGAATGTGTACAGTGACGGCGTCCTGTTCATCGGCAGCCAACCGGCTGGGTCAGAATGGAGAAACATCGTCCTGTTCATCAGGAGGCAACAGACTGGGTCGGCATGCGTCATGTTCAACGCGAGCCAACCGGCTTGGCCGGAACAGCCGAAACGGGGTCTGGCGTACTGCGGTACAGAGGAAACAGCTTTCTGTTTGACCGGCTACGGTCGAAATGGGATCCTGTTCATCGGGAGGGGTCTGGCGTACCGCAAAACAAAGGAAACGGACTTGTGTTCGAGCTCCTACGGTCGAAACAGGGTGCTGTTGATAGGGAGGGGTGTGGCGTACCGCAAAACGGAGGAAACAGACTTGTGTTGGAGCGCCTACGGTCGAAACGGGGTCCTATTCATTGGGAGGGGTATGGCGTACCGCAAAACGGGACTCCACGGGCTAATGTTCATCCACCGTCTACTGCCTCGCTCCAGCCTCCACGGGCTGCTGTTCATCCACCATCGACTTCCTACAGCCACCTCCTACTGTTCATCCACCATTGACTTCCTCCTGCCTCCACCAGCTATTGTTCATCCATGGGCTACTGTTCATCCAGCCTCCACCGGCTACTGTTCAAGTAGCCCTCCACTGGGTCTTGTTCATCCACCCCGCAATCGGCTCGGGTGTGTGGCGGCCTCCTCGATCGGGGTCCTGTTCATCCAGCGACAACGGCCTCTACTACCACGGGGTCATGTTCATCCAACCCCCACCGGGAACTGTTCATCCAACCCCCAACAACAGTCACTCTTCATCAACAGGCAGGTTCGATCGGCTTCAGTTAGCAGCAGTAGCGAAGGAATATCTCGGGTTCAGTGAATAGCCAAGGGATCGGTCGCTCGGGTTCAGTAACATAGCTTGTGCAATCTCTTGGGTTCAGTAAGCGAATGCCTCTCTCGGGTTTAGTTAGATCCCAACGCCTCGCACACACGCGCGTACGTGTACAAGAGAAACGCGTAAACCTCAGTGCATCGCTCGGCCCCGACCACCCACCGTAACCGGGAACTCCCCGATATTTTCCTCGCCCTCGCTTCTACCATGATTTTTTCCGTCATGGACGGCCCAAAGAATGTCATGCAGGTGCGTCCCCGGCCCACCCAGGATGAAAAGCCCATTTTCTATCATGATTTTTTGTCATAGAAGTAGGAGCCCACCACATCTATGATGATACGTGCTTTTGTCACAATTATCATCATAGAATTGTCATAAGCATGACAGAAAAAAAATCTGTTCGGCCCCTAATGTCACGGATGTGTCTTTTTTTGTAGTGCGCAATGAGATAGTAATCATCGTAGCTGTGTCGCTTTGTCGGCGGGTCCGCAATTGCTATCTTCTTCAATCTCATGTAGGCATCATCATACGTATTCAAGCTCAGCCAATCCGGAAGGCAGATCCCAATGGTGGAGAAGGGGTCTACGGGAATGGCCGCACTACTGTGGATGTTGTGCAAAATGATGGTGGTATCCGGTCGGAGGTATGCAAGCCAATCTCCGTTGGCACCAACTCAGACCTATATATAAGACGGTGGGCAGCAGAGAAATTACGGGATGGAATAACTAAGTACTATATTTAGAATATACACTACATGGTCAAACTCCATGACTGACCTACTCATCGGACAAAATCCGACTACCTCTCAACATCGGCAACTCTAGCGGAGTCAACATGCCAGCACGCCCACGTTGCGGTGGACTATTCAATGGATTACCCCATCGAATAATCTTCTCCTCGAGGACGCATGGAAGACCAACAAGCATGGCCTTCTCCCAAGCCTGTTTACGCACCATCTTAAAAAAGTTGGTGTAGGAACCACCGAGTCTTGCGGCGGTGAGGAAGTCAGAGCGGCGTGCGATTTCTCCTAGAGAATTGTCATCCAAGGTCTCCCAGCCCCGACGAGGAGGAGAACCGCCTGGCGAATCCATGGCAGCAGCGTCGAACTACCTTGGTCTCTTCAGGGGGAGGGGAACTGGCGAGGAGGAGATAAGAGCGTAACCGCAGGGCCTCGTCCCTTCGTTAAGGAAGTTATGCGGGCACGCATAGTGGTAGTGCTATGGTGCGGTTATTATTTACTAGTAGTACTGTAGCAGTAGTACTTTCTCTATGTACTACTGTACTAGTAGTACTTCTATAGCGCACCAGTTTTAAACTCTTTAATCTCAAGGCCAAGGAGCTACTGTTGCAAGTGGAGGGTACTACTGTTCTCTAGAACCCCATCACTGTACTATCAATGCAGGGAAAGTATACCTGCGTACTCTCCTTGCTCTACTCAAGCGCGTAGCTGGCTTACTCACCCGCTCCTCTCACGCGCACACTAGCAGCCTGTTTATTAGCAACGGTTACTGCGGGGGCAGAACATTGAGTTCTTTGATACAGCCAGACTAGGCTTTTCGCTTCCATTTGTGGAGGTGTAATGAATCTCGTCAAACTTTGTTTGTTGGTCCTTCCTTCTTTATTAGAGCAAGTACAATAAGGTGACATAAGCAGGCTATAAGGACTAAAATATTATATCTTTGCTTAGTTGGAGGAGAGAGAATAGGAGAGGGAAGAGAAGCATGCTCTTGACTAGTAGCCAGCTGCAACACGAGCCCCAACACAGTTTGTGACATTGTAAGGTGGACCAACTATTCATAAAGTAGTACACATTTAAAATGTACTATTGTACATGCCGGCTATTAGGTTGGATGTAGATGACATGGCAACTCCTTATAGCCGATTGTTGGCTCTATTATTAACCATGCTCTTAATGAGATGAGGTAAAGCTTTTGCCTCCGTTTCAAAACAAAAAACTCACGTAAAGAGGAATTTTTTTATGGAGTTTAGAGCCGACAATGGAGCGAAGTCCATGCGTGCAATGCCACAAGCTACAGAGTAGTACTAGTACTGTACGTCCAGAGCCATATTGCATAGTTCCCAATGCCGCGCCGGGCTTTTCCGGCTCCGCGGGCTTAATTGGGAGGCACTAGTTTAAAGATGGTAGCTGATGAGGAAGCAGCACGCGAGGTGTGGCTAGGGCGAGCACGCAGGCGAGAAACGTTGCACAGTGTGAATTGATATATAGGAGTACTACTACTTTACGTAGTACTACTACTCTAGTACGCGAGCCACGAGATGATGGGAGGGAAAACCCGTTCACGTGGCTGAGCTATCTAGTGCACCTAGATTGTGGTGCGACATGTCCGTTCGACTTCAAAAGTCAAACTACTAGTGTACTACAATATTGGCTTGCAGCGAGGTTAATATTTTAAAAAATAGTAAAATACACTAGTAGTCATTGAACTTATGTCGATAGCTCACTTTGGTCACTATACTTAAGAATACGATCAATACATTCACTATATACGACTATTGCTGATTATACGGCCACTGTCTCATCGTATAGCTTCGTATTTTGCTCAGTTGACTGGTCAAACAGTCCAAGTGGCACCGCATCAGTACCTCTTCTCTCTGCCTCATGTGGGCCCCACATGTTAGTGGGTTAATAAACTAGCACGTAGTAATACGCACGCACACGACACACACTAGCACACAGAACGCACATACATACATGTTTAAAAAAATGCACAGACGGTGAGTCTTGACACACCGACTCATCCATGCAGCCGCTCTCGTCGTCAGCTAGCCTTCGACGACTAAAATTAGACGCATGCACAATCATGCATGCATGTTCTCTCTATCGACGAGTTGCGGCCAGTTGGACGTATGTACGAACTATGGATTTGATCGATCCATCGAACACACTCTAGTGTGCAATGGGTACAATGATCAATCACTCATGATACATAGCTACCCGTCGTACCCTCTTTTGCTGGGCTATATATGGACTGGGGCTGTGATACAAGAGATCGTGATGGGTGATATAGGTGAGCGTGGTGCCTAGCCATGTCGTCTCGTTGTGTGCACAAAGTTGTGGCTAATATTGAGTAGGTCGGCAGCCGCCACTTGGCAGTATTGTTCGCTACCAAGGTTAATATTTTAAAAAAAGGCCGCCGTGCGTTCGGCCGGGATCGAACCCACAAAATGAGCTATACATTCCCGCGACCACTAGTAGTACAACGCAATCTAGAATCGCCTTTTGTCGCTAGTACATTGTTCCTTACAAGAAACCACTACCAAGAAACTACCACTTTCCAACTAGCCCTACCAAGAAACCACTACTCTACAAAAATTAGCAAAAACATACCAATTTTTTTTAATCTATCGCAATAAACTACCAAGTGTTGTTATAGGCACGTTTAAACCCATGTCACCCCTTAAGTCAACACCGTCTATTTGACCGGCAAGTTAGGCGTTATGACTTGTGGGACCTACATGTCAGTGTGGACAAAAATCCACGAGCCACCTCCTACCTCCGGCCCGTCCACCTAGTCATCCTCGGTCATGGGAGGCAACTACCGCCACCGGCAGAAGGCGAGGTCAAAAGCGCCGGCAGCGCGGAGCCCATCTTGCGGCAGCCCGGATACCAGCTCCATGCGGCGCTCACGGCCGCTAGCTAGCCAAGCTAGCACACACCCTGCTGGATGCATCCAGCTGCTTGTCTGCAAGGTTTGCTAGCTAGGTTGGCATGGCAGTGCGGCGGCTTGCTCACGTACGCTACGCTAAGGCCAGCCATCTGGTTCGAGCGAAGGCCAGCGCGGCGGTTTGCTGGCGCGTGAGCCACACTCGGGCCAGCCAGCCAACCCGTGCGGAGGCCAGCGCAGCGTCCGACCCGTTCGGCGGAGCGGCGGCCAGCTAGCTCATCACCGGCGCCTACGACAAACACACATACGAACTGTTCGAAGTAATGTTCAGGAAAAATAATGATTGGAGGAGGAAGAAGAGGATAGATGCTCAGATGTGGGTCCCTCGTGTCTTAACAGTCAACACAATGGTCAAACAGACGGTGTTGGTTTAAGGTGCCTCGTCAGCACGGACGTGTGGGCCAACCCTGTCATAAACAGGTTTAAACGAGACTAATCGGCACTAGGTAGTAGTTTTTTTTGCGCGGATTAAGAAATTTTGGGTATGTTTTTGCTATTTTTTGTACAGTATAAGTGGTAGTTTTTTTAAATACTCTACATACTATAAGTAGGAGTGAAGGTTAAGCTTTGGAAGCCAATAAGCACGGCTAGTTACATAGTGCCTATGTGTACGTAATTCAAACTAAATATCGACCACGAGTGACTAATATCTTGATGGAAAACTCGAAACTATGGAAATACTAGCAATGTGCACGTGCGTTGCAACGGATCATAAGTAGAATAATACTTATTCACATACTTGATAGAAAACACTCTAATTTTGATATACGTATATCACTAAAAATATATTATGTTTCAGTCAGAATATATTCCTTGGGTTGTTTTGATGAGGTGAGGGAGGGATGTGGTTGGTTTTAAGATACTAAGGGTTTTTCTGCAAATTGGGGTAGAGAAGTGGGATGTTGTTGCGAAAAGGCAACAACTTACCTCACAGTCGTTAGATATAGATCTAATGGTCAGAAGTGACGATTGGCAGACACACCATCATCACCAACTAAGTCTTTTATAGGAGTATAAGTATGGAGATACAAACGTATTATCGATACTTGTTTCCATAAACTTGGATCTATGTTCTATTTAACGGCTAAGCATGTGGGGCCTTAGCAAGATGGCTTCCCGACTGTGTAAAACAAAGGTTTTCCCATCGCCGATAATGAGGGGGTGATGGTGGCGCGCTTTTGGCTCGCTCTAGTCCTTGCAGTCATACTAGGTGGTCTACGGACGTGTAGATGTATTCTTTTTCACATCTCGTGTTTGTCGTACTACCACGACTGTTGATGAATAGATGATAAGTTATTCACGAGAAAACTTTGGTTGAGCGTGTGTGCGAGAGAGAGATAGAGCATGTGTGTGATATGGAGACACTGAGGCAATGATAAGAGATTCTCTATGTGTCTGTGTGTGTGGAGGATAGAGAGAGACATGTGCATGGGGCTTTGTGTCGTGTAACATGGAGACACATAGACATAATGAGAGAGTGAGTGTGTGAGATACACATGCGGACATGGGGAGAGATGTGTGAGTTAGAGAGACGGAGAATTTTGGTGTGCATGTGACTTAGAGAGAGAGGGGGGATACATATATATACCTAGAGATGGAGAGAATATGCAAGTGTGTGTGTCTTAAAAGTAGGATCCAGATAGATGGGTGTTGTGCGTGTCTGTGTGTGTTTGTGCGCGCGCGTGTGTGTGAGAGGGAGTGTGTGTATGTGGAGAAGAGAGACCACTAATGATGTAAACCTAGTAGGGAAGGTGGAATGGTATGACATGTGTGTCCAAGAGAGAGAAAGGCATGTGTAGTATCGGGATAGCATGGGTGCGGGTATGGAGCAGACTATTTGGAAGAGACATCGAGTATGTGTGTGTGAGAGTGGTGTGAGAGCGAGAGAGACAGCAAGCGAGGGAGAGAGAGAGGAAGAGAGGGGGGAGAGGGGTCGTTTGTGTGCGGAAGTGGCGTATAGATAGGGAGACAAGGTTGATGTTGTTAGAAAGTGGCCTATGTACGGAGATGCAAGGAAAGCGAGTCACTGTGTGCATGATAGAGACTTCATGAGAGATTTAGAATAGATAGTGGAGAGAACAACGTGCGAGATTGAGATTGATGATACGCTGGGGAGCTATGGAAAGAGTCACGACATATATGTATATAGGGAAGGAGCTGGGTCGGGTCCGCATGTGGGAGAGATAGAAAGAGGAGAGTGGTGCACAAGGAGACAAAGGGTGCTTGTTTGTAGTGGGGGTGGTGAGTGAGGTGTGCATCAATTAATGCGAGAGAGAGATACAGAGATGGTGGAGAGTGTGCAAGAACCAAATAGGTAGGGATATAGACATTTGGGGCGACGTTTTGTGTGTATGGGAAAGATACACTGCTATATAGTGCATGTGCTTGGGAAAGAGAGATGCCGGGAGACCTAGAGAGTGAGGGAAGAGATGTGTGCATGCCCGAGAGACAAAGTGATAGAGACCTATATTGGGGACCGGACTTAGAAGATAGAGGGGGGTTAATGTGCTCCCGTGTTTGTGTCCGGGGGAGAGAAAGGCTTGTGGGGGGAGGGGGACGGGGTGGTCGGCTTCAGATAAAGAGCGAGGTGTCTATATTTGAGAGACATAAGCATAATTGAGATATATATGGTCAATAGTGTGTCCACTTCATCAATTTGTTTCATGATGTCTACTACGCAACTTTATTCTTGTAGACACGTGTTGGGCCTCCAAGCGCAGAGTTTTATAGGACAGTAGCAATTTTCCCTCAAGTGGATGACCTAAGGTTTATCAATCTGTGGGAGGCGTAGGATGAAGATGGTCTCTCTCAAACAACCCTGCAACCAAATAATAAAAAGTCTCTTGTGTCCCCAACACACCCAATACAATGGCAAATTGTATAGGTGCACTAGTTCGGCAAAGAGATGGTGATAAAAGTGTATTATAGATGGTAGAAATATATTTTTATAATCTGAATAAATAAAAACAGCAAGGTAGCAAGTGTTAAAACGGAGCACAAACGGTATTGCAATGCTTGAAAACAAGGCCTAGGGTCCATACTTTCGCTAGTGCAATCTCTCAACAGTGCTAATATAATTGGATCATATAACCTTCCCTCAACGTGCGATGAAGAATCACTCCAAAGTTCCTATCTAGCGGAGAACATAAGAAGAAATTGTTTGTAGGGTACGAAACCACCTTAAAGTTATTCTTTCCGTTCGATCTATTCAAGAGTTCATACTAAAATAACGCAAAGTTATTCTTTCCGTTCGATCTATCCAAGAGTTCGTACTAAAATAACACCATATGATACGCATCAACCAACTCTAATGTCACCTAGATACTCCAATGTCACCACAAGTATCCATGAGTTAATTATACGATACGCATCAAACAATTTCAGATTCATAATACTCGATCCAACACAAAGAACCTCAAAGAGTGCCCCAAGATTTCTACCGGAGAAACAAGGACAAAAACGTGCATCAACCCCTATCCATAGATTACCCCAATGTCACCTCGGGAATCCGCGAGTTGAGTGCCAAGACATAGATCAAGTGCTCTCAAATCCATAAAAGTATTCAATCCAATAAAATGAAATCTCAAAGGGAAAACTCAATTCATAACAAGATAGAGAGGGGGAAACACCATATGATCGAACTATATTAACAAAGCCCGCGATACATCAAGATCGTGACATCTCAAGAACACGAGAGAGAGAGAGAGATTAAACACATAGCTACTGGTACAAACCCTCAGCCCCGAGGGTGGACTATACTATCCCAAAGGCTTTACTTGGTACTTTATTGAAACAAAACCTATAAAACATGATTACTACAGTATCATAATCATGTGAACACACAAAAACAGTAAGGGTAATTGTTGGGTTGTCTCCCAACAAGCGCTTTTCTTTAACGCCTTTTTAGCTAGGCATGATGATTTTAATGATGCTCACATAAAAGAAACATAAAGAGAGCATCATGAAGCATATGACTAGCATATTTAAGTCTAACCCACTTCCTATGCATAGGGATTTTGTGAGCAAACAACTTATGGGAACAAGAATCAACTAGCATAGGAAGGCAAAACAAGTGCAACTTCAAAACTTTCAACATAAAGAGAGGAAACTTGATATTATTGCAATATGTAAAAGCATATGTTCCCCTCTCATAATAATTTTCAGTAGCATCATGAATGAATTCAACAATATAGCTATCACATATAGCACTCTTTTCATGATGCATAAGCATAGAAATTTTGTTACTCTCCACATAAGCAAATTTATTCTCATGAATAGTAGTGGGAGCAAACTCAACAAAATAACTATCATGTGAGGCATAATCCAATTGAAAATAAAAATAATGATGACAAGTTTCATCGTTATCATTATTCTTTATAGTATACATGTCATCACCATAATCATCATATATAGGAACTTTGTTGTCATAATCAATTGCAACCTCCTCCAAAATAGTGGATTCATCACTAAATAAAGTCATGACCTCTCCAAATCCACTTTCATAATTATCACAATAAGATTCAACACCCTCCAAAATAGTGGGATCATTAGTACCTATAGTTGACACTCTTCCAAACCCACTTTCATCAATATAATCGTCATAAATAGGAGGCATGCTACCATTATAACAAATTTGCACATCAAAACTTGGGGGACTAAAAATATCATCTTCATCAAACATAGCATTCCCAAGCTTGTTGCTTTGCATATCATTAGCATCATGGATATTCATAGAGTTCATACGAACAATATTGCAATCATGCTCATCAATTATGCCAAACATTTTATTGAATTCTTCTTCTATCAATTGAGCACAATTTTCCTTTCCATCATTTTCAAGAAAGACATTATAAAGATGAATAATATGATGCAACCTCAATTCCATTTTCTGTAGTTTTCTTTTTACGAACCAAATTAGTGATAAAACAAGAAACTAAAAGATTCAATTGCAAGATCTAAAGATATACCTTCAAGCACTCACCTCCCCGGCAACGGCGCCAGAATAGAGCTTGATGTCTACTACGCAACTTTATTCTTGTAGACACGTGTTGGGCCTCCAAGCGCAGAGTTTTGTAGGACAGTAGCAATTTTCCCTCAAGTGGATGACCTAAGGTTAATCAATCCGTGGGAGGCGTAGGATGAAGATGGTCTCTCTCAAACAACCCTGCAACCAAATAATAAAAAGTCTCTTGTGTCCCCAACACACCCAATACAATGGCAAATTGTATAGGTGCACTAGTTCGGCAAAGAGATGGTGATAAAAGTGTAATATAGATGGTACAAATATATTTTTATAATCTGAATAAATAAAAATAGCAAGGTAGCAAGTGATAAAACGGAGCACAAACGGTATTGCAATGCTTGAAAACAAGGCCTAGGGTCCGTACTTTCGCTAGTGCAATCTCTCAACAATGCTAATATAATTGGATCATATAACCTTCCCTCAACGTGTGATGAAGAATCACTCCAAAGTTCCTATCTAGCGGAGAACATAAGAAGAAATTGTTTGTAGGGTACGAAACCACCTTAAAGTTATTCTTTCCGTTCGATCTATTCAAGAGTTTGTACTAAAATAACGCAAAGTTATTCTTTTCGTTCGATCTATCCAAGAGTTCGTACTAAAATAACACCATATGATACGCATCAATCAACTCTAATGTCACCTAGATACTCCAATGTCACCACAAGTATCCATGAGTTAATTATACGATACGCATCAAACAATTTCAGATTCATAATACTCGATCCAACACAAAGAACCTCAAAGAGTGCCCCAAGATTTCTACCAGAGAAACAAGGACGAAAACGTGCATCAATCCCTATCCATAGATTACCCCAATGTCACCTCGGAATCCGCGAGTTGAGTGCCAAGACATAGATCAAGTGCTCTCAAATCCATAAAATTATTCAATCCGATAAAACGAAATCTCACAGGGAAAACTCAATTCATAACAAGATAGAGAGGGGAAAACACCATATGATCCAACTATATTAACAAAGCCCGTGATACATCAAGATCGTGACATCTCAAGAACACGAGAGAGAGATTAAACACATAGCTACTGGTACAAACCCTCAGCCCTGAGGGTGAACTACTCCCTCCTCATCATGGTGGCTGCCGAGATGATGAAGATGGCCACCGGTGATGATTTCCCCCTTTGGCAGGGTGCCGGAACGGGGTCTAGATTGGATCTCGTGGATACAGTGGCCTTGCGGCAGCGAAACTTCTAATCTAGGGTCTCCGTGAGGGTTTTTGGAATATTTGGCAATTTAAAGGGCGAAGAGGCGGTGCGGGAGGCCACCGAAGTGGGCACAACCCACCGGGGCGTGCCTGGGGGCCCAGGCGTGCCCTGGTGGGTTGTGCCCCCTCGGGGCACCCCCCTAGGTGCTGCTCTGGTCCATAAAAAATCCACAAAAAGTTTCGCTGCGTTTGGACTCTGTTTGGTATTGATTTTCTGCGATGTAAAAAACAAGCAAAAAACAGCAACTGGCACTGGGCACTATGTCAATAAGTTAGTACCAAAAAATGGTATAAAGTTGCTATAAAATGATTATAAAACATCAAAGAATGATAATATAGCAGCATGAATACTTCATAAATTATAGATACGTTGGAGACGTATCATTTTACAGTTTTGACTATGAGATAATGATACTTTTGAACATGTGTGATATACTTTAATGTACCAGAATTACAAACGTAAGATTGGAATTTTGGAATTCGACTCCATTATTAGCTTTTGTAATTCATTTAAATAGAGGTACATTTTTTAAGCCGGGATTTCGTGATTTCAAATTCATATATCAAACCTAGAGATACATATACAGTCATGTTCAAACCTTATAATCATCCACTTTATTCATACACATACAAATTTTTGTTTTTGTCATCAGGATAAACACATTTGGAATTTCAATTGAATTGGAGCATACGATGGTATTTGCTTCCACTAGCTCCATGATCCATATTTGAATTGAATGGACAATCTAAGTTTCGAGTTGGAGACATTGATTTTCGAAACTTACACCTTTTTTTGTGTGCACAACAAATAAATTCTCGGCCATGATATCATAGTCGGTCGTACAAGAGCAGAACACTTAATTTCAGCCGCCAAAAGCTTTCAAACTTCCCGCTCACATCGAAATATCTTGCGCCCGAAAGTTTAGCCCTGCAATATTCCTGTTTTACCCCTACCACATGAACGGAAAAGGGCTGCTTTGGTAACTCCATTGTTTTCCCCTCTTTGCCCCCAACATTCTTCCCTAGAGCCCCTCCCCTTCCCCTCCCCGCCTCCTCCCCCCAACCCCCCAAGCCACCGAATCTAGTCCTCCGCCGCAGCGGTGGACCTCACACCCTGCCGGATCTACCGTCTGCACCTTGGAACCCCCAACTGCCAACTCACCACTTCACGAGAGCCGCTTCAGCGACTGGCTTGTCCACCGCTCCAGATCTCCTTGACTGCCATCAAGGTCCACCGCACCGGATCTGCTTCACCGGCGCCCTCGTACACCACAGTGTAGGCCCTTCACCAACTCCCTCGCCCGCCACATCGCTGGCCCTTCATACAAGCCCTCGTCCACTGCAATAGATCCGCCTCACCGAAAGCACTGTACACCGCGCCGGATGTGCTTCGCCGACGCCTTCGTCCACTGCACCGGACCTATTCCACGGATGCCATATTCAACTCCACCGGCCCTGCTTTACTGACGCCGCTGCCTCATTAGGTTATTTCGATTTGAACTCCTTCGGTTTTTCTCTTATTTATCGTGGAGCTGTTCACTTACCACAGATCAGCTTTCTTGCATCTCGACAGGCGCCGCAACCGAAGCACCGGAGCCGCTTCAGCAACGGCGACAGCCGGCCCAAACTCAACCACAACACGAGCACCATCGGCGATCCTTAGCTTTCACGTATGACAACGATGCCCATACGCCGCCAAGAATCAGGTACTATTATCCAACGGCCGGCGCCTACATTCACTTTCTTAGGATAAGCATCGCACCTTCGAATTTCTTCAGGGCATCATTCAATTTTTCATGAGACGCATTATCTGCTTGCACCTGTAGGTCCATACGTATGGTAGTGAACATGTTACATGTGCTAAATTACAAACCAGTGCACATATAGTTACAATGATTTTGTTTTGTCCTAAGTATTACTGTACTTCCTAGATATCACTGCCTACTATTTTACTTCTTGCATGCTATATTTATGATAATGGTGTTGTTCTGATGCCACCTGTTGGTTACAATTATTGTACTGGACTGCTTCTATGTTCTCTATGCTTAATTACACATGAGCAAACTAGCTTGTGGTTCTGCTGCTTTTTGTTCGTTTTAACCTACATTTTCTGATGCTAGCTATTACATCACTGCTCCGAGCCTCTGTTCATTACTTTTTTGTGCGTTCTTGATCTTCCTAGGTTGCATGACTAATTTGATGCTTCTATTCATTATGGAGCTACCAACCCCCATCAAGCAAAATATTTTTTCTTTTGGGGCTGGCACCTCGAACAAGCATAAAAATAGAGTGAAGCACATATATTGTCGTGTAAGCACACACCCTTCTTTCATTAGTTTAGGTTAACCATTGATGATCAATTCAAACCAGTGCATGTGATTAAAATTAGTTTTACCTAAATAGAGGAGGAAGAATAAACTACAACGACTAGATTTGCAACCACGGGATGTTGACGATATCTTCAAAGAACATTGCAACAACAGCGAGGCTTCACAGCAACATATGGTAAGCCAGTGTGTTTTAGTACTTGTGCCCTCAAACTGTAATCCTACAGAATTACAAATAGTTCAGTTGTCTGCTTTGCTGTATTTCTTTATTCGAATGCTTGTTTGTTACTTGTTAGGCTATACCTAAGTTGGCCAATATGTCAGCAGTGCTTGTTGTACTATCGTAAATAAATGCATGCCTAATTCATTTGACTCCTTAGATTTTCCTATGAACTTCATCACAAGACTGTCTTCGTAGTTTATATGAGGCCACACTGTTTAAGTGCTTTCTCAGATTATTTTAACTGCTTATATGCCTGGGCAACTTAAATATAGCGGTGGTACACTGCCTTTCATCTTACCATTTTAATTTGTTTTCAGCTGATGCTGCTTCGAACCATTTAAATATAGCTTGCCATGCTCGGCAATAATTTGTATGTCGTTCACCATGTAAGCTTACTGCCTGGATCATGCGATAACTACCTCTTACTTATGTCCAGCGGAAACCTTTTAGGGTGCCGTTCATGAAGGAAATATGCCCTAGAGGCAATAATAAAGTTGTTATTTATATTTCCTTATATCATGATAAATGTTTATTATTCATGCTAGAATTGTATTAACCGGAAACTTAGTACATGTGTGAATACATAGACAAACAGAGTGTCCCTAGTATGCCTCTACTTGACTAGCTTGTTTATCAAAGATGGTTATGTTTCCTGACCATAGACATGTGTTGTCATTTGATGAACAGGATCACATCATTAGAGAATGATGTGATGGACGAGACCCATCCGTTAGCTTAGCATAATGATCGTTAAGTTTTATTGCTATTGCTTTCTTCATGACTTATACATATTCCTCTGACTATGAGATTATGCAACTCCCGAATACCGGAGGAACACTTTGTGTGCTATCAAACATCACAACGTAACTGGGTGATTATAAAGATGCTCTACAGGTGTCTCCGAAGGTGTTTGTTGGGTTGGCATAGATCGAGATTAGGATTTGTCACTCCGAGTGTCGGAGAGGTATCTCTAGGCCCTCTCGGTAATGCACATCACTATAAGCCTTGCAAGCAATGTGACTAATGAGTTAGTTACGGGATGATACATTACGGAACGAGTAAAGAGACTTGCCGGTAATGAGATTGAACTAGGTATGAAGATACCGACGATCGAATCTCGGGCAAGTAACATACCGATGACAAAGGGAATAACGTATGTTGTTATGCGGTTTGACCGATAAAGATCTTCTTAGAATATGTAGGAGCCAATATGAGCAACTAGGTTCCGCTATTGGTTATTGACCAGAGATGTGTCTCGGTCATGTCTACATAGTTCTCGAACTCATAGGGTCCGCACGCTTAACGTTCGATGACGATTTGTATTATGAGTTATGTGTTTTGGTGACCGAAGTTTGTTCGGAGTCTCGGATGAGATCACAGACATGACGAGGAGTCTCTAAATGGTCGAGAGGTAAAGATTGATATATTGGAAGGTTACATTCGGACACCGGAATGGTTTCGGGAAGTTTCGGATAAGTTTCGGTGTACAGGGAGGTTACCGGAACCCCCCCGGGAGAGTAATGGGCCAACATGGGCCTTACTGGAGGAGAGAGGGCCGGCCATAGGAGGTAGCGCGCGCCACCCCTTACCAATCCAAATTGGACAAGGGGTGGGGGCGGCGCCCCCCCTTTCCTTCTCCTACTCCCTCTCCTTTCCCCCTTTGCTACTCCGGAAAAAAGGAAAAGTGGGGGGGGGGGGGGGGGCGAATCATACTAGGTTTGGAGTCCTAGTAGGACTCCCCCCTCCTTGGCGCGCCCCCCTGGTGGCCGGCCTCCTCCTCCCCTCCTTTATATACGTGGGCAGGGGGCACCCCAAAGGCACATCAGATATTCTCTTAGCCGTGTGCGGTGCCCCCCTCCACAGTTTACTCCTCCGGTCATAGCGTCGTAGTGCTTAGGCGAAGCCCTGCGCGGATCACATCACCAACACCGTCACCACGCCATCGTGCTGACGGAACTCTCCCTCAACCTTCTGCTAGATCTAGAGTTCAAGGGACGTCATCGAGCTGAACGTGTGCTGAACTCGGAGGTGCCGTACGTTTGGTGCTTGATCGGTTGGATCGCGAAGACGTTTGACTACATCAACCGCGTTAAGCTAACGCTTCCGCTTTCGGTCTACGAGGGTACGTGGACATACTCTCCCCCTCTCGTTGCTATGCATCTCCTAGATAGATCTTGCGTGAGCATAGGAATTTTTTTGAAATTGCACGTTCCCCAACAGTGGCAACCGAGCCAGGTCTATGTGTAGATGATATGCACAAGTAGAACACAAAGAGTTGTGGGCGATAATAGTCATACTGCTTACCACCAACGTCTTACTTTGATTCGGCGGTATTGTTGGATGAAGCGGCCCGGACCGACATTACATGATCGCGTTCATGAGACTGGTTCTACCGACGTGCTTTGCACAAAGGTGGCTGGCGGGTGTCTGTTTCTCCAACTTTAGTTGAATCGAGTTTGACTACGGCCGGTCCTTGTTGATGGTTAAAACAGCACACTTGACGAAAAATCGTTGTGGTTTTGATGTGTAGGTAAGAACGGTTCTTGCTAGAAGCTCGTAGCAGCCACGTAAAACTTGCAACAACAAAGTAGAGGACGTCTAACTTGTTTTTGCAGGGCATGCTGTGATGTGATATGGTTAAGACATGATGTGATATACGTTATTGTATGAGATGATCATGTTTTGTAAAAGTTATCGGCAACTGGCAGGAGCCTTATGGTTGTCACTTTATTGTATGAAATGCAATCGCCATGTAATTGATTTCTTTATCACTATGCGGTAGCGATAGTCGTAGAAGCGATAGTTGGCGAGACGACAACGACGCTACGATGGAGATCAAGGTGTCAAGCTGGTGACGATGGAGATCATGACGGCGCTTTGGAGATTGAGATCAAAGGCACAAGATGATGATGGCCATATCATGTCACATATTTTGATTGCATGTGATGTTTATCTTTTATGCATCTTATTTTGCTTAGTACGGCGGTAGCATTATAAGATGATCCCTCACTAAATTTCAAGGTATAAGTGTTCTCCCTGAGTATGCACCGTTGCGACAGTTCATCGTGCCGAGACACCACGTGATGATCGGGTGTGATAAGCTCTACGTTCACATACAACGGGTGCAAGCCAGTTTTGCACGTGCAGAATACTCGGGTTAAACTTGGCGAGCCTAGCATATGCAGATATGGCCTCGGAACGCTGAGACCGAAAGGTCTAACGTGAATCATATAGTAGATATGATCAACATAGAGATGTTCACCATTGAAAACTACTCCATCTCACGTGATGATCGGACATGGTTTAGTTGATATGGATCACGTGATCATTTAGATGACTAGAGGGATGTCTATCTAAGTGGGAGTTCTTAAGTAATATGATTAATTGAACTTAATTTTATCGTGAACTTAGTACCTGATAGTTTTTGCATATCTATGTTGTTGTAGATCAATGGCTCGTGCTACCGTTCCCTTGAATTTTAATGCGTTCCTAGAGAAAGCTAAGTTGAAAGATGATGGTAGCAACTACACGGACTGGGTCTGTAACTTGAGGATTATCCTCATTGCTGCATAGAAGAATTACGTCCTGGAAGCACCGCTAGGTGCAAGACCCACTGCAGGAGCAACTCCAGACGTTATGAATGTCTGGCAAAGCAAAGCTGATGACTACTCGATAGTTTAGTGTGCCATTCTTTACGGCTTAGAATCGGGACTTCAAAGACGTTTTGAACGTCATGGAGCATATGAGATGTTCCAAGAGTTGAAGTTAATATTTCAAGCAAATGCCTGAGTTGAGAGATATGAAGTCTCCAACAAGTTCTATAGCTGCAAGATGGAGGAGAATAGTTTTGTCAGTGAACATATACTCAGAATGTCTGGGTACCATAACCACTTGACTCAGCTGGGAGTTAATCTTCCTGATGATAGTGTCATTGATAGAGTTCTTCAATCACTGCCACCAAGCTATAAAGGCTTCGTGATGAACTATAATATGCAAGGGATGGAAAAGACAATTCCCGAGCTCTTCGCGATGCTAAAGGCTGTGGAGGTAGAAATCAAGAAGGAGCATCAAGTGTTGATGGTTAACAAGACCACTAGTTTCAAGAAAAAGGGCAAAGGGAAGAAGGGGAACTTCAAGAAGAATAGCAAGCAAGGTGCTACTCCTGGGAAGAAGCCCAAGTCTGGACCTAAGCCTGAAACTGAGTGCTTCTACTGCAAAGGGACGGGTCACTGGAAGCGGAACTGCCCCAAGTATTTGGCAGAGAAGAAGGATGGCAAAGTGAAAGGTATATTTGATATACATGTTATTGATGTGTACCTTACTAATGCTCGTAGTAGCACCTGGGTATTTGATACTGGTTCTGTTGCTCATATTTGCAACTCGAAACAGGAGCTACGGATTAAACGAAGATTGGCTAAGGACGAGGTGACGATTCGCGTGGGAAATGGTTCCAAAGTTGATGTGATCGCCGTCGGCACGCTACCTCTACATCTACCTTCGGGATTAGTTTTAGACCTGAATAATTGTTATTTGGTGCCAGCATTGAGCATGAACATTATATCTGGATCTTGTTTGATGCGACACGGTTATTCATTTAAATCAGAGAATAATGGTTGTTCTATTTATATGAGTAATATCTTTTATGGTCATGCACCCTTGAGGAGTGGTCTATTTTTGTTGAATCTCGACTGTAGTGATACACATATTCATAGTATTGAAGCCAAAAGATGCAAAGTTAATAATGATAGTGCAACTTATTTGTGGCACTGCCGTTTAGGTCATATTGGTGTAAAGCGCATGAAGAAACTCCATGCTGATGGGCTTTTGGAATCACTTGATTATGAATCACTTGATACTTGCGAACCATGCCTCATGGGCAACATGACTAAGACTCCGTTCTCCAGAACAATGGAGCGAGCAACTGACTTATTGGAAATAATACATACTGATGTTTGCGGTCCGATGAGTGTTGAAGCTCGCGGCGGGTATCGTTATTTTCTGACCTTCACAGATGATTTGAGCAGATATGGGTATATCTACTTAATGAAACAGAAGTCTGAAACATTTGAAAAGTTCAAAGAATTTCAGAGTGAAGTGGAAAATCATCGTAACAAGAAAATAAAGTTTCTACGATCTGATCGTGGAGGTGAATATTTGAGTTATGAGTTTGGTCTTCATTTGAAACAATGTGGAATAGTTTCGCAACTCACGCCACCTGGAACACCACAGCGTAATGGTGTGTCCGAACGTCGTAACCGTACTTTATTAGATATGGTGCAATCTATGATGTCTCTTACCGATTTACCACTATCATTTTGGGGTTATGCTTTAGAGACGGCTGCATTCACGTTAAATAGGGCACCATCTAAATCCGTTGAGATGACACCATATGAACTGTGGTTTGGCAAGAAACCTAAGCTGTCGTTTCTTAAAGTTTGGGGCTGCGATGCTTATGTGAAAAAGCTTCAACCTGATAAGCTCGAACCCAAATCGAAGAAATGCGTCTTCATAGGATACCCAAAGGAGACTGTTGGGTACACCTTCTACCACAGATCCGAAGGCAAGATATTCGTTGCTAAGAATGGGTCCTTTCTAGAGAAGGAGTTTCTCTCGAAAGAAGTGAGTGGGAGGAAAGTAGAACTTGATGAGGTAATTGTACCTTCTCCCGAATTGGAAAGTAGTTCATCACAGAAATCAGTTCCAGTGATGCCTACACCAATTAGTGAGGAAGTTAATGATGATGATCATGAAACTTTGGATCAAGTTACTACCAAACCTCGTAGGTCAACCAGAGTACGTTCCGCCCCAGAGTGGTATGGTAATCCTATTCTGGAAGTCATGTTACTAGACCATGACGAACCTACGAACTATGAGGAAGCAATGATGAGCCCATATTCCGCGAAATGGCTTGAGGCCAAGAAATCTGAGATGGGATGCATGTATGAGAACAAAGTGTGGACTTTGGTTGACTTGCCCGATGATCGGCAAGCCATAGAGAATAAATGGATCTTCAAGAAGAAGACTGACGCTGACGGTAATGTTACTGTCTACAAAGCTCGACTTGTTGTGAAAGTTTTTTGACAAGTTCAAGGAGTTGACTATGATGAGACCTTCTCACCCATAGCGATGCTTAAGTCTGTCCGAATCATGTTAGCAATTGCCGCATTTTATGATTATGAAATTTGGCAAATGGATGTCAAAACTGCATTCCTTAATGGATTTCTTAAAGAAGAGTTGTATATGATGCAACCAAAAGGTTTTGTCGATCCTAAAGGTGCTAACAAAGTGTGTAAGCTCCAGCGATCCATTTATGGACTGGTGCAAGCATCTCAGAGTTGGAATATACGCTTTGATGAAGTGATCAAAGCATATGGTTTTATACAGACTTTTGGAGAAGCCTGTATTTACAAGAAAGTGAGTGGGAGCTCTGTAGCATTTCTGATATTATATGTGGATGACATATTGTTGATTGGAAATGATATAGAATTTCTGGATAGCATAAAAGGATACTTGAATAAGAGTTTTTCAATGAAAGACCTCGGTGAAGCTGCTTATATATTGGGCATCAAGATCTATAGGGATAGATCAAGACGCTTAATAGGACTTTCACAAAGCACATACCTTGATAAAGTTTTGAAGAAGTTCAAAATGGATCAGTCAAAGAAAGGGTTCTTGCCTGTGTTGCAAGGTGTGAAGTTGAGTAAGACTCAATGCCCGACCACTGCAGAAGATAGAGAGAAAATGAAAGTCATTCCCTATGCCTCAGCCATAGGTTCTATCATGTATGCAATGCTGTGTACCAGACCTGATGTGTGCCTTGCTATAAGTTTAGCAGGGTGGTACCAAAGTAATCCAGGAGTGGATCACTGGACAGCGGTCAAGAACATCCTGAAATACCTGAAAAGGACTAAGGATATGTTTCTTGTTTATGGAGGTGACAAAGAGCTTGTCGTAAATGGTTACGTCGATGCAAGCTTTGACACTGATCCGGATGACTCTAAGTCACAAACCGGATACGTATTTATATTGAATGGTGGAGCTGTTAGTTGGTGCAGCTCCAAGCAGAGCGTCGTGGCGGGATCTAAGTGTGAAGCGGAATACATAGCTGCTTCGGAAGCAGCAAATGAAGGAGTCTGGATGAAGGAGTTCATATCCGATCTAGGTGTAATACCTAGTGCATCGGGTCCAATGAAAATCTTTTGTGACAATACTGGAGCAATTGCCTTAGCGAAGGAATCCAGATTTCACAAAAGAACCAAACACATCAAGAGACGCTTCAATTCCATCCACGATCAAGTCAAGGAGGGAGACATAGAGATTTGCAAAATACATACGGATCTGAATGTTGCAGACCCGTTGACTAAGCCTCTTCCACGAGCAAAACATGATCAGCACCAAGACTCCATGGGTGTTAGAATCATTACTATGTAATCTAGATTATTGACTCTAGTGCAAGTGGGAGACTGAAGGAAATATGCCCTAGAGGCAATAATAAAGTTGTTATTTATATTTCCTTATATCATGATAAATGTTTATTATTCATGCTAGAATTGTATTAACCGAAAACTTAGTACATGTGTGAATACATAGACAAACAGAGTGTCCCTAGTATGCCTCTACTTGACTAGCTTGTTTATCAAAGATGGTTATGTTTCCTGACCATAGACATGTGTTGTCATTTGATGAACAAGATCACATCATTAGAGAATGATGTGATGGACGAGACCCATCCGTTAGCTTAGCAAAATGATCGTTAAGTTTTATTGCTATTGCTTTCTTCAGGACTTATACATATTCCTCTGACTATGAGATTATGCAACTCCCGAATACCTGAGTAACACTTTGTGTGCTATCAAACGTCACAACGTAACTGGGTGATTATAAAGATGCTCTACAGGTGTCTCCGAAGGTGTTTGTTGGGTTGGCATAGATCGAGATTAGGATTTGTCACTCCGAGTGTCGGAGAGGTATCTCTGGGCCCTCTCGGTAATGCACATCACTATAAGCCTTGCAAGCAATGTGGCTAATGAGTTAGTTATAGGATGATATATTATGGAACAAGTAAAGAGACTTACCGGTAACGACATTGAACTAGGTATGAAGATACCGAGGATCGAATCTCGGGCAAGTAACATACCGATGACAAAGGGAATAACGTATGTTGTTATGCGGTTTGACCGATAAAGATCTTCGTAGAATATGTAGGAGCCAATATGAGCATCCAGGTTCCGCTATTGGTTATTGACCGGAGATGTGTCTCGGTCATGTCTACATAGTTCTCTAACCCGTAGGGTCCGCACGCTTAACGTTCGATGACGATTTGTATTATGAGTTATGTGTTTTGGTGACCGAAGTTTGTTCGGAGTCCCGGATGAGATCACGGACATGACGAGGAGTCTCGAAATGGTCGAGAGGTAAATATTGATATATTGGAAGGTTACATTCGGACACCGGAATGGTTTCGGGAAGTTTCGGATAAGTTTCGGAGTACAGGGAGGTTACCGGAACCCCCCCGGGAGAGTAATGGGCCAACATGGGCCTTAGTGGAGGAGAGAGGGCCGGCCATAGGAGGTGGCGCCCCCCCCCCCTTGCCAATCTGAATTGGACAAGGGGTGGGGGCGGCGCCCCCCCTTTCCTTCCTTCTCCTACTCCCTCTCCTTTCCCCCTTTGCTACTCCGGAAAAAAGGAAAAGTGGGGGGGGGCGAATCCTACTAGGTTTGGAGTCCTAGTAGGACTCCCCCCTCCTTGGTGCGCCCCCATGGTGGCCGGCCTCCTCCTCCCCTCCTTTATATACGTGGGCAGGGGGCACCCCAAAGGCACATCAGATATTCTCTTAGCCGTGTGCGGTGCCCCCCTCCACAGTTTACTCCTCCGGTCATAGCGTCGTAGTGCTTAGGTGAAGCCCTGCGCGGATCACATCACCAACACCGTCACCATACTGTCTTGTTGACGGAGCTCTCCCTCGACCTTCTGCTGGATCAAGAGTTCGAGGGACGTCATCGAGCTGAACGTGTGCTAAACTCGGAGGTGCCGTACGTTCGGTGCTTGATCGGTTGGATCGCGAAGACGTTCGACTACATCAACCACGTTAAGCTTCCGCTTCCGCTTTCGGTCTACGAGGGTACGTGGACATACTCTCCCCCTCTCGTTGCTATGCATCTCCTAGATAGATCTTGCGTGAGAGTAGGAATTTTTTTGAAATTGCACGTTCCCCAACAGTTCACACCAGGACACAATGTACAACCACATAATCTATTTGTGGAAGCAGTGCGCCATCCATGTTACCAGATGGTAGCAGTTTAGAGGCAACACCGTTGGAGAGCAGTCTGAGCACAGATATTATAGTTCTTGAGGCTCTACTAGAGGCAGAAAGAGATTGTGTGGCTGCCATGAATGAGGTAATCTTGATCTTGAGGCTGGAAATTATGCAATTAGCTGCACGCATTATGCAAGCAAGCCAAGAATTGGAGGAAGTAAGAATGTTGCATTTGAAGACGGAGGAGGTCCTGCTGCTTCTTCTATCTGAAGCCCAGGGTAATCCCAGTTCTTCTTTAGATACCAGTTGAAATTGTCATTAGATTAGTATACTTGCATGTTGTGTCATGTCTCTGAATGGATTTTGTTGTAAGACCCCTTTGTTGTCCATGTGTTGTAATGATCTGAATTTTTTAGGCGAGGTAATCCTCAGTACTTGTATGATGGACATAAGGTGAACTGTTTTTTGTGTGAGCAGATTGTATTGGATGAAATAACTATTTGACTCAAAGTGTATCCAACCTACTGAATTTGAAGATCACGACATTTCTAAATCAAATTCATATATAAAGGTGGAATAAATCATTGTTGTGGTTTTGAAGAAATAAATAACAAAACATAGAATGATGTATGGATATTCGTAATCGAATACAAATTGAATTTGAATTTAGTTGCCAGGGCCCAGGGTAAACGTGAATGCTAATTCTCCCAAATTTTGAACGAAGCGGCAAAACACCCACTCTCTTTTGTCGGCTGCCCGAAGCCAGTGTTTACGACATGGAAATTACTGTCTAACCTTGACACTTCACATCCTAATCGGCCCGATTTCACTGCCGTCGATAGGGGTAGGTTAGTAACTTCAATCAGACGTGACACGACCGCCTGTCTCCCCATTCAGACATGGTGGGCGCCAAACATGGGTGGCAAACATATATTTGATTCAAACTCATCCGAAAGACCTCTCTCTCTCCCTCCATTTTCCCATTCATACACGTGGGTGGCAAAACAAACTCTCCTCGGCCAAAATGGATGTAGGCTAATATTTTAAATAGGGCCAGGTGTGTAACTTCACTCAGACGTGATACAACCGCCCTACCTGTCAGCCCTGGTGATACACCGTGGGTGGCAAAACATCCTCTCCTCGCCCGAAATCACTATCGGGAAATGCTACTTCTTGAGCTTGCGTTGGTTTTTTCCTTGAAGAGGAAAGGGTGATGCAACACAGTAGAGATAAGTATTTCCCTCAGTTAAGAACCAAGGTATCAATCCAGTAGGTGAAACACGTAAGTCCCCAATAGTTGTACCTACACAAACAATCAAACACTTGCACCCAACGTGATAAAGGGGTTGTCAATCCCTTCACGGTCACTTGCAAAGGTGAGATCTGATAGAGATAGATAAAACTGAATAAAAGATAACTAAATATTTTTGGGTTTTTTGGTTTATAGATCTGAAAATAAAAGATTGCATAATAGTAGATCGGAAACAAGTATGATGGAAAATAGACCCGGGGGCCATAGGTTTCACTAGAGGCTTCTCTCTTGAAGGCAAATAATACGGTGGGTGAACAAATTACTGTCGAGCAATTGATAGAAAAGCGCAAAGTTATGAAGATATCCAAGGCAATGATTATGCATATAGGCATCATGTCCGTGTCAAGTAGACCGACTCCTGCCTGCATCTACTACTATTACTCCACACATCGACCGCTATCCAGCATGCATCTAGAGTATTAAGTTCATAAAGAATGGAGTAACGCCTTAAGTAAGATGACATGATGTAGAGGAATAAACTCAAGCATTATGATGTAAACCCCATATTTTTATCCTCGATGGCAAAAATACAATACATGCCTCGCTACCCCTACTATGTCACTGGGTGAGGACACTGCAAGATTGAACCCAAAGCTAAGCACCTCTCCCATTGCAAGAAAAACCAATCTAGTTGGCCAAACTAAACCGATAGTTCGAAGAGAGTTACAAAGATATCAAATCATGCAAATAAGAATTCAGAGAAGATTCAAATAATATTCATAGATAAACTGATCATAAATCCACAATTCATCGGATCTCGACAAACACTCCGCAAAAGAAGATTACATCGGATAGATCTCCAAGAACATCGAGGAGAACATGGTATTGAGAATCAAAGAGAGAGAAGAAGCCATCTAGCTACTAGCTATGGACTCGTAGGTCTGAGGTAAACTACTCACGCTTCATCGGAAGGGCAATAGGGTTGATGTAGATGCCCTCCGTGATCGAATCCCCCTCCGACAGGATGCCGAAAATGTAACACCCCCAGTGGATAACTACAGTAATCCCCTTTTGATTATGCCATGTCATCGTGATCAACAGTGCCAAATCATCTTTTGCATAATATTGCATTCAGCTCCTAACTCCAAATTAAAATTAAAACTATAGTGGAAAATAAAAGTTGTCCAAACCTGAAAACTAAAATGTGCCTCATGTTGCAAATATTCCCAAAGCATTTATAAAAATAAAAGCAACATTTATTGGGTTTGTAAAAGGACTCAAACATCGAGGAACAGCAGCAAAACAACACTATTTAATCCTTTTTCAATTAAATAAAATCCAAATAAAAAGATATGGACACCAAACCAATTTCTAGCAGTGACTAATGTTGCACTTTGATTTATGGACCAGTTCTTATATTTTACAAAAGTCCATAGGTGGCCTAAACATTTTTGTAAACAGAAAAGAAAAACAGGAAACTGAAAAAGAAAAGAAGAAAAGGAGAAGGCTCACTGTGCCTGGGCCGCAAGTGCATAGTGCGGCCCAGCCCACCCCGCTCGTCCCCCCTCCTCTGTTCACCACCGCGCACCGCTGTCGTCTCGTCCGCACTCGCCGCGCCGGCCCCGCTGCCCCGCGGTCGACAACGCCCCGGCGATCCGGCGGTGCCCCGCGCGGATAAGACTGCCCCCAATCCCCCTCGCCCCCGTGGACAAACCCTAGCCGCCCCGTTCTTCCTCCCTCCCTCTCTACCTCCTCATCCGACGCCACCATGGACTGGCTGTCGTGAAGCTCGCAGCCACTGACCGTTTCTCGCCACCCGACCGTGCCCGCCTGCTTCGCCACCGTTGACCGCTTCTTCCTGGAGGAGCCGTTCGAGCTGCAGACCACCCCAACCTCGCCATCGCCCCTTCTTCTACCTCGGGTCAACGCCGCTCCGCGCCATCGATCCGCTCCTCCCCGGTAACCCCGGCTTCCCCGAACGCTCCCCGACAACGATGTGAGCACCACCATCAGCTCCTCTTTCTCTCTGCGCTCCGGGTTACATGCTAGCCAGCGGCTGCTGCTACCGTGCGCTGGCCTCCGCCATTGCTGCTGCGCGCGTTGCCCCGAGCTCGCCCGTTTGCCTCGGTTGCGCTAAGACCCTACTAGAGCCCGCAGGTGTCTAGTGCGCCTCCTAGTTTCTTCTGGTTCGGGCTAAAACGCCGCCCCGCGCGACCACCGAACACCGCCGCCGCCATGGCCGGGGCTGAGCTCGATTCCGACCCGCCCCGCGCCTCTAACCACCACCAAATGGCGCGACTCACTCTCAGGAATGCGTCGGGCCAAACCGCGCAGCGAACGGTGGCCGGAGTTGGCCGGACGGGCAACTCCGGTGGCCCCGATTAGCTCCGGCGGCTGACGCCGGTTTAGGCCGACGTGGCATCGCCATTAGGGCGCTAATCGCGTGATTAATTAGCCCCTATGAGTATGATAGTGGGCCCCGCATAAATTAAACCGCTAGCTAATTAATTTGGATAGGATTAGATTTAATCCAGTGGCCCCCACACGTCAGTTTTGACTGTGCTGACGTGGGCGTTGACCCGGCCCCACCTGTCTGTCTCACAAGACAGCTAACTGGGCAGTGCCCAGTCACTACCAGTGGGTCCCGCGTGGGCCCAGTTGACTGGTCAGCGGGTCCGCTGACCGCTGACGCAGTGATGACATCATGATGACATCACAATTCATTTTCAGCCGATTTTAATAATAAAAATAATTCCAGAAAATCAATAAAAACTTTAGAAAATCATATGTTTTAATCCGTAACACCGATGAAAATAATTTGTATATGAAAAATGCTCGGAATTTCGAGATGGATCCGAATACGCGGTCCGTTCATCCGCCGCATGTCCCTAGCTACCTGAACATGGAACCGTTCCCCTCCGGTCATCTGTCTGACAAATGTCCGGAATCGGGAAAACATTCCCGGATGGATTCCTCCTTTCTCGGTAATGTGCAACCATACGTTAGGACACACCCGGCACTGCATATTGTCATGTCGTACATTGTGTTGCTCATTTTTTGCTGTGTATTTATACAGTTTCCTCCCCCTCTTCTCTCTCGTTAGACCCCGACGTCGTCCCCGAGACCGACGCAGCTCAGGAGCCCGACGACACCGTTGACGACCTTGCCTTTGCCGCCGAGTAACCAGGCAAGCCCCCCCTTTTAATCATCCCAATATCGCCCATTCTATTTTCTCATGCTTGCATTAGAATTGTTGCTGCTGCTGCTTTACCAATTCTGATGCATAGCCTGTTTATTGTAACCTGCTGTTGATAATTACCTGCATATCCTAAACTGCTTAGTTTAGGTTGGGTAGAGACCTATCAGTGACCCCACTTATCCCGATTACCCCGCTGGATTATCCGAAGACCCGATCAACTGGATTGAAGACCAGGCCCCGACACCGCACATCACCCCCCCCCTTAGTTGTAACGACACTGCAGCATTACTATCGAGTGCCGAGGGTGAAACCTCTTGTAGCACTTCTGATGTTAACTCTCTAGAGTAGCTATTTGGTCGTGGTCATCGAGGGTGATTCCTCCTTCACCACTTTCGGTAACGACGCTGTCGTGCAACACATCAAGTGTGAACCCATCGAGGGTGATTCCTCCGAGTTCACCTTGACGGATACATTGAGTGGGAACTCAACGAGGGTGATACCTCAGATTCCTCTGATGTTATGGACACACGGATACTTGGACTTTACACTGTTACTTGGATAGGCGGGTCGACCCTGAGGGGTACCCGCGTGCGCCTGAGAGGCGAGTGTTGTGAAAACGGGTACCTGTGTGGTGCCCGAGTGGTGAATACGAGGTGTGGCCGGGCATTCATGGCCCTTGCCGCAAGTCCTCGAGACGGGGCGATGGGGTCACATCTTTCGTGAGTCTCTGCTCATTACCGCAAGCCCCTAGTCCACTAACGATTTGGATATTTGATCCGAGCAGGCCTCTGGCCTGATAGAACTAACCATCACGTGGGCATAGTATGGGCGTTCTGCATCGTAGCATCAGCCGAAAGCTCTGTCAGACGTCTAGTTCAGCCTTGTGGCCGGGACGGACCGGCGCCCCCCTGGTGCCTAGCTTCCCCCTGCACGCAACGACTCAGAGTGCACAGGGCGATGGCCCAAGACCTCTGAGCGCTTAGGATGTAGACCGACGGGGACCTCTCTGCTGAGCTCTAGGTAGGGTTGCGGTGTGTCGTTTGGCCGAGGCCGGGCATGACCCAGGAAAGTGTGTCCGGCCGGAGTTAATCGAGCATGTTGGGTAAGTTCGTGCACCCCTGCAGGGAACAAAACTTCTATCGATAGCCGGTCCTACGGTAAAGGACACTCGGAGTTGTATCCCGATTGATACAGCTAGAAGTTGAGATGAGACCTGGATATGAGGCTCTGGGATTGCTTCTCGCAGGGAGTCGAGAAGGGATCTCAGGACGAGGTTGATGACTGTATGGCTCTGGGATTGCTTTCTCGCAGGGAGTCGAGAAAGAATCTCTGGATGAGGTTGAGACTTAATGATACTCCTACATTATATTGTACTGTTCTACTCTCTTCTATTTCTGCAAGACCGCTGAAGATGCTAGTCTTCGATAGGACTAGGCCTTCTATCTATTCTAGCATTTCTGCAGCCCAGTCCACATATACAGCCTCTCTTTGAAAATGTTGCATATGTAGTGTAGATCCTTGCTTGCTGAGTACTTCCGAGTACTCACGGTTGCTTTGTTTTCCTTTTCTCCCCATATCAGTTTGACATGACCAAGATGACGGAGCCCCTGAGGCAGATGCCCCGTCGATCGACTACTACTACTACCCAGAGGATGGATACTACTACGAGTTGACTGACGACCAGGAGTAGGATCGGAGGGTCCCAGGCAGGAGGCTTGCGCCTTTCGATCGTAGTGTTTTATTTTGCCCCGCCTTTCTAAAGGCCTTTCTGTGTTTTCTTTTATATGTGTACTCAGATATCTGATGCTTCCGCTGACGCTTGTACGCAAGCTTATGTATTCGAGCCCTTGAGGCCCCTAGCTTGTAATATAAAGCTTGTATGACTTTATTTATGTTTTAGAGTTGTGCTGTGATATCTTCCCGTGAGTCCTTAGGCTTAATCGTGTGCATTTGCGTGTATGATTAGTGCACGATTGAGCCGGGGGCGTCACAAGTTGGTATCAGAGCCGACTGACTGTAGGAACCCCCCCTTTCCAACTCCTTGGCCGAAGTTGAGTCTAGTAACCGAAAACTGTTTTGCTAACTTGGCTGTGTGGCTTACGGGCCCACGTCGCCAATTGGGTTGTATTAGGATCTTTTACTCCTCGACCTTTACTCTGGGACTCTGATCTCTCTCCTATTCGGGTTAAAATTTTTACTAACTCCAACATTAGGTTCTCGTGATCACATCCACCCGGTGTTCTGAAATTCCCCCCCCCCTTCCTTGAAGATTTCGGGTCAGGATCTGCTTGCAGGATCCTTTTAGCGAGGGCACCCTGTGTTGTCACTTGCAGACTCCTTGCTCCTATAGTTTTCTCCGACGTTGATGTAGCCTTTGCTATGTCTCGTTGTGTACTTCCCTACCGCGTGCCTGCGCGCCGCCTAGATGTCTAGCCCTCCCCTTTCAGCTGTCGTATTGCCGGATTGTAATCGAGGCTATGTGCGGATTTGAATGTCTGGTGCGAATATGCTGAAGTATCTATTGCACTGCCTTCTGTTGTGCGTGTTACTTCATGAATCATTCCATACACCTGCAGTTCTTCTTGCTAAACTGCCCCTGTTGATTTGGCAGGATGGCTGACGATCCTCCACCTCCACCTTATATTGCCGCAATGATGCAGCAATTTGAACTGAACCGTCAGGTTATGACCGGAATATTGGCCCAGTTCCCTACTCAGAATGCTCAACAGCTGAATGCTCCAATAACTCTGCCAGAATTTGTGCGCCTCAACCCGTCCGTTTTCCGCAACTCCACCAATCCTATGGATGCTGATGATTGGCTTCGTGACATCCTGTTTGAAATGGAGTCAGCTAATGTTGCCCCTGACAGTTACGTCACTTTTGCGACATTTCATTTAAAAGGTCCCGCTGCTCAATGGTGGGAAAGCCACAAGGGTATGTTGCCTGCTGAAACTGTAACCACTTGGCAGGAATTTCAGTCAGCTTTTCATGCACGTTACATTCCTCAAGGTCTGATGGACTAGAAGAAGCAGGAGTTCCGTAAACTCTCTCAGGGTAAAATGACTGTGGATGAATATCAGAGGAAATTCCTTGAATTATCCGGATATACTGCGGATGACGTCGACACCGACACTCGCAAGCAGGAGAAATTCCGTGAAGGTCTACGTACTGATATAAAACTTGCACTTGTTGTCCATGATTGCATAGACTTCGCAACGCTTGTCAGCAAATCTTTCCAAGTTGAAACAGCTCTGACTGAGTACCAGGAGTCGCTCAAGCGCACTCATGAAGCTGGCTCAACCTCGGGTCAGCCTGTTCAGAAACGTCGAGTCTGGATCCCACACAATGTTCATCATGAACCTGCTCCAACACCAAGGTCGTCTTATGTTGCACCTCGACTGCCTCCGCCGCCAAGACAGCTAATGGTTCATGATGGACCGCCTAATGTTATGGCTTCTCCTCAGGATGCACCATGTTCTCCTGATGGTCGTACAAAGGGCCATCGAACCCATCGTCGTAGAAATCGTAAGGCCAGGATGTCTGCTATGGACCGAGGCCAGGTTACTCACGTCAAAATGGGAGAAGCTCGTGAGTCTCCAAAAATCATGATGGGAACTCTGTCAGTTAATTCAGTTGCAGCTTCTGTTCTCTTTGATTCCGGGGCATCACATTCCTTTGTGTCTCAACAATTTGCTCAGCGACATGAGCTACCTCTAGAGTTATTGCCCACACCATTAGAGATTATCACTCCCCGTTCCAGGTGGCAAACCAAGATGGTAAGTCACAACAACCAGATCAAAATTGAAGGGTTGATGTTCTCTGCTTCCCTTATTGCTCTTGGACCTTCCGACATAGACATCATTCTCGGTATGGACTGGTTGACAGCCCATAATGCTTTGATTGATTGCGCTACTAAGACAGTCCAGCTCACTCACCCTTCTGGTCAGGTGATCAATTACTCAGCCCGAATAGCTCAGAATGCTGAGAGCCAGATATATGTTCTGAATGCATTGAATGCTTCACCTCTTGAAGGCATCGAGAACATTCCAGTTGTTCGTGATTTTCAAGACGTCTTTCCAGAAGAACTTCCAGGAATACCCCCAGCTAGAGCTGTCGAGTTTGTCATCGACTTGAAACCAGGCACAACTCCTATTGTGAAGCATCCTTATAAAATGCCTCCGCACCACCTTCTTGAGCTTAAGGAAGAAATCGACACGTCACTTAAGAAAGGTTTCATCCGCCCCAGTTCCTCTGCTTGGGGAGCACCTTCACTCTTCGTTAAGAAGAAGGATGGAACTAACCGATTGGTTCAGGATTACCGGCCCATTAACCAAGCCACCATCCAGAACAAATATCCGCTTCCTCGGATCAATGATTTGTATGATCAACTTGCTGGATCATCGGTATTCTCTAAACTTGATTTGAGGTTAGGTTATCATCAGATCCGAGTCCGTGAAGAGGATATTCCCAAGACTGCATTTGTTACTCGCTATGGTTCTTATGAGTACACTGTAATTTCATTTGGCTTAACAAATGCTCCAGCAACTTTCTCCCGTCTGATGAATTACATTTTCATGGATTACCTCAACAAGTTCGTCGTGGTATATCTAGATGATATTCTGGTCTATTCTAAGAATAAAGAAGAACATGCTGAACACCTCCGTCTGGTACTGGAAAGGCTCCGAGAACACCAGTTGTATGCCAAGTATTCCAAATGTGAATTTTGGCTTTCTGAAGTAACTTACCTTGGTCATGTGATTTCCAAGGATGGAATTGCTGTTAACCCGGAACGAGTTCAAGCTATTCTTGACTGGACTCCTCCGAAGAACGTCAAGCAAGTCAGAAGTTTTCTCGGCCTTGCAAGCTATTGCCATCGATTTGTCGAGAACTTTTCTAAGATTGCTAAGCCTTTGACTAATCTGCTTCACAAGGGCGTTAAGTTTGAATGGACAGACAAATGTCAAGAAAGTTTTCAAACACTTAAAGACAAACTGACTTCTGCCCCAGTACTTGCTCCACCAGATTCTCGCAAAGACTTCGTGATTTATTGTGACGCAGCCCGTGAAGGATTAGGCTGTGTCCTAATGCAAGAGCGTAAAGTGATTGCCTATGGCTCTCGTCAGTTGCGCCCACATGAAGAGAATTATCCGGTACATGATCTAGAACTAGCTGCTGTCATCTATGCACTGCAGTTGTGGTGACATTACCTCCTCGGTAATCGTTGCAAGATCTACACGGATCATAAAAGTCTGAAGTACTTGTTCACTCAACCTTCTCTAAACCTCCGTCAGCAAAGATGGATGGAGGCCATTGCGGACTATGATTTGGGTATTTCCTATACCCCTGGCAAGGCTAACGTGATGGCTGATGCCTTAAGCCGCAAGTCCTATTGCGACAACCTCATGGTTAGGCGAGCTCAACCTCGTCTTTTTGAAGAACTGTGCAAGCTGAATCTACGTATTGTTCCACAGGGTTCTCTTAATAACCTTGTGATACAACCCGATCTTGAGAAAGCTGTTAAGAATGCGCAAGCTAAAGATGCTGAAGTTGATCTGATGAAGAAAAATCTTCACCTTGAAAAGTACAGGGATTTCTCGCTGTCTGAAGATGGAACCTTGTATTTCAGAAACCGCATTGTGGTACCTCGCTTCGAACTCATGACTGACAAGGTCATGAAGGAGGCACATGATACACCGCTGTCTATTCATCCGGGTAGCACCAAGATGTATCGTGATCTCCGTCAAAGGTACTGGTGGACAAAAATGAAGCAGGATATTGCTCGATATGTTTTTTTTAGGGTTAAGACAGTAGGAAAGGCTCCTACTGCATATGTATTAAAAAAACAAAGAAGCTGTTACATGGTGGTAATTACAAGGTGAGCAACATGGTCAGACGGAGCTAAACCACTACATGGCTAATGAGAATCCTGAGTTAGGTTTTGCAGCAGGGAAGAGACAACATGTCTCTTGTGTTCTGGTAGTCTATATTGGATGTTACTAAAGTCACTCTTGAACCGATCCCACCATGAATCCATGGAAGGCACTTTTTGCCTAAAATAGTTATTGTTGCGCTCTTTACAGAGGCTCCAAGCAGGTACCAGAAAGATTTCCATGCTCATCTTGCGCGGGTATTGTGTCTTCATTTGTTCAACAAGATCCAGCCTGTTTCCAACAGAACCCCAAATGATATTCAGTTGCTGCCAGCAAGCTTTGCTAAAGGCGCAGTGGAAGAAGAGGTGCTCCACCTTTTCCTCAACGTGATGACCACACAACAGACAGTCAAGGTTGGTTCCAATGTTGTAATGTCTCCTCTTCAGCATGTTTCGTGTGTTGAGGCGATCAGATAGTAAAAACCAACCGAAGACTTTGATTTTCGGGGTACACTTGGTGCGCCAAAGCCAACGAAAAGCCACATGAGCTACCACATCTTGAAAGAAAAATTGATAGTACGCAGCAGTCTTGAACATAGTGGCTCCCCAGCAGCAGGCCCAAACATCCTCATGGTCATCAAAAGTTACTTCCGCTACATCAAGCTATAGAAGCTTGAGCTCATCGTGGGCTTGCACGGATAGGGGTAGCTGGAAGGTTTCATGCAGGGTGGCGGCCGTCAAGAAATCCCAGACCGACAGATCTTCATGATGAACGTATGAGAACGCCCTCGGGTATTTATTAGCATAAACATCATTATTCCAGTTGTCCTTCCAAAATAGTGCAGACGTACCGTTGTTGACTTGAACATGGGTGATTCCACGATATATTGGCATTAGTTGAACAAGATCTCGCCACCAAAAAGAGCCGCACGCGTCAGTTGCATGGGGGATTGAATCCACGTAGTATGATGCCCAAATCAGCTATACCCAGGGGATGTCCATTTTGTTGAAGAATTTATGAAGGAATTTCAGAAGCAGGCCGTCATTTTGGATCTTCATGTCAAGAATACCGAGGCCACCACTCGACTTAGGACGACAGATCATGGGCCAGGCAGCCAGAGAGGTGTGTTTATCGCCAACAACTGTTTTTTTATACGAGAGGCAATGTCTGCGTATTTTGTCCAATTGAGCAATGATTTTCTAAGGCAGGCACAGGGTGCCCATCGGATAGATGGCCAGAGAAGTAATGAGTGAATTAAGCAACGCCAACCTGCCCGCATGGGACATGAGAGACATGGCTGCCGTTATTTTTCGTTCTGCTTTGCACACAAACGGTGTTAAGTCCAGAACCGTAGGGCGAGTGGTTCCTAAAGGCAGCCCTAAGTAAGTGAACGGCATAGCGGCTTGAGTGCAACCAAAGAGAGTGGCCAGAGCATTGCACTTATCAGCTGGGGTGTTAATGGGGACGAGCGTGGATTTATGAAAGTTGATCTTGAGCCCAATAGAGGTGGCGTAGTCTTCAAGGATTTGTTTTATCTTGGCCGCTTGGAGAAGACACACAGCCAAAACTATGATAGTATCGTCCGCATATTGGATGACCGAGTACTTAGCATCACCCTGGGGAGGGATCGGATGGCTGATTAGGTCTTGATCAAGTGCCTCATTAATGGCAGTTTGTAGGAGGTCAGCCGCAATGACAAAAATGAGGGGGGACATAGGATCTCCCTGGCGGACCCCACACTTACAATGAAACTGCCGACCAGGAACTCCGTTAAGAAGCACAGAAGATTTGCCTGAAGAGAAGATACTTTCCATCCATATTGCTCGATATGTTGCTGAATGTGATGTGTGTCGTCGCGTTAAAGCAGAACATCAGAAGCCTGCTGGAATTCTGCAACCACTTCCTATTCCTTTGTGGAAATGGGATAAGGTTCAGATGGATTTCATTACAGGACTTCCCAGGTCACAGAAGGGTCATGACGCTATTCTTGTCGTCGTCGACCAACTCTCCAAAGTTGCACACTTTCTAGCCATCAAGGAAACTATCACTGCTAGCCAGTTAGCAGAGTTGTATATCTCCAGAATTGTATCACTCCACGGTATTCCGAAGGAGATCAGTTTGGACCGTGGCGGTCTTTTCACTTCCAAATTCTGGGAAAGTTTCCAAACAGCTATGGGAACTCATATTACCTGGAGTTCAGCTTATCATCCACAATCCCAAGGCCAAGTTGAGCGACTCAATCAAGTGCTTGAAGATATGCTGCGAGCTTGTGTTATTTCTTTCGGCAAGAAGTGGGAAGAATCTCTCCCGTATGCTGAGTTCTCGTATAACAACAGCTATCAAGCCAGCTTGAAAATGGCTCCCTTCGAAGTTCTATATGGACATAAGTGTCGAACCCCTCAGAATTGGTCAGAAACTGGGGAACGACCGCTTGTGGGTCCGGATATTATCCAACACGCTGAAGAGCAAGTACGTATCGTTCGAGAAAATCTCAAGGCGGCTCAGGACCACCAAAAGAGCAACTACGATCGCAAACGATGGGGTTTGACTTATCAACCTGGTGATCAAGCTTATCTTCGTGTCACTCCTATGAAGGGCACTCACCGTTTCGGAATCAAGGGCAAGCTAGCTCCACGCTACATTGGTCCTTTCCGCATTATTGCTAGACATGGACAGGTGGCATATAAATTGGAGTTGCCGCCGCAATTCTCTCATATCCATGACATCTTCCATGTGTCACAACTTCATAAATGCTTCAAGGAATCTCCGCACCGAGCAGTGGATCACGAGGTGCTCGAATTGCAAGATGACCTATCTTATAAGGAGCATCCGATCCGCATTCTCGATGAATCTGAACGTCGGACCCATCAGAAGGTTACCAAGTTCCTCAAAGTGCAGTGGTCAAATCATAATGAAGATGAAGCCACTTGGGAACGCGAAGATAATCTTCGTGCGGAATACCCCGAACACTTTCCTTCTACCTCTTAATTCTCGGGACGAGAATTCTTGTTAGTGGAGGAGACTTGTAACACCCCCAGTGGATAACTACAGTAATCCCCTTTTGATTATGCCATGTCATCATGATCAACAGTGCCAAATCATCTTTTGCATAATATTGCATTCAGCTCCTAACTCCAAATTCAAATTAAAACTATAGTGGAAAATAAAAGTTGTCCAAACCTGAAAACTAAAATGTGCCTCATGTTGCAAATATTCCCAAAGCATTTATAAAAATAAAAGCAACATTTATTGGGTTTGTAAAAGGACTCAAACATCGAGGAACAGCAGCAAAACAACACTATTTAATCCTTTTTCAATTAAATAAAATCCAAATAAAAAGATATGGACACCAAACCAATTTCTAGCAGTGACTAATGTTGCACTATGATTTATGGACCAGTTCTTATATTTTACAAAAGTCCATAGGTGGGCTAAATATTTTTGTAAAAAGAAAAGAAAAACAGGAAACTGAAAAAGAAAAGAAGAAAAGGAGAAGGCTCACTGTGCCTGGGCCGCAAGTGCATAGTGCGGCCCAGCCAACCCCGCTCGTCCCCCCCTCCTCTGTTCACCACCGCGCACCGCTATCGTCTCGTCCGCACTCGCCGCGCCGGCCCCCCTGCCCCGCGGTCGACAACGCGCTGGCCATCCGGCGGTGCCCCGCGTGGATAAGACTGCCCCCGATCCCCCTGGCCCCAGTGGACAAACCCTAGCCGACCCATTCTTCCTCCCTCCCTCTCTACCTCCTCATTCGATGCCGCCATGGACTGGCCGTCGTGAAGTTCGCAGCCACTGACCGTTTCTCACCACCCGACCGTGCCCGCCTGCTTCGCCACCGTCGACCGCTTCTTCCTGGAGGAGCCGTTCGAGCTGCAGACCACCCCAACCTCGCCATCGCCCCTTCTTCTACCTCAGGCAACGCCGCTCCGCGCCATCGATCCGCTCGTCCCCGGCAACCCCGGCTTCCTTGAACGCTCCCCGACAACGATGTGAGCACCACCATTAGCTCCTCTCTCTTTCTTCGCTCCGGGTTACATGCTAGCCAGCGGCTACTGCTACCATGCGCTGGCCTCCGCCATTGCTGCTGCGCGTGTTGCCCCGAGCTCGCCCGTTTGCCTCGGTTGCGCCAAGACCCTACTAGAGCCCGCAGGTGTCTAGTGCGCCTCCTCGTTTCTTCTGGTTCGGGCTAAAACGCCGCCTCGCGCGACCACCGAACGCTGCCGCCGCCATGGCCGGGGCTGAGCTCGATTCCGACCCGCCCCACGCCTCTAACCACCACCAAATGGCGCGGCTCACTCTCAGGAATGCGCCGGGCCAAACCGCGCAGCGAACGGTGGCCGGAGTTGGCTGGACGGGCAACTCTGGTGGCCCCGATTAGCTCCGGCGGTTGACGCCGGTTTAGGCTGACGTGGCATCGCCATTAGGGCGCTAATCGCGCGATTAATTAGCCCCTGTGAGTATGACAGTGGGCCCCGCATAAATTAAACCGCTAGTTAATTAATTTGGATAGGATTAGATTTAATCCAGTGGCCCCCACACGTCAGTTTTGACTATGCTGACGTGGGCGTTGACCCGGCCCCACCTATCTGTCTCACAGGACAGCTGACTGGGCAGTGCCCAGTCACTCCCAGTGGGTCCCGCATGGGCCCAGTTGACTGGTCAGCGGGTCCGCTGACCGCTGACATAGTGCTGACATCATGATGACGTCACAATTCATTTTCAGCCGATTTTAATAATAAAAATAATTCCAGAAAATAAATAAAAAACTTTAGAAAATCATATCTTTTAATCCGTAACTCCGATGAAAATAATTTATATATGAAAAATTCTCAGAATTTCGAGACGGATCCGAATACGCGGTCCGTTCATCCGCCACATGTCCCTAGCTACCCGAACATGGAACCGTTCCCCTCCGGTCATCTGTCTGACAAATGTCCGGAACCGGGAAAACATTCCCGGATGGATTCCTCCTTTCTCGGTAACGTGCAACCATACGTTAGGACACACCCGGCACTGCATATTGTCATGTCGTACATTGTGTTGCTCATTTTTTGCTGTGTATTTATACTGTTTCCTTCCCTTCTTCTCTCTCGTTAGACCCCGACGTCGTCCCCGAGACTGACGCAGCTCAGGAGCCCGACGACACCGTTGACGACCTTGCCTTTGCCGCCGAGCAACCAGGCAAGCCCCCCCTTTTGATCATCCCGATATTGCCCATTCTATTTTCTCATGCTTGCATTAGAATTGCTGCTGCTGCTGCTTTACCTATTCTGATGCATAGCCTGTTTATTGTAACCTGCTGTTGATAATTACCTGCATATCCTAAACTGCTTAGTTTAGGTTGGGTAGAGACCTATCAGTGACCCCACTTATCCCGATTGCCCCGCTGGATTATCCGAAGACCCGATCAACGGGATTGAAGACCAGGCCCCGACACCGCACATCACCCCCCCCCCCCTTAGTTGTAACGACACTGCAGCGTTACTATCGAGTGCCGAGGGTGAAACCTCTTGTAGCACTTCTGATGTTAACTCTGTAGAGTAGCTATTTGGTCGTGGTCATCGAGGGTGATTCCTCCTTCACCACTTCCGGTAACGAGGCTGTCGTGCAACACATCAAGTGTGAACCCATCGAGGGTGATTCCTCCGAGTTCACCTTGACGGATACATCGAGTGGGAACTCAACGAGGGTGATACCTCGGATTCCTCTGATGTTATGGACACACGGATACTTGGACTTTACACTGTTACTTGGATAGGCGGGTCGACCCTGAGGGGTACCCGCGTGCGCCTGAGAGGCGAGTTTTGTGAAGACGGGTGCCTGCGTGGTGCTCGAGTGGTGAATACGAGGCATGGCCGGGCATTCATGGCCCTTGCCGCAAGTCCTCGAGACAAGGCGACGGGGTCACATCTTTCGTCAGTCTCTGCTCGTTACCGCAAGCCCCTAGTCCACTAACGATTTGGATATTTGATCCGAGCAGGCCTCTGGCCTGATAGCACTAACCATCACGTGGGCATAGTATGGGCGTTCTGCATCGTAGCATCAGCCGAAAGCTCTGTCAGACGTCTAGTTCAGCCTTGCGGCCGGGACAGACCGGCACCCCCTGGTGCCTGGCTTCCCGCTGCACGCAACGACTCGGAGTGCACAGGGCGATGGCCCAAGACCTCTGAGCGCTTAGGATGTAGACCGACGGGGACCTCTCTGCTGAGCTCTAGGTAGGGTTGCGGTGTGTCGTTTGGCTGAGGCCGGGCATGACCCAGGAAAGTGTGTCTGGCCGGAGTTAATCAAGCATGTTGGGTAAGTTGGTGCATCCCTGCAGGGAAGAAAACTTCTATCGATAGCCGTTCCTACGGTAAAGGACACTCGGAGTTGTATCCCGATTGATACAACTAGAAGTTGAGATGAGACCTGGATATGAGGCTCTGGGATTGCTTCTCGCAGGGAGTCGAGAAGGGATCTAAGGACGAGGTTGATGACTATATGGCTCTGGGATTGCTTTCTCGCAGGGAGTCAAGAAAGAATCTCTGGGTGAGGTTGAGACTTAATGATACTGCTACATTATATTGTACTGTTCTACTCTCTTCTATTTCTGCAAGACCGCTGAAGATGCTAGTCTTCGATAGGACTAGGCCTTCTCTCTATTCTGGCATTTCTGCAGCCCAGTCCACATATACAGCCTCTCTTTGAAAATGTTGCATATGTAGTGTAGATCCTTGCTCGCTGAGTACTTCCGAGTACTCACGGTTGCTTTGTTTTCCTTTTCTCCCCATATCAGTTTGACGTGACCAAGATGACGGAGCCCCTGAGACAGATGCCCCGTCGATCAACTACTACTACTACCCAGAGGATGGATACTACTACGAGTTGACTGACCACCAGGAGTAGGATCGGAGGGTCCCAGGCAGGAGGCCTGCGCCTTTCGATCGTAGTGTTTTATTTTGCCCCGCCTTTCTAAAGGCCTTTCTGTGTTTTCTTTTATATCTGTACTCAGATATCTGATGCTTCCGCTGATGCTTGTACGCAAGCTTATGTATTCGAGCCCTTGAGGCCCCTGGCTTGTAATATAAAGCTTGTATGACTTTATTTATGTTTTAGAGTTGTGTTGTGATATCTTCCCGTGAGTCCTTAGGCTTAATCGTGTGCATTTGCGTGTATGATTAGTGCACGATTGAGCCGGGGGCGTCACAGAAAATGGCCCCAAGATGGGATCTCACGGGAACAGAAGGTTGCGGCGGTGGAAAAGTATTTTCGTGGCTCCCTCTGATGGTTTGGGAATATATGTGAATATATAGGAAGAAGAAGTAGGTCTGGGGACTCCTGAGGGGGCCACAAGTGTCGGTGTACTAAGTATTGGGCAATTAGTACCCCGTAGTTGTGCACGGGCAGTTGTAGCCATACTCGCGGCCAGGCTTGTCGGGGAACAGTTGGAGGTTAATTCAAGTTATCGAAGAAACACCCAAGTCAAGGATCTGAGGATCAACAGATAAGAAGAGCTGAAGACCGAAAGCCAGCCTCCCCGGCAAGATCTTGCCGGGGTGGCATGCGAAGCCCGGCAAGATTTCGCGTCGGGCAAGATTCGGCGCGCGGCAAGATTCATTGCCCGGCAAGATTCTGCCACTGTGCCACCGCTTCGGCACAGCAACGAGCCTGACACTCTGGGTCCTTCTCTGGATGCGTGGCAACGCGCCAGTGGAGGAGAGTTTAAGCAGTGCTGATGGGATGGCCCCTTTTTCCATCCCCAAGAAAGTGAGGACACCTAAACGGACACCTCACGGTGCATTAAATGCATTCATCCTAATCCGTCAGTGGTTAGGTATGATGACCCTGTAGCTACTTTACACCTCAATGTATGTACATTTTGCCACTGTGGTGACCCCTTTGAGCATATAAAAGGAGGCCCAAGGCAACTGCTATAGGGGAGGAAGATCTTTTGGCCCATTCTGCATGCGTAGCCGCTCTTTGAACATACTGTTCATTGCAAGCGCTCCTGGAGCCTGGGCTCAAGAACACTCATAATAAAACAAGGCAGGAGTAGGGTTTTACGCTGATTAGCGGCCCGAACCTGGGTAAAATCGCCCTGCGTCGATCGTTGGTTCTACTCTTTGTGCATACCTCTCTCCCTGCCGAATCATAAAGGGGTCCTTTAGGATCCCATAGGTGTCGCACGCCGATATCTTTGGCGCGCCAGGTAGGGGGATCGAGGTTGTGCGAACCTGATCCAGTGATCGACGCCTTAGTTTCTTCATAATCTTCATCATCATGCCACCCAAGATGAAGAGTGCCACAACGGCGCAACCATCCACATCCGTTTTGCCTGTGCCCTCGCGTACAGGTGATGGCACGGATGCAGAAGGAAGAGGTTTAGAGCCTCCACGACGTTCCGGTGATCCAAGCCAGGTGAGCGGCATCGTTCGCAGCGGCAGCGGCAACCCACACACCGCTGGATCCAGAGATGGAGCTGTGTTGCCTACGGGTGGCGCAACGAACTCCAGAGATTGAAGGACGCCTTCTAGGGCTCCCGCGCCGGCGCAACCGTCACGGCCTTCCTAGGTCGTGTACGATGAGCAACGTCATGGTGCTAGTGGTTCAGGGCGTCCCCATGAAAAGACTTCTACGCATCGATCCCAAGGTGCACAGGCCCAGCATGCACGTCAAACTGCCGGCGGAAGTGGCGCACGGTCACTTGACCGTGACGGTGCTCCTTCTAACATTGTTAGGAGTCAGAGCACCTCACGTACCTCGCACCTGTCGCTGCCGCCTACACCAGCGGAAACTTTGGCACGTGCGCAGCTGCTCCTTGATTTCCCTCCTGCTCCGGAGAAGATGGAGGAGTGGCGAGCTACTATCCAGAGCCTCATTGGCTTCGCCAACAAAGATGGGCCGCAGGAGGCAGGGCCCTCGCAACGGCGGTCCATCGATCCGGCATGAGCCGATGTGGAGAAAACCGGAGGTGGTGCGACCACGGTGCACTCCCCTCCACGATACCAGTGGCGGTCGACAACCTGGTGGACTGATGGCCGCGATGATGATTCCACGGCATCATCCGATCCACGGATGCGCCGCGACCAGCGTCAAGTTCTCCAGGAACGAAGCAAAGAGGATGCTCGAACTACCATCGAGCGACGATGGGAAGCGCGCTATCAATCTGATAAGCGCGCAGGGCCCGCTGTCGACGAGCCTGCGCCAGGGGACGCAGGCGACTTGCCTTACGAGGTAGGTACTCCAGCGTTTGCCCATGAGCTGCAGCAAGTCCAGTGGCCCAATTCCCGAACCTTCAAGCCAGAGGTCCCGGAGAAATATGATGGCAAGACTCACCCCTCGGAGTTCTTGAGCATCTACACCATTGCGGTGCAGGCTGCCGGGGGCCGAGACGACAAGGTACTTGCCAACTACTTCCCGTTGGTGCTCAAACCCAACGTCAGGTCGTGGTTGATGCATCTGCCAGAGAATTCTATTTCTTCTTGGTCAGATCTGTGCCATCAGTTTGTTGGCGCCTTTGTTGGAGGCCACCAAGCTCCTGGCCAAGAGAGTGATTTGCATATCATCCCTCAGAAGGAGGGTGAACCCCTGCACAAGTTTATCCAGAGATTTAGCCGGGTGCAGTACAATATTCCTGACATTCACCCTGCCGCTGTCGTTAGCGCGTTTCATCAGAACATGCGTAACCGCAAAATGCGTGAAGAGCTGGCGATGAACAAAGTCAGGAGTATTGCCGAGCTTTACACTTTGGCCGACAAGTGCGCTCGGGCTGAAGAAGGGAGGAAACTCCCTGGCGAGGCTGTTGGCGCAGGGGGCGAATCAGAAGATGAAGACACTGCAACCCCGCCAAGGAAAGGCCGGCGGCGAAGCAAGAAGCGCAGAGGCAAGGCCGTGCTTGCTGTCGAGGAATCCAGCAACCCCGGCACCGCCAAGAAGGCCAAGGTTGACGACCCCGGCAAGGAAGTTGCTGGGTGCGCCTCTTGCCAGGCCTTGGTGGCTGCCGACAAGTCAGAAAGCTTCGGCAAGCAGTATTGCAAGATCCATCGCACCAAGGGCCACGATCTCCAAAACTGTCGGCAAGTTGAGCAGCTTGTCGAGAAGCAGAGAGCTGAATATGAAAGGCGAGACAAAGAGAAGGCCCAAGACGGTGCTGAGGGGTCCGGCAAGAAGCGCGGTGGCCGAGGGGGTCGCCGCGGCAAGGCCAAGCAATAGAGGGAGAGGCCCGTTCGAGGCCGTGACAAAGAAGAGGGTGATGATGATGATGGAGAAGATGATGAGTCCAGTGAGCAAGAATTTCAGAAAGCTACAGAGGCTATGTGTATCGACGGAGGCGCCTCGTTGCATTCTTCCCACCGTCGACTTAAACAGTGGGTGCGAGATGTTAATGCAACGGAGCCATCGTTTGATGCATGTAAGCCCCTGAAGTGGTCCAACACGCCTATCATTTTTGACGCCGAGGATCACCCTGATCGTACAACCGCGGTCGGGTGCTTGCCATTGTTGGTCTCACCGACAATCCGCAACCTCAAGGTGACGAAAATGCTAGTTGACGGTGGGGCCAGACTGAACCTAATCTCGCCGGACGTGCTCAAGAGGCTCCAAATTCCTGATGAAGATCTCGAGGAAACGGGCACGTTTGAAGGGGTCAATCCAGGAAGGACCCAGCCAAAAGGCAAGATTACGCTACCGGTGACATTTGGTAGCGAGCTCAACTACAGGACAGAGAAGGTGGTGTTTGATGTCGCCAAGATTCCTATGTCATACAATGGGATCCTTGGCCGCCCAGCGCTGGCTAAGTTTATGGCGGCATCACACTATGCGTATAATGAGTTAAAGATGCCCGGGCCATTGAGTGTCATCACTATCCACTCCGACAAAAAGGATGCGCTCATCTGTGCCGACCAACTCTACCGGGAAGTAGTTGCAGCACCTGCCGTCAAGGCATCTGCTCCTGCCACTGGAACTCCCTGGGGGAAGAAGAAGACCGGCAAGAATCTTGGCGTGAACTCCGGCAAGTGCACCTCCTCGGAGTGCTGCGCTTCCGTTGAGGACGCACCAGAGAGTTCCACCGGCAAGAACAAGAAATCCAAGGCTGCTCCACCAGAGACCAAGAAGGTGCCCGTCAGGGAGGACGGAACGGGAGGAACTTTCACCATAAGTTCCACCCTAGATGACAAATTGGAAAGCGCGCTCATTGCCTTCTTGTGGGCGAATGCCGACGTGTTTGCATGGCAACCGTCTGACATCCCCGGTGTTCCCAGGGAGGTAATTGAGCACCACCTTGCTGTCTGTCCTCACGCGCGTCCCGTCAAGCACAGGTTCAGGAAGCAAGCCTTGGAGCGGCAAGAATTTATTGCCGAAGAAATCAGGAAGCTGGAAGCGGCAGGATTGGTCAGAGGAGTGCTTCACCCAACCTGGTTGGCCAATCCGGTTGTAGTGCGCAAGGCGAATGGGAAATGGAGGCTGTGTATTGATTATATAGATATCAATAAAGCCTGTCCAAAAGATCCTTTTCCCTTGCCGCGCATCGACCAGATTGTGGACTCCACTGCTGGTTGTGATCTACTGTCGTTCCTTGATGCCTACTCAGGGTATCATCAGATCTTCATGGCAAAAGAAGATGAAGAAAAGACCACATTTATCACCCCATGTGGTACGTATTGTTTTATACGAATGCCTTTCGGGTTGAAAAGTGTTGGTTCTACATTTGTGAGAGCGGTCCAAATTGGTTTTGAGCCTCAGCTCCATAGAAATATGGAGGCATACATGGATGACATAGTGGTCAAAACCAAGGACAAGGCGACGCTCATACAAGATCTAGAAGAAACATTTGCAAATCTGCGCAAGATCAACTTAAAGCTCAATCCTGAGAAGTGCGTGTTTGGTGTTCCTTCCGGCAAGCTTCTCGGATTCTTTGTATCTCAACAGTGGATCGAAGCAAACCCCGACAAGATCAAAGCTATTGAGCAGATTGAAGCGCCAAGACGCGTCAAGGATGTACGTCGTCTTGCCGGCTGTATTGCTGCCCTAAGCAGGTTTACTTCCAAATCTGCTGAGTGCGCCCTGCCCTTTTTCAAAAAATTTGAAGAAGGCAGGTCCAATGAAATGGACTCCGGAAGCGGAGGCTGCGCTGCAAGATTTGAAGAAATACCTTTCTTCTCCGCCGACACTAGTCGCGCTTAAACCACAAGAGCCGTTGTTGCTGTATCTAGCAGCAACAAATCAAGTGGTTAGTGCTGCGTTAGTGGCGCAGAGAGAAGCTGATGAGGAGGCAACACCAGCGGCAGGACCGCCAAGCAACGCGGCGGAATCTTCCCAGGCAAGGGTTGATCCCGGCAAGACAGGATCTGCGCAGTCAGAAGAACCAGTGCAAAAGAAAAAGGTGGTGCAGTGCCCAGTTTATTTTGTTATCTCTCTTTTGCAAGGAGCTAGGTCAAGATATTCTGGCGTGCAGAAGTTGCTCTTTGGCCTCCTTATGGCCTCGAGGAAGCTGCGCCATTATTTTCAAGCACATGAAATCAACGTCGTCACTCGCTTTCTGTTGCAACGGATTTTGCAAAATCCAGAAGCAACTGGCAGGATTGTGGAGTGGGCATTGGAGTTGTCGAGCTTTGGTCTCAAGTTTGAAAGCACTTCGACAATTCAGAGCAGGGCCTTGGTAGAGTTCATTGCGGAATGGACCCCAACGCCAGACGAACAGGTTCGAGAAACGACTCTTCCCGGCAAGGAAATTGATCAAGAGTGGGTGATGTACTTTGACGGGGCTTTCTCGCTGCAAGGCGCCGGTGCTGGCGTGCTGCTTGTCGCCGGCAAGGAACTTGCCGGGATCAGCGACAAGCCTGCCGGGGAACGACAGGCTCCGGCGGAACGTCACGCTTTCGCTGTCGAGACAAATGTTCCCCTAGCGGAAGAGATGCCTTTAGTCCTAGCTGTCGAGCCCCAGGCTCCAGCATGGGCACAGCACATTGTCCATTTTCTTCAGACAGGAGAACTCCCTGAGGAACAGGAAGAGGTGAAAAAAGTAGCCCGTCGGTCTGTTATGTACAAGTTCGTCGATGATGTCCTGTACAGAAAGAGACCAAACGGTGTGAAATTGAAGTGTATTCCTCGGGAGGATGGACTAGAGCTGTTGGCAGAGATACATGGAGGCATATGTGGGTCTCACATAGGATCAAGAGCACTTGTCGGGAAAGCATTCCGGCAAGGTTTCTTTTGGCCCACCGCTCTCCAGGATGCAACTGCACTAGTAACCAAGTGTGAAGCGTGCCAGTTTCATTCGAAGAAATCACATCAGCCAGCTCAAGCTCTTCAGATGATCCCTCTCTCCTGGCCATTTTCGGTCTAGGGGCTCGACATACTGGGCCCCTTCCCCCGTGCTACCGGGGGCTTTGAGTACTTGTACGTCGCGATCGACAAGTTCACAAAGTGGCCGGAGGTGGAAGCAGTGAGGAAGGTGACAGCACAATCAGCCGTCAAGTTCTTTAAAGGGATAGTTTGCCGTTTCGGTGTGCCCAACAGGATCATCACCGACAACGGCACGCAATTCACAAGTCGCACCTTCATGCAGTACGTCCAAGATCTTGGTGGCAAAATTTGTTTTGCCTCTGTTGCTCACCCGAGAAGCAACGGCTAAGCAGAGAGGGCTAATGCTGAAGTGCTGCGCGGTCTCAGGACCAGAACCTTTGACAGGCTGAGAAAGTGCGGAAGATGCTGGATTGATGAGTTACCGGCGGTTCTTTGGTCAATCAGAACGACACCAAATTGAGGCACCGGCCAGACACCCTTCGCTCTGGTCAACGGAGTGGAAGCAGTTCTCCCCACGGAACTCATATACGGATCACCTCGAGTGCTCACTTATGATGACCTTGAGCAAGAGCAACTGCGGCAAGATGACGCTGTGCTCCTTGAGGAGAATCGTCTTCAGGCTGCTGTGCGAGCTGCACGCTACCAGCAAGCTTTGCGCCGCTACCATAGCCGCAAAGTTCATGCCCGAAGCCTTGAGGAAGGCGACCTTGTTCTTCGACGGATTCAGTCCGCCAAGAATTCAAACAAGTTGATGCCGAAGTGGGAAGGCCCTTATCGGGTAGTACGAGTCACCAGGCCCGGCGCAGTCCGCCTGGAGACCGAAGATGGCGTTCCAGTGAGCAACTCCTAAAATATCAAACATCTTCGCAAGTTCTACCCATAAGGCGCGGTTGCCGGGGTCCCCCGGCAACCACCTTTTTGTACAAGTCTTGCCGGCAAGGCATGTAATCCTTTGTACAAAGCCAGGTGCAGACCCTGAGCCCAGACGAATAAGTTTAAGTGTTGTGCATTTCCTTATCGATTTCCATGTTCATATATATATATGCATGTTTGTCTAAGATGTTGTATGACACTTGTTCCCGGTAAGTCATAACGAACCGCCAAGGTTCCATATCTTTATTTTCTCTTCTTTCTTTTTCTCAAAAGACAGAAGGATTCCTCACATGCACGTTTGCCGGGTGGGGAAGGAAGATATGAGTACCAGTTGGCGACGTTCAGAATTGGCACCTTACCGAAGGAAGAACAGCGACAGAAAGCTAAGTTCTAAAACTTAAAGCAAGTTTCTTTTATTACAAAGTTATTTTCCTTAGACGATTTTGACTTTTGTATGGAAAACCTGCACGCGAAGGAACCCTTGTCGTAATCGGATGCGCCCTTATTTTGTTTCGAGTCCGCTCAACAATTTAAGTGGCTGCACTGAGAACGCCAAGGTGTCTTACCCGCCGCTGCACCTCTAGCAGGCTGCTGAAGTCCCGCACCCAGCGCTCGCGGCAGGTTGTGCGCCGGCAAGTTTTCAGTAAGCGTAGGGTGTACTCCGTACATAAAGAAATCAGACAAGGGAAATGGCATGCATATACCCAAACATACGCAAGTTATAAATCGTCGCGGTTCTAACATAAGACTTGATTGTCTTTTGGCATGGAATGGTGGCGACAAGGAAAAATGAGGCGGCTAGTCCCTGCGTCGGCCCTCGATCCTCTTGATTGAATCTAACTTCTCGAGGATGGGCGCGACAAGCTCCTCAAGTGCCCTGAGACCTGCATCCTTCGGCAAGTGGTCGAGCATGTTGGTGAGATCAACGCCAGGGTTATTATATACCACCTTGACGAGTACCTTGCGGAGGACAGCCCGGCAAAGTTTACGAGATTCATTGGCCAGTTGGGTCGCTCGGTTGGACTGTAGCATCTTTAAAGCATCAACGATGCTTTCGAAGAACATGGTCAACCTGGCGCTCGAAGATATTCTTTCTTCGGAGGAATACCTAAAGTTTTGCAGGCCATCCTGGCCCATGGTTGACAACTGTGCAGTAAGCCTCTTCGCGGCATCGACAAGGCGATCAGTCCAGATTTTCACCCCCTTTTCATAGTCAATTTGGGCGGTGGCAGCGCTCTTAAGCAAGTTCCTCTCTTCCTGAAGATCTTTTCTTAGGGCCTTCTTGCGGGCCCTGCCGTCCTTGAGGGACTTCTCCAGTGTGGTCAGCTTTAGCTTCAGATCGGCAATGGCGTCGTTGGCTGAAGTGAGCTGCTTGGTCTTGTCGGACATGGCAACTTACATCTCCGCCAGGCTGTGGAGGGTTTTCTCCCTGTCCCCTTTGAGTGTCGAGAGCTCCTTGCCGTGTTCTTCAAGATCCATTTCCAGCTTTTTCACTTTGTCGCTCAGCTCGTTCTTGGCGGCCTCTGCAGCCTCAGCAGCATCGACGGCCTCCTTGAGCTTGCCGGCATGATCTACAATTAGAGCTTCGAGCGCCTCCTTGTGCTTTTGCTCCAGCTCCTGGATCCGCTGCGCAACAAGTTTATCGATCTCCTCATCTTTGCCGCGAAGCTTGGCGGCGAGCGCCTGCTCACGCGCGACAAGATCTTCCTCGTGAGCGTCAAGCGCAATGCGACGCTCCGTCAGGAGAGCATCTTCAGCGGCAGTTCTTTGTGCAGTTTCCTCTTGCGCTTTCTCCAGGTCAGATTGTTTCAAGAGGAGCTCCGTCCAGTTTTGGCTCACTTGTTCCCGGCTGGCAGTCAACTCTTGAAGGGCCTCGGCGTACCAGATTTGCATCTGCTTGACGCGCTTCTGAAAATCTATTTCGGCCGCTTCAACAACTGCCATTCTGGAATCTCCTTTCTCTTTCCGAGCGCGGTGGAGTGCTTGGAGCTTGCGGAAATTTTCACCCATGGCCTGGAGGAGCTGATCCTCTTCAGATTTGCCACTGCTGGCGCTTGGGTCATCAACAACTTCAAGCCCGGCAGCAGTGATGATTTCTTCGTCAAAGGTTTCCCCTTCAGTCGACGTTTCAATATTTGCCGTGCCCGGCAAGTTGATGAATAAGTTGTCGCCGACCTTGAGATATTTGCTTGATGAGGGAGCTTCAGATGTCGATGGTTGTTCCTCGACGTTCGTCTCGCCAGTGGCTGGGGGCTCTGTGGCCGATGTAGCACCTGGCGCTCCTGCGGCAGGAATGCCGTCAGTGTGGTCATCAGTCTCCTCGCCGGCCCTCTCGGCAGGATCCTTGGCGGTTTCTTCGGCAACATTTTCGCCGACCTCGACAGTGGCATCTTTGGCGGCCTCGCTAGCGGCGATCCTGTCAGCTTCGGCAGCGGTGTCTCTGGCGGTCCCCTCGATGACAACGTCAACGTCCATGTGTTCCATCACAGGGAATTCTAGAGGACGAAGGAAGGAAACAAAATAAGATCAAGGCTGAAGTTCGAGAAGACAAAAAGAAAGAAAGATAAAGAAAAGGATAACAAGCGCTCTAAGGCAAACAGTTACCTACGTCGAGTTGTTGAGAGGTGGCCTCGCCCCTCCCGGCAATGTTGGTTGCTGGGGAAGTGTTGCCGGTATCCATGCGTACTGGCTCCTCCTCAACCAAGATAGGCTCGTCGGTGGTAACTCTTGCCGGGGATGCGCCTGTGGACGGCGCGGTAGACGAAGGCGGCACGACGGGGGTGTTTTCCACCTCTCCCTGTTGCTGTTCTTTCCACCTCTCCCTGTTGCTGATCTTCTCCTGCAAGCCCAAAGATATCAGCGACAAGGGTAAAAACCTCAGCGCCCGTCAGCGGAAAACGAGTGGAGAACTCACGCTGGGGGCTGCGCTGGGGGCTACGTTGAGGGCTGAGCTCCGGGCTGACAACGACAATTTCCGGCACACTCGTAGAGCCAGTCGGGGGCTCGTCGCCCGTGGAAGTCCTCAACCTCTTCGCCGCCTTTTCCGCCAAGGTTTCTGCATCACTGCAAAGACGAGATAGAGCAAGGCTATGAGATTACTCCGAAACTTGGAAGATAAAGGCTGTGACAGGATACTTACTTTTCCTCCTCTCGTTCCGGGCTAAAGCCGGAGATGTCAAAATCGACCTCCGTTGCAATGTCCATGTGAGGGGGTGGAGGAGGGGTCCTGGATCGCTTGGCTATAGCAGGCGCGGGGGGTGGCGTGATTCCGCCACCTCAGCCTCCGGTGCGGTTGTGTGAGACGCCCCTGCCGCCTTAGCAGTTGCCGTAGGTGCGGGTCTCACGCGCCGTGCAGGTTGCTGTCAAACTCCTTGCCGCGGCACAGTCTTGTCGGCTGCCTTCTTGCCGGGAGCCTCACTGCTCGAAGAGGGTTGGCTCGCCAGGATGCTAGAAGCAGCCTTTCGAAGGACGCGCTTGGTTTTCTTCGGAGCTGGGGGCTCCTCCTACGGCTCTTCTTCGGCCACGTCCTCGTCGGACGAGCCCTCGGCGGCCGCGCTGCTCTGTTCCCCGGCAGCCCCAGCCTCCCCGGCAAGATTTTCTTCCATCACAACCTCTGCGTCGCTGGTTTCCCATTCTGTGAAACCAACGCTACCGGCCTCCGCGGCAAGATTCGCTTCCTCCACCCTAGAGGCAATATACGCCACTTCTTCGTCAGTGGTGGCGCGAATGAGGCCCGTCTCTTCCCGGATGGCCCTCTCCGACAGGTTGTCGAAGAACTTTTGTGCTTCCTCCTCGGTTGGCTCGGCCCAAGTCGCGTCAAGACCGTGGGCGTTGAACATTGGCATGAAGGCAATGATTGACCCCAGGGCGGAGTTGTTGCACAAAGGAACAATTCTTGCCGGCAACCGATGTTTGTCATCGCGCTGGAATAGCTTGTGGCGGAGAGCGCCGAGCTGCATGGTCGTCAGATTGTTGTTCAATCCAGGGCGTAGCCTCATGATGTCCGCTGCGTTCCGGTACTCCCAAGCTGATCTTCCCCAGCTCTGTAGGGGGGCGATCTGGTGGCGGAGGAAATCGAAGCCGATCATCTCCATTGTAAGCCCGGCGGCTTTCAGGCGAAGGATCCTGGTGGTGGCGATTGTGAGCCTCTCGTCCTCCGCGGTGAGATCGCTCCAATCACTGACGCGGACCACCTTCTACTGTCTAGGCGAACAGAACGGATGGGGATCAGCTTCCTTGATCCAGCACCACTCAGACCGCCATTCATCCCACTTCTCGTAGTAAACTCCATCTGGGTATATCTCCTTATTCCAAGCCCGTGGAATCCAGGTGATAGAACTGGAAAGGGCCTCCCCCTTTTGGATGCGAGGAATAAAGTAATGGCGGAAGAGGGCGGTATTGGGAACTACTCCGGCAAAGTTTTCGCAAAGATGAGCAAAGACAAACATGCACATTATGGCGTTCGGCGTGAAATCAAGAAGATGGAAGCCATATGTGTACATAATATCGTTGAAGAAATCGGAGAAAGGAGGACAGAGTCCGCAATAGAAATAAGCGACGAAGAAGTGATATTTGTCAGGACCGCCCTTGGAACAAGAACCTGGAATCACGCAAGTCGCGGGGTGAGCTTGTGTCCCCTTCGCCCACATGCACTGGTACCGGTTCTTCAAGGCCCTCGCATCGAGCGTCAGAGCGAAGACGACGAACTTCTTCCGCATCTTCACCAGCTCGCTCTCCGGGACATCAGCCTTCGTCTCCTTGCTCTTGCCTTTGCCCTTGCTAGCCTTGGGCGGCATGGCGATTGCGAAGGAGGAGCCTGAGGATAGAGTGGGTGCTGAAGCGAAGAGTGGATGAGGAGAAGTCTGGCTTTGAGCTCGAGAGGGGAAAGCAATGGCAGAGTCCAGATTGAGGAGAAGAGGGGGGGTAAATTGTTTGTGCCTCTACGGTTTCCTTTTTTATGGGGAAGGAGCAAGGCCGCCCCTTTTACTCCCCAATGTAAATACACCTCTGCAGGCACGCTGCAGCTGCAGCCTTTCAGCGCACGCTTCCCACATCGCGCGTTCAGCGCGCGTAGTGGGGGGCACAGTAAGCGGGATATTTATGAGCAGTTAATCCCCTGCCACGTGTGCCCGTGCACTGTTTGGGCCTAGCCCAACAACGCCTTGCACTCGTGTGTGGCCTAGGCCCGGGGGCTCCTGTCGGTGTACTAAGTATTGGGCCATTAGTACCCCGTACTTGTGCACGGGCAGTTGTAGCCATACTCGCGGCCAGGCTTGTCGGGGAACAGTTGGAGGTTAATTCAAATTATCGAAGAAACACCCAAGTCAAGGATCTGAGGATCAACAGATAAGAAGAGCTGAAGACCAAAAGCCAGCCTTTCCGGCAAGATCTTGCCGGGGTGGCCTGTGAAGCCCGGCAAGATTTCGCGCCCGGCAAGATTCAGCGCCCGGCAAGATTCTGCCACTGTGCCACCGCTTCGGCACAGCAATGAGCCTGACACTCTAGGTCCTTCTCTGGATGCGTGGCCATGCGCCAGTGGAGGAGAGCTTAAGCGGTGCTGATGGGATGGCCCCTTTTTCCATCCCCAAGAAAGTGAGGACACCTAAACGGACACCTCACGGTGCATTAAATGCATTCGTCCTAATCCGTCAGTGGTTAGGTATGATGACCCTGTAACTACTTTACACCTCAATGTATGTACATTTTGCCACTGTGGAGACCCCTTTGAGCGTATAAAAGGAGGCCCAAGGCAACTGCTACAGGGGAGGAAGATCTTCTGGCCCATTCTGCATGTGTAGCCGCTCTTTGAACATACTGTTCATTGCAAGCGCTCCTGGAGCCTGGGCTCAAGAACACTCATAATAAAACAAGGCAGGAGTAGGGTTTTACGCTGATTAGCGGCCCGAACCTGGGTAAAATCGCCCCGCGTTGATCGTTGGTTCTGCTCTTTGTGCATACCTCTCTCCCTGCCGAATCGTAAAGGGGTCCTTTAGGATCCCATAGGTGTCGCATGCCGACAACAAGGTAGGGGGGTGCCCCCCCTAGGGCGCGCCCTCCACCCTTGCCGCCGCCTCGTGTGTCTTCTGGCTTGGACTCCAAGTCTTCTGGGTGTCTTCTGGTCCAAGAAAAATCATCACGAAAGTTTTAATCCGTTTGGACTCCGTTTGATATTCCTTTTCTGCGAAACTCTAAAACAAGGAAAAAACAGAAACTGGCACTGGGCTCTAGGTTAATAAGTTAGTACCAAAAATAATATAAAATAGCATATTAATGCATATAAAACATCCAAAACAGATAATATAATAGCATGGAACAATAAAAAATTATAGATACGTTGGAGACGTATCAAGCATCCCCAAGCTTAATCCTGCTCGTCCTCGAGTAGGTAAATGATAAAAACAGAATTTTTGATGTGGAATGCTTCCTAACATATTTATCAATGTAATTTTCTTTATTGTGGCATGAATATTCAGATCCATAAGATTCAAAACAAAAGTTTAATATTGACATAAAAACAATAATACTTCAAGCAGACTAATAAAGCAATCATGTCTTCTCAAAATAACATGGCCAAAGAAAGTTATCCCTACAAAATTATATAGTCTGGCTATGCTCCATCTTCATCACACAAAGTATTAAATCATGCACAACCCCGATGACAAGCCAAGCAATTGTTTCATACTTTTGATGTTCTGAAACTTTTTCAACTTTCACGCAATACATGAGCGTGAGCCATGCATATAACACTATAGGTGGAATAGAATATGGTGGTTGTGGAGAAGACAAAAAGAAGGAGATAGTCTCACATCAACTAGGCATATCAACGGGCTATCAAGATGCCCATCAATAGATATCAATGTGAGTGAGAAGGGATTGCCATGCAACGGATGCACTAGAGCTATAAATGTATGAAAGCTCAAAAACAAACTAAGTGGGTGTGCATCCAACTCGCTTGCTCACGAAGACCTAGGGCAATTTGAGGAAGCCCATCATTGGAACATACAAGCCAAGTTCTATAATGAAAATTTCCCACTAGTATATGAAAGTGACAACATAGGAGACTCTCTATCATGAAGATCATGGTGCTACATTGAAGCACAAGTGTGGAAAAAGGATAGTAACATTGCCCCTTCTCTCTTTTCTCTCATTTTTTTATTTTGGGCTCTTTGTCCTCTTTTTTTCTTTTTATTTTATTTTATTTTTCGTCCAGAGTCTCATCCCGACTTGTGGGGGAACCATAGCCTCCATCATCCTTTCCTCACATGGGACAATGCTCTAAAAATGATGATCATCACACTTTTATTTACTTACAACTCAAGAATTACGACTCGATACTTAGAACAAAATATGACTCTATATGAATGCCTCTGGCGGTGTACCGGGATGTGCAATGACTCAAGAGTGACATGTATAAAAAATATGAATGGTGGCCTTGCCACAAATACGATGTCAACTACATGATCATGCAAAGCAATATGACAATGATGAAGCGTGTCATAATAAATGGAACAGTGGAAGTTGCATGGCAATATATCTCGGAATGGCTATGGAAATGCCATAATAGGTAGATATGGTGGCTATTTTGAGGAAGGTATATGGTGGGTGTAATGCACCGGCGAAATTTCCGCGGTACTAGAGAGGCTAGCAATGGTGGAAGGGTGAGAGTGCGTATAATCCATGGACTCAACATTAGTCATAAAGAACTCACATACTTATTGCAAAAGTCTATTAGCTATCGAAACAAAGTATTAGACGCATGCTCCTAGGGGGATAGATTGGTAGGAAAATACCATCGCTCGTCCCTGACCGCCACTCATAAGGAAGACAATCAATAAATAAATCATGCTCCGACTTCATCACATAACGGTTCACCATACGTGCATGCTACGGGAATCACAAACTTTAACATGTGTTTCTACCAATCCACAATTACTCACTAGCATGACTCTAATATCACCATATTTATATCTCAAAACAATCATAAGGAATCAAACTTCACATAGTATTCAATGCACTTTATATGAAAGTTTTTATTATATCTTTCTTGGATGCCCATCATATTAGGACTAAATTCATAACCAAAGCAAATTACCATGTTGTTTAGAGAGACTCTCAAAATAATATAAGTGAAGCAAGAGAGTTCAACAATTTCTATAAAATAAAGCCACCGCCGTGCTCTAAAAAGATATAAGTGAAGCACTAGAGCAAAATTTCCTAGCTAAAAAAATATAAGTGAAGCACATAGAGTATTCTAATAAATTCACGACTTAAGCGTGTCCCTCTCAAAAGGTGTGTACAGCAAGGATGATTGTGGTAAAATAAAAGCAAAGAGTCAAATCATACAAGACTCTCCAAGAAAAACACATATCATGTGGTGAATAAAAATATAGCCTCAAGTAAATTTACCGATAGACGAAGACGAAAGAGGGGATGCCTTCCGGGGCATCCCCAAGCTTAGGCTCTTGGTTGTCCTTGAATATTACCTTGGGGTGCCTTGGGCATCCCCAATCTTAGGCTCTTGCCACTCCTTATTCCATAGTCCATCAAATCTTTAACCAAAACTTGAAAACTTCACAACAGAAAACTCAACAGAAAACTCATGAGATCTGTTAGTATAAGAAAATAAAATCACCACTTTTGGTACTATTGTGAACTCATTCTTTATCTATATTGGTGCAATATCTACTGTATTCCAACTTTTCCATGGTTCATACCCCCCGATACTACCCATAGATTCATCAAAATAAGCAAACAACACATAGAAAACAGAATATGTCAAAAACAGAACAGTCTACGATGATCTGAATTGTTCTAATACTTATGTAACTCCAATTTTTTTTGAAAAAGTATAAAAATAGAGGTAATTTGTATATAAATCTTGTGTAAAAAATTCAGGGTTTTTTCAGGCTCCAGTGAATTTAAACAATTCTGTGACTGGACGCAAAAGTTTCTGTTTTTCCGCAAGATCAAATCAACTATCACCGTAAGCCATCCCAAAGGTCTTACTTGGCACAAACACTAATTAAAACACCAAAACACAATTAATACAGAGGTAATAATGTGTATTTTATTCAAAAACAGGAGCAAAACAAAAAACATAAAAACAAAATTGGGTTGCCTCCCAACAAGCGCTATTGTTTAACGCCCCTAGCTAGGCATAACGCAATAGATCTAGGTATTGTCATCTTTCGTATGCAATCCATAAGTAGCTCTCATAATAGATTCATATGGCAACTTAATTTTCTTTCTTGGAAAGTGTTCCATGCCCTTCCTTAACGGAAATTGAAATCTAATGTTTCCTTCTTTCATATCAATAATTACACCAATTGTTCTAAGGAAAGGTCTACCAAGAATAATAGGACATGTAGGATTGCAATCTATATCAAGAACAATGAAATCTACGGGCACATAATTCCTATTTGCAACAATAAGAACATCATTAATCCTTCCCATATGTTTCTTAATAGTGGAATCCGCAAGATGCAAATTTAAAGAATAATCTTCAAATTCACGGAATCCTAGCACATCACATAAAGTTTTTGGAATCGTGGGAAGTCTAGCACCCAAATCACACAAAGCATAGCATTCATAATCTTTAATTTTAATCTTAATAGTAGGTTCCCAATCATCATAAATCTTTCTAGGGATAGAAACTTCCAACTCAAGTTTTTCTTCAAAAGATTTCATCATAGCATCAACAATATGTTTAGTAAAAGCTTTATTTTAATTATAAGCATGAGGAGAATTCGACATGGATTGCAACAAGGAAATACAATCTATCAAAGAGAAATTATCATAATTAAAGTCCTTGAAATACAACAGAGTGGGTTCATTGCTACTTAAAGTTTTAACATTGTCAATCCCACTTTTATCAATTTTTGCATCAAGATCTAAAAACTCCGAATCATTGGGACGCCTTCTAGCTAAAGTTGACTCATCTCCAATCCCATATTTATCAAGGTTTATATTAGAAAACAAAGATTCAATAGGAGTCACATCAATCACTTTAAGATCTTCATCATTATTTTCATGAGAAATCGAAGAACACACTTTTACAAGCCAATCTCGCTTAGCAGGCATCCTAGCGGTTCTTTCTTTACATTCTTCCATAGAAATTCTCATAGCTTTTAGAGACTCATTAATATGATGCTTGGGTGGAATAGATCTAATCTTAAAAGAATCAATCTCAAGCGAAATTCTATCAACGTTCCTAGCCAAATCATCAATCTTGAGCAATTTTTCTTCAACCATAGCATTGAAAACTTTTTGGGAACTAATAAATTCTTTAATATTGTTCTCAAGATTGGAGGGCATCTTATTATAATTTCCATAAGAATTGTTGTATGAATTACCATAATTATTAGAGGAATTACTAGGAAAAGGCCTAGGATTAAAATTACCTCTATACGCGTTATTACCAAAATTGTTCCTACCAACAAAATTCACATATATAGATTCATTATTATTTCCAATCAAAGAAGACAAAGGCATATCATTAGAATCAATAGGAGCACTCTTACTAGCAAATAATTTCAGTAATTCATCCATCTTTCCACTCAAAGTATTAATTTCTTCAATCGCATGCACTTTTTTACTAGTGGAAGATCTTTCGGTATGCCATTGAGAGTAATTTGCCATAATATTATCTAGGAGTTTAGTAGCTTCTCCTAATATGATTTCCATAAAAGTACCACCCGCGGCAGAATCCACAAGATTTCTAGATGCAAAATTCAATCCCGCATAATTTTTTTGTATAATCATCCATAAACTCAAACCATGTGTAGGACAATTTCTTATCAGTAATTTCATCCTCTCCCAAGATTGTGGAACATGCTCATGATCAAGTTGCATAAAATTCATTATATTGTTCCTAAGGGAGATGATCTTAGCGGGTGGAAAGTACTTGGAAATAAAAGCATCTTTACACTTATTCCATGAATCAATAATATTTTTAGGCAAAGATGAAAACCAAGTTTTAGCATGATCTCGTAGTGAGAATGGAAATAGCTTTAATTTAACAATATCATTATCCACATCTTTTTTCTTTTGCATCTCACACAATTCAACGAAAGTATTTAGATGGGATGCGGCATCTTCACTAGGAAGGTCGGAAAATTGTTCTTTCATAACAAGATTCAACAAAGCGGCATTAATTTCATAAGATTCCGCACTAGTGGCGGGAGCAATTGGAGTACTAATAAAATCATTATTATTAGTGTTGGAAAAGTCACACAACTTGGTGTTCTCTTGAGTCATCATGACAAAGCAAGCAATCTAGCACACAAGCAACCAAAAAGCAAACAAAAAGACAACCAGAAGAAGGGCGAATAAAAAGGCAAATCTTTTTGTGTTTTTCTGAAAATCGTTTTAGAAGTGGGGGGTAGGAAAACGAGAGGCAAATGGAAAATAATGTATTGCAAGAGATGAGAGTTTATGATGGGTCTTGGTAGGCTTGACATAGATCTCCCCGGCAACGACGCCAGAAATTCTTCCTGCTACTTCTTGAGCTTGCGTTGGTTTTTCCCTTGAAGAGGAAAGGGTGATGCATCACAGTAGAGATAAGTATTTCCCTCAGTTAAGAACCAAGGTATCAATCCAGTAGGAGAAACGCGCAAGTCCCCAATAGATGCACCTACACAAACAATCAAACACTTGTACCCAATGCGATAAAGGGGTTGTCAATCCCTTCACGGTCACTTGCAAAGGTGAGATCAGATAGAGATAGATAAAACTGAATAAAAGATAACTAAATATTTTTGGGGTTTTTTGGTTTATAGATCTGAAAATAAAAGATTGCATAATAGTAGATCGGAAACAAGTATGATGGAAAATAGACCCGGGGGGCATAGGTTTCACTAGAGGCTTCTCTCTTGAAGGCAAATAATACGGTGGGTGAACAAATTACTGTCGAGCAATTGATAGAAAAGCGCAAAGTTATGACGATATCCAAGGCAATGATTATGCATATAGGCATCATGTCCGTGTCAAGTAGACCGACTCCTGCCTGCATCTACTACTATTACTCCACACATCAACCGCTATCCAGCATGCATCTAGAGTGTTAAGTTCATAAAGAACGGAGTAACGCCTTAAGTAAGATGACATGACGTAGAGGAATAAACTCAAGCAATATGATGTAAACCCCATCTTTTTATCCTCGATGGCAACAATACAATACGTGCCTTGCTACCCCTACCATGTCACTGGGTGAGGACACCGCAAGATTGAACCCAAAGCTAAGCATCTCCCCATTGCAAGAAAAATCAATCTAGTTGGCCAAACCAAACCGATAGTTCGAAGAGAGTTACAAAGATATCAAATCATGCATATAAGAATTCAGAGAAGATTCAAATAATATTCATAGATAAACTGATCATAAATCCACAATTCATCGGATCTTGACAAACACCCCCGCAAAAGAAGATTACATCAGATAGATCTCCAAGAACATCAAGGAGAACATGGTATTGAGAATCAAATAGAAAGAAGAAGCCATCTAGCTACTAGCTATGGACCGTAGGTCTGAGGTAAACTACTCACGCTTCATCGGAAGGGCAATAGGGTTGATGTAGATGCCCTTCGTGATCGAATCCCCCTCTGGCAGGATGCCGAAAAAGGCCCCAAGATGGGATCTCACGGGAACAGAAGGATTCGGCGGTGGGAAAGTATTTTCGTGGGTCCCTCTGATGGTTTGGGAATATATGTGAATATATAGGAAGAAGAAGTAGGTCAGGGGACTCCCAAGGGGGGCACAAGGTAGGGGGCATCCCCCCTAGGGCGCGCCCTCCACCCTTACTGACGCCTCGTGGGTCTTCTGGCTTGGACTCCAAGTCTTCTGGGTCTCTTCTGGTCCAAGAAAAATCATCGCGAAAGTTTTATTCCGTTTGGACTCCGTTTGATATTCCTTTTCTGCGAAACTCTAAAACAAGGAAAAAACAGAAACTGGCACTGGGCTCTAGGTTAATAAGTTAGTCCCAAAAATAATATAAAATAGCATATTAATGCATATAAAACATCCAAAACAGATAATATAATAGCATGGAACAATCAAAAATTATAGATACATTGGAGACGTATCAACAAATATTGGGGAGATGCGAGATTACCGTCCTATCCCCAATCGACGAGATGGCCAAAATTTTAAACGGGGGCTAAGTTCGTAACTTTCCCATATTTCACACAAGCGCGTCCCAAATTTTGAGATCCCCTCCCCTCCCCCTCCATTTCCCCATTCATACACCATCGGCGCCACAACAACCTCCCCACACCGGCCAGCCTCCTCCGTCCGCCACCCCATCCTCCACCTTGCCGGAGCCGCTACCCCTACCCCGTCGTCCACCGCAAGAGATGAACGTCTCTCATCCACGACGCTGGACCAGGATCCTTTCATAGCGTCCTCTCGCTTCATCGGCGCCGTCATCCACCTTGCCGTTGCCGCTCCTACGACCGCCTTGTCCACGGCAACAAGATTTATCCCCCGATCCGGCCGTCTGCCGACTCAAGTCTTCTTCCGCGCCGCCGACAGCCATCGCACCCGCAGTACCCTCAACGTATCAGCAGGGGCCTACACGGCATCACAAGAGAGGTGGTACTCTTTCCTATCTTCTTAAGTTATTAATCTCACCCGGAAAATATATCGTAACTTGTTTACTGTACTTTTCTTGTCCATACCAAATCATAGTGGCTAGCTGAAAGCAAACATTGGTTGCGAAGTAGCTTTTGTCTGGGTTGCACCTTCAGATCCGCCATGGCACAGTCACTATACTCGTAAAGCTTATGGTTTCCCCCTTTATATTCACTACCATCATCGTAGGTGCTTCATGTCGTGCTAGCACTGCTCCTCAAGACCTCAACCCATCAAGCGAAACAACATGCCACTCAAAATTCCAAAGGTTAGTATACGAATTTGATATGATGCTCATATTAATAAAATAGAGAACGTTTAATTGGTCAGCTAATGTTCCTATATTCGTTTCGAAAAGCATGTGCGCCACATATAGAGAGACAGCAAGGATTTGCATTTCTCTATGTGCTCTGGTTCATCATGGGTGAGAAACACACATTGTATTATCTAAAATCTGCTTGCTCTTTGTTATCATGTTCCTCTTCTGTTGTTCTTAATAAGTATATTACTTCCTCCGTTCCTAAACTGCCTTGGGTGCGTGCATGTGTTGTGGTGGCGTGCGTTTGTACCGGGTGTTGTTCAACGTTGGTTTATTTATAAAGCGGGGCGAAAGCCTTTTTAGGTAAAACATAAGTCTTTTTAGATATTCCAATAAGAACTACATACAGATGTATATAGACATATTTTAGAGTGTACATTCACTCATTTTGCTTGGTATGTAGTCTGCATTCGAATCTCTAAGAGACTTATATTTAGGAACGGAGGGAGTAGTACAGTATGTTCCTTGTCGGGAAGCAGAGCAGGGACATTTGCAGTCAACAGGTCTATTGGGTCGCTTCAGATGGATGCTTTCAACTATTCTAGATGGTCTTCCATAATATCCGAGAAATGCTGGGAGCTATGTCGTCTTTGAGAGTCTAGACTGATAGTAACAGTATTGTGCCTTCAGTTGAATAGAGCTGCCCCTTTTGGGGCCGAAGCCTTTCCGAACCCTTTCTAGCTGTACCGGCAATACAAGCTCATATGTTCCAGCTAGTTCCACTTTCCCCTTTTATCTACACTACTATGATCTACGTAGGTGCTTTCTATCATACTAGCAATACTCCACCCTTCACTACTGTAGGATGCTGCTAACGCGACACTACAATCAAAGACCCTTCGACGAAACTGTGTGCGATGCATTAATCGCAAACGGTGATGTAAAAAAACCATCAAAAAAGAAGCAAAACGTTTGCGATGGTGGATACATCAAACACGGTTCAGATTTTAGATGCGTGTGCGATGCAGGGCATACGGTTGATCCATACAAACTGTTTGTGATTTGACAGAACAACAGAAACGGGCAGCCAGATCAAGGTGTGTGCGATATAAGGCATACAATTCACCCCGATAAACTGTTTGTGATGAGGCGGAACAACAGAAATAGGCAGCCAGATGAAGGTGTGTGCGATATATTGCATATAGTTCACTCGGATGAACTGGTTGTGATTAGGCAACACAAAAGAAATGGTCAGCCAGATGAAGGTGTGTGTGATACATGGCATACATTTCACTCGGATGAACTGTTTGCGTTGAGCCAAGAGAACAGAAACGGTTCAACTTAACAAGATGTGTGTGATACGCGGCAAACAGGTCTGTAATCGGAAATGTGTGGGAAGACCGATAACAGCACAGACGATTCCTATTAACAAGCCATGTGTGTTGTGAGCAAACGATTGCCGGTATACAATTGTGAGTGATTGATGAAATCATCACCGACGGGTTCCATTCTTTGGCCCGTGTGTGATGTGATTTGCTCTGTCCGCACAACATCTACGCTCTTTCTACAGAACATCAACATATATATTTTAAAAAATAGCATTGCATAACCAAATTAAGCATATAATTACACAAGTGACTACACACATAACATTTCCACACACCAAAGTAAGCAATTACATGCATACTAAACTAGGAGAAACGAGGATCTAATCATCTACTTCTTGTTGTGACGATGCTTGCCATTGCTCTGTTTTCGGCTGGATCCCTGACCATTTTGGGGAAGGAGGCACTTTGTCATGTCAACAATCCGCCTGTACATCTCGTAGCTCATGTATGCCACCTTGGCCGCATACACGGCATGAGCTTTGTTGAGTTTCTCCATCCAGGCCGAGTGCCAGGCACGCTTGTCCTTGTTGCAGGAATTCTTCATGTCTCTGTAGTAGGGTTCGATGATAGCCTCGGCAAGGTGAACCAGTGAGTCCTTCTCATGCTCCTTGCTGCCCCAGATCTTGTATTAGCCCTGGCTGTCAACAAGATTCTGGCAGGCGATGCCCGAATTCTTGAGCACCTTTACATCGTTGGTGATGTCCACCGTAGCGAACATGTAGAGGGGGCTATCGACAAACCTGGCGAAACGCTCGCAAGGCCTTGTGTCTAGGCAGTAGTGGTAGACGAGGACGTGATTGCGCATGCACATCTGGGTGACGACGACCTTGGGACGAGACCCGACACAAGCGCGGGTGTACTCGAGGTCAAACCCGACCACCTTGTACTTCTATTCAGCAAGCAGCAGCTCCATGATGTGGATGGAGTGCTCCACCCAGACCGGGTTGTTGGTCTACACCACCGAGAGCTCCGTGAACCTTCTGTGGGTGTCCACCACGGCATGCATGGTGAACTGCTGCTCGTCGTCGGCAGCCACTCGGAGCACCATTGGAGCCGCGCAAGATACCCTCTAAGAAATTGTCGTGGTGGCTGTGCTTCTTGCAATAGTGGGGTGCGATCAAAAGGTTGAAGAGACACAAGGGTTAAATGGTCGCTGTAATTAAAGGGGGCCGGCCAGCCTGTAATCGTCACGTCTTGTCACCTCGTTCATAGCGGAGGATTCCAGTGCACGTTTGAGAACCCTGCACGCGTTTTGTTTGACCACGTGTGGGCTCGAAGAGGCGCCAAATGTATCATTGGTGATCCTGTTCCCGCACAACTGCTCAAGCTTCCCGCCCGGCTAGTTTGGCCACACGTCGGCTAGAAGAGGGGCAAATCATGGGCGTTTATTGGCAAAAAGCTTTGTAAAAATAAAGTGTGTGGAATGACTTCGATCATAAGTTTACTCGTGGGTGATGAGGTCAAAGTTACACAGAAGGGTGATGATGGACACTTGAGTGCGATAATTAATTCTGCGCTCTACAGGGCACATGGTTGAAGAAACCAACTGTGTGCAATAATGTCGAAGATCGCAGTGGAGTTAGCTATATTGATCGTTTGGGATGAGATCGAGAAGGGAAACACATTCGAGAATGGTTAATAAAATCTAAGTCCATTGCATATTAAGGTCAAAATAGTACTACCAATATACGAGTCTCATACGATGCCATTTCAACGATTGTACCACAAAAGCTCAAAATATTACAAGGTTCAAATTCCAGAGTTATATGGCTCAAATTCGAAGATTACAAGGTCCAAACTGATATTAGAAATGAAATTCAGCTCATTCAGCTGCAAACGCCCGCACTGATCCGCTGAACATGGATATAAGAGAGGTTCAAACTAAAATTACCACTTGTAAGGCTGGTTTCGAAACCTCATCACTTCTGCAAAGGGATCAGCCACTGAGAAGTCATGTATGGGGTTGACACAATGGCTTTCGATTACTCTGTCAGCTGAAGTTCCAAAATGAAATTCAGCTTTTTCGGAGCCTTTTCCATTCTGCCGCAGCCGCCGGCGCTGATCAACAAACCATTCATTTTTGCGAAATAAATGTAGGGAAAACCTCATTACCTTCAGCATCCTTGTTCTGACAACAAAGAACCTGGCGAATATAATCTCCGGTAAGGTCCCTCGGTATGAGTTCAAAGTAATTTCTGAGAGATGCAGATCTAGGCATTTGATGTGATTGTTATATTGTATCACATTATCCACCACCGGGCCTAATCTTATCAGCAAAAGAAGAAAACATGTTAGTACCTACATGCAGTTTTGAACACTACTACAGGCCTATTTGGTTTGCAGGATTTGTAAAATGCGCTAACGTGCCATCTTCGATCCGACATGGTTAACATGGCATTTGATTACAATCTATAAAAATGTAGCCTTCTTCACAAGAGGTTGGAGTGGATGAAAAATTCCCTAAGAAAACTAGTACAGATGAATCCAAAGGAGAAATGCTTATGGATTGTAACCATATGGATCAGGCAACCAATATGGGGGGGGGGGAACATGTATGTACTAAAATCCTCCAAAATTCCTTCAGAAATCGTAGTACATTGTCATTGTAAACTTGGGAAAAGGTGTCAAAAATTGAACTCCCTTATGGTTAACATTTAACAGGAAAGAAACGACACCTCGATATATAGCTTCTCCGGGCACGGAAAGCATCTCAGGAAACTAACAACTTGGTCCAGGTTGGGGCCGATAGATTCTAGTGCCAAGACCTTCACTGTGCGCAGATTCGGGGTCAAGCTTGTCAGAATCATTTTTTGGATGATAGACAAACGTACATCTTCAAAATTAGAAATAATGTTAATTTCAAGAAGGAGAGGTAGAAGGCGGCTGTCGGTGTCAAAACCGGCGGATCTTGGGTAGGGGGTCCCGAGCTGTGGATCTAGGATCAATGGGGAACAAGGGACGATGAACACGGTGTTTACACAGGTTCGGGCCCTCTCGAAGAGGTAAAACCCTATGTCCTGCTTGATTGTATTTGATGTATGATATGGTTACAGAGTAGATCTACCTCGAGATCAGGCGAGCTAAACCCTAGGTTGATGAGGTGATGGATGTAGCTCTCCCCTAAAGACTAAAGCCGCCTAGTTTATATAGACACCAGTAGGGTTAGGGTTACAAGTGATCGGTTACAAGGAAGGAAATATCCTGCCTAATCTTGGCTTGGAGGGCACACCACGACTCCGAAGATTCCTTATCCGGCCACGGATCCACATTCTAGCTCGGCCCCATTGAGGCCCACCAGTACGCCCATATATGGCAGGCCAACAGCCCGAGGACCCCTTAATCCAGGACTCCCTCAGTAGCCCCCGAACTAGCCTCCAATCCCAGGGCTTGTGTCCGGCATCCACATACCCCACGGTCTTCGGCTTGCGAGGCGAGTTCTTCATCTTGTCTTGTACGTGCTCGGAATTTGAGGGGTGTTCAGAATCTGAAGCATCCACCTTACTTAGCTTGGAAGGCCAAAGTACTCGAGTGTGAACACTGCCCACGCATGTGTCATGGGAAAACACGACCACCTATGGGGCCATCGGCCCCTTGTGGTTCGGCAGGGGGGAAGGACGCATTGCACAAAGAGCGGAGGGCGCGGGGCAGCGTGGCAGCGATCACACGGGCAGTTTTTACCCAGGTTCAGGCCGCCGCGAGGCGTAAAACCCTACTCCTGCTTTGGTGGATTGATGAGAGGACCATGGTGGAGACGCAGCACTCTAGCCCGGCAAGGTCGCCTCGGGGCGGGAGCAGCTACGCGCGTATGAGTGTACAAGGGTCCGAATCCTCTCTAAGGTTGCCATGGCCCTCCTTTTATAGATCAAGGGGTCACCACAATGGCAAATCAGTCATTGTATACTGATTAGATAGCAAACAGTGCCATCATACCTAACTCTGCAAACTGGACAGAGCGCATTAAATGCGCCGCTTAGTGTCACATCATAGCCTAGCCCGGCAAGCCGTGCCGTGCTATTTTGCCACATTCTCGCCTGCCTGCGTCACACGTCGCTGGACGAGTGTCATTTGGAGGTGATTTCCTCTGGGGATGGCTGCCACGTGCCAAATAACGGCCACTTAGCATCTTGGGGGCTCGACACCGCACCGATTGGTGACTTGCGTTGCTATGAGGTGGAGCGGTGGAGCCTTGGCGAGGTAATCCGCCCTCAGCGTCCCCGGCAAGCCTGCCGGGGCAATCTTGAGACTTGTCTTCGGGGCAACCTCGTCCCCGCCAGGCTGGCCTGCCTGGTAGGGGAGGTTTTCCCATCGTGGTATTTTACTCCTTGGGTTGGTCTTGGTCTTCTTGATCTGCCCTTTGATTCCTCAAAGAGCTGATCTCTTCTGCTTGGCCTTGTCCTGGATGCTGCAATCTCGTTCTTGAGCCTGTGTATAGTCTGGGCAACATACCTGGGGTTTGTTGCATCGACAGCCTGACAACTTTTAGCGAGGGGTCGCGGCCGGCCATAACATCAAACGACTGGCAGTTCTCGATGCGCGGCTCGAGGCCGCCCCTCCATTGAAACGTCTCATCAAGGCAGAGATCGTGCCCCATTTTTTAGGGGATAGGATCAATTATTTTGATTCCCACCCGCGCATAACATCGCATGTATATTGGGAAGTGGAGAAGCCCATGGCATGGAAAGGGGAACCCGTGGCTCCTCTGCGGCCTATAAAGAGGGGAACAGCTACAGTTAACATCTTACGCCTTCTTCCACCTCCCGCTGTCGCCTTTGCATCTCCAGAGCTCCAGCGCCCTGCCTTTCTGCTCTGCGGCGAATCCCGTCCAGCTCCTCCCTAGCCCTAGCCATGGCCAGATCTGGTGCAAACGGCAAGTGGGATGCCTCTGTCGTCACCAACAACGACATCGTGGAGTTGAAGCGGGCCGGCTACTTATCGGCTGACATCGCCCATCGACCCCCCGAGGAGGGCCAGATCATCCCCACACCCCAGCCGGGCGAGAGGGTGGTATTCCTTCCCCCATTTTATCCGAGGGCTAGGATTTCCCCTGCATCCCTTCGTGAGGGGGTTGATGTTCTTCTACGAGCTAGATTTCCATGATCTAGCCCCCAACTCTCTCCTCCACATCTTGGCCTTCATCATCGTCTGTGAGGCCCTCCTGCGAGTTCAGCCGCACTTCGACCTGTGGCTGAAGGTGTTCAACATCAAGCCCAAGGTGGTCAGTGGCGCCCAGGCGGACTGCGGCGGAGCCATGATTAGTAAGCTGACTCGAGTCCAATGGTTGGAGGGTCGGTTTATTGACACCGTCATGGTGTGGCAAAAGGAGTGGTTCTATATCACAGAACCAAGGGATGCGGCCTTGACGGCCGCTCCCGAATTCATATCTAGCCCCCAGCGAGATTGACCTCATGGACCCAAAAGATCCCTAACTGGGGGTCCGCCGGTGAGGTGAAGATGCTGCAGAAGCGCGTCGTCAGCGTGATGGAGACCGACGCCAAGCTGACCAACTATATGATGGCTAACTAAACAGGATAGAAAGACATAATTCAAAATATGATGACTATGTAAACAGGATGACATGATATAACTATATGATGTGCTTATTAAATAGGTTGGCATGCCATAATTCACATACATGCCGCCTATGGAAACATGATAGCATGATATAATTCACGGATAGAATGACATAATTCAAAATATGATGACTGTAAACACTAAACATGATGAGATGATATAACTATATGATGTCTTTATTAAATGGGTTGGCATGCCATAATTCAGATAGATGCTGTCTATGTAAACATGATGGCATGATATAATTCAAATATATGATTTATATACTAAGCAAGTAAGTAGATGGCAATCACATATATGATGTAAAAACTAGGTAATGCAAGACAATGCATGATATGAGTAATATAACCCTGCCAAGTTTGAGCATAGACCTTAGGGGGGAAATAGGATTGGTCATCTGTCTCTGAATCCTCCTCTGAGAAGCTATCTGTAACCAGCAAGATGTTTGCTTCAGCAGGTAGCATTGTCTGCTCTGAAGACCTTTTGTTTTCACTCCAGATACTTCCATCATGGCTTCAAATGGCTGATGCACAGGAAGAGTAGTTGAATATACAAAGGTTGTCGACAAATGGAATACGTAATACAAAAAAAGGATTGCATGACATAATTCACATATATGATGATTGGCTAAACAGCATGGCATTGCATAATTCACATATATAATGCCTTGCAACAAGATAGCATTGCATAATTCACATATATAATGTCTTGCAACAAGATGGCATTGCATAATTCACATATGTGGTAATTAGACACTAAACAGGTGGCATTCACATAAAGTATGTCTAAACTAAGCAAATGACATAGCAATGCAAGACACCATACGCATGATATGAGCAACATAACCCTGCCAAGTTAGAGCATACACCTCGGGGGGGGGGGGGAATAGGACTGGTCATCTATCTCTGAATCCTCCTCTGAGGAGCTATCCATAACCAGCGAGATATGCACTTCGTCAGATAGCATAGTCTGCTATGAAGACCTTGTTTTCACTCCAGATTTTTCCATCACCGTGTCAAATGGCTGATGCACACGAAGAGTAGTTGAATGTACTAACATTGTTGACAAATATAATATGTAATGAAAAAAAGGATGGTGTGATATCATTCACGTATAAGATGACTGGCTAAGCAGGATGGCATTGCAAAATTCACATATATGATGCCTGGCTAAACAAGATGGTGTTGCATAATTCACATATACGATACATAAACTAAACAGATGGCATTCACACAAAGCATGTCTAAACTAAGTAGATGACATATTTGATGTATAAAGTAAGCAATGCAAGGCACCTTATGCATGATATGACCGACATCAGCATGCCAAGTTAGAGCGAAGAACTCAGGGGTTAAATAGGAGTGGTCTGCTCCTTCTGAATCCCCCTCAGAACAGTTATCTTCCTCTTGATTACAATCTAAAATGGGTGGAGGGGGGCTGCCTTTGCGCCCACCATGGAGCGACGTCTGCATGAAATTTTATTGCCACGCAAGGCTCGTCTCTTTTGCTCTACATGTTCAGTTCCATTGTGTACAATAACTGACATGCATAGGAATAAAACATAGTGAGATTATGTAAGGAGTGCATGCAGAAATCTAGAGTGATGGTAGTAACCTGTGGATAGACCCAAAACCAATGATAGCAGGCAGATAATGGCTTCAGTTAAAAAATACAGATAATGGCTTCTTTACTGTTTGTTTCCCACCCAACATGAAACTCATAGTAGATACCAGAGATTAACCAGATAGTAGATATATACTATTGATTGCGGCCCTGATATGTACCCCACAACCATTTAAAAACTCAAGTTTGAGCATTAGTTTGGAGCTAACTCAGAGTTTAATCAGTGAACAGGATGATAAAGTAGCATGTCATATTAAGCGATGCATAACATAAGCAGACACGAAAGAGTGTGACCTCTCTTGCGGACCAGTGTAGTCCTCGAGGTCATCTGCTCAGTTGATGATGGTAATGCAGTTGTCTTGGCTGCCGGTGGCAGGGAAAAAGATCTGAGGCGGCGAAAGACAGTCTAGAGGGCGGATCCCTGCTGTGGTGGACCCTTCTATCATTGGAGCAGCAGAGCTGGGGTGGACGATGGCACAGTAGGAGCGGGACAAACCACACAAGGTTTTCTTTGACAACTATCTGTAAGAGAAGTAATTCTATAAGGGCTCGTTTGAATTGGAGGATTCAAACAACGCAGGGATAGGAAATACACAATAATAGGATAGGAATGCATGTGCAAAACAGAGAATTTAAAATCACAGGATATCTGTCAATCTGGGTGTTTGGTTCACAGGAATTGGAAGGTCACAGGAATGCAAAGAAGCATGGTCAAATTAAGTCAAACCACAAGAAAATGTATAGTTACAATGCTATTATGGTACTATCACTTAGTCTTGTTCTTCATGAATAGGAATTTGAAAAGGAGGGCCAAGTGGATATTAAAATTCCTACGGTTTTACATTGAAAGAGACACTAAAGGAACAAATCCTGTAGTTTTCCTTTGCTCCATTCCTTCGAACCAAATGCATTAAAAGTAGTACCATAGGAAACTTTCCAATTCCTATGTTTTTCCTTCACTTTTCCTTTCAACCACTGGTAATTCTAGTAGGCAGGCTTAAACAGGCAAAAGCTTACACTCCAAAAAGGTTTTTGTGCTACTTGTACTACTTTGGACCCAAGCCATTGCCCTACTAACTCAACTCCTAGGCCCATCTACACATGCACAGCTCAAACGCGCAGAAATAAATAATGATGGCTTTCGAGAGAGTCCATCACGGATAGCTAAGTTGCCTGGTACCTCACTGCTTGTTATATAGGAGAAACTAATCGTATTTCACGTTACTACGTGTGCTCAGTGGACAATATATATAACATGTCGAGTAAAAAAGCGATGCAGCAAGTGTACAACCTCTTTGGCAAAGCCATGTCGATCTCGGCATCATTGGGTTGGTCGCTGAGGATGCTGCAGCTGATGTGGCAGTCGGAGAAGGGGAAGAAGATCTTAGGCGCCTGGAGATGGAGCCAAGGGTACTGCTCCGCTGTGATGGAGGGTTTCGTAGTTGGAGCAGCTCTGCTGAGGTGTATGACGGCGAGGCTGAAGCAGGACAAGAGAGACAACGTTAACCTGAAGTGGTATTCTAAGGGCTTGTACAATGGTTGATAAGATAGTCTTAAGTCTTGCATGTAATTTAGAGATGACGGAAAAAATGTCTACAATGGGTCATCTCTTAGCCTTATCTTCAATAACTAGCTATTCCTAAAAATGTGGTGAGACATATTGTGCTAAGAGATCATCTCTTGTCTTCTCTTAAATAAGAGAAGACAAGCCTTTTCTTATGAGTTCTCTCTCCTCCACCTCATCATTTATCCTACATGGCACTCTTAAGATAGCACCATTGTACATGCCCTAATAGCATCTCCGGTAAATGATGTAAAATACATAACCAAAAGGTGCTAGACATAAAATACATCAACCGCTCATCTCTAAACTTAACTGTCGAAACTGTATTTAGCTGTCGAAACTGAATTTTACTGTCGAAACTGAATTTTGCTGTCGAAACTGAATTTTACTGTCGAAACTGAACGCACTAGTAGCTGAAAAGCAGTGCACTAATAGTTTTCACCGCTCGAGCACTAGTTGCAGAGTAGCAGTGATCTAAATCGGTAGCCGGTCCAGCAGGGACCGTACTACCAGAGAGCAGTCGGGGCGGAGCAGCAGGAGCGCCAGAGCAGTAGCGCTTGCGAGAGCTGGGGCAGCTTGTCGTGTAGCAGCATCTCGGGTAGCAGCAGTAGGAGCTCGAGCGAGAGCCGGAGCTGCTGCTTGTGCAGCAGCAGTGCGAGCAAGAGTAGACTAGTAGCGCAACCAAGAGCAAGAGCAAGAGCAAGAGCAACAGCGCGAGCAAGAGCCAGAGTAGACCAGGCAGGGGACCGCGAGCAAGAGGAAGAGCAGCAGCGCGAGCAAGAGCCAGAGCAGACCAGGCAGGGGACCGAGAGCAAGAGCAGAGCAGCAGCAGGGCCAGCGAGAGCCGAAGCAGCAGCAGCAGCTCCGACTGATGTGGACGTCACTGCCGAGGGAGCGACGCCATGGAGGAAGTGTCCAGCGACGCCGCCGTAGATGGAGCCACGCCATGGCGGCTCGGGACCGAGCACCGGCAGCACCGTGAGATTGAATCAAGAAGAAAATGCAGCGATTAGTGTAGAACCTCTTTGGTGGCGCCGATTAGGCCTCAACTTCATCTGAGGAATCATTGATGGTGCTGCTCTTCCGGTGGTGTAGGTGAAGACGAAGCTATGGGATTGGAGGTGGTGCGAAAGATGAGGCAAATGTCGGGGCAGCTCCTTGGGGGTGGAGCACGGGGTGGCTGAACCGGTGGGACGACGAGATCGACGACGGATCCTCATCTGGTGCGGTGGATGAGGGACGTCGAGCTATTGCGGTGGACAATGTCGTCGGGGAAGAGGCTCCAGCTGGGTGGTGGTGTGGGGCTTCGCGGGTTTTCGCGGCCTCGGTGTACGAATGGGGGGGGATAGGATGGGAGGGGGAAACGATGGCTTAGGGACGTGCTTGTCCGAAATGTGGGGTAAGTTACAAAAGTAGCCCCATCGATTTGAACTAGGTGGTTCTTTCGGTTCAGGGGTATCACGGGAATTTCGCGTGTCAGGATTTCACAGGAGGTGGGAGTTTTCATGCGCGTTGTAATTTTGGGATAGCAAGGCGCGGGTTGAGATGGAGGGAATTTTAGGAGCACAACAAGACAAAGAGATATCTTAAAATTTTGGGATAACAAGGCGCGGGTTGAAATTTCCGGACAAGCCTAACGTGTACTCCCTCCGTTCGGTGAAGAGTGTACGTTTGGGTTTAAAATTTGTCCACAAAAGAGTGTACTTCTATCTTCCCAATGCACTTTAAAGTATTTTCTCTCATCACACGGTAATCAAGAACAATAGCATTCTATACATAGTCTTCTTAATATTTACATGCACTTAGCTCATTGGGGGTTGGGTAATTAAAGAGGATAGAGATGGTGGCTTGCATTTTCCCAATGCATTTTTTACCCCACTCCATAATTTGTCCTAAAATTTCTAGATGTACACTTTCCACCGGATGGAGGGAGTATACTATATCAAATCAATTCGCACTTCCCTCGACGAAAAAACCAAAAAGAAATCAATTTGCACCACACAAGAGAGTCTAGTCCCGTGTATTGTACCAAATCAATTCGCACTACAAATGCCATTCAAAACTTTGAATCCATGTTCTGTTCAATAAAAATATTTTGTTATGTGTATAATGCATGCAACCTTCTACTCAAATGAACATTTTAGTGCATTCCAAACGTATATACTACCGCTTCAATATGAACTAAATTTGAATTCGTTTCTCTATTTGAATAAGATCTACAATCATGACTGTTGTCAAGTTAAACCATTTTAATTCATTTCTCTATTTTAATAAGATCTACAATCATCATTATTGTCAAGTTAAACCATCGTTTGTATATTATCTTCGCAGCACACCACATGATTACTGTCGAGTTAGATATGAACTATGTGTACTATATGAACTCGAACTCAATTTTTTGAATCCACTTTATGTTGATTTCAAATCATAGTACATTTCAAGCTCTAGCTAGATCTTCATAATCTAAGCCATGTCTCATATGTATAATGTGTTTATCACATAATGTCTGGTGCCCCGCCCCCTACGCCTACAAGTATTTAGCTGTGAGTTGCAAATGCCACACATTATCACAAATTCTAATAAAATGTGAGATTGTTCGATATATAGTATGGTTTAGATTGTTCGATATTTAGTTGTGAGCTGCAAATGCCACACATTATCACATATTCAAATAAAATGTGAGATTGTTCGATATATAGTATGGTTTAGATTGTTCGATATTTAGCTATGAGTTGCAAACGCCACGCATTATCACATTATAGTATAACATGTCCAAAACCACACCACGTGTATCACCGCTATATTCATGCATGCATAGGTTTATAACACTATTATCTCTTATTCAAATATATGAATCCACTTTCATATCGGATTATGATCTTTGTTAGTCTCTTACACCCACACAATCCTCTAACCTTTGTAGCTAGCACTAACTTTCTCTCATGCATGCACACACCCTCCTCGCCCCCCCCCCCTCCCTCAGTAATCTATCCATTGCGCACATTATTTTTTTTCTTCTTTAGGTTGTTCTCCCATGGTCTCCACAACTCCTTCTTTCTGACACACACCGATCGTTAAACCTCTCCAGCGATGTCTGCCTACCACATACACACACACTTTCCATCTCCTCCTTTCTCTCTCCATGTCTCGTGTCTCTCATATGGTCCCACACACATGTAAACTCTCTGTCGTGGTATCACACGGCCACCTATGGGGCCATCGGCCCCTTGTGGTTTGGCAAGGGGGAAGAGCACATTGCATAAAGAGCGGAAAGCATAGAGCAGCACGGCAACAATGACACGGGCAGTTTTACCCAGGTTCGGGCCGCCGCGAGGCGTAAGACCCTACTCCTGCTTTGGTGGATTAATGAAAGGACCATGGTGGAGATGCAGCACTCTAGCCCGGCAAGGTCGCCTTGGGGCGAGAGCAGCTACGCGCGTACGAGCGTACAAGGGTCTGAATCCTTTCTAAGGTTACCACGGCCCTCCTTTTATAGGTCAAGGGGTCACCACAATGGCAAAATAGTCATTATGCACTGATTAGATAGCCACAGTGCTATCATACCTAACTCTGCAGACAGGACAGGTTGCATTAAATGCGCCGCTTAGTGTCACATCATGGTGTGGCTCGGCAAGCCTTGCCGCGCCATGCAGCCACCTTCTTGCCTGTCTGCGTGACACGTCTCCTGGACGGGTGTCATCTAGGGGTGATCTTCCTCAGAAATGGCCTGCCACGTACCAAATAACAGCCACATAATCACTTGGGGGCTCAACACCGCACCGATAGGTGACTTGCATTGCTGTGAGGTGGAGTGGTGGAGCCTTGGCGGGGTGATCCGCCTTCTGCGTCCCCGGTAAGCCTGCCGGGGGAGTCTTGAGGCTTGTCTTTGGAGTAACCTCGACCCCGCCAGGCTCGCCTGCCCGGCAAGGGAGGTTTTTCCTTAGTGATATCTTGCTTGTTTGGTTGGTCTTGGTCTTCTTGATCCGCCCTTTGATTTCTCAAAGCGCCATCTCTTCTGCTTGGCCTTGTCTTGGATGCTTGGTGCAGTTTGCTCTGTTGTTGTCGCGCCGGAGATCTGCTTGTCCGGGCACAAGTCAGGGGGAAACATACACCCCTGTTTGCGTACCCCAACATAAGCCCCCAGGCCTGAGCCATACGTGTCACTAGGCATGTTGGGTTAGGCCCCAAAACGGTGCACGGACACATGTTGAAGATATGCTGCGTGTGCAGCGATTTGCTATGATGACTAGTCAATCCAACGTGCACTCCGCATAATTACCGCAGGCCGTGTGGTCATGGGACTATAGCAGTTAATGTCAAAATGGTAACTTTCTGAGGGAAAGTAGCGACGAACCGCTCCTCTCCCCCATGTTCGCTCCCATAAAGGGGAAAAACGCGGAGAGGGGCGGCTCATTCGCACCCGTTTCTCCATCCTTCATCTTCTTCCTCAAGCCACACAGCGACCCCGCGTCCATTCTTGCTTCCATTCACCTTGTCCGACCATCCACTCCTCCATTGCTCATAAGGATGGGGAAGAAAATTGCTACTGACAAGGGGAAGCGTGCGGCCACCGCGAAGACAGTAGCCGTGGAAGGGAACAAGAAGAGAGCAGTGGAGTTGGATAAGAAGCGATGGGGAGGTGTGGTTTTCTTCCCGTCGAATTTGGACAGCGATGGCCTGGTTGCGAGGTACGGATATATGTGGGGGACGAAAGTTCCAAAGGGGCATGGCGCACCCAATGTTCTGGCGGAGGGAAAAAAGGAGCCGCGGAATGCATACCGATTCTTCTGCGGCCTCTGTCCCCCTTCTCAGATTTCTTTGAGGCGATGATGGTGGTATATGGATTCCACCTCTTGGATTTCACGCCAAATGCAATGGCGTGCATGGTGATCTTCGCCCATTTGTGCGAGAATTTGGTTGGGGTCGACCCCAATGTAGATCTGTTCCGGCACTTCTTCGTCCCGTGGGTGGAGAACAAGACCCACCGTTTTGGGAACATAAGCTGGATGCCTCGGGTGGCGAGGGAAACTTGGGATTACCTTCCTGGTCAGCAGCCACTGGTAGAAAACAGGGCTTTGGTTGAGGCCAGGATAAGGGCATTAATCCTGGTTCACTCACGAACCGGGACCAAAGGGTTCATCAGTCCCGGTTCGTGAGGCCAGGGCACCGGCCGGGCCTCGGGAGCCATTGGTCCCGGTTCGTCTGACCCCTTTGGTCCCGGTTCCGGGCACGAACCGGGACCAATGGGCCTCGCTCCTGGCTCAACTCCTTTAGTCCCGGTTGGTGGCTGGAACCGGGACCAAAGGTTGTCCTTTAGTCCCGGTTTTAGCCACAAACCGGGACTAAACAGAAGCCTATATATATACCCCCGCCCCTGCCTGCTCCGTGCTCTGTTTTTTGGCCGGCCGTGTGGGAGAGGTGTGTTGCTCTAGCTCTCACCTCCTATGCACATGAGGTGTTTGATGAAATGCCCGAGCTACACTTTAGCTTTCTCCTCTCCAAGCTCCTTGTCCAAGCTCCATTTTCATAAAGATTTGTCTAGGTTTGTTGGTCCGTCCTGTCCCATCCCCGTCCTCACCGCCGTCGATCGCCCGTGCCGATCTCGTCGCTGGCACCGCCGTGGTGAGCCTCTTCTTCTTATCATCTTTCTAAAAGAAAAAAATTCTTACTTGTATGATTTAGATAGATACTTGTATAATTTTCTTAATTTTATTATTGTTTGTCATTATATAGTGCGATGGTTTTGGTATCCGCCCCTGTTGGCCCTCGTCCTGTCTATGATTCGGATGTGGTATATTATCTTTTATAACTATTTGTTTCATTTAGTGTTTATGACAATTATGCCGACCAACATGACATAGATGTTTTTATCTAGGAGGTATGTGAACCGGAAATCCAACTGACCCTCTTGTCGAGAGGTTAAATTTAGTTGAAAAAGAAAACAATTACTTGAAGAAAAGTTGAAAAGAATTAAGGAGGAGAAGATGAAATTGGAGTTGCATGTTGCGGATGTCGTCGATGATCACAAGATCAAGATGGATGCAATGCGCTTGAAGATTAGAAAGATTAGAAAATATGCCATTCATACTGAGGCTTGGTATCATTATGCCGTTGGATCAATTGTTACCTTAGTTGCGATTATGATCGCATTTGTTGTTGCATTTAAATGTTTTACATAGTTTCAATGTATGTTTTAATTAGATGCTCTAGAGAGCTAGATGTTGTTCAATGAGAACTATGTATGGACTTTATGTATTTATTTTTTTCAGTAATAACATTTGATCACTACTGTACTTTGGTTTTAATGTGATGATGAACTTCTATTAATTTGGTCACTTCTCTATTCATGATGTTCTGTAATGATTTTTGACACACTTAATTATATATAATGCACGCAGATGAACCGGCAATGGATGTATGGTGATAGACGCACCTCCGAGTACATTAAGGGCGTGCATAATTTTCTCGAAGTGGCTGAGGCAAACAAGCAGAATGGTTTTATGTGTTGTCCATGCCCTATCTGTGGAAATACGAAGTCTTACTCTAACTCGAAAACCCTTCACATCCACCTACTTGAGAAGGGTTTCATGCCACACTATAATGTTTGGACCAAGCACGGAGAAAGAGGGGTTACGATGGAAGACAACGAAGAAGAAGAGGATGATGACAACTATCCGCCCCCTGATTACGGTGATGCTGCAACGGGGGAAGCTGAAGATCAAGAGGAACCAGACGATGTGCCCGATGATGATCTTCGCCGGGTCATTGTTGATGCAAAGAGACAATGCCAAAGTGAAAGGGAGAAGTTGAAGTTTGATCGCATGTTAGAGGATCACAAAAAAGGGTTGTACCCAAATTGCGAAGATGACAACACAAAGCTCGGTACCACACTGGAATTACTGCAATGGAAGGCAGACAATGGTGTATCTAACAACGGATTTGAGAAGCTACTAAAAATATTGAAGAAGAAGCTTCCAAAGGATAACGAATTGCCTGGCAGTACGTACGGAGCTAAGAAGGTTCTATGCCCTCTAGGATTGGAGGTGCAGAAGATACATGCATGCCCTAATGACTGCATCCTCTACCGCGGTGCATACAAGGATTTGAACGCATGCCCGGTATGCGGTGCATTGCGGTATAAGATTAGACGAGATGACCCTGGTGATGTTGAGGGCAAGCGCCCCAGGAAGAGGGTTCCTGCCAAGGTGATGTGGTATGCTCCTATAATACCACGGTTGAAACGTCTGTTCAGAAACAAAGAGCATGCCAAGTTGATGCGATGGCACAAAGAGGACCGTAAGAAAGATAGGAAGTTGAGAGCACCCGCTGACGGGTCGCAGTGGAGAAAAATCGAGAGAACGTGGGGGGACTTTGCAAGTGACGCAAGGAACGTATGGGTTGGTTTAAGCGTGGATGGCATTAATCCTTTTGGGGAGTAGAGTAGCAATCATAGCACCTGGCCCATGACTCTATGTATCTATAACCTTCCTCCTTGGTTGTGCATGAAGCGGAAGTTCATTATGATGCCAGTGCTCATCCAAGGCCCTAAGCAACCCGGCAACAACATTGATGTGTACCTAAGGCCATTAGTTGAAGAACTTTTACAGTTGTGGAATGGAAAAGGTGTACGTGTGTGGGATGAGCACGACCAGGAAGAATTTGACCTACGAGCATTGCTGTTTGTAACCATCAATGATTGGCCTGCTCTTAGTAACCTTTCAGGACAGACAAACAAGGGATACCTCGCATGCACGCACTATTTAGATGATACCGAAAGTATATATTTGGATAAATGTAAGAAGAATGTGTACCTGGGACATCATCAATTTCTTCCGATCAAGCATCTCTTAAGAAAGAAAGGCAGGCATTTCAAAGGTGAGGCAGATCACCAGAAGAAGCCTCGCCACCGTACTGGTGATGATATACTCGATATGGTCAAGAATTTAAAAGTAATCTTTCAAAAGGGTCCTGGCGGACAATCTGTTCTGAATGACGCAGACGGACATGCACCCATGTCGAAGAAGAAATCTATATTTTGGGACCTACCCTATTGGAAAGACCTAGAGGTCCGCTCTGCAATCGACATGATGCACGTGACAAAGAATCTTTGTGTGAACCTGCTAGGCTTCTTGGGTGTGTATGGGAAGACAAAAGATACACTGGAGGCATGGGAGGACCTGCAACATAGGCACGAAAAAGACGGCATGCATCCAAAGCAGTATCAAGGTCCTGCCAGCTACGCTCTTACCAAAGAAGAGAAGGAAATCTTCTTTGAATGCCTGCTTAGTATGAAGGTCCCTTCTGGCTTCTCGTCGAATATAAAGGGAATAATAAATATGGCAGAGAAAAAGTTCCAGAACCTAAAGTCTCATGACTGCCACGTGATTATGACACAACTGCTTCCGGTTGCATTGAGGGGGCTTCTACCAGAAAACGTTCAATCAACCATTGTGAAGCTATGTGCATTCCTCAATGCAATCTCTTAGAAGGTAATCGATCCAGAAAATCCTACCAAGGTTACAGAATGATTTGGTGCAATGTCTTGTCAGTTTTGAGTTGGTGTTCCCACCATCCTTCTTCAATATCATGACGCACGTCGTAGTTCACCTAGTCAACGAGATTGCCATTCTGGGTCCTGTATTTCTACACAATATGTTCCCCTTTGAGAGGTTCATGGGAGTCTTAAAGAAATATGTTCGTAACCGTGCTAGGCCAGAAGGAAGCATCTCCACGGGCCATCAAACAGAGGAGGTCATTGGGTTTTGTGTTGACTTCATTCCTGACCTTAAGAAGATTGGTCTCCCTCAATCGCGGAATGAGGGGAGACTGACTAGAAAAGGCACGCTAGGAGCGGACTCAATAATATGTAGGGACGGGCATTCTTGGTCTCAAGCACACTACACAGTTCTTCAGAATTCTACCTTGGTGACCCCGTATGCCAATGAACACAAGAATATTCTGCGCTCCAAACACCCGAAGCAGTGTGACGACTGGGTTACATGTGAACACATTAGGACTTTCGGCAGTTGGTTGCAAACACATCTCATGGGTGACAACACTGTTGCAGATGAGCTGTACTCGTTGGCTAGGGGACCATCTTCGACTGTATAGACTTATAAAGGGTACGAGATAAATGGGAATACATTTTACACGATCGGCCAAGATCAAAAGAGCACCAACCAAAACAGTGGTGTACGCTTTGATGCAGTAACCAATAGGGGAAAGGACACATATTATGGTTACATAGTGGACATATGGGAACTTGACTATGGACATGATTTTAAGGTCCCTTTGTTTCGGTGCAAATGGGTCAATCTGTCAGGAGGCGGGGTACAGGTAGACCCGCAGTACGGAATGACAACAGTGGATCTCAACAATCTTGGGTACACAGACGAACCATTCGTCCTAGCCAATGATGTGGTGCAGGTTTTCTAGGTGAAGGACATGTCTACCAAACCGAGAAAAAGAAAAGATAAGGAAGCGAATACATCATACGATGAGCCAAACCGCCACATAGTTCTTTCAGGGAAAAGAGACATCGTGGGAGTGGAGGGCAAGACAGACATGTCTGAAGATTATGAAAAATTTCATGAAATTCCTCCCTTCAAAGTCAAGGCTGACCCAAGCTCCCTGTTAAACCATGAAGATTATCCATGGTTACGGCGCAATAAGCAAGGGACACACGCGAAGAAAAAGTGAAGACTTTCTCTCCACAACTATTCTGATGATGCCTTTGATCTAGAATATCACTGCAGTCACATGTCAAGAAATGAAATGCCTTTTGTAACAGATGAGTTTTCGTCCGAAACCCTGATACTTCGAAAGAGATTGTCCATTTTGTACACGAAGTGGATCCAGTTTTTGCCGTAACCCTCTCAACTTTTTAGCACATGCTATGTGGGTAAAATGATGATACCATGCCAACTTTCAACCTTTTCAGAGTTTATTTGTAGTGCTTTTCAATTTCAGGGTCATTTAGCTAAAAAAATTAGTAAATGCATGAAAAATACCAAATGAAGTCAGAAAGGGTTTAAAATTGATGATGTGGCTTTGAATGGTGCATGTTGAATGCACAAAAAGTCTGGAGTTGAAATACGTTCAAAAAAATGAAATCCCGTTGTAACAGATGAGTTTTCGTCTGAAACCCTGATACTTCGAAAGAGATTGTCCATTTTGTACACGAAGTGGATCCAGTTTTTGCCGTAACACTCTCAACTTTTTAGCACATGCTATGTGGGTGAAATGATGATACCATGCCAACTTTCAACCTTTTCAGAGATCATTTGTAGTGCTTTTCAATTTCAGGGTCATTTAGCTAAAAAATCAGTAAATGCATGAAAAATACCAAATGAAGTCAGAAAGGGTTTAAAATTGATGATGTGGCTTTGAATGGTGCATGTTGAGCGCATAAAAAGTCTGGAGTTGAAGTAAGTTCAAAAAAAATGAAATCCCTTTGTAACAAATGAGTTCTCGTCCGAAACCCTGATACTTCGAAAGAGATTGTCCATGTTGTACATGAAGTGCATCCAGTTTTTGCCGCAACCCTCTCAACTTTTTAGCACATGCTATGTGGGTGAAATGATTATACCATGCCAACTTTCAACCTTTTTAGAGTTCATTTGTAGTGCTTTTCAAGTTCAGGGTCATTTAGCTCAAAGAATGAACTAATAGCAAAAAGAATGAACTAAAAAGCATTTACAAAACTCTAATAGCAAAAAGAATGAACTAAAAAGAATCAATTTTTTTTTGTTATGATCAACTAAAACAAAACTATAATATTCTTCAACAGCAAAAAGAATCAACTAAAAAGTTTTTATAAACCTCTAGTATTTTTGAAACTAAAATTATATAAAATTTATGCAACTAAAATTATCAAAGTATTTTTTGTTCAAAACATTAATTTCAAAAAGAATTTTCATAAAGTATTTTTTTTGTTAGAAACTTTAATAGCAAACTAAAATAACAAAATATGTTTTTGATTAAAACACCCATTTAAAATAAATTAAAAATTACAAAATTGAATATAATGATAAAACACACTAATATTAAATAGCCACTGGTACTGGAAGGTGCTATACAAACGGTTTTTAACCCCTTTCTGCGACGGCATTTGGAACCGTCGCCAAGTGAGTGTGGGCGATAGGGGGGGTCCTTCCCACACGACCCAGAAACCGTCGGGGATGGGCGAGCGGCTACTGACGATCGCCATAGAATAAACGTATGAGAAGCCGCCCCAGTCCCACACGTTACATCTCAACGTTACGTTTTTTATCAGAGAGACATCCCAAACGATTACGCCGCTATAGTCGTGTGAAAAAAGTGGACATCAACATTTAATCTACCGATATGTTTGTGATAGGTACGTTATCGCACATGGTTCAAGAATGTAAAATGTGTGTGGTGCCTCTACTAACGCCAACGTGTCCATTTTCATAACTGTGTGTGATTGGTATTCCTATCACACACGCACACTGGTTTGAAACGTTTGCCATATTACCATGAATCGCACACGCATATGAGATGAAACTGTGTGTGCGTCCATCAGGTATCGCAAACGTTTCACGTCAAAGAACCGTCTGTTCTCTTTTTTTCATCGCACACGCTGTTTTCTTTCTAACCGTGTGCACATTATTTTATTCACTCTTGTATATTTTTATTTTTTCCTGTAATTTATTATTTGAATTGGAAATTTTTAAATATGAAATGTGCAACTCAAATTCTCAGCATAATGGTTCAACAATGAATCCATAAATAAAATTGTCAGTACAATATGTTCAGTAATTACAGGATTAGACATCAATTAACTATGATGAACCACAATATTTAGAGGCGGTAAAGGTGAAGAAACAAGTGTAAATCATTTTGACTGCCGATGGTGTTGAAGAAGCGGAATGCCCATAATGTGCCTTCCTGCATGCCATAGGCACGAACAACTTTTGTCCAACCCCTTGTGATGATTGCCCGCCCATCCTTCACCGCCTTTAGGAAGACTTCTAGAGCATTATCATGGTAGCATGAATTATATACTTTAACCTTAGTTGCCTCCACTCCGGTCATGTAGTTTGCAAGGTAATCATCAGTAAATAGCTTCGGAAACCACTGAAAAGAGAAAAATATCAGATACTGAGGTCTAATAGAGTAACTTGTTGTGGGCAGGGGGGAAAAGGCAACACATTACTTACCATCCTAAAGTTCACTGTTGTCTTGGACAAAGTGTAAATAAAGAGCTTAATTCCCATCACCCGTTTCTTTCACCTAACAATCTTTCTTAGTTTCCTCACTTGACGCTTGTTCATGAATATCTCATTGCCCCATACGCAAAAGGGATCGAAGCGTGGATCAGTACCGCTCATATATGTACCTACAAGCAACCAGTAAATGTTAGAAGCTAAACTGAGATTGCACAAATGATGTAAAATACAACTACCTACGTTCCTAAGTACAAGTATTTTTAGAGATTTCAATATGAACTACATACGGATGTATATAGAATTATAGATATAGTTTAGATTAGAATCTAGATTCACTCATTTTGCTCTTTATGTAGTCTATATTGGAATCTCTAAAAATACTTATATTTAGGAATAGATGGTGTATAAGACATGGGATGCAGCTAACCTCGACGGCAAACAACAGCATCGCCCATTGTAGCCCTGTGTAAGTACATGGAAAGTCAATGTTAACTACAACAGGGTTAACATCCACCAAAAATAGCAAATGGTAATAAAATGGCAGCATCTGTAGTGATATCTTCATTGTGAAAGTGAAGCACAGTAGCAAAGGGACGGATTAAAAAATGGATACAACTGTTAATTGCAACAGGCTTAACAGCATCCTAAGTCATGTTTTGTAAGTTTGTAGCCATTGAAATACAACTGTTTAAAAATGGATACAACTGTTAATTGCAACAGGCTTAATGGCCATTGAAACTGGTACTGATAAAAATGCAATTGGCAGAGTTAAACATCACAAGGCAGGTGCTGCCAGAGCAGATAATGGCCCAGTTGTCTATAAAAAGGTAGGGAAAATAGCTAAAACGTGTTAGGCATGTTTACTACAACATGCTTAATACATCGACCGTACAAAACATAGCCATTAATTGCAACTGGTATTGGTAAGATTGAACTGGTGAGTTCATACTTGGTAAGTCCAGAGAAGTAGTTGCTTGGGCACTTCATCTTGGCCAGAGCCCGCCCAAAGTCAGCGGCGGCGGAGGAGAGCTCTTCCTCCGGGTCAAAGCGTGGATCAGTGCCGCCGACATGTGTACCTTCAAGAAGCAAGTAAATGTTAGAAGACAAACTGCAATTGCACAAATGATGTAAAATACTGTAAGACATGGGATGCATCTAACCTCGACCGCAAACAACAGCATCGCCCATTATGGCCCTTCGTAAGTACATGGAAAGGCATGTTAAGTACAACAGGGTTAGCATCCACCAAAAATAGCAAATGGGCAGCATCTCTAGTATATCTTCATTGTGGAGAGTAGCATGGTAGCAAAGGAATAGATTAAAAAATGGATACAACTGTTAATTGCAACAGGCTTAACAGCATCCTAAGTCATGTTTTGTAAGTTTGTAGCCATTGAAATACAACTGTTTAAAAATGGATTCAACTGTTAATTGCAACAGGCTTAATAGCCATTGAAACCGGTACTGATAAAAATGCAATTGGCAGAGTTAAACATCACAAGGCAGGTGCTGCCAGAGCAAAGAATGGCCCAGTTGTCTATAAAAAGGTAGGGAAAGTAGCTAAAACGTGTTAGGCATGTTTACTACAACATGCTTAATACATCGACCGTACAAAACATAGCCATTAATTGCAACTGGTATTGGTAAGATTGAACTGGTGAGTACATACTTGGTAAGTCCTGAGAGGTAGTTGCTGGGGCACTTCATCTTGGCCAGAGCCCGCCCAAAGTCAGCGGCGGCAGAGGCGAGCTTTTCCTCCGGGTCGAAGCGTGGATCAGTGCCACTGACATGTGTACCTACAGGCAACCAGTAAATGGTAGAAGTTAAACTGCAATTGCACAAATGATGTGAAATACTATAAGACATGGGATGTAGCTAACCTCGACGGCAAACAACAACATCGGCCGTTATGACCCTGCGTAAGTACATGGACATGCATGTTAAGTATAACAGGGTTAGCATCCACCAAAAATAGCAAATGGGCAACATCTCTTGTGATATCCTGAGTCATGTATTGTAAGTTTGTTGCTAGTATTGGTGAAATTGAGCTGGATAGTTAATACTTGAACATCACACAGTGTGCAATACTGAAATAAACAAGGCACGAACATGCTTAATACATCAACTGTACAAAACATAGCCATTGCAAGTGGTATTGGTAAGATTTAGCTTGTCAGATCATACCTATTAAGTCCTGGGGGGTAGTCGCTAGGGCACTTCATCTGGGCCAGAGCCTGCACCATGTCGGCGGCGGCGGAGGCGAGGTGTTCCTCCGGGTCAACACGCACAGCGGCCATCACGCCATGGACCGCCATCAGCTCCTCGACCTCCACGTGATATGTGGTTGGGCTTGCGCGGTGATGCTCTAGAGGTACGGGCGGTGGGGATTTGGAGGCATGAGGATGTTTTGCAGGCGCCATTTAAGCAATCAGGCCGGGGCCGTGATAGAGATCGGTGGGTTACCTAACTGGATCCGAGCAGAACGTAGATGTGGTTGAAGTTGTGGTTGCGGCGGCGGCGGTTTGAGCTGCCGGTAGGGGGAGGCGTGGGGGTGGGGGATATACTGCTGCAATTTGATGGGTGGGGATGTGGTTGGAAGCATAAATTCTGAAATCGCGTGTCTAATGAAAATTTCGCTGCGAAACTTGAAACTTGGGCGGGGGAAACACACAACTTGAAACTTGTGTAAAATACTCGTGTGCGAGAAAAGAGAAAATTGGCAGATCCCGTCTCCAAAAAAATGTACATGTGTAGTTGATTTTTTTTCGGTCAATGGTACGCCTGGTTTATTAGAAAACATCGCACAGGTAACTGACTTATGGATCATTAACGCAAAAAAACGCACACGAGTACGCCATAGAAACCGTGTGTTTTGTGATCTTCTAATGATTAACGCAAAAAAACGCACACGAGCACACATGCTAATCAACGCTCAAAGCCCTCAAAGGATGCTCTTACCGACATTGTACGTTAATACTACAAACTTAAAGTACTACTGGTAATTTGCTCTAATACTACAAACTTAAACTACTTCTCACATGCTGCCATCGGGGCATGCTGGCCAGATGCCAGCGTTCTCCTTCCCGGCATTGTAGGCGGCAGCCCACCATGCTTCGATCTCCGTCAAGCTCTCCTCACCATGGCGTGCGGACTCTTCTTTCTTGCGGCGGCGGGACTCTCTTTTCTTGACTGCTTTCTGCCTTTTTTGCTCCTTCTGTGCGGCTTTGGCCGCCTCTAGATCCACCGCCCATTTGGCCATGGCAGCCTCAAAGTCCGCCCACATAACTGTGTGGCCGCCGGCGGCGATGAACTCAGCGCGGCGAGATGCCATCGCTTCCTTACCATGTGTGCGGTCGCGGGCGGCGAGGAACGCAGTGCGGCGGGATGCCATCGCTTCCTTACCAGTTACTGTGCACCGCGGTGCCATGAACGACGCTTGGAGAGAGCTCTGAGACGGAGGGGCTGGGCAGCCGTACAGTGCGGTGGTTTTTAAGAGTTCAATGACAAACGACAAAGGAAATTTGGCTTTCCTTACAATTTTGCTCATTCATTATCGCACACGGTTCATCTCCATCGCTTCCGGAAACAGTGTGCGCTGAGCCTATTGTGTGTTGTGTTATGATTGGCCGGAACCCCAGCCACGCGGATCGCGCGTGTACACCGTAGGATGCGCCGTGATCGAACGGCAATCCACATCCCTCACATCACACCCATGCAGCTGTAGTTGGATTGGATTTATATGTGCTAAATGCCTAGAAAATGCACATAATCCCCTAAATATGGTAAATGAGCCAGGAAAAATGCCAAATTTGAACACGGTGATTTGCAGGGTGTATGTTCATCGTACAAAAAAAAACTCCAGGGCAAAGAATGAAGAAAATTTGGATTCCCCTTCAATCTTGGTGATTTCCCTCTCGAAAGCATGGAACTTCCTCGATGATGGTTCGATTTATGAAGGGCGTGCATGACGACATAAGCCAAACCTTCTCAAATTTTTACCAGGGCATGGTGAGGTCATACCATGGCACCATGCCAGGCGTCATGTTTTTCAAGCATTTATTTCATTTTTTCTATAGTTAAAAACCCAATAAACAAACGTCTGTGGTTGACTATTGCCACACATTTCATCAAAATATCTGTCCATTCCTTGTAAAAGGCATGAGAATTTACTAAATGGCACGAGCATGGTTTCCAGGCCGTTCTTGTGCACCCTTTCATGCACCGATTGTTTGAACTTGAATTATGTGTATGAATACCTAGAAAATGCTCATAATCCCCTAAATATGGTAAATGAACCCGGAAAAGTGCCAAATTTGAACACGGTGATTTGCAGGGTGTATGTTCATCATAGAAAAAAAACTCATGTGCAAAGGACAAAGGAAATTTGGATCCGCCTTCAATCTTGGTGATTTCCCCCTCGAAACCATGAAACTTCCTCGGTGATGGTTCGATTTATGAAAGGCGTGCATGACGACATAAGGAAAGCATTCTCAAATTTTTACCAGGGCACGGTGAGGCCATACCATGGCACCACGCCAGGCGTCATGTTTTCCAAGCATGTATTTCTTTTTTGTATAGTTGTTAACCCAGTTAACGACGCGTTTATGGTTGACTATTGCCACACATTTTCCTTGAAATATTTGCCCATTCCTTGTAAAAGGCATGAGAATGTACTAAATAGCATGAGCATGGTTTTCCAGACCGTTCTTGTGCACCTTTTCTTGCACCGATTGTTCGAATTTGAATTATGTGCATTAATGCCTAGAAAATGCAAATAATCCCCTAAATATGGTAAATGAGCCCGGAAAAATGTCAAATTTGAACACATTGCATTTGAGGCAGTATGTTGATCGTTGGAAAAAAACTGAATGACAAACTAGGATGGAAATTTGGATTCCCCTTCAATCTTGGTGATTTCCCTCTCGAAAGCATGGAACTTCCTCGATTTATGAAGGGCGTGCATGAAGACATTAATCAAACCTTCTCAGCTTTTAACCAGGGCACGGTGAGGCCATACCATGGCACCATGCTAGGCATCATGTTTTTCAAGCATGTATTTCATTTTTCTATAGTTGATAACCCAATAAATGACTCGTTTGTGGTTAACTACGCATTCCCTCGAAATCTCTGCCCATTCCTTGTAAAAGGCTTGAGAATTTACTAAATACCACGAGTATGGTTTTTCCAGACCGTTCTTGTGCACCTTTTCAATTAATGCCTAGAAAATGCACATAATCCCCTAATATGGTAAATGAGCCCAGAAAAATGACAAATTTGAACACGTTGCATTCGAGGGGGTATGTTGATTGTAGAAAAAACTGAATGACAAACTAGGAAGGAAATTTGGATTCCCGGCCCCTTCAATCTTGCTGATTTCCCCCTCGAAACCATGAAATTTCCTCGGTGATGGTTCGATTTATGAATAGCGTGCATGACGACATAAGACAAACATTCTCAAATTTTTACCAGGGCATGGTGAGGCCATACCATGGCACCACGCCAGGCGTCATGTTTTCCAAGCATGTATTTCATTTTTGTATAGTACCCAGTAAACACATTTCCTTGAAATATCTTCCCATTCCTTGTAAAAGGCATGAGAATTTACTAAATAGCACGATCATAGTTTTCCAGACCGTTCTCGTGCACCTTTTCAGGCACCGATTGTTTGAATTTGAATTATGTGCATTAATGCCTAGAAAATGCACATAATCCCCTAAATATTGTAAATGAACCCAAAAAAGTGCCAAATTTGAACACGGTGATTTGCAGGGTTTATGTTCATCGTAGAAAAAAACTCATGGACAAAGGACAAAGGAAATTTGGATTCCCATTCAATCTCGGTGATTTACTATCGCACACGATTCATCTCCATCGCCTCTGCGAACCGTGTGTGTTCACCCACACATGCAAAAGGAAAAAGAAAACCCTCGCCCACTTCGCTCCCACCCACTCGCCGCGGACTCCTCTGCAACTCTGCACCTCATCAACTTCTATCGCGGCGGCCACCCTAAGCTCGACGGCTGTTGTCGGCGGGCGGAGGTCGCGCTCCAAACGGCACGGGATTTTGCCCCTACCGCTTTCCGCCGCCTATCTGCACCGACATTCTAGACTCTGGTCAATTGGGGTTTTCTACGGGATTGGGCCAGGTATTTTTCTCATGGAGAAGGTAATCAACTTAGCAAAATATTCACTCATCTCTTGCCGCAGTCTGTCCGTCGCTATTAATCAACCGGCGGAAATCACCGTGGATTCATTTTTGTTCTAGCTGATTCGTGAGTGTTCATTCATGTGTCCACAGTGCGAGCACAAATCGGGCAAGTGTGGTCGCGGCCAGTTGGAAACGAAGTTCTATCTCACCATTCCGGATGACTTCAGGGAGCGCTCGGTATGTTCAATCTCAACCTACCATGGTCGGCATGGCCTAAATTTGTGAACATATACCGTCTGTTGCTACATTTGGATAAAAGGTACGGTGCCACGTGCAGCCTAGATGTCGAAGACGATCCCCCCCCCCCCCATATTAGGCAAATATATGATGTATTGTTCATTCAGTTACTCTCATATTTGCATCAAATCTTTGTTACATTATCTATTTTTAATTATATATTTTTGTACTTTGCTTTCATCTATATATTGATCTGTTCTATCAGTTACTCCCATATTTGCATCTTGCTCTGTTATTTCAATATATCTAATTTACGATCTTAATTTTCATTTCAAGCAGTACATCCCTTGCTTTGCAAGAACAGGAGTAGAAGGAAATCTTGGGCTTTACTTTGTTGATGACTCCCAGGATGTCATATTGACAACGCAACATGGATTTACAATGACGGTTAGCATAAAACTTGATAAAGATGGTCACTCCTATTTTGAGGCGGACCTTTGGAGAAAAATGTCTAAGTGTTATGAACTGAAAACTGGCAATAAAATTCTAGTGCGTGCACCACAGCCTGGTCTAATTAACATGGATGTTTACTTCCCCAACGTCATCAGCCGATCAAAGTCTGATCGAGGTTAGTGTCCTTTCAACTTTCTCCATGCTGTCATATTACTTAGCAAAATCGGGGTATTTGTTCTGACTAATTGATCACTATTTAAGCAACCAATTGTGATTTCATTTTCTGACTCCGTTCCTAGGCAGTAACAAATTCTATTTACCAATTTATGCGCACTATATATTCTTCTGCCATGTTCTAAATAAATAATACCTTTCCACCTTTTAAGCAGGATATGTTGGATGCATAGTGAATGATCTATATGTTACTAAGCGTACCAAATTTCACTGGAAGGACTTGAAGTATGTCATAAACTTTGTTGATAATCTGACAGAGATAGCACAGCGTATGAACGCTGGATTTTGGATGGGATTAATTATACCTATGGTGCACACATTGAACAAGACTAATTGTGTGCACAAAACACTGGTAAAAAGTCTTATTTTAATGTTGATGCTCATAAACTATATATATCTTCAACAATATGTTACAATTGGTTTTTATTCTACATTTCAACAGAAATTGCCCGCTGTAGCAGTTCCTGGATCGATTTCCCGGCGTGGTCGAATTACACTTATGCCTGCTAATAACGCCAAAGTGATTGCAAGGTACTGCATTTCCTGCAGAAATAGAACCATTCAAATTAACAAGTTCTCGCTTGTCGTGCCAATGCATCCATATTGGAAAATTGGAGACACTGTTCTACTCATGCTCTACCAAGGCACAGGAGGGCTCTTCCTTTTCATTGACGAGATGCCGAGTCGCCGTGATCAAGCTGCTTCCAGCGGATAGTTGTGGTTGTTGGCCCTCAGCCTCTTAAAATGTGCTAGCTGTTACTATGTTAAGTATGTAGATATGGACCATATGGTTGTTGGCCCTCAGCCTCTTAAAATGTGATAGTTGTTACTATGTTAAGTATGTAGATATGGACCATATGGTTGTCAAAACCGTGTTACAAAGATCCTCCTTTTGTCGAATAGTGTAACCACTATATACATGTTACTCAAATGCTGTTAGCCAAGTTCTTAAATTTTCATGGAAAGTATTAGTATCGTACACAGTTCATTGAGTTTAAGTGTGTGCCTGATGTCCAGAAGGCATTTGCATATTAACTGTCCATATTGCAAATTCACACACGTGTTAACATAAGGAAACGTATGTGTAAGTTACTAATCATCGCACATGAGTACTCGTAGACGCATCATGTGCGATACTCCTAGCCACCGCAATCAACTAGTTTGCATTTTTCAAAGTTTTTTGTACACACAGAATCGCACATGAACTAACTGTATTAACCATCTGTGTCGTAATTTCTCATCGCAAACAGTTCATCCGAGTCAGCTGTTTGCCGCGTATCTCACACATCTTGTTTACATGACTCATTTGTGTTCTTTTGGATCATCGCAAACAGTTCATCCATGTGAACTGTATGCCGCATATCACACACATCTTGTTAAGTTAAACCATTTCTGTTGTGTTCCCTAATCGAAAACAGTTCGTCCGAGTGAACCGTATGCCGTATATCACACACACCTTGATCTGGCTAACTGTTTCTGTTGCACTCCCTAATAGCAAATAGTTCATCGGAGCGAACTGTATGCCGTATATCGCACACACATTGATATGGCTACCCATTTCTGTTGTTCTGCCTCATCGCAAACAGTTCGAATGGATTAACCGTGTGCCCTGCATCACACACGCAACTAAAATCGGAACCGTGTTTGATGGCTCCGCCATCGCAAACGTTTTGCACCTTTTTTGACAGTTTGTTTACACCACCGTTTGCGATTAATGCATCGCACACAGTTTTGTCAAAGGGTCTTTGATCATAGTGTCGCGTTAGCAGCATCCTGCAGTAGTGAGCAGGAAAAAGAATCACTCAAAAATCTATTTTTAAAGTAAAGTTATTCACAAACTAGCGATTCACACAAATTTCAAAGATTCAAATTTAAACTATTCAAATTGGAAAACTAATGGCACTAACAGAAAGTTTATAATTTTTGTGACTTAAAGCAAAAAGAATCACTCAAAAACTCTAAGTATTTAGCTCTAAGTAGATACAAAAGAAAATAAATAAAGCAAAAAACAAAACAAAAATACTGGAAAAAATTTAAAAAAATGCCGCCTACTGGGCCACCACGGCCTGCATACGACTGGAAACCCAACCCGCTAGTTGGGCCAGGATGTAGGCCCGCAGCAGGCCCAGTAGGCCCATAGGCAGAGAGAGTGCGTTTAGGCCCGTAGTCCTAAATAAGAGAGGAGCTCGAAAGGGTTGGCGCAGCTGCGCTTATAAACAACTCTTGAGGCCTCTCAGCTAGTAAGGTGGGACTAAACATCCACCCGCCCGACGCCGTGCCAGCCGCAACCCTTTCGTCCCGGTTGGTGGCACCAACCGGGACCAATGCCACCCTTTCGTCCCGGTTGGTGGAACCAACCGGGACCAATGCCCCCTTTTAGTCCCGGTTCGTGTCACCAACCAGGATGAAAGGTCTCTCCTTCCCGCCCTTTCGGCTAACGAAAACTGACCTTTGGTCCCGGTTGGTGTCCCGAACCGGGACGAAAGGTGGGCATTGGTCCCGGTTGAAGCCACCAACCGGGACTAAAGGCTTTGCTATATAAGCCAACACTTAGCAGTTTTCTCCCCATTCTCTCGCCCGACGCCGAAACGCACGATGCCGACGCCCTCGCTCTCGCCGGGCCTCCTCACTGTCGCTACCCGCGATCCGGCCACCGTTGTCGCCATCGCCGAGCTGCCCCGACGCCGTCCCCGCTCCCACTGTGAGCCACCGCGCCGTTCCCCTCCTCTCCTCCTCCTCCCCCCCCCCCCCCGCGCGCCCCGACATCGTCCGCGCTCCGGCCGCCCGCACTCCGGCCTCCCGTAGTGAGCTCCGGCCGCCCCGGCCCCTTCCCCTATGCTGCCACCGCCGCCGCCCCTGCCCTGCGCTGCCGCCGCGCAATGCAACTTCTTGAGCTTGCGTTGGTTTTTCCCTTGAAGAGGAAAGGGTGATGCAGCAAAGTAGAGATAAGTATTTCCCTCAGTTTGAGAACCAAGGTATCAATCCAGTAGGAGACAACGCACAAATCACCGAATACCTGCACAAACAATCAAACAACTTGCACCCAATGCGATAAAGGGGTTGTCAATCCCTTCATGGTTAATTGCAAAAGTGAGATATGATAGAGATAGGTAAAACTAAACAAAAGATAAAGTAAATATTTTTGGGTTTTTTGGTTTATAGATCTGAAAATAAAAGATTGCAAAATAGTAGATCGGAAAGTAATATGATGAAAAATAGACCCGGGGGCCATAGGTTTCACTAGAGGCTTCTCTCAAGATAGAAAATATTACGGTGGGTGAACAAATTACTACTGAGCAATTGATAGAAAAGCGCAAAGTTATGACGATATCTAAGGCAATGATCATGAAAATAGGCATCACAGCCGTGTCAAGTAGACCGAAACGATTTTGCATCTACTACTATTACTCCACACATACACCGCTATCCAGCATGCATCTAGAGTATTAAGTTCATAAAGAATGGAGTAACGCATTAAGTAAGATGACATGATGTAGAGGAATTAACTCAAGCAATATGATGAAAACCCCATCTTTTTATCCTCGATGGCAACAATACAATACGTGCCTTGATGCCCCTACTGTCACTGGGAAAGGACACCGCAAGATTGAACCCAAAGCTAAGCACTTCTCCCATTGCAAGAAAAACCAATCTAGTTGGCCAAACCAAACCGATAGTTCGAAGAGAATTACAAAGATATCAAATCATGCATAAAAGAATTCAGAGAAGATTGAAACAATATTCATAGATAAGCTGATCATAAATCAACAATTCATCGAATCTCGGCAAACACACCGCAAAAAAGGATTACATCGAATAGATCTCCAAGAACATCGAGGAGAACATGGTATTGAGAATCAAAGAGAGAGAGAAGCCATCTAGCTACTAGCTATGGACCCGTAGGTCTGAGGTAAACTACTCACGCTTCATCGGAAGGGTAATGGTGTTGATGTAGAAGCCCTCCGTGATCGAATCCCCCTCCGGCAGGACGCCGGAAAAGGCCCCTAGATGGGATCTCATGGGTACAGAAGGTTGCGGCGGTGGAAAAGTATTTTCGTGGATGCCTCTGGTGGTTTGAGCATATAAGAGTATATATAGGCGAAAGAATTAGGTCAGGGGGTGCACGAGGGGCCCACAAGGGTGGGGGGCGCGCCCTCTGTCCTTGTGGCCGCCTCGTGGCTCCTCCGACTTCATCTCCAAGTCTCCTGGTTTCCTTTTGGTCCAAGAAAGATCATCGCGAAATTTTTATTCCATTTGGACTCCGTTTGGTATTCCTTTTCTGTGAAACTCAAAAATAGGGAAAAATCAGGAACTGGCACTGGGATCTAGGTTAATAGGTTAGTCCCAAAAATAATATGAAATAGCATATTAATGCAGATAAAACATCCAAAACAGATAATATAATAGCATGGAACAATCAAAAATTATAGATACGTTGGAGACGTATCAAGCATCCCCAAGCTTAATTCCTGCTTGTCCTCGAGTAGGTAAATGATAAAAACAGAAGTTTTGATGTGGAATGCTACCTAACATATTTATCCATGTAATTTCTTTATTGTGACATGAATGTTCAGGTCCGTATGATTCAAAACAAAAGTTTAATATTGACATAAAAACAATAATACTTCAAGCATACTAACAAGATAATTATATCTTCTCAAAATAACATGGCCAAAGAAAGCTTATCCCTACAAAATCATATAGTCTGGCTATGCTCCATCTTCATCACACAAAATATTTAAATCATGCACAACCCCGATGACAAGCCGAGCAATTGTTTCATACTTTTGATGTTCTCAAACTTTTTCAACTTTCACGCAATACATGAGCGTGAGCCATGGACATAGCACTATAGGTGGAATAGAAGGTGGTTGTGGAGAAGACAAAAAGAAGGAGATAGTCTCACATCAACTAGGCATATTAACGGGCTATGGAGATGCCCATCAATAGATATCAATGTGAGTGAGTAGGGATTGCCATGCAACGGATGCACTAGAGCTATAAGTTTATGAAAGCTCAAAAAAAGATACTAAGTGGGTGTGCATCCAACTCGCTTGCTCACGAAGACCTAGGGAAATTTGAGGAAGCCCATCATTGGAATATACAAGCCAAGTTCTATAATGAAAATTCCCACTAGTATATGAAAGTGACAACATAGGAGACTCTCTATCATGAAGATCATGGTGCTACTTTGAAGCACAAGTGAGGTAAAAGGATAGTAACATTGCCCCTTCTCTCTTTTCTCTCATTTTTTCTTTCTATTTTTTTTATTTGGGCCTTCTCTCATTTTTTTTTCTTTTTTGGCCTCTTTTTTTTTTGTCCGGAGTCTCATCCCGACTTGTGGGGGAATCATAGTCTCCATCATCCTTCTCCACACATGGGACAATGCTCTAATAATGAAGATCATCACACTTTTATTTACTTACAACTCAAGAATTACAACTCCATACTTAGAACAAAATATGACTCTATATGAATGCCTCCGGTGGTGTACCAGGATGTGCAATGAATCAAGAGAGACATGTATGAAAGAATTATGAACGGTGGCTTTGCCACAAATACGATGTCAACTACATGATCATGCAAAGCAATATGACAATGTTGAAACGTGTCATAATAAACGGAACGGTGAAAAGTTGCACCGCAATATATCTCGGAATGGCTATGGAAATGCCATAATAGGTAGGTATGGTGGCTGTTTTGAGGAAGGTATATGGTGGGTGTATGGTACCGGCGAAAGTTGCGCGGCACGAGAGAAGCTAGCAATGGTGGAAGGGTGAGAGTGCGTATAATCCATGGACTCAACATTAGTCATAAAGAACTCACAAACTTATTGCAAAAATCTATTAGTTATTGAAACAAAGTACTACACGCATGCTCCTAGGGGGATAGATTGGTAGGAAAGGACCATCGCTCGTCCCCGACCGCCACTCATAAGGAAGACAATCAATAAATAAATCATGCTCCGACTTTATCACATAATGGTTCACCATACGTGCATGCTACGGGAATCACAAACCTTAACACAAGTATTTCTCAAATCCACAATTACTCACTAGCATGACTCTAATATCACCATATTTATATCTCAAAACAATCATAAGGAATCAAACTTCTCATAGTATTCAATGCACTTTATATGGAAGTTTTTATTATATCCCTCTTGGATGCCTATCATATTAGGACTAAATTTATAACCAAAGCAAATTACCATGCTGTTTAAAGACTCTCAAAATAATATAAGTGAAGCATAAGAGTTCATCAATTTCTATAAAATAAAACCACCGCCGTGATCTAAAAAGATATAAGTGAAGCACTAGAGCAAAATTGCCTAGCTCAAAAGATACAAGTGAAGCACAAAGAGTAATCTAATAAATCACGATTAATGTGTGTCTCTCTCAAAAGGTGTGTACAGCAAGGATGATTGTTGCAAACTAAAAAGCCAAGACTCAAATCATACAAGACGCTCCAAGCAAAACACATATCATGTGGTGAATAAAAATATAGCCTCAAGTAAAGTTACCGATAGACAAAGACGAAAGAGGGGATGCCTTCCAGGGCATCCCCAAGCTTAGGCTCTTGGTTGTACTTGAATATTACCTTGGGGTGCCTTGGGCATCCCCAAGCTTAGGCTCTTGCCACTCCTTATTCCATAGTCCATCAAATCCTTACCCAAAACTTGAAAACTTCACAACACAAAACTCAACAGAAAATCTCATAAGCTCCGTTAGTATAAGAAAATAAATAACCACTTTGGTACTGTTGTAAAATCATTATTTATTTATATTGGTGTAATATCTACTTTATTCCAACTTTTCCATGGTTCATACCCCCCGATACTACCCATAGATTCATCAAAATAAGCAAACAACACAAAGAAAACAGAATCTGTCAAAAACAGAACAGTCTGCGAAGATCCGAATTGTTATAATACTTATGTAACTCCAAAAATTCTGAAATATTGGTAAAACATAGGAAATTCGTTTCTAAATCTTTTGTAAAAAATTCAGGGGTTTTCCAAGCTCCAGTAAATTACGAAAATTCTGATACTGGACGCAAAACTTTCTGTTTTTCAACAGGATCAAATCAACTATCACCGTAAGCCATCCCAAAGGTTTTACTTGGCTAAACACTAATTAAAACATAAAACCACATCTAACCAGAGGATAGATGAATTATTTATTGCAAAACAGAACCAAAAAAAGCAAAGAACAAAAATAAAATTGGGTTGCCTCCCAACAAGCGCTATTGTTTAACGCCCTTAGCTAGGCATAAAAACACGAATAGATCTAGGTATTGTCATCTTTGGTATGCAATACATAAGTGGCTCTCATAATAGATTCATAAGGCAATTTAATTTTATTTCTTGAAAAGTGTTCCCTGCCCTTCCTTAACGGAAATTGAAATCTAATGTTTCCTACTTTCATATCAACAATTGCACCAATCGTTCTAAGGAAAGGTCTACCAAGAATAATAGGACATGTAGGATTGCAATCTATATCAAGAACAATGAAATCTACGGGCACATAATTCCTATTTGCAACAATAAGAACATCATTAATCCTTCCCATAGGTTTCTTAATAGTGTAATCCGCAAGATGCAAATTTAAAGAACAATCATCAAATTCACGAAAACCTAACACATCGCATAAAGTTTTTGGAATCGTGGAAACACTAGCACCCAAATCACACAAAGCATGGCATTCATAATCTTTAATCTTAATCTTAATAGTAGGTTCCCACTCATCATAAAGTTTTCTAGGGATAGAAACTTCCAATTCAAGCTTTTCTTCAAAAGATTGCATCATAGCATCAACGATATGTTTAGTAAAAGCTTTGTTTTGTTTATAAGCATGAGGAGAATTCAACACGGATTGCAACAAGGAAATACAACCTATTAAAGAACAGTTATCATAATTAAATTCCTTGAAATCCAAAAGAGTGGGTTCATTGCTACTTAAAGTTTTGACCTCTCCAATCCCACTTTATTCAATTTTTGCATCAAGATCTAAAAACTCTGAATCACTGGGACGCCTTTAACTAAAGTTGACTCATCTCCAGTCCCATCTTTATCAAGATTTATATTGGAAAACAAAGATTCAACAGGAGTCACATCAATCACTTTAAGATCTTCATCATTAATCTCACGGAAACTAGAAGAACATGTTTTTACAAGCCAATCTTTTTTAGCACGCATCTTAGCGGTTCTTTCTTTGCACTCATCAATGGAAATTCTCATAGCTTTGAGAGACTCATTGATATCATGCTTGGGTGGAATAGATCTAAGTTTCAACGAATCAACATCAAGAGAAATTCTATTCACGTTCCTAGCCAAATCATCAATCTTAAGCAATTTTTCTTCAATCAAAGCATTGAAATTCTTTTGCGAACTTATAAGTTCTTTAACACTATTCTCAAATTCAGAGGGCATCTTATTATAATTTCCATAAGAATTGTTGTAGGAATTACCATAATTATTAGAGGAATTACTAGGAAACGGCCTAGGATTAAAATTACCTCTATACGCGTTATTACCAAAATTGTTCCTACCAACAAAATTCACATCCAAAGATTCATTATTATTTTCAATCAAGGTAGACAAAGGCATATCATTAGGATCCAAAGAAGCACTCTTGATAGCAAATAATTTCATAAGTTCATCCATCTTTCCACTCAAAACATTAATCTATTCAATTGCATGCACTTTTTTACTAGTGGAAGATCTTTCGGTATGCCATTGAGAATAATTAACCATAATATTATCTAGAAGTTTAGTAGCTTCTCCTAGAGTAAGTTCCATAAAAGTGCCTCCCGCGGCCGAATCTAAAAGATTTCTAGAAGCAAAATTCATTCCGGCATAAAAATTTTGTATAATCATCCACAAATTCAAACCATGAGTAGGGCAATTTTGTATCATCAATTTCATCCTCTCCCAAGATTGTGCAACATGTTCATGATCAAGTTGCTTAAAATTCATAATATCGTTCCTAAGGGAGATGATCTTAGCGGGAGGAAAATACTTGGAAATAAAAGCATCTTTACACTTATTCCATGAATCAATACTATTTTCAGGCAAAGATGAAAACCAAGTTTTAGCATGATCTCGAAGTGAGAACGGAAATAGCTTCAATTTAACAATATCATTAGCCACATCTTTTTTCTTTTGCATATCACACAAATCAACAAAATTGTTTAGATGGGATGCGGCATCTTCACTAGGAAGGCTAGAAAATTGATCTTTCATAACAAGATTCAGCAAAGCGGCATTAATTTCACAAGATTCCGCATTAGTAGCAGGAGCAATTGGAGTACTAATAAAATCATTGTTATTGGTGTTGGAAAAGTCACACAATTTGGTATTCTCTTGAGCCATCGTGATAAAGCAAGTAATCCAACACACGAGCACACAAAAAGCAAGCGAAGGAGATGAACAGAAGAGGGGCGAAGAAAAGGCAAAGAGAGGGGCGAAGAAAAAGGTAAATCTTTTCGAAAATCATTTTAGAAGTGGGGAGAGGAAAATGAGAGGCGAATGGCGAATAATTTAATGCGAGAGATGAGAGTTTATGATGGGTACTTGGTATGTCTTGACTTGGCGTAGATCTCCCCGGCAACGGCGCCAGAAATTCTTCCTGCTACTTCTTGAGCTTGCGTTGGTTTTTTCCTTGAAGAGGAAAGGGTGATGCGGCAAAGTAGAGATAAGTATTTCCCTCAGTTTGAGAACCAAGGTATCAATCCAGTAGGAGACAACGCACAAATCACCGAATACCTGCACAAACAATCAAACAACTTGCACCCAACGTGATAAAGGGGTTGTCAATCCCTTCACGGTTATTTGCAAAAGTGAGATCTGATAGAGATAGGTAAAACTAAACAAAAGATCAAGTAAATATTTTTGGGTTTTTTGGTTTATAGATCTGAAAATAAAATATTTCAAAATAGTAAATCAGAAAGTAATATGATGGAAAATAGACCCGGGGGCCATAGGTTTCACTAGAGGCTTCTCTCAAGATAGAAAATATTACGGTGGGTGAACAAATTACTGCCAAGCAATTGATAGAAAAGCGCAAAGTTATGACGATATCTAAGGCAATGATCATGAATATAGGCATCACGTCCGTGTCAAGTAGACCGAAACGATTCTGCATCTACTACTATTACTCCACACATCAACCGCTATCCAGCATGCATCTAGAGTATTAAGTTCATAAAGAATGGAGTAACGCATTAAGTAAGATGACATGATGTAGAGGAATTAACTCAAGCAATATGATGAAAACCCCATCTTTTTATCCTCAATGGCAACAATACAATACGTGCCTTGCTTCCCCTACTGTCACTAGGAAAGGACACCACAAGATTGAACCCAAAGCTAAGCACTTCTCCCATTGCAATAAAAACCAATCTAGTTAGCCAAACCAAACCGATCGTTCGAAGAGAATTACAAAGATATCAAATCATGCATAAAAGAATTCAGAGAAGATTCAAATAATATTCATAGATAAGCTGATCATAAATCCACAATTCATCGGATCTTGGCAAACACACCGCAAAAAAGGATTACATCGAATAGATCTCCAAGAACATCGAGGAGAACATGGTATTGAGAATCAAAGAGAGAGAAGAAGCCATCTAGCTACTAGCTATGGACCCGTAGGTCTGAGGTAAACTACTCACGCTTCATCGGAAGGGCAATGGTGTTGATGTAGAAACCCTCCGTGATCGAATCCCCCTCCGGCAGGACGCCGGAAAAGGCCCCTAGATGGGATCTCACGGGTACAGAAGGTTGCGGCGGTGGAAAAGTATTTTTGTGGATGCCTCTGGTGGTTTGAGCATATAAGGGTATATATAGGCGAAAGAATTAGGTCAGGGGGTGCACGTGGGGCCCACAATGGTGGGGGGCGCGCCCTCCGTCCTTGTGGCCGCCTCGTGGCTCCTCCGACTTCATCTCCAAGTCTCCTGGTTTCCTTTTGGTCCAAGAAAGATCATCATGAAAGTTTTAATCCATTTGGACTCCGTTTGGTATTCCTTTTCTGCGAAATTCAAAAACAGGGAAAAAACAGGAACTGGCACTGGGCTCTAGGTTAATAGGTTAGTCCCAAAAATAATATAAAATAGCATATTAATGCATATAAAACATCCAAAATAGATAATATAATAGCATGGAACAATCAAAAATTATAGATACATTGGAGACATATCACGCGCCGCCCCTGCCTTGCATATGCAAAAGTTAGAATTTGCAAAGAATATGCAGAAGTTAGAATTTTTTATGTGTATGTATGTTCATATGCATATATGTATGTGTATATGTGTGTGTGTGTGTGTGTATGTATGTGTATATATGTGTGTATGTATATATGTATGTATATAGCATTTTTTGGTCCATGTATATATGTATGTGTATGTATGGATGGATGGATGGATGTATATATATAGAAAATGTTCATATGATGTTTTTTTGTTCATATAATATTTTTTGTTCATAGAAATTAGTTAAAATTTACCAAGTTAAAATGTTCATATATTCAAAATGAGTTAAAAGACTCACTAAGTTAAAATTTACCCCCTCCCCGATAACTTCGACATGAGGGGGGACATCGGACATGCATGAGAGAGGCGGTCCGCTCGCCCGACCAACTATCGAGGCCACCCAAACCCTAGAAGAAAGAGCATCGTTGTCGATCTACCCCCTCCCCGATAACTTCGACATTAGGGGGGACGTTGAACATGCATGAGAGAGAGGCGGTCCGCTCGCCTGACCAACTCTTGAGGCCACCCAAACCCTAGAAGAAAGAGCGTTGTCGATCTACCCCCTCCCTGCATAGCGATTACTTTTTGCAAAGTGTCCTCTCCTAAAAGTATAACCCCGGCCCGATAACTTCGACATGAGGGGGGACATCGGACATGCATGAGAGAGGCGGCCCGCAACTAATCCATTGCTCATATATGCATATGATTCCTTGCTGTGATTAGCTAGGTCTATGTTTGCCACTAATCCATCTCTCATGTTTGTATATTGCCATGTTGTAATATTTGCAGAAACTATGGAAAGAGACTTAGAACAAGAACAATTGTTGGGGGATATAATCCTCGCCGGAGGTGATCCCTTGTCGTTTCTCGACTACACCGATGGTCAGGAAGGAGAGGATGACGGCTCCGGTAATCCAACAATGGAGGAGGAAGGAGATCATGACGGCTCCGGTGACCGAATGGCGGAGGAAGGAGATCATGATGACGGCTCCGGTGACCGAACGGAGGAGGGAGCTATTGCAAAGTCCGGCGAGGTATATATATATATATATTAATTAAGCTTGTGCTGACTTGATGCATTAATTGTTTTGGTATGTACATATATATATATTAACGCTTCTTTCTTCTTTTAGCCCTTCGGATCGAGCCAAACTTCCGTAAGGAGACGAGGCCCGAAGAAAAGGTTGCGCCAGGATGAATGGTTCATGATCACATAAGTGGCGAAAGATGGCCAACCGATTGCTCCCAAGCGGACAAAGGACGCATTTGTACATCAGTGCGGAGTTGTTGTTAGGGACAGCGTCCCGATCAGCATGATGCAATGGAATAAGAATAAGGACGACCCTGAAGTATCTTATGTCCAGGATAGACAGAAAGATGATCTTCGGACCACGCGGATGACAAATTTTAGCCTACCGCCAGAGGAGGAGCCGAATAACCCAGTTATAGAGCGAAAGGTCAAGGCGTTTGCTCTTAAGAAAATGGCAGAACTATTCAGGAACTGGAAGAAAGAGTTGAACACAAAGTTTGTTGACAAAGAGAAGACTCCAGAATTCATCGGTCGATATGAGAAGATAAGAGATCACTGACCCGCATTTGTAGCCTACAAGAAATCAGAGAAGGGTAAGAAAAGGTCATTGACAAACAAGCAAAATGCTGCAAAGAAGAAGTATCACCATCACGCGGGGTCAGGTGTCTACTACAAAGCCCGACCATTGTGGGACAAAGCTGAGCAAGACCTGCTTGCTAAAGGGGTCCAACCAGCGACATTGTACTGGCCAGATCGTTCAAGGACTTGGTTCTTCGGGGTTGGGGGAACTTTGGACCCAGAAACAGGGGAGTGTGTTTGGACGGACGAGCAACTTGCAATACCCATCAAGAAGCTTCAGGCAGCAATCAAGGCAGCGCAGGAAGGGACGTTCATTCCCGACAGAGAGAAGGACGAGCTAACAGAGGCCCTCGGGAATCCTGAACACCCTGGACGAACACGAGGCACACCAGGCTCCGTTCCGTGGGTGCATGGGTTTCCCGACAGCGGTGGTTATAGAAGCCGAGAGAGAAAGAGGAAGCAACCAAAATGCAGAGGCTCAGTGCAAGATTAGCAAAGCTAGAGGAACTTGAGAGCCAGCGAGCTACCGGCCAACCATCTCAGCGGCACGAAGATCCTTGCTTCGATGCTGCCCCAGAAGCTACCTCACTATCTCAGCGGAGAAGCAGCGTGGCTTCCACGGAGCTCGTTCAGCCTGATTTCACGGCTCCTCGCTACCCCGTGGATAGTATCACGGAGGCTGAACATTGCAAGCTAATGACGAAATGCCAGAACCTGACCTTGAAGGCGGCGGTCGGCTCTGTTGCACCTCCTCAAGCTGAGGGAACTTTTCATTGTCGTCCGATTCCACATGGCTATGCTGTTGTGACGGTGGATGAAATAATGGAGGGATTTGAGGAGCTGGAGCTTGACTACCCTACAGGCCAAGGGGAGATTCATCTGGAAAATGCTTTAAGGAGTACCTGTCTATGGAGAAAGGAGTACATCAAGCTTCCAAACTGGACACCTCAGCAGACTCAGCCTCCTCCGCCACGTGAGGGCACTCAGCCTCCTCCTCCTCCTCCTTCGGCGAGTTAGGGCACTCCGCCTCCTCCTCCGCCTACTCCAGTGCGTCAGGGCACTCCGCCTCCTCCGGCGCGTCAGGGCACTCCGCCTCCTCCGGCGTGTCAGGGCACTGCACCTCCTCCTTCGCCTCCTCCGGCATGTCAGGGCACTCCACAATGGCGGAAGAGAGACGGCACCGCTCTGGCGGCTAGCAGTACAAGAGGCGGGAAGAAATTCAAATACAATCCAAGCCTCAAGCCTCTGGAAAAGTTACCATATGAGAGGACCGACGAGGAAAACGTGGAAATCAGTGCTGCCAAAGTGGAGGCCCATTTTGCACGAAAACCTCCACCTCCGAAGGAAACAATAGATCAGGTGAAAGTGAAGCGCACTCTGCGTGCCCTTAAGCGACCACCACCGTCTCTGCCGCAATCCAACTATTACCGCTATATTGAAAGGACATATAAGGAAGCGTAGCGGTCGGGAAGTACTGCCAGTGCTGCAAGAGAAGAAAAATGAAGAAGTGGGAAAACAATTCCCCAGCTCGGTGAACAGGAGAAGCAATCGTGCCCCTCGCTCAAGGTGTCTAGCGATATCACTAATCATCCGGGGCTACTGCCCGGTACCAATCTTGGTGATTACCTGGGCGATGATGTATAGTTTGAAATGTTAGAGGTAGTAGAGATCTATAGATATGAGCACGAGAAGCCTCTCGTCAAACCTGATCATCATCCTCTAACAACGATGATGCGAAGATTGCATGAATGGTACATGGAAACATGCAGGAAGTCTGGGACCAACAATTTGTTGCTTAGAATTAAAGAAGAGCACGACCTCATTGGAGTCGACCTGTTGCTTGTTGAATTTGTGGAAATATTTCAATTATTCAATCAACAGGCCCTCGACAAACAACTCATGACTTACTACTATCTGTAAGTATTACTTCTGTAATTAAGTCTCTAGCTCAGCTCGTTCATTTGCATTTACATATAATTATCCTCACTATATTATGCAGATTGAAGATCGTCGAATGCAAAAAAGGACAAGTCTATGACATTGGGTTCATTAGCCCAAATACCGTAAATGAATGGTCGGTAGATGAGAGAGCCGAACTTACTGAGGAAATTTTGCTACAATCGTTCCTTCGACATCAAAACAAAGGGACAATACTCTTTCCTCACAACTTCAAGTAAGTGTTACTGTCTTGTGCATATTCGGTTTCGCTTACTCGAGGCTAAGTAATGTAATTGATGAGTTATGCGTGCGCAGGTTCCACTTTATTCTGCTATCCATTAAGCTTGACGGGGGAGTAGTAACTGTCCTAGACTCGAGATGCAAAGATCCCCAGGATTATGCGAACATGACTGCAATGCTCAAGAAGTAAGTTCAATCATTATTGCACCATATCGGCAACTTTCGTTCATTAATTTCCTGATATCAAGTAATCATTTTCTTTGTCTGGCAGGGTTTGGAAAAAGTTCACCGGAATGGTTCCGGGTCTGCAGAAGGAGCTGCGATTTACACACCCCAAAGTAAGTAGTACTAGCTAGTTCTGCGCATCTCTTATTGATTCTAGTTTCATCAATACCATTTATCATGCTTGATTATCAGTTTGATTGAACTCTATTTCTCATAAAGTGCATGTGGCAGGCACCCGAGAATGATTTATGTGGATACTACGTTTGCGAGTTCATCCACCAATCGACCTCAGAGCGAGGCTACTCTGACAAACAATATGAAGTACGTAACAATATTCACAATATTATTTTATTACCATCAATTGTGTTGAGTTTCATTCATATATATGTATTGACCCCCTTCTTTAAATTAGATGTGGCAGATGCGGGATGAACTCCTACCACATGATCGCATATGAGCAATTCAAGAGGAATTGGCGGGATTCTTTCTTGACCACGTCATACATAAAGACGGAGAATACCATGTGGAAATTGAAGCTGATTTTCGGTAGATGATGTCAGGGATCGTAAGAGATGCTGTTATATTGTATATATGTAGTAGCATTGGATAGATATATGAAAACTTGTTGTTCGACCAAGCATGGAGAAAGAGAGGTCACTTCTCTCCGTATATATATGTTCGATCTTGTGTAATTAATGGTTCCTTCATTTGCTTACTAGCGTCGAGTTCTCTCTATATGTAGTAGCTAGCGTCGACCAAGCACGGAGAAAGAGAGGTCACTTCTCTCTATATGTAGTAGCTATAGCTAACACAATATGAAACCCCTAATTAAACCATCCAAAACCCCTAATAAACCCCCCTTTCAAAACAAAAAACAAAAACCCCAGCGCCTGCGAGCTGCTGACGCGTGGCTTCCCTTTAGTCCCGGTTGGTGTTACCAACCGGGACCAAAGTTCCTCCTCCCTGGGCGCCCCACAGCGGCCATGTGGACCTCCTTTGGTCCTGGTTCGTAAGCCAACCGGGACTAAAGGTTTTGGGCATTAGTCCCGTTTGTTTTGTCCCGGTTCCAGAACCGGGACTAAAGGCCCTCTGGAACCGGTAGTAATGCCCTGTTTTCTACTAGTGAGCACGACAGATGGGAGGAGTCGAGGGCGGACTGGTGCTGGATCCAAGATGAGGAAGCCCCAGAGTATTGCCAGGCGCGGACGGAATGCATCGAGCGTGGCAATGACTGGAGGGAATTCGGCCTTACTGATGACAGGCTTCGCCCAGCACTGAAATAGGATTGCCCGTCTGAAGGCTGCCGGGTTAACCATCGAGCAGGTGGGAGCCGAGTTCCTCCGACGTCGCATCGCGCCGCTGCAGAAGAGGGACAAGTTCACCTGGCTGTACGGGGAAGCCACGAACAAGATGCGACTCTACCCGGGCCTGGCCAACAACTTGACGGTCTATGGCCATGCTTGGCTGTGTGAACAATTGTTCGGCAACCTTGGCCCGTTCAACTTGCCTGCAAATGTCATCCCGCTGAGCATCAACTCCGCCTGCGACCAGATTCTAAAATGGATGCCAGATTGCAACGTCCATGGGGTTGCAGGTGACTGGCAATTGCCCGAGCTTAATGAAGAACTCGTGTGAGCCTCCAGTCTGGTGGAAAGGGCTACCAGGGTGGAGACCAATATGTTCAAGCACACCTCGCAGGCGGAGGCAGCATTCATCAAGAGGCAGATTGAGGACGACAAAGCACTTCGGGGCACCGAGAAAGCAAGGTCCAGAAGAGGGAGGGAGGAAGAAAAGGGGGAAGCTGAAGGTGAGGGGTCTTCCCACGGCAGGAGCGAATGGCGAGCCACGGAAGGGGCTGTCGTTGATGAGCCTGCCAGGGATGAGCCTACTAGGGATGAGCCTGCCAGGATTGAGGCTCTATATGCAGCGGCAGCGGAAGCCAAGCAAGGAGATGATGTCGAAGAGGTAGTGCCACCCGGGGAAGAGTAGCTTGCTGCAGGTCCCTAGGCCCCAGAACCGGACTTGGATCCTCGTCCTCGAAGGCGGCCCAGCCGGGGGGTAGCAGCCCCAGCCCCCGGGCCTGCCAAGAAGGTGAAGAAGGTCGCCTCCAAAAATGACGGGGCGGAGGTGGTGCGTCACCATTCTTCTGGCCTTGCTGAAGCCAAGACCCCTCCCGCCAAGCGATGGGCAGTACAGGGAGTTATTCCAGCTCCCAGTCGGATTCGAGCTCTTTGAGCAGTTCGTCCTTGCCGGAGATCCTCCCGCCCAAGAAGGACTTGAAGCTACCCGGGAGTACTGTTCCCCCGGTCTTGAAGAGAGGCAGAGCACCTCCGCTATCCAGGGAGTTCGAGCTGGGCTCCATGCTCATGGACTCAGAGTAAGAACAATATTCTTCGTTCTTATCCAAGTCTAATCATACTCATCGGTTTGCTTATTCGATCTTGCTTGTTGCCTTTGATAGGGAAGAGGAGGAGGAGGAGGAGACCCTCATCCACCGACCCAAGCGGCTTAGGCATGCAGAGCCGCCGAAGTCTCCGGGAGGCACGGGCCAGGCGGGGAGCAGCACGAACGATCCGGTGGCAAGCCCCCAGCCTAGCTCTCGACGCGAAGACATTGGGGTGGTTTCCCCCGCCAAGGATGATGCAGAAGAGCACCCCCATCTCCATCTAGAGAAGAAGAAGGGTCTGCCCAAGATGGGGCCTTCCAGGAGGGGCCCACTCCTCCTACTGACCGGGCTGAGGGGACCCTGACGGAAACTCCCACGGAAAGCCCTGTCCAGGTCAACACCGTAGTTACCGGGGAAGGGGGTGGTGTCCATGTCCCGGCAATCAAGGTTGCCAGGGAAAATGAAGACCCTCCACGGCAGACAACTCCCAGTAACTTATTTGTTTTTCCTTCATAACCCCGCTCCAATTTCGTGGTTCCCCAATGCTTCGTCCTCCTCATGATTGCTGGTTTGCTTTTACTTGCAGTATCGCTGGCTGAGGAGCCCGGGTTGCTGGAGGAAGTGGCCAGCATTACCAAAGATGCCGCAGAGGAGGCCGCCAAGATTGCTGCCGCGGAGGGACAGGAACACGCTGCCGGGGATGCCCAGGAGCCCTTGAAGGAATCAGGGCAGGCCTCCGGCAGTGCGTTAGGATCGGGGATGCTAGTTCAAGAGAAGATCCCCTTCAAACCATGAGCCCTCCTCCATCTTTTAGCACCTCGGCTGGGATCCCACAGCCAACCTCAAGCCAACTGGCATTGGTGCTTGCCTAACCCAGTCTCGGAGCCCCTAGTTCCTCGGCAGCAGCGAGTGTAGAGCTATACGAGGAAATCCAACGCATCATAGCGCCCCTGTCTCAGCAAATCGGAGAGACTGATGGCTCTGTTGATGCGGTCTTGGACATGTCCTTTCTGGAGTCCGTGGCAGCGGGCATCAAAGAAATGCAGAACCGGTACGGCCAGAAGTGGCAGGCACTCAAGGAGCAGCGAAACTCAACCAACAGTGTAGATCAGAAGCTGAGGGACAAGGGCATCGAGCTGCGCGAGTGGCACGGCAAACAGTTCCAAGTCCTTCTGCGGCAGCAAGAGATGATCTCCATGGCAAAGGAGGATGTCGCTGCTCGAGAAGCCCGCCTGGCAGAACACACAGCGCTTCTGGACGCCAGGGAGCAGAGCATCTCTTCCCGAGAGGAGAACCTCGAGGCCACCCTCCGCGCCAAGGACGATGAATAGCAAGCCCTTGTATAGCAGTGTACCAAGGAGCAGGAGGACAAGCACAAGGCAGACCTGGATGCTCTCACTGCTGACTCTGCCGCCCAACTGAAGAAGCTTGCTGATGATCTTGCCGCCGCATCTACTGCCAGGGTTGATCTCGACCAACAGGTGGCCAAACTGACAGAAGAGCTTGCCGGGAGTGCCAATGAAGTCGTGACCCTCAAGGAGGAGGCATAGAAAGCAGAGATCCTTCTGAAAGAGGTGCAATCGCAGCACTCCTCCAAGGGTCAAGACCTCGAGACTGCCAACGGCACCATTGAAGACATGAAGGCCAAGGTTGGCACCCTGGAGAGCTTGATCGAGTCTGGCGATGCCTGCGAGAAGCAGCTGATGAAGGATCTGGACAACGCGAGATGCCTTTGAAAGGATGCGGAGGACAAGCTGGCGAACCAATCCGAGCAGGTCGACATTTGGATCAAAAGCCTGATCGATATCGCCGAGCGCCTCATAGCCCAGGCTGCATCAATGGGCATGGAAGGGCCAGTCTTCTCGGTTGGCAGTTATGAGGTCCCGAGCATCAAGCTAGGGCTCTTCTTCAACGAGTTGATTGAAAAGTTGAAGACCCATGAAGAAGGAAGAGATTCCCTTTTCGAAAGCGAGTCTCAAAAGCTTGCCCGCAATGCCCTCTACATGGTCTTGAGCAACCTCGCATACCACCACCCCGAACTCAACCTTACTGATGGCTTCAGGAAGCTCCCGGCAGGTGCTGATGTTTCTGCCGCTAAGAAGAAGGCTGCCCCCTACGCCGACAAGGTGCTCTTTGTTCCCAGGGCTCAATAAGGCCGTCAAGCACGGCTCCGAACCATTTGCATTGGCGTTCCGCCCTGTAACAAAACATTATGCATGTCCTGTGTTTAGACATCGTACTTCTTTTGCTTGCGCTGAACTGGTACACTAATTAATTCCGACCACATGCTATCCACCTTGCATTTTATCCATGGATGTTCATATGGTTAGTTTCTTTTTATGTGTTTTGGCTGCCTGCCAGTAGCATACTGCCGCGATTGCTGCGAGGAACGGGTCCTTAGCGTTTGGCTGGCAAAAGTACGTCCTGGCAGGCTTTTCCTTTAGGAGCCCTTGATGCAGCCACCCGCTCCATGAGCAGGCTCAAATCAGAGCGAGGGCGCAGGCAAACCCGTTAAGGTGCCATCAGACAAAAGGCTTGACCATACAAAAGAACATTGGTTTCTGGGGGATAGGCAAATGCGAATTCTGGATCTATAAAAGAGCAATGATCACATGAACTTAGCTTTTTGCTCACGCTTTTCTCCCTTCTTGGTTGCGTTCGCTTGCCGCGTTCGCATATCTTGGGTGGATGGCCCTTCGCGTGCCACTATCGGACCCTCGGCAAGGGCCGGAGGGGGCCGCAAATCTCTTGCGGGTGGTAGAAGTTGGCGTAAGGTTGGGCTGGTTTCGCCCTCCTTCCACTTACACTTTTGACAATCTTACGGCGGTTGGCACAAAGGTCACGCTGACGCGGACGGCCCTGCCGAAGCGTGCTTGATAACCCACATGTATAGGGGATCGTTTGTAGCCTTCTTCGATAAATAAGAGTGTCGAACCCAACGAGGAGCTAAAGGCAGAACAAATATTCCCTCAAGTTCTATCGACCACCGATACAACTCTACGCACACTTAATGTTTGCTTTACCTAGAACAAGTATGAAACTATTTTGCAAGAATAAAACTACGAGTACTTTATGAGAATAAAACTACGAATAAATTGCAAGTTAATAAAAGTGGATAGCTTTTGTCAACAAGAAAGTCATTTGTCCCTAGGCAATCGATAACAAGTACCGGTAATCATTCTTGTAATTTTATATGAGGGAGAGGCATGAGCTAACATACTTTCTCTACTTGGATCATATGCACTTATGATTGGACCCCTAGCAAGCATCGGCAACTACTAAAGATAATTAAGGTCATGAAACCCAACCATAGCATTAAGTATCAAGTCCTCTTTACTCCCATACGCCATAACCCACTTATCCGCGTTTAGGCTGCTGTCACCCCCGCAACACCGACGATAAGCAAACCATGAACATATTGCAACACCCTACAGAGGGGGCCCCTCATGTTTGCGCGAGACAGAGGGCACCGTAGGACAGCACCATAAATAAAATATACAATCATACCAACCAAGATCACGATTAACCCACAGGACAAAACGGATCTACTCAAACATCATAGGATAACCATAGATTATTGGAAAATAATATATGGAGTTGAGCACCATGTTTAAGTAGAGATTATAGCAGGGAGAAGAGGTGTTAAACCGCTGCATAGAGGGGGAGAAAGTTGGTGTTGACGGTAGCAAGATTGTTGATGTAGATCGCCGTCACGATCCTTGCCCCGGCGGCACTCTGGCGCCACCGGGAGAGAGGGGGAGAGCGCCCCCCTCCTTCTTATTCTTCCTTGCCCCCCCCCCCTAGATGGGAGGAGAGTTCCCCCTCTGGTCCATGGCCTCCATGGCGGCGGAGGGGCAGGAGCCCCTTCGAGATTGGATCTCCCTCTTTGTTCTCTTCTGTTTCGCGTTCCCCAGATCTGGCCGAAAACCGTTTCTTATATTCCCAAAGATCTATAACTCCGATTGCGCTGAGATTTTAACACAATTTTTTTTCCGGATATAAGCTTCCTTGCACCCGAAGTAGAGCCCCAACCGACGTACGAGGTGAGCACAACCCACCACCACGCGCCAGGGCCCTGGGGCGCGCCCAGGTGTCTTGTGGTGTGTGTGGGCCTCCGTTTGCAATGATTCCAACTCCCAAAAATCACAAATATTCCAACATAATTCTCCGTAAAATTTTATTGCATTTGGACTTCGTTTGATATGGATTTTCTGCGAAACAAAAACATGCAACAAACAGGAACTGACACTGGGCACTGGATCAATAGGTTAGTCCAATAAATCATATAAAAAGTTGCCAAAAATATGTGAAAGTTGTATAATATTGGCATGAAACAATCAAAAATTATAGATACGATGAAGACGTATCAGCATCCCCAAGCTTAATTCCTGCTCATCCTCGAGTAGGTAATTGATAAAAAAGATAATTTTTGATGTGGAATGCTACCTAACATAAACTTGATCATATGTCTAATCATGGCATGAATATTAAGACATAAGTGATTCAAAGCAATAGTCTATAATTTGACATAAAGACATCAATACTCAGGCATCCCAACAAACAATCATGTCTTTCAAAATATCAACGCTAAAGAAAGCTATCCCTACAAAATCATATAGTCTTGTCATGATATGTCTTCTTAACACAAAGTATTTATCATGCACAACCCCGATGACAAGCCGACCAATTGGTTCATATTTTTTAACGCGCTTCAGCTTTTTCAACCCTCATGCAATACATGAGCGCAAGCCTTGGATATAGCACTACGGGTGGAATAGAGTATGACAATAGGGGTAAATAGAGAGAAGACAAAAAAGTAAGAAAGTCTCACATCGACGCGGCTAACCAACGGGCTATAGAGATGCCCATCAATTGATATCAACATGAGGAGTAGGGATTGCCATGCAACGAATGCACTAAGAGCTATAAGTGTATGAAAGCTCAATTTGAAAACTAAGTGGGTGTGCATCTAATCCTATAATGAAAAATTTCCATTAGTACATGAAAGTGACAACATAGGAGACTCTTTATATGAAAAACATGGTGCTACTTTGAAGCACAAGTGTGGAACTAGCATGCCCCTTCTCTCTTTGTCTTTCTTTTTCTTTTTCTTTTTTTTCTTTTTCCCTTTTTTTTCTTTTTTTTCTCTCATTGTCTGGAGTCTCATCCCGACTTGTGGGGGAATCATAGTCTCCATCATCCTTTCCTCACTGGGGCAATGCTCTAAAAATGAATAATGATGATCATCACACTTCTATTTACTTATAACTCAAAAGAAATAAAAATTACAACTCGATACCTATGACAAAATATGACTCTATATGAATGCCTCTGGCAATGTACCAGGATGTGCAATGATCTAGCGTAACATGTATAAAAAATGATGCACGGTGGCTGAGCCACAACTACTATGTCAGCTATATGATCATGCAAAGCAATATGACAATGAATGCTCAAGTCATCAAAACGGAAGCGGTGGAAGTTGCATGGCAATATATCTCGGAATGGCTATGGAAAGGCCATAATAGGTAGGTATAGTGGATGTTTTGAGGAAGATATAATAAGGCTTATGTGTGATAGAGCTTATCATATCACGGGGTTTGGGTGCACCTGCGAAGTTTGCACCGACTCTTGAGGTGAGAAAGGGCAATGCACGGTACCGTAGAGGCTAGCAAATTGCGGAAAGGTAAGAGTGCGTATAATCCATGGACTCACATTAGTCATAAAGAACTCATATACTTATTGCAAAAGTTTATTAGCCCTCGAAGCAACGTACTACTACGAAAGCCCCTAGGGGGATAGATTGGTAGGAAAAGACCATTGCTCGTCCCCGACCGCCACTCATAAGGAAGACAATCAATAATAAATCATGCTCCAACTTCATAGCATAACGAGAGACTATACGTGCATGCTTCGGGAATCACAAACCTTAACACCAATATTCTTACTAACCACAACCGTTTACTAGTACCTCCCACATATTCCATCTCTATATCGCAAAACTATTGCAAGGAATCAAACACATCATATTCAGTGATCCATAAGTTTTATGTAGGATTTTATGACTAACCATGCAATTGACCAATTCCTGTTGACTCTCTAAATAGATATAAGTGAAGCAAGAGAGTTTAATTCTTTCTACAAAAGACCATGCTCTAATAAATATAAGCGAAGCAAAAGAGCATTCTTCAAATAACGGTTTTCTATGTGAAGAGAAACAGGCAATCCAAACTTCAAATGATATAAGTGAAGCACATGAAGCATTCTATAAAGCCATACTCAAACGATATAAGTGAAGTGCAATGAGCATTCTATAAATCAACCATGGAATATCTCATACCAGCATGGTGCATAAAATAAAAATGAAAACTAAACACAAAAGACGCTCCAAGATTTGCACATATCACATGAACGAAACGAAGACGAAAACACACCGATACTTGTTGAAGAAAGATGGGATGCCTTCCGGGGCATCCCCAAGCTTAGATGCTTGAGTCTCCTTGAATATTTACTTGTGGTGACTTGGGCATCCCCAAGCTTGAGCTCTTGCCTGTCCTCCTTCTCCTCATATCGAGACCCCCTCGATCTTTGATCACTTCATCCACACAAAACTCAACAGAAAACTCGGTAAGATCCGTTAGTATAATAATGCAAATCACTACTCTAAGTACTGTTGCAAACCCATTCATATTTTGTTTTTGCATTGTATCTACTGTAATATATCTTTTCTATGGCTTATACCACCGATAAAAATCGATAGTTTCATCAAAACAAGCAAAACAATGCATCAAAAACAGAATCTGTCTTAAACAGGACAGTCTGTAGCAATCTGAACACCTACCATACTTATGTCACTCCAAAAATTCTTAAAAATTAGGAAAAAATAAAAAATTTGTACAGCAAGACTGTGCAGAAAGTTTCAGAACCTTTCTACGTTTCAGTAAAAAATGTAAAATCATGCACTACAACAAAAGTTTCTGTTTCTGCACCGCACATACCAACAAGCAATCTATTCATCCCAAAGGCAAATCTTGGCACATTATTTTTATAATACAATGGATTTGTACAAGGGGATAATTATTTTTGTGAGAATCTTCATGAAAATTTTACATTGTTTTCATGAGCATGAACACAAGTGTTCAAGGTCGACCCTCACTTCTCCAATGCATCACCTTTCAATCGCTTCTCTTTTTGTGAAGTTTTAAGTTCCCCTCTATATATTTTTGTTTTTAAACTTTATAAAAGCACTCAACAGAAATAAATGACTCTCTAAAACTTCTGGGTTGTCTCCCTGGCAGCGCATTCTTTAAAGCCATTAAGCTAGGCATAAAGTGCTCAAGTAATGAATCCACCCGGATCCCAAGGTATATCAAAGCCAATTTTAATTAACAATGATTTGGCATTTAGTACTGAGCACAAAGCAACATATATCATGCAATGACGAAGTCTAACTCTCTTCCTATGCATCAGCATGTCATACAAGAACAATTCATGCACATCAAGTAAAGGACAATACATAGCATAAGCAGTTTCTTGCAATTTTGCCGTGTTGGAAACATAGAGAGGCGGAGATGTAGTTCCTCTCTCATAATAATTGCAAGTAGGAGCCATCACACAAAAGCGAGGGCGCAGGCAAACCCGTTAAGGTGCCATCACACAAAAGGCTTGGCCATACAAAAGAACATTGGTTTCTGGGGGATAGGCAAATGCGAATTCTGGATCTATAAAAGAGCAATGATCACGTGAACTTAGCTTTTTGCTCACGCTTTTCTCCCTTCTTGGTTGCGGTCGCTTGCCGCATTCGCATATCTTGGGCGGATGGCCCTTCGCATGCCACTATCGGACCCTCGGCAAGGGCCGGAGGGGGCCACAAATCTCTTGCGGGTGGTAGAACTTGGCGTAAGGTTGGGCTGGTTTCGCCCTCCTTCCACTTACACTTTTGACAATCTTACGGCGGTTGGCACAAAGGTCATGCTGACGCGGATGGCCCTGCCGGAGCGTGCTTGCCGGGGCATCAATCAACGGATTTGCACCGGTGCTATACTCAGGATTCTCCCTTAGCAGGGCAAATGCTGAACCGAGTTTCGTGCGGGCTCATCGACGTTGACGACGCTAAAACCCAGGGTGGCTCGATCGTCGACAAGTGAAAGCGGTGGAGGGAGAAATCATGTACCTTACCACCTTGCTCTTTTCCTCGAACGGGCGCACATAGTGGCTGCTCTGCTCGAGCCGTTCAGGGTCGCCATGCCATCGCCGTCCCTCGTTTCCGCCGCCGCTTGTGGCCGCAGTGGGGATAGATGACGGAAACTGGGCAAGGCGGCGAAGGAGCAATGTTGCTTCCTCCTCGAGCTGGCATGTCAGGGGCCACGAAGAACGAGGCCGCTGACGAAATCGATGGTGGTGAAGATGACGCGCTGCTTATACTCCAAAGATGTCGTGGTATCACACAGCCACCTATGGGGCTATTGGCCCCTTGTGGTTCGGCAAGGGGGAAGAGCACATTGCACAAAGAGCGAAAAGCATAGAGCAGCACGGCAACGATGACACAAGCAGTTTTACCCAGGTTCGGGCCACCGTGAGGCGTAAAACCCTACTCCTGCTTTGGTGGATTGATGAAAGGACCATGATGGAGACGCAGCGCTCTAGCCCGGCAAGGTCGCCTCGGGGCGAGAGCAGCTACGCGCGTACGAGCATACAAGGGTCTGAATCCTTTCTAAGGTTACCACACCCCTCCTTTTATAGGTCAAGGGGTCACCACAATGGCAAAACAGTCATTATGCACTGATTAGATAGCCAAAATGCTATCATACCTAACTCTACAGACAGGACAGGGTGCATTAAATGTGCTGCTTAGTGTCACATCGTGGTGTGGCCCGGCAAGCCTTGCTGCGCCATGCAGCCACCTTCTCGCCTATCTCCGTGACACGTCTCCTGGACGGGTGTCATCTAGGGGTGATCTTCCTCAGAAATGGCCTGCCACATACCAAATAACAGCCACATAATCACTTGGGGGCTCGACACCACACCGATAGGTGGCTTGCGTTGCCGTGAGGTGGAGCGGTGGAGCCTTGGCGGGGTGATCCGCCTTCTACGTCCCCGGCAAGCCTGCCGGGGGAGTCTTGAGGCTTGTCTTTGGAGTAACCTCGACCCCGCCAAGCTCGCCTGCCCAGCAAGGGAGGTTTTTCCTTAGTGATATCTTGCTTATTTGGTTGGTCTCGGTCTTCTTGATCCGCCCTTTGATTTCTCAAAGCGCCATCTCTTCTGCTTGGCCTTGTCTTGGATGCTTGGTGCAGTTTGCTCTGTTGCTGTCGCGCCGGAGATCTGTCTGTCCGGGCACAAGTCAGGGGGAAACATACACCCCTGTTTGTGTACCCTGACACTCTCGCACCTCTTTTCATCAATCTCACAATCGCACACTCCTCCCCCTATCTAGCTAGTGGGCCTCTTGCACCACCTTAGCTCCATCTCTCTCTCTCTCTATCCGTCTCTCTGGGCCTTATTTGCCTCTAACAAATGGATGTACACCGACCAATCTCCCACTATACATATAGCTAGCTAGGTCATTTATAACTCATTTTCCCCACACATCGATCGATCTACCTCATTAGTTATGTCTCTCCCTTCCTCCGACACACAACAATTGATCTACCGATCTAGTTAGGTCTGCTTACCAAACACATGGTCCCCCTTCATCATCCATGCATGCCTCCCGACACATCTATCATGCACACGCACACACAGAAACACATCCCCAGTCTTCTTGATATTGCAGTTGTACCCTCAATTTGTCTAGTAGGCCTCTCCCACCATCTCCGAGAAGCAACTCCACCACCCCTCCGGTGCTCTACCTCTCTCTCTCTCTCTCTCTCTCTCTCTCTCTCTCTCTCTCTCTGTGTGTGTGTCCCAACCTATTTCCCATCCTTCACTTAAGTATGGATGTCGACCGATCTCCCTCAAGACATAGCTAGGTCTCTCCTTCTCAGCACATATACGAGTCGATCTACCTCTGTAGTTAGGTCTCTACCTCTCCCCCCCCACATCCACACACCGATACATCGACCGCTCTAGTCATGTCTCCCTACCACACACAAACTTGCCCTCTACCCTCTGACGTTCCGGTAGGTCAGTCGCCCTATATCTTTGATGTGCACACACACAATTTCGATGGCTCTCTTCACCTATCTCGCACCCACACACTTGATCCTCTCTTCGACTCTATCGATATCTATGACCGCTCCCTCTCATCTCGTCGATCGCCCAATCTACATATGATATAGATAGGCCTCTATTTCACACACATTGCATGTGTCAAAATATTGTTTGAGCACAAATACATTCACGAAATCACCCCCCCCCCCATAACAAAAAACACTCGCGAACGCACACGCCATCTCTCTAGGTTTGTATCTCTCTCACACACACACATGTAGGTGGGGGACGTGCATGAAGAGAATAGGTGCACGCACGGCGCACGTACTCCCATCTCTTTCCCAACCACACCCACGCGGGTACACGGTGGAGCTCATTTCTGTACAAAAAGGCAGCCCACGTGGTAATTTGACACGTGTACTGGTTGTCCACTTGATGGAGGATCATGTACCATGGGTGAACAAACAAATTGTGACTTGACACGTTATTTAAAAAGAGGCAAACTATATGGGGTCTACCTTAGAGGCAAGGCTCTATACACTGGAGATGCTCTATATTACTTTTGATGTGTCCCGTCAACTTGCAAAACGAGGAGAAGCTTGCTTAGTACGCCCTCTCCCCCGCCCACAGGCGCGGTGGCTCGCAGAGTCGCGGGACGAGGAGAAGTTTGCTTACTACGCCTACGCCCGCTCCCTCGCCCACGCGCGTAGTGGCTCGCAGGACGAGGAGAAAATTTTACTACTCCCTCCGTTAGACGTATATACTCCTCGTCCCTACCTTGGTTAGAGAGATTATCATATTGTTTGAAATATACTCCCTCCGTCTCATAATATAAAAGCGTTTTTGACACTAGTGTAGTGTCAAAAACACTCTTATATTATGGGACAGAGGGAGTATGTCTTTTAGCAGATTTCGATATGAACTACTAGTACATACTCCAAACACTGATGTATATAGACGTATTTTAGAGTGTAGATTCACTCATTTTGCTCCGTATGTAGTCCATATTGAAACGGACGTAGTAGTACGCACTCTCCCTCGCCCCTCGTCCCTCGTCCCTCGCCCACTTGGTGGACGTGCATCAATTCATTCGGTATCAGATAGCAAGAACCATATACTGTAGTACCATCATTGCTCGACTTCCCGAAGAGGCGAAGAGCCAAGCACAAGGTTAATATTTTTAAGATGCCAAACGCAAGGTTTATAGGAGAACAAGTAGTAGTACGTACTGTATGAGGAAGAAGGCAACAAGAATGTATGTTTTGCATGACAGTCTCTTCTTACAAGACGTGCTAGACCTATTGGACCTCATTGTTGCAATGGGAGTACTATCATAGATGGCACGATTCAGAGTGGTGGGCAGCGGGAATAATTCGGAGCTGCTTAGTCTTAAACCCCATGAAGAAGTCCCATCGAAAAGAATAGCCATCCTCTACACGTGCTCCTATGTAAAATGAGTAAATGAGATAAAAAGAGAAAGAGACAAAGTAAAAATAATCACCAGCCTTAGAGCCAGCCCTATTGTATCAGTGAATGATATTTCTATGTCATGATTGACATGGCTATATTATTAACCATGCTGCGGAGGTAGCAGCGGATTTTTATTTATTTGCGGAGGTAGCAGCGGATGGATATTCAACGAGTGAAATGATGGCTGCTTCCTCGGTCAAATATAGAGAAAGGTGGGCCTCATGATTTGACGGCTTATTAGTCATTATTACTGCCTATACTCTTTGCCCATATAATAACCGCGTGGTAGAGTAGTGGGCTATACTTTTAATAACCATGCTCGAAGACTAGCCACAGTGGAGAGTAATAACATACACATATCCCTAGACTATGTTACTACCTTCAATCATAGTGGGTAGTAACATAAGTGTAGTGTCATGCAAAGCTTCATTTATTAGGTTATAGACTCATATTGCATTGGGACATGTGATGTTACAGTAACTAGCTAAGTTACTCAAACTACCTCTCTCCTCATTAACTCATTGCCACATAAGCAAATTTGCAGAGCTGGACTCGATGTTACTACCTTCAATCATAGTGGGTAGTAACATAAGTGTAGTGTCATGCAAAGCTTCATTTATTAGGTTATAGACTCATATTGCATTGGGACATGTGATGTTACAGTAACTAGCTAAGTTACTCAAACTACCTCTCTCCTCATTAACTCATTGCCACATAAGCAAATTTGCAGAGCTGGACTCGATGTTACTGCTGAAGTTACTCCCACTGTGGCTAGTCGAAGAGAAGAGGTGCACGCACCCACGCACGTAGTACTAGTAGCACTCTTTGCGTCTTCCCTAACCACACACGTGACACGGTGAGCTCATTTCTGTACGATGATGCAGCCCACATGATAATTTGACGCGTCTAGTAGTAGTTACTCACTTAATGGAGGGTCGGGAACCACGCATGAACGTACGCAATATAAATAGGTTCATATGGAGAGAAAAAGAAACCGCTCCACTATATACATAGCCAGGAGCCTACATGGTTGCTTGCTGGGGTTGCTCTCTTCACACTCTCTCGCACAAAATGACTGTGGCCACATCTCTAACATCCGGGCGGATCACATCCGCCGGGGGAAGGGGTGGATGCTTTGTGTAGATGCGGCCACCATCGCCGACGAGGAAAACCCATTGTCGGAGCGTCCCGATCAAGGGTCCCCGCTGTTCTCTCTCACAAAGCCGATGCGGTTTCCTTCGTCCCTTGCTCACTGCCGCAATGTGGGCAGTTGCCGCCTCCCGCCGCCGTGCTCTAAGCTAGCTACATCCCGACATCCCTCAGGTACAACTTCCTTTACAGCCGTCTTGCACCACTACCCCAGCTGCCCACATCACTCCATGTGGATATTTCTCTACTTCTTTGCCCCGTACGTACCTCTACTGGCTTCTACTGTATTTGTGATGAGTTTATGTCTCATCAACTAGTCCCACTAGTCGTATTCTAATCACACTTCTTCAATTTCTTTGCCACAGGGATGCTCAGCTCGATTTTAGTGAAACTGCAGAAAATGATCCGATGGTCAAAGGGTTGGAAACTTCATTTCTTCGGAAGGTTCAATGTCGCCAGCAAATTAAAGCCCGGTTAGGGTTTAGGGTTCAAGGCCTAGGGACTGCATGGATTGTTTTTTTCTTTACCTATCTCTGTTCCAAAATAAGTGTCAACTTTAGTAGTACAACTTTGTACTAAAGTTGGCATAAACTTGAGACACTTATTTTGGAACGGAAGGAGTACATATTGGCTATGATCTGTGAATCATTGAGATGCAATAGCATGCATGTTAGTCTCCTTTGTATTTGATGGAATGTTGCAACGGGGCAACCTTGGACGCAAGATACATGAAATAGAAGCTGGAAGCTTCATAGCATTGTACAAATTTATCTCGCTGAAAATTTACAGTACGTACTATGTACTACTACTAAAGAGTTAGGTGTCGCATGGTGTCCAGAAAATATGGTGATAGTGTGAGGTGGGCCATGTAATCACTGAGCTACCGTGTTTTCGCTGCTTTCGCACTCCTCTACTGTAAGAGTGGATAAAATTGTAAAGAGTGGAGACGCTCTACCTCCTTTTGCCGAAACGTGGGACATCCAGCATCCGGTGCACGTGTCATGCACCAAAGTAAAGTGTACAGTGCAACTGAGACTCGGCACGCTCGTACCACCTCAGTAATAATGACCAATGAGCTGTCAAATCACATAGACCCGGCAGTAAGTTGGATGCAACCATCACTCTTCATTGAATCCGCTTCCCCCTTCAACGCAGGTGCCAGTGAGAGGTCGTGTCCGCTCTGCACGGGCATGAATGCGGCACCAATTCTCTAGAGCGGCGCTGACCATTTCGGGCGGGAAGCGCGTGCGGCTGATGGAGGGGATTTGGGTGGGCCAGGGTGGTAATGAGCGTGCGTGGCTGCTGTCCCGACCGGACGCCCGGAAACAAGAGGATGCACCGACTCTCGCGGCTAAATCATAGTACTACACACAATCTCTCTGTAGGTCGATGTGTTGCTCTCTCTAACACACACACATGCTGTTAAAAATAAACACACACACGCACACACAAGTTCATGTGCCGGCAGTCAACCGCTATATCTGCAGTCGCGGGATTTGACGCACGCGGCTGCCGGATTTGGAGCATTCCGGCCGCCTGCGACTGCGTCTTGCCATGGATTGTCCTAGTACCGGGTCGCACAACAATGGCAATGCCTACCGGATTTAGTTGTTGTTCACTTCGGAGGGTCGTGTACCACACGTGAACGATAGTAAGTGCGACTGGGAGGCGTGGAGCGTTAATTGTGAATTGACTCCTTCTAGCGTTAAATTTTATTCGTATATTAGCATTGCCCTCCGTCATAGTTTACAGGGAGCGCCTCAATTCTCATGCATTTCCACCACCGGAGGGATTTTAGTCGCGTTTGGTTTAATGCCCAATTAATTAGGGCATCGTAACCGCAACCAAGCCCAAAATTTTCTCTTCATGCAGGTGTGTACGCGGGGTGGAATAAATGCATGCATGTGTGTACATGGACTGAAAGCACTCCATGCATGTGTGTACGCATTAATTTCTCTAGTAATTGGGCGCCATGGTATAACTCCCAATGCCATTTTTCAGTCCAATCGCTAATCACCTTGGTCCGAGAGATTGTTGATGCGTGCCCTGTAAATTATGTCGCAGGGAGAAATTAAATAAAGAGTTATGTTTCGTGCATAATTTAATATGATTTTTATGGAGAGAAAAAGATAACCACTCCAACTATATAGGAGTATATACTAGCAAGATGCCCGTGCGTTGCACGGAACATCAAGATGCATTTGTATGAGTAGTTTATCTTGTGGGAGAAAAGGATGAACAAGGGAAGGCCTTATTTGCAAATGTGGAGAGGGGTGTGGGTATCTTTTTGCAAAATTGCCATAGTTTCCTTCCTATCCGTCAGATATAAATTGGGCGGCCTATATTGCAGGATGGCAGGCACACCATCATCACCAACTCTGTTTTTTATAAGAGTAGAGATAATAAATATAGAGAGTAGTGATACGCTGCAGTCTCAGCGCTTGTTTTCTAGGGTTTGCTCTCTTCACACTCTCTCCACTATATATATACTAGCAAGATGCCCATGCGTTGCACATAACATCAAGATGCATTTGTATGAGTAGTTTATCTTGTGAGAGAAAAGGATGAACGAGGGAAGTCCTTATCTTCAAGTTTGGAGAGAGGTGCAGGTATCTTTGTGCAAAATTGCCATAGTTTGCTTTCTATCCGTCAGATATAGATCGGACGGTCTATATTACACGATGCCAGGCACACCATCATCACCCACTCGGTCTTTTATAAGAGTAGAGAGTAGAGATACACGCTGGAGCCTCAGCGCTTGAAGTTGCTCTATTCACACTCTCACCCTCTCCAGATCTAAACAAGACTGCATTGGCTCTCTCCCCTCACTACTGGTCAAAGAGCCGGCAGCATCCCGTCCGCCGGGGAAGGGAAGGAGGCTTAACGCTGTCACCGTCGGTGAGGGAGGGAATCCACTACCGGCGCCACTGTTCTCTTTCACCCAGTGGCGGCGTGGGAGGGCCTCTGACCCCTTCTTCCTTGCTATCATACATAGTGTGGGCAGATTGGCCTCCGGTCGCCCACTGAGCCACACACCGAGAACCTTAAGGTATAATTTACTTAATCCACATGCATTGCTCTAGCTGCATGTGGATTTTTTTCGCTTCTGCACTCGAATCTAGGTGTTTGATCAAATAGGAAAGTAGTGGGGAAAGTTGTATAGCATGAATCTAGGACATGGTTCAAAGAGGAAAGGAAGGGGGGAAAGTAGTACAGACTGGCTATCCAACACCTACGTTGGTCGAAAAGGAAAAACAATGACAAACGCAGTACACACATCTGTAACGAACTGATCTTTCTGTGGGTGGGGGACAAGGCTGTAGAGTTTGAGCAGGACTAGATTTGCTGCCCTCACATAGGGAAAGGTGTCTAAAGATAACAAAACTGGGACCAACACAAATATGCTCCTTGGTGGTTTGATCTTTGTTGCAATAGACTGTGCATCACCCCTTTATACATCGATAGATGCACATGGTGCTGGTGCGTCCACTGTCCCGTACAACTCTTTAGTTGTTGTTAATCTAATAATGCCGCTGGAAAATTGATGCAATGCCACAGGTAAAAGCAAATTACATGTTTAACGAATTTATGAATCAATGCCACTGTTTGAGAAATGCTACTGTCTTGCTTTCTTTCCCATTTAGATAAGTTAGATGCTTCTTTTTGTGGGCTTCTGTGTCATCCACCGTTATTAACCAATAATTGTTTCCTTTGCACATCTGTGTAAACAGGGTTATCTACCTCACATTGTTGCTATTGCGACCTTTTGTTGCACTGCACAAAACACTTTTGTTTTAAGAGTGTTTTGTGCAGTTCAACCAAAATGTCACACCAACAACGTTGCTTGATTGCTTGATCTTAGTTGAACTGCACAAGAGGAGATCTGACTTCCTATTTGTGTTGGCAAATTTGTTTCAGATATTCTTTTTGTGAGTTGTTTGAATTCCGCATCATGAGAGGTCAGTACTGGCCTTCTTCCACATGATTGTGCAGTGTGCTTTCATATGTTTTACTACTTATACGGTAATGTTGCTTGATTTTAGTGAACTGCACAAAAGGAGACCAGACATCCAATCTTTATGTGCACCGTAATATCCCATTGAGGTAAGATAATGATATTTAAACTGTTGGCCTGTATATTGCTACTGTCATGAAAAAAGTAATGTTGTTGTTTAGTGCTATAGTTGTGCTCCCTAATTGACAAGCCAAATCTTACATTGAAGGCGAAGCTTATCTGTTATTGAACCAAGTGATGAAGGGGAAGAACAAGTGGAAGAAGAACAAAAATCAACTCCCAATGTTGTAATGAAGCACTGGAACTGTGATGACACAAGTAATGATATAGTTTTGCATCTTAATTTATTGCTATGGCTGGAACGAGCAATTGTTTTGCCGCTGTGATTTGATGCCACTCTTAATTTAATATGTAATTATCTCTACTTGTGCAAATAGGGATCTTGTTTGAAGATAACATATATTTTAGGGGAACTGCACAAGAAGATGTTGGAAACATTAAACTAATCAAGGAGTTTATAGTAAGCATGGCAACCACAGTAGGTAATAACGGATGGTTTCGGAGAAGTGCTTCATCTGCATGCTCAACACAATAAGCCTCCTGACAAAGGTTGGTACCAGCCCACGGATTTCATCCATATGATCCAGCTTTGTCATCTCTATTGGTGTTGTGCTACTGTTTAGCCACTGTCATGAGAAAGTGGTATTATTTCGCATGTTAATCTAAGGCTGCTAATAAATTGAGGCACCGGTTTGCCACCGTTATAGCCACTGATAAAATTAAGTAATAATACAGTTCAAGTTGAGCTGCTGTGTTTGGTATCATATCATTTCCTATGAGGATAATGAGGATGCATCTCTTTGTGACTATACATTTCATCAGTTACTCCCATTGTTAATGTAATGGCTGTTTTAAATATTTCCTTTCCTTTTTTTCGAGCAAACAGGGATGCTAGCATTTAGTTGTTCTCTTGTCTTTGCACAACAGGATCATCCTCCTTTGAAGAAGAATATGCCAGGATGAAGAAGCCAAGCCCTTCTCTTCTTATCAGAAGGAGCAGTTGAAGGATGGTTACATTACTGCCCACAAGAACAAGCTAACTTCAGCTCAGAAGGACTCACAGATCTTCATCTTTGTTGCTATGATGGCCAATACAATGTTGTTTTAGGATTCTTTCTGGTGATTTCTATTTTTTTAAATGTGTGCTCTGCATGGATCATGTAGGTTGCTTGTTTAAACTATAAATTCATAATACAGTTTGCTTTGTACTAATCACTTTTTTGTATTTATGCAAACAGGGATGCTCAGCTTGATTTCAATGGGAACTGCGCAAAGTGTTCTGATGGTTCGTGCCCTCCATTATACTTCATCATGCACAATACATCGAATGTTCTCGAATCATTCATTTCCACCTCCAGCCACAAAATCAGCTACAAGAAAGGAGGTGCCGATATGTTGAAGGCCTTGCAACATATAAGGGCGAAATCATACAAGCTACATGCGAAGTAGGTTGATTTTAGTGGAACTGGACAAAAAGAACAGTTGGTTTATTTAGCACGAGGTGACATGTCAATGTCTGAACTGATGGCAAACTCGGCCCATTCCACAATCGTAGGCATTTGATATTTTGGAATGGGAATCATTGAGATGCATAATCATTGATTGTTTTGAATGTTTTATATGAATTGTCAGGCCTATGAGTTTGATTGCAATGTACAAGCACACTAAAAAGCTGCTCAAACTTTTTGTACGTGTGAAACTACTGCAAACGAGGTGATCACCGTGCGTCCTGAGAATAATGCTAGTATGTATTGTTTTGCATATTCATCCAATGCCAGTGATACAAGAATTCGAACTAATCGAACTAATTTCGTTCATACACAGCCGGATTTCATATAAACATGCTGGATTTCATTACATTTCATACATTCTTCAACTAAAAAGGGGTGTGCTGGAGGTATAATTAATTAACCTAATCTATGATCTCTGGCGCCCATTTCCCGTGTCCGGCTGAGCCGAAGAGAAGCTTCTTCTCCAGCTCAGCTCTCCGACTCCACGTTGTCGCCAAGAAGCTAATTGGCCGTCAATGTTTAACCCTCCAAGCTTGGATTCAACCAGAGGGTAGCAGCGGTGGCCTTACTTGGACCCGAGCGGCGGCAACCTACCGTGTTCTACTCTTCCTCATTTTCTGAGTGGCGCGGACTCGTTGGCAGTGGGGCAGGGCCTCGACGAATCCGGCGATGTCCTCTGTCTTGTTGCTGGCAGGGCGGCGCCTCAGCGGAGCGGGGGAATTCCTCCCCCTCGTTGCCTGCAGGGTGGGGCCTCGGCGGAGCCGGCGATGTCCTCTGCCACATTGTTGGCGGGGTGGGGCATTGGCGGAGCAGGGCCTCGCCGAAGCCGGCGAAGTCCTCCACCTCGGTGCCGGCGGGGCGGGTCCTCGGCGGAGCCGGCATTGTCCTCCGCCTCATCGTCGGTCTCGCCAAACAGCGCCTCGCCCGCTTCATCGCCCTCTTTGTAGGCGGCCGCAACCTCAGCCACCCGCATGCGGTACCGCCAACGCGTGAGGCGGCTCTCGCGGGCGGAGCGGTACGACTCGAGCAGCGCCTCCTGCTCTGACCGCTCCGCGGCGATCTGCTCCTCCGCCTGCAGGTGCTCCTGGAGGACATGGTGGTTGTAGGCGGCGTCGGCCTGCGCCTCCCAGAACTACTCCTCACGCTTCTGCCTCACCATGTCTATGTATTGGGCACGGGCCTCGCTGATGGTCATGGTGCAATGCACCGGCGAGGATGGCGCGGAGGAGGGGGGTTGGCGCCGGATCGTCGACTACCACGTTCTCCATTGGGACATCGTCGTCCTCCGGCTGCCTGCCGGCCAGCCAGTCGGTAGCAATGGCTGCCATCTCCTTCTGGCCCATCGTTCGCCCGTCCCGAAGAGTGATGGAGCGCGAGGAAGCCATGGTGGGAGTGGTGTGGACAGGAGAAAGGGAACGGAGGCGGATGACTACGACTATGGCCGGCGTAGCAGTTTATATAGCAATGTTGGGCGGCAGAGGGACGGACGGGTGGCGCCGGAGTAGCCGCCTCAGCAACTGCATATCATTAATGTGGGCGGTAGACGGATGGACGGACGACACTTGTGTCATTTGAACACGGGGCAATCACCTGCACCGGGAAGCGGCGCGGGCAGCGCTGACCGTTTCTGGCGAAAAGCGCGCGCGGGCGAGGGAGGGGGTCTGGGTGGGCCAGGGCGGTCAGACTCGTGCTTGGCATTGGTCCGGTCCAGCAGCCGGACATGCTGGCTCACCAAGCTCAGCGATGACAATCAGACGATGGACCGACCAGGAGTCGGTGCCACCGCCCAAGCCGGTTCATGCCGTGTTCACCATGGAGCAGGTGCGGCCGCACTTCGACGCCCTAATGGCGGAAGAGCTACCAGTGCAGGAGGACCTGTGCTGCAACCTCCGTCTCATCAACAAGCACCGTCTCGCAAAAGGAGGAATCGTCGGTGAACAAGCGAACGACAATGCCATCGCGGACATGCGGCCCTATGATCCTGGCTTCCTGAATGAGCAGCGGGCGCTGTATCAGACCATCCGTAGGGCCCGCGAGGCCCTCTCCATCGTCCTTTGAGTTGTTGCACTCACCGTGGCGCCGCCGTCTCACGTTGTCAACATGGTCAACGAACATGAGGAATCAGGAGATGACTTAACTTGGAGAGGATGACAGTGGGGACCCACCAGGGCCATAGCCGCACGTACGTAAGTGCCTCCTTATTATATATATACAACTATACTTTTTTGGCTTCCTCTTGGTTTCCTGACATCACGGTCCCACACCATTGTCAACCTATATAGTCAATAAATGAGAGGATTGCACAAGGAGCGGCCGACAGCTGGGACCCAGCAGCTCGAGCAGTATTTGTGTTTTTGAGGTGTGAGCAGAGTTTTTCTTGAGCGATGTTTTTGTTATTGTTCAGAGGAGCAGGGTATCAACTGGGCGGGCTGTGGCCCATCTAGCCCAGGCTATTATTTTATGTCGACCAAATATCCAGCCCAGATATTAATTTTTTTCAAGGTGAAAATGGCTAGCCCAGCTATACTTTTTTTTGAGGAATACCCAGCCTAGGTCAACTTGTTATTCTCCGCCCCGCTGGGCTGCAAATCTTTCCTAGGAGGGATGCATTAGGCTTAACAAGAAAATGGGCTTTAAGAAATAACAAATGGGATGTAATTAGAAAAACTGGGTTGTAACTATAAAAAAATGCACCAAACACGTAATTAGTTAAAAAAATATTATTTTTTGATTTTGAAATCTTTTATTTCATTACTTGTTGCGCGCGCAATATTTCGTTGGATTTTTACGTAATACAAATTTATTTTGAAATTATATTTAATCTGACTCGAAATTTCGGGATAAAAATATTTCGGATCCCATCAAAATGTGGGAAATTTTATTGAATTCTGTTTTGAGTGGTTGGTTGAAATTATTAATCGTTGTCCTGGCTAGAAAATGGGTTGTAATTTTAACAAACTGTAAATGGGTTGTAGTAAATTCCATCAGAATTCAAAAATGGGTTGTACATTATTACAAATCGCAAATGGGCTATATGTTCTCTGCCACACACTTGTGGGCCTAGTAAGTTGACGCGTACGCAAGTCTTTGTCAACTTATAGTCAACACACGATTCTAGCAGCAGTGGCCGTTGGATGTCCATCCAACGGATGTCATGCTTCTTTAATCTCGGATATTCTTGCTTCAGCCGCCCAAACCACCGCCGGCGGTACCGCCTGCTACCGCCTCCCGTGGCAGGCTGTGCTACCGCGCAGGACTCACCGGCCCACCGTACTCCATCGCCGTCCAGGCCATTCCTCTACTCACCAACACCTCATGTTATTCTCCGGTGACGGCAACCTCACACAGCAGCCGAACCAGTGAACCCTCGTACTCCCCTCCGCATGGGCATCCACCTGCCTCGTCTTCCCTGGCTCCACGTCGTTCCATTCCTAGGCCTCACCGTCGTCCACCGCCTGGGTGCTCCCCGCGCGGCGTGGTCAACATGGTCAACGAACGACAGCCATCGGAAGAGGACTCTACACGGTGAGGCTGACAGATGGACCCACCAGCTACATCGTCACACGCAAGGAAGTGCGTCCATATTACGGATAAAAAAATGATTCTTCCCCATGACAGCTGGGACCCTTTCAGCTATATCTTTGCACGCAAGGAAGTGCGTCCTTATCCTCCCTGACAGCTGGGACCCACCTGGTCAAAGCGTATGTAGCGTTGTCGCGAACGTGTAAGTACATACTAGTCGATCGGTCTCTCTGCAACGATGAACCATGGCCGAGCAAGCAGCAGTACATGTAGTAGTAGAGCCCCCGACGTAGCAGTTCAGGCAGTCCCTTCTAAACCATGTACACGTACGTACAGCCACATGCCAAAAAATACAGCCAAGTACGTACATACGGGCGGGGTCTCGAACGCCTACTCACGCATACGTACGACCAGGGCTCGTGTACATGGAGAGGCTATGGACGGCAGCAACGGTGTCCTGTTCATCGAAAGCCAACCGGCTGGGTCGGAATGGAGAAACAGCGTCTTGTTCATCGGGAGGCAACAAACTAGGTTGGAATGCATCGTGTTCATCGGGAGCCAACCGGCTTGGACGGAACAGCCGAAACGGGGTCTGGCGTACCGCAGTATAGAGGAACGGACTTGTGTTCGAGCTCCTACAGTCGAAATGGGGTGCTGTTGATCGAGAGGGGTGTGGCATACCGCAAAATGGAGGAAACGGACTTGTGTTGGAGCGCCTACGGTCGAAATGGGGTCCTGTTCATCGGGAGGGGTGTGGTGTACCGCAAAACGGAGGAAACGGACTTGTGTTGGAGCGCCTATGGTCGAAACAGGGTCCTGTTCATCAGGAGGGGTGTGGCGTACCGCAAAACGGGACTCCATGGGCTACTGTTGATCAACCGTCTACTGCCTCGCTCCAGCCTCCACGGGCTACTGTTCATCCACCATCGACTTCCTCCAGCCTCCACCTGCTACTGTTCATCCACCGTCTACTTCCTCCTGCCTCCACCAGCTACTGTTCATCCATGGGGTCGCCTCCACCGTCTACTATTCAACCAGCCCTCCACGGGGTCCTGTTCATCCACTCTCGATGAGCTACTGTTCAACCAGCCCTCCACGGGGTCCTGTTCATCCACCCCAACCGGCTCGGGTGTGGCGGCCTCCTCTCGATCGGGTCCTGTTCATCCAGCGGCAACGGCCTACTACTACTGCCACGAGGTCCTGTTCATCCAACCCCCACCAGGAACTGTTCATCCAACCCCCAACAACGGTCACTGTTCATCAAGAGGCAGCAGGTTCAATCGGCTTCAGTTAGCAGTAGTAGCGAAGGCATCGCTCGGGTTCAGTTAACAGCCAGGGATCGATCGCTCGGGTTCAGTAATGTAGCTAGTGCAATCGCTCGGGTTCAGTAAGCGAATGCCTCACTCAGGTTCAGTTAAGGCCCAATGCCTCACACACACACGCGTGCATGTGTACGAGAGAAATGCTCAAACCTTCGTGGATCGCTCGGCCCCGACCACCCACCGTAACCGGGAACTCCCCAAAATTTTCCTCGCCCTCGCTTCTACCATGATTTTTTCTGTCATGGACGGCCCAAAAAATGTCATGCAGGTGCGTCCCCGGCCCGCCCAGGATGAAAAGCCCATTTTCTGTCATGATTTTTTGTCATAGAAGTAGGAGCCCACCAGATCTATGATGATACATGCTTTTGTCACAATTATCGTCATAGAAGTGTCATAAGCATGACAGAAAAAAATCATTCGGCCCAAAATGTCACAGATGTGTCTTTTTTTTGTAGTCATGTGATTGTGCACGCACATCTGGGCGACGGCAACCTTGGGACGAGACCCGGCACGAGCACGGGTGTACTCGAGGTTGAACCCGGCCACCTTGCACTTCTCCTCAACAAGCAACAGCTCCATGATGTAGATGGAGTGCTCCACCCAGACCGGGTTGTTGGTGTACACCACCGAGAGCTCCGTGAACCTTCTGTGGGTGTCCACCACGGCATGCATGGTGAACTACTCACTAGTAGGGAAAAGCCTAACAGTAGCGCGGGTCTAAGGGCTATCAGTAGCGCGGGGCACCGCGCTACTAATACGGCGCTACAGCTAACGTTTAGCAGTAGCGCATTTTGACCCGCGCTACTGCTATACCTACTTAGCAGTAGCGCTGTCCATACCAACGCTACTGCTAAGTGCCTTAGCAGTAGCATTTTCCTGTCCAGCGCTAAAGAGCGCTACTACTATATTCTCACATATCTTTTTTTTGCTACGTATTTGCGATGTTTTTGTATAGGTTTTATATAGTATTCTAATCATATCATAAATATTCAATATGCTCATCATATCATACACATAATAGTCCTCATCATATCATCCAACACAAATCATGTCATCACATCATAATCACGATATAGCGATACAAGTTAACTGACATGTCTCATCATACATAATGTAGTACTTCTTGAGGCGCCGGTTCGTATCCCTCTCTTGCACTAGCATGAACCTAAACTAACTATTTTCCACTTCGGCTCTGCTATCAAACCCTCTCTGGCTGTCGCTCAGAAACCGGTACACCTGGGCCTGACACTTCGGCCACTCGTCGTATACTCCTGGCGTAGCACTTCTTCGCCATCGATGATCTATGTACCTGCACCGTCACATGAGTCGATAATATGCAACATATATAGTTGAGCAACAGAAAGAGACAGGGTTGGCAAAAATAGAAGCAACATAGCATAAGCATAAATAACAAAGTTCATCATACCCAAAATGCCCTAACTAGACTGATCTTTGCTAGTTGAGGAGGATGGTTTAATTACATCACAAATAAAGTTTCATCGTGCATAACTCAAAGTTTCGTCATAGAGAAAGTATGGACTAAACGGACACATTGTCATATATCGTCAATCACTCCAACATGTCGTGCCATCCATCCAAATCAGGGAGATAGTCCCCGAGCACAGTGAAAGGCTTCAGGTCCAGACGCTGAGCGGCTACGCGTATTCGGACGTCTTCCTGCGACATTTGCCCTTCTTCGTAGAACAGCCCTGTTTTTTCGAGGACCTCCTTCTTGATGATTTGGGCAAGTTCACGCTGGATGTCGGGGATATCGTGCGACATATGCCAGGGGGTGGCTTATCGTGGATGGGGACAAAAGTACGTCGCCGGGCTCTAGAAGCGGGAGTGAGCGAGACAGCGTACGCTTGCGAATCTTACCCAGGTTCGGGGTTCTCCTAGGAGATAACACCCCTAGTCCTGCTCTGCGGGGTCTCCGCATGATCACTACCTCAACAGGTAGCTACAAGCTTGCTCCTTGAGCTGTTTGGCTAGAGGAGGAAGAAGGTTAAGGCTAGCTCTACTCCACTCTCTCTGCGTGTGTGTGTGTGGTGCTGTGGGTGCTCGACAAGGCATCTGCCAAAATGCCAACCCCTTGCATGGGGTGACCTGGGGGGTTTATATAAGCCTACCCCCCAGGGGTACAACGGTAATCTGGCCAGATGCGGGGCTCAGCAGTCAATGTCACTGGTCGCCGGCTTCTCCGCCGACCGCCGGGGCCCGCCGCCTGGTGGGTCCGCCGACTGCCGTGATCTCAGCCGACAGGTGGGTCTCGCCGTCTACGGGCCACGTTGACTGCTTTATGCTGTAGCATTGCCCCTGAAGACAAAGGCCTTGTCAGGGGGAGCGTGGATACAGTCCCGCCGCCTGGCGGGGGCTCACTGTAGCCATACCCCGTCGTATCTGGTTAATGGCGCACAGACTTCAAGGGAGGAGGAGGGCCGCCTGCTAGGAGCCGACCTCCCACTAGGCCGACTGGTCTGGGCTCGCCGCCTGCTGGCTTGTCACGGACAGGTAGGGCCCGCCGCCTGTGAGCCGTACTGGCCGCCCGTCGCGGGAGCATGGCTTCCTCTGCCATGGGTGATGTCATGAGCGGCATGGCAACAGTCCTGCGTTGGGCGCAGGATGCCTGCTTGGTACGCTGTACTGTGGCCACGTTCTGCCCTGGATTCGGGGGTGGCAGGCCTGTACTGTAGCCATGCCCTGTCTCATCATGTTTATGTTGGCGCTGACTTCGAGGGCGCGAGGGGCCGCCTGCTAGGACTCGGCTTCCCAGGAGGCCGCCTGCTAGGAGTCGGCCCACTTCATGGCCGTCTTGTGGACTCCGCCGCCTCCTGGCAGCCGGCTGCTTGGACCAGCCGGCCTCAAGAAGGCTGCCCTTTGTCCTTGATGTTTGATGGGCGCAGCCTGCCCTGATGTCTTGAAATACCAAAGGGAGCTGATGGGGCTACCCGTGGTCATTTACTCCAACACTGGATGTGATAGAACTCAGCTCGGAGTCGATGATCCGGGACATCTCCTAGTGTCTTTGCCCATTACAGAATATTGGCATCGCCGGATCTAGGTGACATGAGAAGGTTCCGGTGATCCCGTCTGTAATCCGGCATGTGGCGGAGGACATAGAATCCATCACTGAGAGTACGACTCGGTTGCTGGATGTAGCAGAAGTCGGTCTTATGGCCGAAGGCGGGCGCGCGGTTCCTTCTCTTCTTGAGGGTGATCTCTCCACCCCATAGGCCATAGCTTAAGATAGCACTATCGAGAACAGACTTGATGTGGGTGTAATCCTTTTTCTTTATGTTCTTCGACGAGTCCAAGTAAAGAGTGTGGGAGAATTGGGGGTAAAGGATGATGAGGACAGCGCGCCCGTCGCTGCGCAAAATAAGTACACCTCAAATTAGCCTCCACGCGTGCAAATGAATGATTGAAATCGAAGAAAGGATATCCGCGGATGACTTACATGGGATGATAAGGCACAAGAATCGTCTCCTTGTCCTTATTGCCGACCATGAAATCGGCGATGTAGTTACTCGCGTATTCACGGTGCTTTGGGCAGACTGCCAAGAAGCCCTCGTGCATGAAGTACAGGTCAGCGACATAGATATAAGGTATCTGCTCAATCCTGATGATGTAGTTCATGTACAAGGCAAAAAGGCGGACAAACATAAAATCCAGCTTTTTCAAGTGAAACATATCGAAGATGTAATCGAATCGAAGGAAGAACCTTTCCGCGGGGAATGTGTCGACGTACAACCTTTGCTGCGGCACGTTAACCACGTAGAGCGGGTATCCTAGATTTTTTAAGGTGATTAGGCTTTTCTCTCTCCACAGCACATCGTCATGAAGTCTTCTTAGATCGCCGTATATGGCCTCTACTGCTGCCTTAGGTAGGATCAGATCATCGGGGATATGGTATTTCACCGCACCTATGATAGGTATACAGTCTTCAACCCGAGGCTCTAGAGGCGACTGGCTCATAGAAGCAGCTTTGCCTTTCCTCGGTATCTTCCTATGCTTCTTTGCTACTGGAAGTGAGCCTATAATAAATTCATCCTCAGGCAATTCAGGCACCAACTCATCACACTCAAACCCTGAGTGCTCATACTGCTAAGCCATCAATCCTCCAACGTCATAGGCGCCGGTATTGAGATACTGTACAGGGTCATCGTCATCCTCGTCGATGGCATCATGCATTGCTTCTTCGATGGTGGTGACGTCATCAGCCACTAATGGAGCCTCTTCCTCACGCCGTCCGCTATCACCCGGCATGACAGGCGACGCTAATTGGGTAGGTGGGGTGTTGGTGTTCATACCTTGCTGAGGCTGCGTGGTCGTGGGTGTGCTCCCGGCCGCCTCCAGATGAAGCAGACTCTTCGGCCACAACAGGACCCAACTCTTGCAATCGCCAAGCCACCGCGGGGTCTCGTCGTCATCTCCCCCTAGTGCTACCGGAGGAGCCAAATTCTCGTGGCCCGGTTTGACACTAGCCACGGAAACCATGAAGACGTCAGGGGGATCAGCCGGTTGTGGAACAATTCTTCCTTTGGCTTCACTATCGTCGCCTTTCCCACATCCACCTTCTGGCCGCTGATGGTGTACAGTATGGTGCATGGGGTTACGTCGGCCTGCAAAGACATGTCTGCGACGTGAGACATCCAAAAGGCAACGGAAACATGAGATTATACATATATTGAAGAGGGCCGGTGTGACAGGTACTGTGAGGGCGTTGAGCTCAGCCAAAGATGATGCCCCGCCGAGCATGCCAAAGACGGCGGACGGGTTGCTATGAGCAAGTGGGGGAGCAGGTGCAGGAGCAGGTGCGGGAGCAGGTGCTGGTGCAATGCTAAACGAGCTGCTCCCGAAGAAGTTGGAAAGGGGAAAGTCCACTGCCTCTTTATCTGGATTTTGCTTGCTCCAACTGACGATAGCTGGAATCAAGACACTATAATCTTGCGGCAGCTACCGCTGCTTTGACTGTCTCAGCTGATTTCTTATCAACTGCAATCTCAACCTTCTTGTCGATGTTTTCTTTGTTTAACCTCTATCTTTCCATTTTCTCCTCGCCGGTCTCATGGTAGTACTTCTTCCACGTGGCGCCGTCTCTGACGCCGTGCACGCGTCCATACAATGGCCGAGTGTCCACTTGGAGTCCTTTCAATATGTTCAAGGCCCGGTTGAATGGGGTGTCCCACTTGGGCCTTGCCAACGCATCATACGGCGAGTCGCTTTTGGCCGCAATCCTGTGCTGCTCTTTCTGCAAAAGGAACATGGATCGTTTACAAATGTGACTAAACATGCAGTCGAATTGATTAGAACCTAAAATTAGGGGGTAAATTAATAATTACCAGCAGTCTCATGAACTCCTTCGTGACTAAGTCTGTATTGAAAACCTTGTTGACTGGGTCCCAACGGTACCGGGCCCTGATGACATCATGCTCCTACGGGGTGGTGAACTCCGCCAAAGGGTCTGGGATCCCCAGACTTTCGTGTTCCGCGTCTTCCTTGGCCCATATGGGCCTCTTCCCCGCGTAACCACGGCTTCCGAGGTGGTGGCACCCCATGTTCCTCTCTTGAAGCCCCTTCATGTACTCCGACTTTTCTTTGCCAGCTTCGGCAACGCAAGCCTTCTTGAATATTTCGAATTGCTCTTCCGTAATTGTCAGATTATCCTTTACAATCTCAGAGTAGGGTTCCTTTTTGATGAGGATCCGATGTTTCACCCTTACTTTCCAGGCGGACAATGCGCTGCTAAACTTGCCCATGGCGCGTCTGTTTATCTTCTTCATTGCTGGGTCTTGCCACGGTTGAGTATATTTGATTTCATCCTGGCCCGGGAACAAGACTCCCTAGTGCATCTTAGTTAGGAGGGAGTGCTCCATATCTGGTATCTTCTTTAGTTTCTCATCGTTGATGGTGGCGGTTCCCCGTAGGATGCAGCCTATTTGATTGCCGTAGCACATGCGCACTTTCGCAGGCTCTTTTGGCTAGAAATTGCCGGGGTCCACCTCCGTGACCACCGGTCTAGTAGTGTTGAGCTGGTTTGGGCATCGTATCCTCTTTGCTTTCAGTTCTATACCAGCTAATTCGCCAGTCTCGGTGCTATTCTCGGCGCTGGTCTCGGTGTCGGTCTCAGCGCCAGTCTTGGTGCCGGTCTCGATGTCGGTCTCAGTCTCGGATGTGACAGGTGGGCACTGCAACAACTGTTGCTCCTCGACATAGTTCAAATAGGCATATGCCGCCTCGTAGACGTTGCAATCACCAAAACCCTGTCCTTCATCGTTGCTAGCCATGTTTCCTATGATTAAATCTAGTCAATTAATTCTAGACCTAATAAAATGAATAATGACATAAAAAAGGCCTATGTTTTGCAGGAACGTTGATTCATTCCCATTGCGGCAAATCTCGGGCACTTGATATGTCCTAGTTTGTAGCACATGCCGAAATTCACGGATAATTTTGGCATGACCTTTACTACAAAGTGGACAAATCGAGTGCCTGAAATTTGCCGGGACGGAAATGAATCAACATTCTGGCAAAACATAGGCCACTCGGAATCATTCCCTGCAAACAACAAAAGGCCACTTGGGCACAATCGAACCACTTCAATGTTGCATATAACAGGACCACTTAAGAACATGTACATGAGCAACTACAACAGTAGATATACATGAGCAAACACTATTGAGGAATTTGCATATAACATGACCATTACAAATTTGAATCTCCTAATGTTTGAAACTTCAAGAAAATCAACACAAATCTCATGCTCTCTCATATTGAATATAGATGGATGAACCCTAGAAACCTAGAACCTTTACATATTTCTGTCCTAAATTGTTGTCCTAATATAAATTATGAATCCTAGAACTCAATTTCTGTCCTAAATTTCAAATTATGAACCCTAGAACTCAATTCAAATTATGTCCTAAATTTCTGTCATAATAAAAAAATCAGTAAAAATTAAGAACCTACTGGACTTGCAGCACTAATAGAAATTTATATTTTTATATTGAATTTTTTCTTTAAACTAAACCCTACTGCCCTAATTAACATCTAATTCAAAAACTAAGTGTAGAAGACAAAACCTACTACCCTAGTTAAAACCTACCGCAACATTTTCTTCATTTTGTTCTTTTAAAAAAACATCTATGAAAACAAAAACCATAATTAAACCCTACTGCCCTAGTTAAACCCTACTGCTTTAACTAAATTTTTGCTCTAAACCCTACTGCCCTAGTTAAACCTACTGCCCTACCTAAATTTTTGCTCTAAACTAAATTTTTGCTCTAACCTAGCCAACCTAGTTAACCTAATGAACCTAATTAACCTAACTAGTTAACCTAGTTAGTTAACTTAGCTAGTTAACCTAGATAATTAACCTAATTAAACTAGTTAACCTAGCTAGCTAGTTCTCTGTCAAATGTTTGTGCTATGCATGAGAGAGAGAGAGAGGAGGGGTGGGGGCTTACAGAGGATGGCTCCGGTGGTGGCGAGGGAGGCAGTGGTGGCGAGGGAGGCAGGGGCGTCGAGGGTGGCTCCGGTGGCGGCAAGGGCGGCTCCGGTGGCGTTGATGAGGCCGCGCGGCTCTGGTGGCGTTGGGGGCGGCTCCGATGGCGTCGACGGCGCGCGGTTCTGGTGGCTCCAGGGGCGTCGACGTCGGTAGGAGACGACAGCGAAGTGGGGCGAGGGCGCGTGGTGCGACTGGCGAGGGATTTGGGGGAGAAGTGGTGGCCGGGGGGAGGGGGAGAGAAACCGCGCGGGGGTTAAGTCAAACATAGCGGTAGGGCTGGTAGGCAAAAAGCGATATAGCTAAGTTAGCTATAGCGCTTGTTACCAAAACGCGCTACTGCTATAGGAAGTAGCTATTTATTTTCCCTTTTCTTTTCTTTTTTCCTTTTCCTTTTCTATAGCGGGGGTCTACCAAACGCGTTGCTGCTATATTATCTATAGCGCCTGTTCTGAACAGACGCTACTGCTATGCCTTTCTCCTTTATTTTTATTTTTCTTTTATTTTTCTTTACATTTTCTTTTTTCCTTTCTCCTTTTTCTATTTCTTTCATTTTCATTTACTTTTCTATTTGTTTTTCATTTTATTTTCTTTTCATTAGCAGTAGCGCTTTTCCCAGAAAAGGCGCTGCTACAATAAGCTTAGCGGTAGCGCATTTTGCCCAAGATCGCTACTACTATTCCTAGCCTGCCGGCAACAATGTGGGAATTTTAGTAGTAGCGCATTCTCCAGCAGAGGCGCTACTGCTACACCCATGTCTGTAGCGTGGTTTGTGTACACGCGCTACGGGTAAGTAGCAGTAGCGATTTCTTTTAACAGGCACTACTGGTAAGATTGTGTATATAAGGTTTTCCCTAGTAGTGGCTACATTATATCCACGCAGGATACCCTCTAAGAATTTGTCGTGGTGGGTGTGCTTCTTGCAATAGTGGGGCGCAATCGAAAGGTTGAAAAGACACAAGGGTTAAATGGCTGGTGTAACAAATGGGGGCTGGCCGGCCTGTAATCGTCACGTCTTGTCACCGTGTTCATAGCGGAGGATTCCAGTGCACACTTGAGAACACCGCACACATTTCGTTTGACCATGCGTGGGCTCGAAGAGGCGCCAAATGTATCATTGGTGAGCCTGTTCCCGTGCAACTATGCAATTTTCCGCGCAAGTTTCCTGCCTGGCTAGTTTGGCCACGCGTCGGCTAGAAGAGGGACCAATCGTGGGCATTTATTGGCAAAAAGCTTTGTAAAAATGAAGTGTGTGGAATGACTTCGTTCATAAGTTTACCCATGGGTGATGAGGTCAAAGTTACACAGAAGGGTGATGATTGACACTCAAGTGCGATAATTAATTTTGCGCTCTACAGGGCACACGGTTGAAGAAACCAACTGTGTGCAATAATGTCGAAGATAGCGGTCGAGTTAGCTATACAGATCATGTGCTATGAGATCGACAAGGTAAACACAATCGAGAATGGTTAATAAAATCTAAGTCCATTGCATATTAAGGTCAAAATAGTGCTACCAATATACGAGTCTCATACGATACCATTTCAACGATTGTACCACAAAAGCTCAAAATATTACAAGGTTCAAATTCCAGAGTTATATGGCTCAAATTTGAAGATTACAAGGTTCAATTTGATATTAGAAATGAAATTCAGCTCATCAGCTGCAAACGCCCGCGCTGATCCGCTGAACATGGATATAAGAGAGATTCAAACTAATATTACCACTTGTAAGGTTGGTTTCGAAACCTCATAATTTTTGCAAAGGGGTCAGCCACTAAGAAGTCATGTATGGGGTTGACACGATGACTTTCGATTACTCTTTCATCTGAAGTTCCAAAATGAAATTCAGCTTTTTCGGAGCCTATTCCATTCTGCCGCAGCCGCTGGCACTAATCAACAAACCATTCATTTTTGCAAAATAAATGTAGGGAAAACCTCATTACCTTCAGCACCCTTGCTCTGACAACAAAGAACCTGGCGAATATAATCTCCAGTATGGTCCCTCGGTAGGAGTTCAAAGTAATTTCTGAGAGATGCAGATCTAGGCATTCATTGTGATTGTTATATTGTATCACATTATCCACCACCGGGCCTAATCTTATCTGCAAAATAAGAAAATGTGTTAGTGCCTACATGCAGTGTTGAACACTACTACATGCCTATTTGGTTTGCAGGATTTGTAAAATGCACTAACGTGCCATCTTCGATCTGACATGATTAACAAGGGCATTTGATTACAATCTAGAAAAATGTAGCCTTCTTCACAAGAGGTTGGGGGGGATGGAGAGTTCCCTAAGAAAACTAATACAGATGAATAAAAAGGAGAAATTCATATGGATTGTAACCATATGGATCAATCAACCAATATGGGGGGAAACATGTATGTACTGAAATCCTCCAAAATTCCTTCAGAAATCGTAGTACATTGTCATTGTAAACTTGGAAAAAGGTATCAAAAATTGAACTTCCTTATGGTTAACATCTAACAGGAAAGGAACATCACCTCGATATATAGCTTCTGCAGGCATGGAAAGCATTTCAGGAAACTGGCAACTTGGTCCAGGTTGGGGCCGATAGATTTTAGTGCTAAGACCTTCATTGGGCGCAGTTTTGGGGTCAAGCTTGTCGGAATCATTTTCTGGATGACAGACGAACATACATCTTCAAAATTAAAAATGTTAATTTCTAGAAGGAGAGGTAGAAGGCGGCTGTTGTACCTGAACGGGTGTGGATCCAATAACAAGTTCGGAGTATTTGTCAGACAAGTAGCCCACCACTGTCATTTTTTGCGTAGAAATGACATTGATTCTTGTTGGACCTTCTTGATCAACTACAAGTAATCTCTCAAGTGAAGGTGTGTCCTCAGTGACCATATCGTGGTACACATTTTGTGATGTCTTCTTGCAGCACCAGCAACACGCATAAATAGTCTGGAGAGTCATGGAGGTGATGTGGAAGCTACTCGACCCATCGATCTTCTGAAGACAAAGGTACTCGAGTGCAGTACAGCCACGGAGCAGGCGCTCCATGTCACCGTTTGGGAGGCAGACGGTGATGAGCTCGAGGTGCTTCAGTCATGGTAGAATAAGAGCGGGTGCATCATTAAGGGGGGGAATGGCAGTTCATGAACTTGGCGACGCGCAGCGTGGGCGCGAGGTGGAGCGCGGACGTTGGCAGCGAGCGCATATGCCTATCATCAAAAGTGAGCTCCTCGAGCTGATCTAGGGCGGGGGATCGAAACCACTCGTCAAGCTTGGATCGGTCCTTGCCGTTGGAATGGAGCTTGCCCATGCTAAGGCCTCTGGTTGGGCCATGGTGACTGCCGAGGATCTGGGAGAACGCATCCAAGCTTTTGTGATAGCCATGGCAGAGCTCGTGGGTGTCGATGAGGTTGAGAGGGGTGGAGTGCCATAGGGGGCGCCACCGCCGGGAAAGGACGGTTGTCCGCGCCCCATAATTGATTGGGAGGAGGGAGATGATGACTATCAACATATCATCGGGGAGGCTGCTGATGAAGTCTAGGCCTGCTGGAGTCGCTTGCGGTTCTTTCTCGACCTGCCTCCGCTTGTTGGCAGCGCTGTTCTCCACCTCCGGAGTCTCCTCATCAGCGGCGCTTTCTGAAAGAAGTGGGAGTACAGGGAATATTTAGTTAAAATAGGGCAATAGATAAGTGTATTGGTAACTAGAATTTAGTAGGTAGGAATAGAATATGAAAATGGAATGAAAATTGGTTGCTTAAATACTACACAATTCCATTGATATTGCTGGGTAAGTCAACATGCAGATACTTGAAAAGAACACTTACTTCGAACAAAGTCTAGACGGATGATATCGTCTGGGAAGTTAGCATATACCTCAAGACCAGGCTCTTTCTTGTGCAGTGCAATTTTAGTGCCAGATCTCAGTACATAAAACTTAGAAATTTCTGTCCAAAGGCCCGTGGCAAAATAGGAGTGACCACATTCATCAAGTCTTACAGAAGCAACGATTGTAAATCCATGCTTTGTGTTCAGTATGACATCCCTGCAGTCTTGATTTATGTAAAGGGCAAGATTGTGTACAACATATTTTGTTGCATAGCAAGGGACGCGCTGCAGAAAATGGTAGGATGTTAAAGAATATGGTAACATGCAAATATGGGCGAAATTGAAAGAACTATACAGCAGTTGAAATCAAAGGACAAAAATCTATAATTAAACAGATAGGGTAACCATGATGTCATGGAAATATGAGAGTAATCAAAAGAACAATACATCATTAATTTGCCTAATATAGAAAAAAGAGGGAAAAAATCCCCTTTGACGTATATGCTGCATGTGGCACCTTTTATCCAAATGCAGCAATATATAGTATATGTTCAGGAAAGTAGGCCATGCCAACCGATTTAGGGTGAGATTGAACATACCGCGTGCATCCTCAAGTCATCTGGTACGGTGAGATGGAACTCCATGGATGTTTGGCCGAGGCCGCAAAGTCTTGATGTGTCCGTGCACTGTATACTCTATGAATGAAAGAAAATCCTCAAATCAGCATGAATAAAAATGAATTCATGGCGATTTTGGCCGGCTCATTAAAGGAGGGAAATGAACTGGGATAAGAGATGAGATAATATCTCATTAAATTAGTTACCTTGTTGTCCATGAGAAAAAACCCTCAATACGGTGGATTCCCCAATCGGCGGAGCTGGGTCGACCGCGAGCAGCGTCGAGAAAGTTGATGGCGATAGGTGGCGGCAAGCGGAAGTGGCAAAATGCGGTGGGGTTTGCGTGTAGCCTGGCGGCGGCGACAGGCGTCGAGCTAAGTGGTTGCCGCGGCGATAGGCGGTGCCTTGCAGAGTCGCGGTGGAGCTTGTGCAGGTGTGAATGGGGACCGGAGGGGTGGCAGGCGGGGTGAGGGTTTTTTTTACGTGGGGATGGTGAGGGTTTTCTTTTTTGAGTTGGGTGGTGAGGGTTTTCTGTCCCACAAAGAATTTTAGAGGCAACGGTTTGCTAGAGCCAACCGTGTGTGATTGACGTAACAGGGAAAATAAAAGTCATTGCACACGGTTCCAATTTTGGGAACCGTGTGTGATTGACGTACTACCTTCGTCCTGGTTTATTGGTCCCCTATGTAATTTGTGCCAAATTTAGACCAAAGATTTAACTAACAAATGTTTATGCATGTCACCAAAAATTATATCATTGAACACTATGTTAAAATATGCATCCAACGATATAATTTTTGCTGACCTGCACTAACATTTTGTCAGTTAAATCTTTGGTCAAAATTTAACACAAATTACAAAGGGGACCAATAAACCAGGACAGAGGTAGATTCTATCAACCGAATTGATTGCATCCATATCCCACATTTAGACATAATTAAACATAGATTAAACATACTCAGACATAGATAATAAGCATACACAAGCATAGTTCAACCATAAGTACATAGTTCAACCGTCATTAAGCATACTCAAGTGCATTTATAATTAAGACACTACATAGCCATACATAGTTCGATCCCACATCTCATCCCAATTCCCGGCACGATCCTGAAGCTTCTCCAGGTACACGGCGTACGCGGCGTGCGCCACCCTGCGAGAATACTTCTGCTTGAAGGAGCCAACGGCTCATCCTCTTGCATGCGCGAGAACACTTTGATACGCGTGATGAAGCTTTTAGTTGCAAAATGGGCATCGAAATCCGCCGTCCCAGGTCCTAATACGCGTATTATGCATTCCCGCGTAAAGCTCCCTAATGATTTGCCTCTTGTACCTCCTCTGGCCATCTTCATCCTCGCTGTCAACATCGTCAGATAGCACCTATACACATAGTAAAAAATGTGGCATCAAATTTGGAATACAAACTAATCTCTAGCGAACATTTGGTAGTTGCCAAAATTTGGCATCAAATAAATGTTTACATGCCGTAAAGTAGGATTAGGAATTTATGGCTATTTTTTTAGACATATCTAGAGATTATGGTTCGATTTTTAAGCACAATCGTCTATGTACAGACCAATCTTGAAGAAAATAATGGCACAAACATATATGTAGGTCATTCAAAATCAATTGTCAAGACCTGGCTAGGAATTATTAGCAAGAACACTAACCCTAGTCGAATTATTAGCGGAAATCATTTCCACAGATGAAACAACTAATCACTTATCACTTGTACCATTCAAACAATCAATACACTACACAGATCTAATGAAACTTACTCAGATTTCATGGATTGGGAGAACATAACCATAGGATTTCTATTCCAAAAAAAGGGGAGGCAGGACGCAGGAGTAATAAGAGAAACCATAGGATGTATTTGACATATAAATGGGTATAGATGACTAACCGGTTCTCCGTCGTCGTCGGAGTCGTCGCCCGAGTCCTCACTGAAGTCGGTGTGGACCTCCGGCTCCGGCTATGGAAGCACGACACCGTCGACGACATCCGGTTGCAGCGATATCTTGACGGCGGCAACGGCAACCTCCGTCTCCATCTCCACGCCATGCTCCGGTGCTTCAATAGACCCGAAGTCGCCACTCCCTCCGATGGGGAGCTTCGACGGCATCCTCATACCCTCACGGGTTTGAGGACTGCGAGCAGCGTCGAGGATGCTAGCGGAGAGAGAGAGGATTGTGTGTGTGGCGTGGATGGGGGGTGCGGCCGCTCAGGCGCGCCATTAATATGGAGTAGTGGGAGAGAGGCGGACGGCGGTCAAACCGCTAGCTCGCCTCCCGGTGAGCCTGCGCACCGGACTGCTGGCATGCCTACCGTCATTTCATACAGCTACTCGCACGCCTCCCGATGACACTGTGCAGCGAGCACGCCTCCCTCAATTGACACACCTGCACGCATGCCTCCCGGTCTACCTACACGGCGGAATGCTCGCACGCGTCCCGTCAACTCACGGATGCTCGCACGGCACACGGGTCGCGTGGCGGCACATATTTTTTTTTTCTATTTTGATGATTAATGTTGCTACTTTATTGTTTAACCGAAGCATGGCACGTATCCATTGTTGGTCTAACGCCCACGGTTCAAATAAATAATCCGTTTGTGATATTGGTTCCCAATTATTAATACTCTCCCGTTTGTAAGAAGATAAAGATTACATCAAAACTTGTCTCAAATTTGACAAAAAAAGTACAATGCCACTATGTATTGGTGTCCATATGACAACACGATAAGTTTCATGAATTTCAAATAAGTTTTGGATATACTAGATTTTAAAAATCAATATTCTCAATGTTTGAAATTTATTGCACGGGGAGTAAACATGCACCCGGTGAGACACATGTGTTTTTCCAATCCATTTAGGTGCACTATCATGTATGCATGTAGCTCAAATTTGATTTTTGCACATTATACCCCTAGAAAATCAATCAATGTACTTAAACATCTTAATGATCTCTGGTTTTTTTTCAAAATTAAAACGTCCCTCCTTTGGTAACATATGTTCACCGCGGGAAAATTTAACATGCATCGTAGTTGTGTTGGATGCGCGGTCTGTGTGTGTGTGTGCGCGCGTCTGGGGGGTGGCTGGCAGTACACTACGAGCCGGGCAACCCAACTATTGACCCAACACATAGTTCAGAACTGATGAATATAATGCAATATCCGAGACACTGAACACGCAATGAAAAGTGGTGCCAGACTTGGTTCATAGAGCTGATGGGAAAATCAATCCTTCAGTGAAGTAACCGAGTTGTATTTGCTACACATTGTGTGCATGCCTAGCTGTTCGAAGAGCGGAAAAAAGAAAAGGAGAGAGAGAGAGAGAGAGGCTAGGCAATGCCGATGCCCGAACACCGTAAAAGGTGTTTTTAATTTCCATAAGCTCTGGACGTCTATCCGTACAATTCGAATCGCTAAGGCGTTTATGATAAAAGAGAAAAAAGAAATTTTATAGAGAAAGGTTTACACAGGGCCTTGATTCGTGGGTTGAATCCTCAACTGTGCCCTGCTGCATGTCTGCGCCTTTGCTTCTGCAAGATGGAGGGGTGTAGGTTGGTCATCCGTGAACATCGCGTGCTGGCAAGGGTTGCCTTCAATAGGGGCCTTGAAATGTAGCCTTGCCGAACATAGCTTGACACTGAGTGAGTCCGGGGTCGTACCCATTGTCGTCCGAGGACATGGTGATGCCGTAGTTCGGTTGAGCCGAACACGTGGAGATATGTGTTTGATAGGAGCCCCCACAGCCGCCCATGGTATCTCGAGTGCGAAGTTGTGCTGATGAGGCACGTAGAGCGCGATGAAAGCAGGTGTGCTGCGGGGAGTGCATCCCTATTTGCGGCGAACGCAGGCGGGCTCCCATGACGGGGATCGAGCTCGAGCCCATTTATTCGTATCTCTGGCCTTTACGGCGGGCTGATATTTTGGCCCGTTGGCGATGGCCTGGTCTTCAGCCGCCAGTGCCGCAGTGTGTTCCTCAGTCCGGAGTGAGCGCTCTGTGTTGCCTTTGATTGTTATTACGCCCGAGGGACCGGGCATCATCAGCTTGAGGTATGCATAATGTGGGACGGCGTTGAATTTGGCAAACACTGTTCGGCCGAGGAGGGCATGATAGCCACTGCGGAATGGGGTATCGAAGATCAAGTCTTCTCTTCGGAAGTTATCCGGTTAGCCGAATACCACTTCCAGAGTAACCGTGCCTGAGCATCGGGCCTCTATGCCCAGAATGACCCCCTTAAAGGTGGTGTTACTGGGTTTGACTCTTGATGGATCGATCCCCATTTTCCTCACTGTGTCTGCAAAGATCAAATTGAGGCTACTGCCCCCGTCCACTAGGACTCTCGTGAGGTGGTACCCATCGATAATGGGGTCCAGTACCAGGGTCGTCGATCCTCCATGACGGATACTGGTCGGATGGTCTCTGCGGTCAAAGGTGATTGGGCAAGCCGACCACGGGTTGAACTTTGGCGCTACGGGCTCGACGACGTATACGTCCCATAGCGCGCGCTTCCTCTCCTTCCTTGGTATATGGGTGGTGTAGATCATTTCACCGTCTTGACCTTGGAAGGGAAGGGTTTTTGACCTCCACTATTTGGCCTGCGGGGCTCCTCGTCGTCCTCGCTTCGTGGGGTTTTGCCCGAGTCTTCGGCTTGAAGCTTACCGGCCTGCTTTATCACCCAACAATTGCGGTTGGAGTAGTTGGCGGGCTTTTCGGCAGTGCCGTGAATCTGGCAGGGCCTGTCCAGGATTGCGTCCAGCTTGGTTGGGCCGTCCTGGTTGCCTTTAGAAGGCTTTTTCCGTGACCACTTTGGATTACGGAATCCGGCATTCACTACCGTCTCGTCAGCTTTGCCATCGTTATGGTGGCGTTTGTTCTTGTTCCTTCATGGCTTCCCGTTCCTGTCCTGGACTTCTGAGGTGTCAGGGGTATAAGGGTTGGTGCTTCTATGAGCCAACAAATTGTCCTCTCCGGCGCAGAAGCGGGTCATCAGGGAGGTGTGCGCGGACATCGTTCTCGGTTTGTCTTGGCTTAGCTGGTGCGCTAGCCAATCATCCCAAATACTGTGCTTAAAGGCGGCTATAGCTTCAGCGTCCGGACAGTCAACGATCTGGTTCTTCTTGGTCAAAAACCGGTTCCAAAATTGTCGGGCTGACTCACCGGGCTGCTGGATTACGTGACTCAGGTCATCGGCGTCCAGGGGCCGGACGTAAGTGCCCTGAAAGTTGGCTCGGAAGGCCTCCTAGAGCTCCTCCCGACATCCTATGGAGTCTTCGGGGAGGCTGTTCAGCCAGTGTCTGGCCGGACCCTTGAGTTTTAGTGGCAGGTACTTGATGGCATGGATGTCGTCGCCTCGTGCCATATGGATGTGTAATAGGAAATCTTCCATCCATACTGCAGGATCTGTTGTCCCGTCGTAGGGCTCGATGTTCACAGGTTTGAAACCTTCTGGGAATTGGTGCTACATCACTCTATACATGAAACAAAGGGGGTGAGCGGCACCCCTGATTCGGGCTACATCACGCCGGAGATCATCTGTCATCCGGGCTTGTTGCAGTTCCCAGGCTCTATCATTTTGGTCTAGCCAGGATTTATACTCGTCCCGTCTAGCGGGAGGATCTCTTTTGGGCCCATAGATGGACCTTGTTAGGCCTGCCCAAGCATCCAGGTCACGGCGGAGGTCGTACTCATAACCTGGTCGTAATGGTTCCTTGCCTTGACAGCGAGGGTGGGTGGGAGGTTGTTCGGCTTTGTCAACTGTCTGGTCCCGTCCTCGAGGGGGGTGGTCAAGTTGATCTGCCCGAGTGTACCCTGGAGGTGCTGGCTCTATGGCCTCGTCATCAAATTGCGGCAGTAGCTTTCGCTTTGGGTCGCTTTTCATCTGCTGCTTGTGGCCGTACTCCTCTTCGGCGTCAAGGACTTTAGTCCATCTCTCATAAAGCGTATCCTGTTCAGCCTTTATTTTCTGCTGCTGTTTCTTCAGGTTGCGCACAGTGGCAATGAGCTGCCGCTTGAACCGCTCTTGATCCAGCGGGTCTTGGGGGACGATGAAATCTTCGTCACCCAAACTCACCTCCTCTTCCGAAAGGGGGAGGTAATTGTTGTCTTTGGAGTCATCAAGGTATTCGGGATCGAGTGGATCCTCATGCTCCTCATGATTGACTTGTGGTTGTTCATCTGCGCGGGGGTCGTCAAGGTTGTTCGCATTGTCCGGGGTGGCATTTTCTCTGGTGTCCGTGTTGCTCGCGTGGCTTCGACGCGCCTTGGAGCGGCGGCGCTGTCTGCGGCGCTTCGGTGGCTCATCGTTGGGCCTGCCGTTATCCTTCCCGGGGGTGCCGTCGTCTTCTTTCGGAGTGTCCACCATATAGACGTCGTAGGTGGACGTGGCCGCCCAGCGGCCGGTGACGGGGGGAGCAACGTCAGTGTTAGCCGTGGCTCCGCTATCCTCGTCCATGTATTCGGCATTTTCCGAGGTGTAATCCAACATGTCGGTTAAGTCTTTGACAGTGGCCACTAAGTGGGTGGTGGGTGGGACATAAATTTCCCCGAAATCTGCCTTGAAGGGCTGTTGTACGCAGACCGAGGGTGGGTCCTCCCGAATAGCCATCATCTGGATTCGGTCCAATGCCTCGTTTAATAAAGTGAGGGTCACCGGACTAGTATGCGATGGCCGCCGAAGGCCGGCTTCCGATGTGGCAGGACAAGGAATGATCCGGGCCTCGGCCAGATCCTGATCTTCAAGGGCCGAGTTAACCTCAAGGCCCGAGGTCGGACAGTCATGAGAGACTGAGGATAAGATCTGGTCTTCGGACACTGCTTCCATATTGGGGCTCGAAGCTGAGTTGATGAAGGAGAGTTCGGCCAGGGATAACTCCTGGCTACTGAACATCGATTTGCCGCAGGGGCTCAAGGCCGGAGGTGTGTCGTAAGGAGAGGGTTCGGCCGAGAGTGACTCTCGGTGTCAGAACATTGCTTCCGCATTGAACCCCAAAGATGGGTTTTTTGCGGGCATTGTAGACGTGGTCGAAGGGGATCCCTAGCCTTCGTTCGAGGTGGAGCCATCCGAGCTCAAGGCCGGCTGAAGGATTGGGGTCGATCCGTAGATTGGGTCGGGGAAAAGCCCCGGAGCGGGCACAGCAAGGCCCATAGGGGTGCGGGGAGAGGCTGCGAATCCGGCAAAGACCAGATCGCCTCGAGCGTATGCAACGTACTCCAGATTGCCGAATCGAATCCGGTGCTCGGGGGTGAAGTTGTTGATTTGGTCTAGATGACCAGTTGGGTTGGCATGTAGCACGATGCTGCCGAATGCGAAGAGTTGGCCAGGGACAAAGAGGTCCCCGGAGTTGACGCCTTCTCCGATGATTAGGCGAGCCATTGATCCTTCGGCGACCCAACAGCTGAACTCTCAATGAAAGCACCAATGTCGGTGTCAAAACCGGCAAATCTCGGGTAGGGGGTCCCGAGCTGTGGATCTAGGATCAATGGGGAACAAGGGACAATGAACATGGTGTTTACCCGGGTTCGGGCCCTCTCGAAGAGGTAAAACCCTACGTCCTGCTTGATTGTATTTGATGTATGATATGGTTACAGAGTAGATCTACCTCGAGATCAGGCGAGCTAAACCCTAGGTTGATGAGGTGATGGATGTAGCTCTCCCATAAAGACTAAAGCTCACTGGTTTATATAGACACCAGTAGGGCTAGGGTTACAAGCAATCGGTTACAAGGAAGGAAAGATCCTGCCTAATCTTGGCTTGGAGGGCACACCATGACTCCGAAGATTCCTTATCCGGCCACGGATCCGCACTCTAGCTTGGCCCCATTGAGGCCCATCAGTCCGGCCCATATACGGCAGGCCAACAGCCCGAGGACCCCTTAATCCAGGACTCCCTCAGCGACTATTGTACCTGAATGGTTGTGGATCCAATAACAAGTTCGGAGTATTTGTCAGACGGGTAGCCCACCACTGTCAATTTTGGCGCAGAAATGACATTGATTCTTGTTGGACCTTCTTGATCAACTACAAGTAATCTCTCAAGTGAAGGTGTGTCCTCAGTGACCATATCGTGGTACACATTTTGTGATGTCTTCTTGCAGCACCAGCAACACGCATAAATAGTCTGGAGAGTCATGGAGGTGATGTGGAAGCTAATCAACCCATTGATCTTCTGAAGACGAAGGTACTCGAGTGCAGTACAGCCACAGAGCAGGCGCTCCATGTCACCGTTTGGGAGGCAGACGGCAACGAGCTCGAGGTGCTTCAGTCGTGCACTACTGCAAGATGCTGCTAACGTGACACTACAATCAGAGACCCTTCGACGAAATTGTGTGCGATGCATTAATCACAAACGGTGATGTGAAAAAACCGTCAAAAAGATGCTAAACGTTTGCGATGGTGGATACATCAAACACGGTTCAGATTTTAGATGCGTGTGCGATGCGGGGCATACGGTTGATCCATACGAACTGTTTGCGATGAGACAGAACAACAGAAACGGGCAGCCAGATCAAGGTGTGTGCAATATACGGCATACAGTTCACCCTGATAAGCTATTTGTGATGAGGCAGAACAACAGAAACGGGCAGCCAGATGAAGGTGTGTGCGATATACGGCATACAGTTCACTCGGATGAACTGTTTGTGATTAGGCAACACAAAAGAAACGGTCAGCCCGATGAATGTGTGTGCGATATATGGCATACAGTTCACTCGGATGAACTGTTTGCGTTGAGCCAAGAGAACAGAAACGGTTCAACTTAACAAGATGTGTGTGATACGCGGCAAACAGGTCTGCAATCGGAAATGTGTGGGAAGACCGATAACAACACAGACAATTCATGTTAACAAGCCGTGTGTGTTGTGAGCAAACGATTGCTGGTATATAATTGTGAGTGATTGATGAAAACATCACCGACGGGTTCCATTGTTTAGTCCGTGTGCGATGTGATTTGCCCTGTCCGCACAACATCTACGCTCTGTCTTCAGAGCATCAACATATATACTTAAAAAGACAGCATTGCATAACCAAATTAAGCATACAATTACACAAGTGACTACACACATAACATTTCCACACACCAAAGTAAGCAATTACATGCATACTAAACTAGGAGAAACAAGGATCTAATCATCTACTTCTTATTGCGATGACGCTTGCCATTGCTCTGCTTCCGGCTGGATCCCTGGCCGTTTTGGGGAAGGAGGCACTTCCTCATGTCAACGATCTGCCAGTACATCTCGTAGCTTGTGTACGCCTCCTTGGCCGCGTACACAACGTGAGCTTTGTCGAGTTTCTCCATCCAGGCCGAGTGCCAGGCACGCTTGTCCTTGTTGCAGGAATCCTTCATATCTCTGTAGTAGGGGTCAATGATGGCCTCGACGAGGTGAACTGGTGAGTCCTTCTCATGCTTGTTGCTGCCCCCAGATCTTGTATTGGCCCTGGATGTCGACAAGATTCGGGCAGGCGATGCCCGAATTCTTGAGCACCTTTACATCGTTGGTGATGTCCAATGTAGCGAACATGTAGTGGGGGCTGTTAACAAACGTGGCGAAATGCTCGCAAGGCCTTGTGGCCAGGCAGTAGTGGTAGACGAGGATGTGATTGCGCACACACATCTGCACGACGGCGACCTTGGGACGAGACCCAGCACGAGCGTGGGTGTACTCGAGGTCGAACCCGACCACCTTGTACTTCTCCTCAGCAAGCAACAGCTCCATGATGTAGATGGAGTGCTCCACCCAGACCGGGTTGTTGGTGAACACCATCGAGAGCTCCGTGAACCTTCTGTGGGTGTCCACCACGGCATGCATGGTGAACTGCTGCTCGTCGTCGGCAGCCGCTCGGAGCGCCATTGGAGCCGCGCAGGATACCCTCTAAGAATTTGTCGTGGTGGGTGTGCTTCTTCCAATAGTGGGGCGCGATCAAAAGGTTGAAGAGACACAAGGGTTAAATGGCCGTTGTAATAAATGGGGGCCGGCCGGCCTGTAATCGTCATGTCTTGTCACCGCGTTCATAGCGGAGGATTCTAGTGCAAGCTTGAGAACACTGCACGCATTTCATTTGACCACGCGTGGGCTCGAAGAGGCGCCAAATGTATCGTTCATGAGCTTGTTCCCATGCAACCGTGCAGTTTACCGCGCAAGCTTCCCGCCTGGCTAGTTTGGCCACGCGTCGGTTAGAAGAGGGACAAATCATGGGCGTTTATTGGCAAAAAGCTTTGTAAAAACAAAGTGTGTGGAATGACTTCGGTCATAAGTTTACCCGTGGGTGATGAGGTCAAAGTTACACAGAAGGGTGATGATGGACACTCGAGTGTGATAATTAATTCTGCGCTCTACAGGGCACACCGTTGAAGAAACCAACTGTGTGCAATAATGTTGAAGATCACAGTCGAGTTAGCTATACAGATCATGTGCTATGAGATCGACAAGGTAAACACATTTGAGAATGGTTAATAAAATCTAAGTCCATTGCATATTAAGGTCAAAATAGTGCTACCAATATACGAGTCTCGTACGCTGCCAGTTCAGCGGTTGTACCACAAAAGCTCAAAATATTACAAGGTTCAAATTCCAGAGTTATATGGCTCAAATTCGAAGATTACAAGGTTCAAACTGATATTAGAAATGAAATTCAGCTCATCAGCTGCAAACGCCCGCGCTGATCCACTGAACATGGATATAAGAGAGGTTCAAACTAATATTACCACTTGTAAGGCTGGTTTCGAACCCTCATAATTTTTGCAAAGGGGTCAACCACTGAGAAGTCATGTATGGGGTTGACACGATGACTTCCGATTACTCTTTCATCTGAAGTTCCAAAATGAAATTCAACTTTTTCGGAGCCTATTCCATTCTGCCGCAGCCGCCGGCACTGATCAACAAACCATTCATTTTTGCGAAATAAATGTAGGGCAAACCTCATTACCGTCAGCACCCTTGCTCTGACAACAAAGAACATGGCCAATATAATCTCCGGTAAGGTCCCTCGGTAGGAGTTCAAAGTAATTTCTGAGAGATGCAGATCTAGGCATTCGATGCGATTGTTATATTGTATCACATTATCCACCACCGGGCCTAAACTTATCTGCAAAAGAAGAAAATGTGTTAGTGCCTACATGAAGTTATGAACACTACTACAGGCCTATTTGGTTTGCAGGATTTATAAAATGCACTAACGTGCCATCTTCGATCCGACATGATTAACATGGGCATTTGATTACAATCTAGAAAAATGTAGCCTCCTACAAATGAATCCAAAGGAGAAATGCTTATGGATTGTAACCATATGGATCAAGAAACCAATATGGGGGGCGGAACATGTATGTACTAAAATCCTCCAAAAATCCTTTAGAAATCATAGTACATTGTCATTGTAAACTTGGGAAAAGGTGTCAAAAATTGAACTTCCTTATGGTTAACATTTAACAGGAAAGGAACATCACCTCATTATATAGCTTCTCCAGGCACGGAAAGCATCTCAGGAAACTGACAACTTGGTCCAGGTTGGGGCCGATATATTCTAGTGCCAAGACCTTCACTGTGCGCAGTTTCGGGGTCAAGTTTGTCGGAATCATTTTCTGGATGACAGACGAACATACATCTTCAAAATTAGAAATAATGTTAATTTCTAGAAGGACAGGTAGAAGGCGGCTGTTGTACCTGAACGGGTGTGGATCTAATAACAAGTTCGGAGTATTTGTCAGACGAGTATCCCACCATTGTCAATTTCGGTGCAGAAATGACATTGATTCTTGTTGGACCTTCTTGATCAACTACAAGTAATCTCTCAAGTGAAGTGTGTCCTCAATGACCATATCGTGGTACACATTTTGTGATGTCTTCTTGCAGCACCAGCAACACGCATAAATAGTCCGGAGAGTCATGGAGGTGATGTGGAAGCTACTCAACCCATTGATTGCCTGAAGATGAAGGTACTCGAGTGCATTACAGCCACGGAGCAGGCGCTCCATGTCACCGTTTGGGAGGCAGACGGCGACAAGCTCGAGGTGCTTCAGTCGTGGTAGAAAAAGAGCGGGCGCGTCATTAAGGGGGGGAATAGCATTTCATGAACTTGGTGACGCGCAGCATGGGCGCGAGGCGGAGCGTGGACGTTGGCAGCAAGCGCATATGCCCATCATCAAAAGGGAGCTCCTCGAGCTTATCTAGGGCGAGGGATCGGAACCACTCGTCAAGCTTGGATCTGTCCTTGCCGTGGGTGTCGATGAGGTCGAGAGGGGTGGAGTGCCATAGGGGGCGCCACCGCCGGGAAAGGACGGTTGTCCATGCCCCATAATTGATTGGGAGGAGGGAGATGATGACTATCAACATATCATCGGGGAGGCTGCTGATGAAACCTAGGCCTGCTGGAGTCGCTTGCGGTTCTTGCTCGACCTGCCTCCGCTTGTTGGCAGCCCCGTTCTCCACCTCCGGAGTCTCCTCGTCAGCGGTGCTTTCTGATAGAAGTGGGAGTACAGGGAATATTTAGTTAAAACAAGGCAATAACAAAGTGTATTGGTAACTAGAAGTTAGTAGGTAGGAATAGAGTAAGAAAATGGAATGACAATTGGTTGCTTAAATACTACACAATTCCTTTGATATTGCTGGGTAAGTCAACATGCAGATACTTGAAAAGAACAGTTACTTCAAACAAAGTCTGGACGGATGATATCGTCGGGGAAGTTAGCATATATCTCATGACCAGCCTCTTTTATGTGCAGTGCCAGCTTTCAATACATAAAACTTAGAAATTTCTGTCCAAAGGCCCGTGGCAAAATATGAGTGACCACATACATCAAGTCTTACAGAAGCAACGATTGTAAATCCATGGTTTGTGTTCAGTATGACATCCCTGCAGTCTTGATTTATGTAAAGGGCAAGATTGTGTACTACATATTCTATTGCATAGCAAGGGACACGCTGCAGAAAATGGTAGGATTGTTAAAGAATATGGTAACATGCAAATATGGGCGAAATTGAAAGAACTGTACAGCAGTTGAAATCAAAGGACAAAAATCTATAATTAAACAGATAGGGTAACCATGATGTCATGGAAATATGAGAGTAATCGAAAGAACAATACATCATTAATTTGCCTAATATAGAAAGAAGAGGAAAAAAAATCCCCTTTGACGTATATGCTGCATGTGGCACCTTATATCCAAATGCAGCAATATATAGTATATGTTCAGGAAAGTAGGCCATGCCAACTGATTTAGGGTGAGATTGAACATAGCGCTCGCATCCTCAAATCATCTGGTACGGTGAGATGGAACTCCATGGATGTCTGGCCGAGGCCGCAAAGTCCTGATGTGTCCGTGCACTGTGCACTCTATGAATGAAAGGAAATCCTCAAATTAGCTTGAATAAAAATGAATTCATGGCGATTTCGGCAGGGTGATTAAAGGAGGCACATGAACTGGGATAAGAGATGAGATAATATCTCATTAAATTAGTTAGCTTGTTGTCCATGAGAAAAACCCTCAATACGGTGGATTCCCCAATCGGGCGGAGCTGGGTTGATCATGAGCAGCGTCGAGAAAGTCGATGGCGATAGGCGGCGGCAAGCGGAAGTGGCGAAATGCGGTGGGGCTTGCCGACAGCCTGGCGGCGGCGACAGGCGTCGAGCTAAGTGGTTGCCACGGTGATAGGCGGTGCCATGCAGAGTCACGGACGAGCTTGTGCAGGTGTGAATGGGGACCGAAGGGGGGTGGCGGGCGGGGTGAGGGTTTTTGTGACGTGGGGATGGTGAGGTTTTTCTTTTTCTTTTCTGAATTGGGTGGTGAGGGTTTTCTGTCCCACAAAGAGTTTCAGAGGCAACGATTTGCTAGAGCCAACCATGTGTGATTGACGTAACAGGGAAAATGAAAGTCATTGCACACGGTTCCAATTTTGGGAACCGTGTGTGCCAAATTTTGACTAAAGATTTAACTAACAAATGTTTATGCATGTCACCAAAAGTTATATCATTGAACACTATGTTAAAATACGCATCCAACAATATAATTTTTGCTGACCTGCACTAACTTTTTGTCAGTTAAATCTTTGGTCAAAATTTAACATAAATTACAAAGGGGACCAATAAACCAGGACGGGGGTAGATTCCATCGACCGATGTCGTGGTGGGCGCACGGTAGATGCCATGGGGTGGCTAAAGAGAGGGATAGGCAAGAGGCAACCAGTGGACTCCAGAGGCGAGGTTGGTACGAGCGAGTGTGAGACACAAGATGTACCCAGGTTCGGGGCTCTTCGAAGAGATAACACCCCTAGTCCTGCCGAGTGTGGTTTGTATGTGGAGTATGTAGCAGTACAGAGTTGCTCCTGGAGCTGTATCTAGAGGAGGAAGAAGGAGGCTGGGAGCGCTCCTCTTCTCTGCCTCATGTGCGTGTGAGGATGAGAGAGTCAGTGGGAGTGTGCCTGATGGCTAAAATGGGCTCCCTGGGTCACCTTATAAAGGGGTGCCTAGGGGACAAGGGGTGGCCCACATGGCCTAACTTCACTATTGGAATGGACATATGACCAACTATGCACTGTTGGAGGTATCACATGATGCAGGAACAGTGCCAGTTGCTCATCTACAGTGCTCCACTGTAGAGCATGGCCGTCACGTCTACGCAGGTCCGACGAGACGTCTTAGTTGACTTGGCCAGATTCCAACCGGACGGGCTCAACCCGGATGGCTCAACCAGGACGGGCTCAACCCGGATGGCTCAACCCGGCCAGGTTCAACCCCGCCAAGCTGAACCCGGCCAGGCAGAACCCAGCCAGGCAGAACCCACCCAGGCAAAACCCGGCCAGGTTCCAGCTAGGCAGAACCCAGCCAGGGGCACTCCCCTGGTAGATTTTTGAAGCATCTTTTCGCCGTCTTGGGCATACCCGGGAGTTATCCCCCCAACAGTAGCCTCCGGGCGACTTGGAAAGTCGGGCGGAGGGTTCTTGCAGGCGTTGATGTAGCAGATGTCGATGACAGCCAGCAGTGGACCGCAGCCGGCGCGGCTTGCTTCCAGTGGGGGCGCGGTGTAGACTCCGAGCCTCCAGGTAACTTGGAAAAGTTGGGCGGAGAGTCTTCGCTGTTGTCGATGAAGCCGACGGTGATGTTGAGGGTGCCAGGCGCGAACACGGAGTCTGCCAGCTGGTGGGCGCGGGGCCCTGTCAGGCGCGGACGCAGAGTCCGCCGGCTGATGGGCGCGGGGCCTTGCCGGGCGCGGACGCGGAGTCCGCCGCTGATGGGCGCGGGGCCCTGCCGGGTGCGGACGCGCAGTCCGCCGGCTGAGTGGGGGTGCGTGAGCGCACCCACTGGGTGTATCCTCCGACCCTCCGGGCAACTTGGAAAAGTTGGGCGGAGGGTCTTGCTGTTGATGAAGCAGACGGTGGCGTCGAGGATGCCGGTTGGAGCCGGCGTCGGGCCTGCAACCAGCGCGGCGCTTTCCCAGCAGGGCGCACCGGCGCACCCACTGGGTGTAGCCTCCGAGCCTCCGGGCGAGGAGGGGGGTTCCCCATAGAGAATGATCATGCAAAAGACAAGGTTAGGCCGCGCAGATATATCAAATGTTTGTGTTTTAGCAGTGCAAGTTTTATGCTGAGTGTGCCGACTCGGTTTCATCTGAGCCCCCTTCAGTCTTTTTCATGTACCCTCCACTCTTTAGTTTTGCCTCTTGCTAGCTAGACAGCCGGGAGCCGGTCTGTAGCTGTTGCGAAGAGTGGCCACGGAGTGGAGCGTACACTACTCGGACTATAGGAGCAGATTCGACTGAGTAGATACTCATAAAGGGGACGACCGGGGTGTCCAACCCGTTTTCTCCCAGACGTTTTTCACGTGGGGTGACCTCCAGCTTTTGCTCTCGCTTGCCGGACAGCCGTGTGGCGGTCTGTGGCTGAGAGCTGGGCCTTCGGTACCGTATGTGCTACTAAGCTGTCAGTGGGAACAAACGTATCGGGCCGAGCGGCCAGCCCCCGGGCCGAGACTGGCTCATGCCGGGGTGAACAGTAATGCAACTGATAAAAAATGCAGAGATTACCCCCGAGGGTCACTCGGGGGTATCCGGTTTTGCGTGCGGTGCAAAGATATGCAGACGAAGGGCTCACATTGATTTTTGCCCTAGATGGGGCAGAGGTAGCTGCTGACGGGCGGCCCGAGCCCCTAGGCGGACGGACCGAGCCTCCGGATGGTAGAAAGGCGCCCCGGCCGATCGGACCCGACCGGCCAGGCATCAAGGCGATGGGCAGTCGGGTAGGCTCTCCAGCCAGCCGGTATCGAAGTAGGCGGGCAGGCCGGGTCGGCCCCCAGCCGGCCAGCCGTCGGAGCCGACAGGTCAGGCAGGGTTGCAGGTAAGCCGGATGGTCGGCATCGCGGGGCACAACTGGTTTCTTTTCCTTCTCTTTTTCTCAGTGGCATTTTTTTCTAGCCGACTGCCATCTTCTCTCTTTTTTTACACTACCGGCTTGGCCAGCCGGCATCTCACTCTTCTTTTTTCTCTCTGTTTCTTTTCTTCTCTGCACGAGGAGCCGACGACAGCTGCCGAGCAGCGGAAGCCGGCGCGAAGCCGGCAGGCAGCCGGGTGGCGGGTGGATCCGGCCGGGGGAGGCGGAGGGGAGCACGGACGCCGGCAGTAGGAGGAGGCGCCGCGCGCGTGCGGGGCCGGAGCCGGCCCGGAGCCGCCGACGACTGGAGGCAGCGGCGGGAGGCACGCGGGGCGGGAGCCGGCGTGAGGGTGGGCAGGAGGCGACCCGGAGCCGGCCAATGCGGGGCACCCGGCCGCAGGCGGAGACGACCCGGCGGGGACCCGGAGCCTGCTGGGGCACGGGGCAGCCGGCCGTAGGCGGAGGCGACCCGACGGGGACCCGGAGCCGGCTGGGGCACGGGGCACTCGGCCGCAGGCGGAGGCGACCCGGCGGGGACCCGGAGCCGGCTGGTGCGGGGACGGGTGGTCGGGCGCGACGCTCGCCGGTGGCCAGGCAGGGCCGACACGCGTGGTTGGGGAAGAGGCGAGGCGCGGCTGCGCGACCGAAGCAGGGATGAGGCGGGGCGGACCCGGCTAAGGCACGGGCAACGCCGTGGTCGAGCGGGATGCGGGCGGAGCCGGCGCGGGGGCACGGGCGCATGGAGGCGTGGCAGGCGCGCCGTCGCAGCGGTGAGGAGCGATGGGGAGGAGCGGGGGCACCCGCACGTGACTGCGTGCAGCGTCTGGAGATGGCGGTGGAGACGGCCGGGAGTGCCGGGGTCAAGCGCGTGGGATGGCGACGGGGAGCCGGCCCGAGGCCGGCGCGCGGAGGCGGGACGCGGGTAGAGCCGGACAAAGGTGGCGCAGCGGGAGAGGAGGAGCGCAGCAGCCGGCCGAGTTGGTACGGACGCCGATAGGCTCGTAGCACCCGGTCGCGGCCAGAGGCGGAGTCGGCCCAGCCGGAGCTGGCCGGAGGAGGCGATGCGAGGGCCGTGCGGCGGCAGCCCAAGGCGATAACAAAAAGCAGCGGACGCAGCAGCAGGGGGACTGCGGGTAGTGGTAACAGCAGGGAGCAGCGCGAGGGCCGTACAGCTGGCCGGGGCGAGATGAGGCGCGGAGTATAGGTGCGCGGGAGGCGGAGCCGCCGGCGGCCAAGGGGCCGGGGCAGGGAGCGTGACCGGAGGCGGAGCGATGCGAGGCCGGCACACAGGCGCGGTGCAGCCGGAGCCGGCACAGCGCGCGAAGCCGGATGGAGGCGAGGCCTCTCGCGGAGGAGGCGGGCCGGGCGCCGGTGTGCTGTGGCCGGGTCGACGAGGCGGCGAACTGGCAGGGGGCGAAGCCGGCGGCCGGGATGGCACGGGAGGCCGGGGCCGGCTTGCGGGAGGCGGCGAGCCGGAGGACCCGGCGAGCGGGCAGGACGAGCCGTCGGCGAGCCGGAGCAGGGGACCCAGCGCGTGCGGACGGGGCCGGCTGGCGGCTAGCCGGGGTCGGAGGACCCGGCTCGGGGAACCCGGCTAGCGGCGAGCTGGACAGGTGCGGCGACGAGGGACCGCGGCGCACGACCGCGCGGCCGCTGGGGAGGCGCGCGCGGCGGAGAGGCGCGGGGCGCGGCGACATGAGCGGAATAGCCGGCTCGGAGCAGTGCAGCAGCGTTCGAGGAGGAGGAGCTCTTGCTGGGCGGTTGACACAAATGAGAGGCTGAGCCCGGGGCACACGCGCCGGGAGCCAGCGTGCTGAGACGGCACGCGCGGAGGCCTGCAGCGGACGGCGCGGCGCGGTGGAGCAGCGGAACCGCGAGGCAAGGCGCGGTGGCACATGGAGCGCAGCGGCGGGGAAGAAGCTCGGTGACGATGTTGTCTGAGTAGTGTACGTGCAGAGTATAGGTAATGTATGAGGAATATCCGGCCATTATCTAACCAATATACAGGTAGTGTACGACTTGCATCTGAGAAGTGTTTGGGAAGTGCATGGGCATTATATGACCATTATCTGGGGCATGTACAGACCATGTCTGACTTGGTTCTGAGAAATGGCTGACTAATGAATGAGGCGTATGGAGGAGCGACTGCGCATTCCGGCCAGAGCTAGACGTAGCGTGGAGGGGAGCGGATGCAAGCGACGTGCGGATGGATGCGGCCGACCGAAGCGAGGCGGCCCGGCGCGCGTGCGTGGATGGACGGCCGGTGTCGCAGCGGTGGTGACGAAGAGGGTGAGGCCGATGACGTGGACGCGCCGCACCGCGCGGGCGCCCTGGGGGCGTGTCGATGTCGGGCCCCCGAGCGCTACCAGAGAGACGGCAACGACGCCGCGGGGGACGATGGAGTTCGCGACGAAGCCAGCGGCGTCCGCGCCAGCTGCGGGAATGACGCCGTGCACGATGCACTCGCCGAAGCAAGTCTGGAACATGTCTCTAGCCGGCACCTTAAGCTGCCTCACGGTGGGCGCCAACTGTCATGGTGGGCGCACGGCAGATGCCACAGGGTGGCTAAACAGAGGGGTAGGCAAGAGGCAACCGGTGTGCTCCAGAGGCGAGGTTGGTACGAGCGAGCGCGAGACACAAGACGTACCCAGGTTCGGGGCTTTCCGGAGAGATAAAACCCCTAGTCCTGCCGAGTGTGGTTTGTATGTGGAGTATGTAGCAGTACAGAGTTGCTTCTAGAGCTGTATCCAGAGGAGGAAGGAGGCTGGGAGTGCTCATCTTCTCTGCCTCATGTGTGTGTGAGGATGAGAGAGTCAGAGGGAGTGTGCCCGATGGCTAAAATGGGCTCCCTGGGTCCCTTATAAAGGGGTGCCCAGGGGACAAGGGGTGGCCCACATGGCCTAACTTCACTATTGGAATGGACATATGGCCAACTATGCACTGTTGGAGGTGTCACACGATGCAGGAATAGTGCCAGTTGCTCATCTACATTGCTCCACTATAGAGCATGGTCGTCATGTCTGCGCAGGTCCGACGGAACGTCTTAGTTGACTTGGCCAGATTCCAGCCGGACGGGCTCAACCCGGATGGCTCAACCCGGACGGGCTCAACTAGGATGGCTCAACCCGGCCAAATTCAACCCGGCCAGGCTGAACCCAGCCAGACTAAACCCGGCCAGGCAGAACCCAGCCAGGAAAAACCCGGCCAGGTTCCAACCAGGGGGCACTCCCCTGGCAGAGTTTTGAAGCATCGTTTCGCCGTCTTGGGCATACCCGGGGGTCATCCCCCCGACAACCAAACTGATTGCATCCATATCCCATATTTAGACATAAGTAAACATAGATTAAACATACTCAGACATAGATAATAAGCGTACAAAAGCATAGTTCAACCATAAGTACATACTTCAACTGTCATTAAGCATACTCAAGCGCATTTATAATTAAGACACTACATAGCCATACATAGTTTGATCCCACATCTCATCTCATCTGCCGGCACGATCCTGAAGCTTCTCCAGGTACACGGTGTACGCGGCGTGCGCCACCCTGTGAGAATACTTCTGCTTGAAGGAGCCAACGGCTTGTCCTCTTGCATGCGCGAGAACACTTTGATACGTGTGATGAAGCTTTTGGTTGCAAAATGGGCATCGAAAGCCACCGTCCCAGGTCCTAATACACCTGTTATGCATTCCCGCATAATGCTCCCTGAGGATTTGCCTCTTGTACCTCCTCTGGCCATCTACATCCTCGCTGTTGATGTCGTCATATAGCACCTATACATATAGTAAAAATTTGTGGCGTCAAATTTGGAATACAAACTAATCTCTAGCGAACATTTGGCAGTTGCCAAAATTTGGCATTAAATCAATGTTTACATGCTGTAAAGTAGAATTAGGAATTTATGGCTATTTTTTAGACATATCCAGAGATGATGGTTCAATTTTTAAGCACAATCGTCTATGTACAGACCAATCTTGAAGAAAATAATGGCACAAACATATATGTAGGTCATTCAAAATCAATTGTCAAGACCTGGCTAGGAATTATTAGCACGAACACTAACCCTAGTCGGATTATTAGCAAAAATCATTTGCACAGATGAAACAACTAATCACTTATCATTTGTACCATTCAAACAATCAATACACTACACGGATCTAACGAAACTTACTCAGATTTCATGGATTGTGAGAACATAACCATAGGATTTCTATTCCAAAGAGGGGGAGGCAAGACGCAGGAGTAACCAGAGAAACCCTAGGATATATTTGACACATAAATGGGTATAGATGACTAACGGGTTCTCCGTCGTCGTCGGAGTCGTCGCCCGAGTCCTCACTAGAGTCGGTGTGGACCTCTGGCTCCGGCTGTGGAAGCACGACACCGTCGACGATGTCAGGGTGCAGCGATACCTTGCCGGCAGCGACGGCAACCTCTGTCTCCATCTCCACACCATGCTACGGTGCTTCAGCAGCCCCGGCGTCGCCACTCCCTCCGATGGGGCGCTTCGGCGGCATCCTCATACACTGACGGCTTTGAGGACTGAGAGCGGTGTCGAGGATGCAAGCGGAGAGAGAAGATTGTGTGTGTGGCGAGGATGGGGGGTGGGACCGCTCGGGCGCGCCATTAATATGGAGTAGTGGGAGAGAGGCGGGCGGTGGTCAAACCGCTGGCTCGCCTCCCGGTGAGCCTGCGCACCGGACTGCTAGCATGCCTACCGTCATTTCACACAGCTACTCGCACGCCTCCCGATGGCATTGCATAGTGAGCACGCCTCCCGTCAATTCACACACCTGCACGCATGCCTCCCGGTCTGCCTGCGCGGCAGACTGCTTGCACGCGCCCCACCAACTCACGCATGGTCGCACGGCACACGGGTCGCGTGGCGGCACAATTTTTTTTTTTCTATTTTGATGATTAATGTTGCCGCTTTATTGCTTAACCGAAGCATGACGCGTATCCATTGTTGGTTTAACGCCCACGATTCGAATAAATAATCGGTTTGCGATATTGGTTCCCAATTATTCATACTCTCCCATTTGTAAGAAGATAAAGATTATATCAAAACTTGTCTCAAATTTGACAAAAAAGTACAAGGCCACTGTGTATTGGTGTCCATATGATAACACGATAAGTTTCATGAATTTCAAATAAATTTTGGATGTACTAGATTTTAAAAATCAAGATTCTCAATGTTTGAAATTTCTTGCACGGGGAGTAAACATGCACCCAGTGAGACACATGTGTTTTTTCAATCAATTTAGGTGCACTGTCACATGTGCATGTAGCTCAAATTTGATTTTTGCACAATATACCCCTAGAAAATCAATCAATGTACTAAAACATCTTAATGATCTCTGGTTTATTTTTCAAAATTAAAACATCCCTCCTTTGGTAACATATGTTCACCCCAGGAAAATTTAACATGCATCGTAGTTGCGGTGGATGCGTGATGTGTGTGTGTGTGTGCGCGCTTCTGGAGGGTGGCTGGCAGCACACTACGAGTCATGAGCCATCGTGTGGGTTGGCCGTTTTGTGAGGCAGGTGCCACATCAGAGTCATGAATTCGTTATTTAAAACATTACACAACCCTTTCATACATATATGTTTTGGCCACATGCAGTCGGTGGTTGTCCTACACGACACTCACTCGCGTGTGTCACTTTCTGTGGGCGCGCGAGGTCGTCATCCACCACTTTGACCAACAGCCGGCAGAGAGGTTAATTTGACCAGCAAGGTAGAATCATTTTTTGTTTGTGTTATGGTGGGAGTATATAGTACATGTCGAAGAGGTGGGAGGGGACTAGCATATATACTACGTACGCGTCCGTGAACACGTACACCTCACTCAGTGTCAGGACTTTTCGATTTCCGAGGCACGTGCCACATCAAAGTTGTGCATTGGCTATTCAAACATCACACAACACCTCTTTGGGCCACATGCATGCATGCGGTGGTTATCCTAGGACACTCACGTGTGACGCTTCCATCTGTGGGTCCGCAAGGTCATCGTCGATGCATGCATCACTTTGACCTACATCGGGAGAGGTTAATTAATTTCACCATCAAGGAGGATTCTTTTTGGTTTGTATTACAGTAGGAGCATATAGTATGCGTCGAAGAGGGGGAAGGGGACCAGCATATGTAGTACGCTTCATGAACCTCGCTCTCTGTGGGGACTTTACGGCTTTCGAGGCATGTGCCACATCAAAGTTGTGCATTTTGGGTATTCAACATATGTTTGGCCCACATGCAAAGCGATGGTGGTTGTCCTCTGGCACCCACTCACGGGGTTATCAGCGATATCGATGCTTTCCATCTGTGGGCCCGCTTGGTCCATCACTACTTTGCTTGACAATGAGAGAGGTTATTCTGACTTAGGAGGGGATTATTTTTTTTGTTTGTATTACGGTATATAGGTCATGCTCTGGGATGACATGATACATTTTGAGCACGCATGCATGTGTACGCATGAATCCCTCCCATCGAGTCGAAGTGGCCAGTACCACAACACGTCACGAACCGATCTCGCTCTCTGTGGGGACTGTATCATTTTCGACGAACGTGCCACATCAATGTTGTGAATGGTATTCAAACATGCATGCAAACGCATCAGCTCCATACATACATATGCATGTACTGGTTGTCTTCGAACGGTACATTCCCTCGCGTGGTTATCGGCGACAAGCCTATATATTCGTGGGCCCGTGTAGACATCCATGATCACTTTGACTGACAACAAGCTAGGTTACCATGGCGGATTCTTCCTTTGGTTCGCGTTATCTTAGTAGGTCATGGTGATATTCAGACCTAACTAAGTTTGAGAGCATACTATGCATGCATGCATGAATCCCCGTCATCGGCTCGAAGTGCGGTGTGACATACATATGCATCGTCAACTAACCCTCGCTCCGTGTGGGGATTTCTGGTTCCAAAGCATGGTGCCACATCAAAGTTGTTCCATTGTGTATTCAAACATCAACACCTCCATACATATGTTTGGGCCACACGCAGGCAGTGGTTGTCTTCGAGGACTAGCTACTTGCGTGATTATTGGCGAGCTAGCCCATCTCTTGGGTCGCATGGACGGCCATCACTTTGACCAACAACAAGAGAGAGGTTGTACGACCAAGGTGGATTATTCTTGGTCCGTTTTACGATACATCTTGGTGAGATGCCCTCTCCCGCCAACTGAAAGTGTGTGTGTGTGTGCACGCGTGTGTGTGTGTGTGTGTGATGGGGGGACTGCTACTTCGCACTTTGCTAGGTGAACCTCCGTGGGGGCGGGCATGCGTTCATAGCTTAGGATTCCCGTCCTGCCGACACGAGGGGGGGCAAGCAATACCGTGCGCTTTGCGAGATAGGTGCCACATCGAAGTTGCATTTGGTATTTGAACATCAAACCACCCTTTTCATGCATATATTTGGTCCACATGCAAGTATGTTCGTGTTCTGACCCTTTCCCGCATCATTTTCACCAAATTTATGAACATTAGACAAGTCGGATGACGCAACAGACAAGGTTCACCCACACTAACCATGTGCCACGCTGGTGCCCCTGTCACGCACATCAGCACAGTACATTGGGCTCCACGAGGCTTCCCCTCTCAAAAATATCTACCCGCCTGCAGGTTTTTTCTGTTTGATAACACACGGTTATTATGTTTCGACCGTGTGTGATGTTTGTTGTTCCCGCTCCCGCCTGCATCCCTCGAAAATATCTGCCTCCCTCGAGGGTTTTTCTGTTTCATAACACACGGTTGTTATTTCTGGACCGTGTGCGATGAACCATCATCCAAATTTTCCATAGCCCCGGCATTTCACTCCCGCGTTTGACTCCCGCGTAGTAAAATTTTTAGTAGCCGCATCATTTCCTCAAACACCCCCCCCCCTTCCACACACACACCCCAAAACCTCCTCAGGCGCGCGCGCAGACACACACCCCCCCACCACCACAACCCCTCCCTCGCTCGAAACCCAAGCAAGGTCGCCGCCGCCGCCGCAAGGCCTTCATTGTCAACATCTGTCGGTTTGCCCGTGCAGCTTACCCACTGATCTCCATACCCAGGCCGCCCTGAGTTTCTTAGATGACGCCTGCCAAATGCCCCCTTTCCCACAGATCCCCATCCCCATACCCCACTCCAGAGCATCACAGCCTATGCCCGGCTACGCTTCCCGTGGAGCTCGAGGAGTGACTGGCCCAAAAGAGGTGTATCGCGGCCTCTTCGCCCGATGTCGCTGAGGTGGCCGCCGAGGAAGCTGATGCCCATTACTGGCTGCATGCACTCAATCAGCGGGCTAGAGTATGCGGGTATGTCGTGGACGCCGGCTATGACATCGAGGTCGTCGACAGCGACGGCCTGACGCGGGCTATGTCACAGGTTAAGTGGCCCACCCCCAACCCCTTGGGTTCAACTGCCGTCGATCTCATCCATGGCCCCGCCGCTGATCTCCTCTGGCTCGCTATCAAGACTTTGCCATCCTACATCACCTTCGAGCCCCTTTTGTCATTTCTGAAGGACACGTTCTGCGACGCTGGCTTGGGATCCACAGCTTCCAAGTCATACCTCATCGACGGCGACCACGAGGAGGGCACCCTCTCCGGCTCTTCCAAGGGGAAATTGCCCATCTGATCTTCCAAGGGGAAAGAGCCTGTCTGCGACATCAGGGAGGGCACCCTACAGCCGTTCTCTTCCAAGGGGAAGGAGCCCAACTGCAACAACATGGAGCGCACCCAAGGACCGTGCTCTTCCCATGGGAATGAGCACATCTGTGACAAGTGAGAAAACCCATGATTTGTTTTGTCGTGCCTCTTCACAGGGGGGAACCCATGATTTGTTTTGTCGAGTCCCTTCTGTAGTGTAGTGACAATATGTCCAGTTTTAATTGCTATATTTGGTTGTTTGCAGTATGCCTTGTTTATTTCAGTTGTTCACAATGTGATGCTCTATATGTGCAACTATTTACTATGCAGTACATTTTCATCAATACCAGTTTTAAACATACCGATAGGAATGCATATATTTGCTTGCTGTTAAGCCTGTTATAGCTAGCATGTGCCTCTTTTAAAGTTTTTTGGTTGTTCGGTTATTTGTAGTTAGCATATGTCCAGTTTCAAATGCTATATTTGGTTGTTCATAGTATGCCTTGTTTATTCCAGTTATTCACAACGTGATGTTCTATATGTGCAAGTATAAATTGTGAAGTTCAATTCATCAATACCAGTTTCAACAATACCACTATGAATTACTACATTTGGTTGCTGCATGTTGTAGTTAACACACCTTTCCATTTTTATTTAACAATAACCAGTGTACTTAGACCGGCACAATACCAGTTTGAATGACTATGTTTGCTTGTTGTTAAATGTTAGGCCTGTTGCAGTTAACACACCTTTCTACTTGTTTTGCTTAACTAGCGTGCTTAAACCTGCACACTGAAGCTATCTTTTGGAGATTATTTTGTTTGCCATGGATATATTTGGTTGATGTTTAGCCTGTTGTGCTTAACATGCCTCTCGATGTACCTACACAGGACAATTTTGGGAACGACTGTTGTTTTCCATCGAGGTTAGTTTCATCCCATGGCTTATATATACTCACTGTTCAGGATGTCGGTAGCTGGTACCATATAGGCCGAGGGCTGATAAGGGGCTGATAAACTCCCTCCGGCCCATAATATAAGATGTTAATTCATCCAATATGTGAGAATATTGGATGTTATAAGATATTATATAATGGGACGGAGGGAGTGTTGTACTACATCATTGTGCAATTGATGTTTAGCTTCTAATATTAACTTGGTGCTTTTAGGTACATATGTCATTGGTAAAGATCCACACTTCGACCCTTTTTGCGTATGGGGCAATGAGATATTGATGAACCAGCATCAATTGAGGAAGCTGATAAAGATTGTTAGTAAAATGGGTCAAAAGATGGCAATTAAACTATTTGTTTACACTTTATCCAAGACAACATCGAACTGCATGATGGTAAGTAAGAACTCTGCAGCCTTCTTTTTACTGCCCATAATGAGTTGTGTTAGATGACAATGTCTGAATCTTTTTCCTTTGCGGTGGTTCCTGAGGGAGTCCTAGATTGAGGGGTCCTCGGGCTGCCGGCCTGTTGGCGATTGGGCCGGATTGATGGGATACTATGGGGCCAAGCTAGAATACGGATCCATGGCCGGATAAGGAATCTTCGGAGTTGTGTTGTGCCCTCCAAGCCAAGACTAGGCAGGATCTTTCCTTCCTTGTAACCAATCGCATGTAACCCTAACCCTACCGGTGCCTATATAAACCGAAGGGTTTTAGTCTTTAGGACTAGAGCTACATCCATCACCTCATCGACTTAGGGTTTAGCTCACCTGATCTCGAGGTAGATCTACCTTGTAACCACATCATACATCAAATACAATCAAGCAGGACATAGGGTTTTACCTCTTCGAGAGGGCCCGAACCTGGGTAAACACTGTGTTCATCATCCCTTGTTCCCCATTGATCCTAGATCCACAGCTCGGGACCCCCTACCCGAGATCCGCCGGTTTTGACACCGACATTGGTGCTTTCATTGAGAGTTCAGTTGTTGGGTCGCCCAAGGATCAATGGCTCGCCTGATCATCGGAGAGGGCGTCAGCTCCGAGGACCTCTTCGTCCCAGCCAACTCTTCGCGTTCACCAGCATCATGCTACACGCCAACCCAACTGGTCATCTAGACCAAATCGAAAACTTTGCCCCCAAGCACCGGATTCGATTCGGCAATTTGGAGTACGTTGCGGACATACGTGGCGATCTGGTCTTTATCGGACTCACAACCTCTCCTCGCACCCCCATGGGCCTCGTTGTGCCCGCTCTGGAGCCTCTCACCGATTCGATCTACGGATCAGCCCCGGTCCTTTAGCCAGCCTTGAGCCCGGACGGCTCCACCTCGAGCGGAGGCCAGGAATCCCCTTCAGCCACGCTCACAATACCCGCCGAAGACCCATCTTCAGGCCTCGATGCGGAAGCAAGGTTCGGACGCCGAGAGTCACTCTCGACCGAACCCTCTCCTCACGACACGCCTCCGGCCTTGAGCCCTTGCGACGAGTCAACAATCGATAGCCAGGAATTACCCCTGGCCCAAATCAACTCAGCCTCGAGCCTCAGTATGGAAACAACACTCAAGGACCAGGACCCGCCTTCAATCTCCGATGATGGTCCGGTCCTGAGCCCTGAGCTCAACTCGACCCTTGAAAATTGAAACCCAGTTAGGGCATGGATTACCCCTCACTCTGCTACGCTGGAGTTCAGCCCGGAACTCCCACCGCCCACAAGCTCAACGACCCTCGCCCTATTAAACGAGGCGTTGGCCCGAATCCAGAAGATGGCTATTAGGGAGAACCTGCCCTCAGCTCGCATTCAACAACCCTTCGAGGCATATCTCGGGGAATTCTGTGCCCCACCCACCACCCACTTAGTAGCCACTGTCGAAGATTTAACCGACATGCTGGATTATACCTCGAAAAATACCGAATACATGGATGAGGACAGTGGAGCCACGGCTAACATTGACGCCGCTCCCCCCCATTACCGACCGATGGATGCTACTTCTTGAGCTTGCGTTGATTTTTTCCTTGAAGAGGAAAGGGTGATGCAGCAAAGTAGAGATAAGTATTTCCCTCAGTTAAGAACCAAGGTATCAATCCAATAGGAGATACACGCAAGTCTCCAATCTATGCACCAGCACAAACAATCAAACACTTGCACCCAATGCGATAAAGGGGTTGTCAATCCCTTCACGGTCACTTGCAAAGGTGAGATCGGATAGAGATTGTCGGAGTAATGGGCCACAGGTAGCCTAACCCGAGTCCCTGAGCTGTTCAAAACATTGGGCCGGCTACGCCCACGAACGTCCAAGATGACGCGCCGCCTTCTGAAGGCCGGCTGGCCCGAGCAGCCAGCTGCCTGAAGACGGCCGATCTCCAGAAGACAGCATCAAGACAGGCCGACTCCTCCCAGGCGGCCTCCAGAGAGGCCGGCTCCTGGCGGTTGGCCCACGGCGCCCTCAGAGTTTGCGCCTCCATTAAAGAGACGAGACAAGGTGAGGCTACAGTGTAGCCCATCCCCCCTGTATCCAGGGCAGGACGTGGCCACGATGCTCCGTATGGGTGGAGATCTCCGCCCGGCACGGCACTGTTGCCACTCCGCCCTTGACGTCACCCCTGACAGGTAGAACCATGTTTCCACGATGGCCTGTCAGCACGGCCTGCAGGCGGCAGGCCCTACCAGATAGTGAGAGCCCAGAGGACGGCGGGAGTCTGACCAGTCGGACCTGAGGGAGGCCGGCCTCAAGCAGGCGGCCACCTCCTTCCTCGGGGTCTGCGCGCCATTAACCAGATGGGACACGGAGTGGCTACAGTGATCTCCCACCAGCGGATGGGATGGTAGCCACGCTCCCCTGACCAAGCCTGCGTCACCAACGTCACGGCCACGTACCGGACCAGTCGGCGGGGCCCACCCGGCGGCGGGCCCCAGCTGCCGGCGGAGAAGCCGGCGGCCAGAGACACCGACGACTGGGCCCTACGCCCGACCAGATTACCATTGTACCCCTGGGGGGGTAGGCCTATATAAGCCCCCCCCCCCCCGGGGCACCCATGCAAAGGGTGCAGAGACTAGTTAGACCTAGACTCACGCAGAGGGAGGAGGGAGCCGGCCCTGCTTTCTTCTACCTCTGGCATACAGCTCCAGGAGCACCATTGTACTCACTAGTGCCTTAGTGATCATGCGGAAACCCCGCAGAGCTGGACTAGGGGTGTTATCTCCCCAGAGAGCCCCGAACCTGGGTAAAGCGTGCCGGCGATCGTGTCTATGCCATATCCCGCTTCCAGGCACCGGCGACGTTCTACTAGCTCCCACCATGATAAGCCATCCCTTGGCATATGTCGCACCCAACACCCGACATTTGGCGCCCACCGTGGGGCTAGGTGCACCGTCGTCCGGAGATCTGTTCTGGACCGGAACCATGTTCCTCCCCGGCGAGCGCAGCCAACCCGGCACGCCAAACGGCGTCTGCGCCGACGCGCTGTGCGGCGTGGAGGTCGTCTGCGCGGCAAGTTGTCTCGCCAATCTCGTTGGCGGGATTCGCCTTCCCGACAAGCCCGTATCTGACGTAGGCGTGGATGACCCCGAGAGCCGCCTCGTCGACCTCCTCGACCAGCTCCACGTCGGCAGCGAGCCTGCTGCGGACTTGGAGTCGGTTGGTTCCTCCGACCCGATGCTTGTCGATTCCGACACGGCATCGCTCGACACATTCCCCGCCAGCGTGGTGGTCTACGACGAGCTGCTCCCTCGCGCGGACGGTGGCAGAGGCACCATCACGGAGGTGCTTGTCATCGGGCATGGCGAGCACTCTGGCGGAAGTGGCCAGGACCCGCTGCAGGCGGCAATGCGGGACCTGTCCGCGCCCGTAGCACCCGGTGCGAACGGCGAAACGCTGGAAGCGTGCCGTTTCGCGCTCCTCGACAGCGCCAACAAGTTGGCGGCCATGAGACGCCTCACCGAGGCTTACCACCGCGAGGTCGACCGCGCCGTCTGTGGCACGCCGGCTGCTGGCGAGCCCAGCCGCGCGGGCACGGTCTGACAGCGTGGTGCGGCCATCGCCAGCATGTTGGGGGCCGACCGCCCACTCTATGCCACGCCAATGGAGAACCTGCGCGCCGCCCAGGCAGCGGCAGAAGAGCTGAACCACCTAGAGGGCAACGAGCGGCGCTGCATGACGGAGCGCGTCCAACAGCTCATCGATGCGGCCGCCGTGCAGCAAGAAGCTGGCCGCCGCATGATGGAACCCGGCTTACCGGCCAAGAACCTTCCCCCTCGCCGAGAGCACGGTGCGACCTCCCGGACATCGACAAACGGCGCCCGCGATGGAAGAGACCCAGAGCCGGCTGCTAATCGCAGCCGCACCCGCATCTCTATTGAGCGCGACCAAGACGGCCGCCCACGAGCAGTGGAACGGCGGGATGGTCGTTCGCCTCCCCCGCGCCGGGAAAGGCGCGCCTCCCTGCCGCCTGTCGACCACCCGACACTCAGCGACCGCCTTGGCCACCAAGAAGGAGTCGGGGAGAACGATGCCCGCCACCGAATCGACCGCCTCAACCGGTCCCTGGCGCTAGAAGAAGAAGACGCATTGGGTCCACCTTGCTTTGGCCCCCGCATCCGTGACGAGCCCTTCCCCAAAGGGTTCACTCTCCCAAGGGATATGCCCAAGTACAACGGCTCTGTGAAGCCGGAAGATTGGCTGGTCGACTACTCCACAGCCGTCAGCATAGCGAACGGCAACAAGCGTGTCGCCGTGAAGTATGTTCCGCTCATGCTCCAGGGCACGTCCCGGACGTGGCTGAACAGCCTCAAGCCCTACAGCGTCAACAGCTGGCTGGACTTCACCGAAGTTTTCATCCGCAACTTCACTAGCACCTACAAGCGGCCTCCCAAGCCTCGCCAGCTCTCTCTGTGCGTCCAAGGCTCGAACGAGTCCACCCGCGAGTACTTGACGCGGTGGGCCGAGCTTCGCAACTCCTGCGAGGGGGTTCATGAGGTGCAAGCCATCGAATACTTCACCGCCGGGTGTCGAGAGGGCACCCTGCTCAAGCATCAGCTCCTCTGCGACAAGCCGGCCACCCTCGACGAGTTGCTGATCAGAGCGGACAAGTACGCCATGGCCGACTCCTCCATGAAGGCGGAGATTCAAGTTGATGCATCCGGCAAAGTGGCTCCTCAAGCCCCTCGAGCCCCGGCTGGTGACGCCAGTCGACGGCAGCAGCAAAACGACAACAAGCGCAAGGCGCCACAACCGGCTTCTACGAGCCGGCAGGTGGCGACAGTCGAAAACTAGCAGCCGGAAGGGCAGCCTCCTCCCAAGCGCCAGAAGGGCGGCAAGCCCAACTAGTTGCCCGCCTTCTCATACGAGCAGACTCTCGATGCACCTTGCAAGTTTCACAGCCGCGCGAAGCCGTCCAACCACGCCACTCGGAAGTGCCACTAGCTCACTAGGATCGCCAAGGGCGACGGACTCCTGCCTCCTCCGCCTGCCGGCCCGCCGCCTCCTCCTCCCCAGCAGCCGGCGGTTCGGCCAGTCGGAGCGATCCAAGACGAGTTCCCTGAAGAGCACGGAGCTTACGTCGTCTTCACCAGCTTGACTGACGACAGGCGCAGCCAGCGTCAGCAGCACCGGGAAGTGAACGCTGTCGCTTCTAAAGCTCCGGAATTCATGCACTGGTCGGAGAGGCCGATCAGTTGGAGCTGATCTGACCACCCGGAGGTGATGCCCGCTCCGGGCTCTTATGCCCTGGTGCTGGATGCCACCTTCGCAACGAAAAGGCGGGCTGCTCGTTTCTCCCGAGTTCTGATAGATGGCGGCAGCAGCATCAACATCCTCTACCGTGACACCATGGAGAAGTTGGACATCAAAGAGAAACAGCTCCAGCCCAGCCGGACTGTCTTCCATGGCATTGTGTCTGGCCTGTCCTGCTCGCCGATCGGCAAGATCAAGATAGATGTCCTTTTCGGGGACAAGGATCACTTCCGCCGAGAGCCAATCTGGTTCGAGGTGGTTGATCTTGAAAGCCCCTACCACGCGTTGCTTGGCCGGCCCGCCCTGGCCAAGTTCATGGCGGTCCCCCACTACGCCTACCTCAAGATGAAGATGCCGAGCACCAAGGGCATTATCACCATAGCTGGCAACTACCAGAAGTCTGTCGCCTGTGCCACTGCCAGCAGCCGGCTGGCCGAGTCCCTTGTGATTGCTACCGAGAAGCGGCTCCTTGACCGGGTTGTGGCAATGGCAGGCAAGCAGCCGGAAATGTCGCCACAACCTAAGGAGTCAGAAGCTGAGGGCTCGTTCAAACCGGCCAAGGAAACAAAGAAGATACCCCTGGACCCGGAGCACCCGGAGAGGTATGCTGTCGTTGGTGCAAACCTTGACAGCAAATAGGAAAGCGAGCTCGTCGATTTCCTCCGTGAGAATCGGGACATCTTTGCATGGTCCCCTAAAGACATGCCGGGTGTTCCGATGGATTTCGCCAAGCACAAGCTACATGTCCGACCTGGTGCCAAGCCAGTCAGGCAGCCCTTGCGCCGCCTGTCAGAAGAAAATAGAGGAGTCATTGGAGAAGAAATAGCCCAGCTTCTAGCAGCAGACTTCATTATGGAAGTGTTCTTCCCAGAATGGTTATCCAACCCCGTCCTTGTGCTGAAAAAGAATAAAAAGTGGCGCATGTGTATTGATTATACCAGCCTCAACAAAGCTTGCCCCAAAGATCCATTTGCTCTGCCAAGAATTGACCAAGTGATAGACTCCACAGCCGGATGCGAGCTGTTGAGTTTTTTGGATGCATACTCAGGGTACCACCAGATCAAACTAAGCACAGCCAACAGGCTGAAGACCGCCTTCATCATATCGTTCGGAGCCTTCTGCTACCTGACTATGACGTTCGGCTTGAGAAATGCCGGCGCCACGTTTCAGCGTTGCATGCAGAAGTGTCTCCTGAAGCAACTCGGCAAGAACGCCCATGTCTATGTGGATGATGTTGTGGTGAAGACAGAGAAGCATGGCACCCTGCTAGAGGACCTTAAGGAAACCTTTAAAAACTTGTGACGTTTTCAAATCAAGCTCAACCCGGAGAAATGTGTCTTTGGAGTACCAGCCGGCCAGCTTCTTGGCTTCCTGGTCTCAGAGCGCGGCATCGAGTGCAACCCTGTGAAGATCAAAGCCATCGAGAGGATGGAGGCACCCACCCGGCTGCTGGATGTGCAAAAATTCACCGGCTGCTTGGCATCCATCAGCCGTTTCATCAGTCGGTTGGGCGAGAAGGCTCTTCCCCTGTACCAACTCATGAAGAAAACCACTTTGGCGCTTCCTGCAGCTGGACAAGTAGTGCGTTGGCACCTCAACTTTCTCCTGCCAAAACCACAGCTCGCAGAGCGACTGTCCGGTGGGCAGGGGTTAAAGGCAGAAAAGGTGTCCGCATGAAAAATGGCTAAGGACCCAAAGCATGCACATAGTTCAGGCCAGCTTCCGCCTCATTGATCGGCTGCGGAGCAGCCGGGCGGCCGGCTTATACTTATCTTACTAACGCTCTAGTCGGCTAAGTACTTGCTCTCCCGAAAGTGGCTAAGTACTTAACCCAGCCGCAGAGCGGCTGTTTGGCTGGCAAGACAGCAGCCAAGGGAGGGCGGCAAAGGAAAAAAGCCAAGGAGCAGTAAGCAAGAAAAGTCAGATCTCGGCGAGAGCGCAGCTTATGTAGGAGAGCATCTACATATCTATAGGCCCTTGGCCAGCATTCAACAGAGTTTGAAATACACCCCATGGGTGGAATTGTGCGAATTTAATAAAGTTTGTCGAGACTGATAAAACAGGAAAAATAAAGGACAAGTCGGCGGCCTAGGGAGCAGCAGAGGGGTCCGACTGGTTGGCGGAGTCGGTAGTGCCGGTTGGTGGAGCGGACGACTGGTCAGTCTCCGCTTGGTCGCCTCCAGCAGCAGTCGGCGCACTCAAGCGTGGCTCGTTGTTTGAGGCACGATCAAGCGGAGACTGGTTGTCCGCCCCGACCTCCGGCATATCTTCTTCGCTCTCCCCGTCCTCCTCGCCTTCCCCCTCGTCGCTGGAGTCGATCATCTCGGCCGAGTCTTCGTCGTCCTTCGGGTTCAGCCCGAACCACTCCGGCGGCGCCTCGGCACCATCCTCAGCCAGTTCGGGAACAAAGATGTTGGTGTCGGTGTACTCGGCGATCGTCGCTGCCCGTTTGACAAGATCACGCTCCACCGCCACCAGCTCCTCTTGGGCCTCCTGCCGAAACGTGGTCAACTGGGCTAGATTTAGCCCAGGGTACCACGCCTCGATGAATTCCCAGGCCCGGCGCACGCCAGCTCGGGCTGAGGAACCCTTCCAAGCTTCGAGTCGGCCAGTCGCCACCTCCAGCCAGTCGGCAGTACCACTGGGAGTGCGCGGAGCCGGCATGTCCGGCCAAAGGGCGGAGATCGCTTGGGCCCCAACACACTGAAGACGGTGCAGCATCCGATGAGCCGGCCGAAGACGGCCCTGGATGCTGAGAAGCCGTTCGCTAAGGGTCCGAGGGGCGTCCACAGCGATCGTCGCGCCTTACGCCCTCCGCCCTTCGCGATCGGCCTCGATGGCCTGATTGGTAGCACCAGAGTGACCAGGGAAGAAGTCTGCTCAAACAGAAAGCAAAAAAGCAAAAAGCCAAAATTAGAAACAAGAAGCCGGCCTGATCAGAAGCCGGCAGCTCGAAGAAAGAATAAAGAAGGAAGCTCACCGTCAACCATGTCTTCAATCTCGCCGAAAACGGCAGTCAGCATCACCTCCTTATCAGTCCAGGCGGAGCGTTCGGTCTCGAACTCAGCAAGGAGACCGGCCTCCCTGTCCTCCGCCTCCCTCTGGGTCTTCTTGAGAAGCTCCGCCTGTTCTACCAGTTGTGTGACCAGCCGGTCACGCTCTTCGGCCAGCTTGCTGCAATCCACCTCCTTGACACGCAGCGCGGTGTTGGCTTCACCCAGCTGCTGCTGTAGGGTGGCGTTGGCCCCTGCAAGAAGGGAGAAAGAAAAAGATACCGACAGTCAGCAGGAAAGAAGTACAATTGCCGGGGAGATCCGGCCCGATTGCTCAGCAGTCGGCCCGAATCTCGGGAACTACAACCTGCGGGTGCGCCAGCGCGCCCCCGCAGAGAAAGAAAACAAAGACTTATGCTGGCTTTCCGATAGATCGGCGGTCCGTTGAGTTAACTCCTGGACGTTGGAGTTGAAGATGGTCGCACGGAGGTTGTGATAATCCTACAATGAAGACATCAGATGATGTTAGTACTCGGAGCTTGCCAATTAAAGTTCTGGGCCGCCTGCTCAGTAGCCGGCCCGAAACTTGGGGACTACACCCAGTGGGTGCGCTGGCGCGCCCCCACGAGAGAAGTATAAAAGTAAAAGATGGAGAAGCGAGAAGCATACCCGGACGGCCGCTCGCAACTCCAAGAACGCATTATTGCAATGCTTAAGAGCGTCGGCCTCGGCTCGGAACTTGGCCTGGACGTCCAGGATCGCCCGGTTCAGAGGGCCCGTCCCGCCTACCCGCACCCAACCAGCGGGCGCGGCGCTGGTCGCCTCGGCGTCCGGGATCGAAGAGCTTGCGGTGCCGACTTCCTGCGGGCGTGGTGCCGAGGCCGCCTTCGCAGGCCGGCGGCGCGTTGGTATGCAAACCTCGAGAGTAGGGCACGTCCCCACCTCGCCTTCGGTTGGCGGTGCTGGCGGGTCAGCCAGCCGCGTGTCCCGCGCTCCCCCTGACGACAATGATGGAGGCACGACCACGTCCGGCATGACGACATCGCCGCCCTCCCTCTCCATGATCGGGTGCTCATCGCCGGCATCCCCTGTCGGCGCCACGTACTCTGGTGGTGGTGGCGCGGAGCTCAGGGGGACAACGAATAACGCCGACTGGCGGCGTGCGGCTTCTTCGGCCCGATCCTTCGCCGCCGCGGCAGCCTCAGCCTCCGCCGGTTTCTCCAACGCGGCGGCTTCCGCCTTGTCCGCCCCCGCCTTCTCCCTGCGGGCGGCCTCTAGCTCCTCGCGTGCCTCCCGCGCGTTCCGATCCTGCGCCTCCCGGAGGTCGGCAGCCGGATCGATTCACCGGGTGGTGGTGGAAGTCTTCGCCGACCCAATGACGGACGCAGCATCGGACCGCTCGAGAGAAAGCGGAGATCTACGTTGCGCAAGACAAAGAGAAATTAGAAGAATATTGGCATAAAGGAAGGGAAAAGTACATGAGGAAGTCGGTACTCACGCGGAAACCATCCGCGGCTCCTTCACCGCCTTGCGGAAGCGGACGGCCTTCGCGGCCGCCTCGTCCCGCTTTGTCACCGCTGCCGAGCCCTTGGGCCTCTTCGGCCGGCTGCCGAACTGGCTCGGCGCGGCCCGGCGCTTCTGCACACCGCCTCGGGCAACCGGCGCGGCAGACGAGCTCGCGCCCTGCTGATCGGGCGCCGGCTGGCGGCGCGGGGCGACCTCTTCCGCGTCGTCGTCCGGCCAGTCCTTGAGGCCGGCCTCGAGCCCCGAGCCGCCTACCTCGCCGCCCCCTCCCACGGTGTCCTCGTCCAAGGTAGCCGCCCCCAAGTTGGGGTCGTCCACATCGCTCTCCACCCGGTCGGGGAGAAATCAACGCTCCGGCCCCGCGGCGCTGGCCGCCGGCTAGAGGAGGGGGCTCTATTCGAAAAGCCGATTGATCGAGTCGGCCAAACAGAACTCGGCAACGGAAAAAGAGAAGGGGAGGAAACTTACCATAGGCGGGGGGTCGGCGCGTGAGTACGGCTCCTTGCCGAACCGCCACTCCTCCGTGAGCGTGCAGTTCGCAAGATAGTTCACCATATGAGCCACCTCAGCGTGAGGCATCTCCTTGGAGCACAGCCGGCTTGGGTCCCGATGCCCACTCATCTGACAGATCATATGAGGGCGGCCCTGGAGCGGGAGCACCCGCCGTGCCACAAAGGCGGCCAACAAGTCGGGCCCGGTCAGGCCCTCCGACTGTGTCAGCACCCGGAGCCGCGCGATGGCGGCGGCTCCAGAGGGCGACAGCGTCCTGGCCCAATACGACCAGGTGGACCGCCTCCTCGCCGGCGGGCCGGCTACGTAAGCCGGCAGGTTGACCCAGTCGCCCTCCGCGAAGACGCTCTTCACGTAGAAGTACGACCGCTGCCACATCTTCACCGACTGGATCAGCGTGATGGCAGGAAATGGATTGTCGGCTGCCGGTCTCCGCACCGCGATGAAGGCGCCGCATTGAGCCGGCACACCCGCGGTGATGGTACCGAGCTTGGTGTAGAAGAATTCCCCCCAGAGCTCGATGGTGGGGAGCACACCGAGGAAACCTTCGCACAGAGTGAGGAAGGCAGACAGCAGCACCACCGTGTTCGGGGTGAGGTGGTGCGGCTGGAGGTCATAGAATTCAAGGAAGGCCCGGAAGAAGCCGCTCGCCGGCAGGCCGAGGCCGCGCAGGCAGTGCGAGCGGAAGATGACCCGCTCGCCCTCCTCCGGCGCCGGTGAGATCTCCCGCTCCGGCGCGAGGCGGACCTTCATGTAATCCTTGCCGGGCAGCCGCCGTGTCTGGCGGAGGAACTCGATGTGATCTTCGTGGACGATGGAGCCATCCTAGGCACCGGAGCGCGCCATGGAGGCGAGGTTGATGGAGAAAGCGCGGCAACGAGCTACGGCGGCGCCTCGGCTGGGCGTAGAGATGCGGCAGCGGCAGAGGAGGAAGAAGATGAAAATGGGGGAGAAGGGCACGCGTGCTCTGCCGCTCCCCCTCCTCCCCCTACTTATAACCCCCGGGCTACGAAGCCGAGGGGGCGTGGCGTGGGGTCATGGGATTAACTGCGCCCGCAACCCCACGACCCCGCATTTATTTCGCAAAGTTACTACGCTGTAACTCCCTCGGAAATCGTAACCGCTCGCCTCGGCCGTGGCGGATCCGCCTGCGCGCCGAGGCCCGGTAGTGGCGGGCCCGGCCTGCTGTCACATCCCATCGTGAGCATGGGCTGGCAGGCAGGCCCAACCCGCTAGCGCCACATGGCATACTTGCAGCGGGCGGTGGGCCTAGAGGCTTGGCAAGCACGCCACTTGGTTCCCGCCCTGATGTTTCGAAATCATCACCCAGAGCCGCCCAGGCGCGTCCAACCCCCCAACAAGGCGGTGCGCCGGGGGTCGGATTCAGGAAGAGCATTCTGAGAAGAAAACTGCTGAGGCTTCTCGACTAATCGGCCGCGACGCCTCATCAGCTTCAGGGACTACTGTCGGAGTAATGGGCCACGGGTAGCCTAACCCGAGTCCCTGAGCTGTTCAAAACATTGGGCCGGCTACGCCCACGAACGTCCAAGATGACGCGCCGCCTTCTGACGGCCGGCTGGCCCGAGCAGCCGGCTGCCTGAAGACGGCCGAGCTCCAGAAGACAGCATCAAGACAGGCCGACTCCTCCCAGGCGGCCTCCAGAGAGGCCGGCTCCTGGCGGTTGGCCCACGGCGCCCTCAGAGTTTGCGCCTCCATTAAAGAGACGAGACAGGGTGAGGCTACAGTGTAGCCCATCCCCCCTGTATCCAGGGCAGGACGTGGCCACGATGCTTCGTACGGGCGGAGATCTCCGCCCGGCACGGCACTGTTGCCACTCCGCCCTTGACGTCACCCCTGACAGGCAGAACCCTGTTTCCACGATGGCCTGTCAGTACGGCCTGTAGGTGGCAGGCCCTACCAGACAGTGAGAGCCCAGAGGACAGCGGGAGTCTGACCAGTCGGACCTGAGGGAGGCCGGCCTCAAGCAGGCGGCCATCTCCTTCCTCGGGGTCCGCGCGCCATTAACCAGATGGGACACGGAGTGGCTACAGTGATCTCCCGCCAGCGGATGGGACGGTAGCCACACTCCCCTGACCAAGCCTGCGTCACCAACGTCACGGCCACGTACCGGACCAGTCGGTGGGGCCCACCCGGCGGCGGGCCCTAGCTGCCGGCGGAGAAGCCGGCGGCCAGAGACACCGATGACCGGGCCCTACGCCCGACCAGATTACCATTGTACCACTGGGGGGTAGGCCTATATAAGCCCCCCCCCCGGGGCACCCTTGCAAAGGGTGCAGAGACCAGTTAGACCTAGACTCACGCAGAGGGAGGAGGGAGCCGGCCCTGCTTTCTTCTACCTCTGGCATACAGCTTCAGGAGCACCATTGTACTCACTAGTGCCTTAGTGATCATGCGGAAACCCCGCAGAGCAGGACTAGGGGTGTTATCTCCCCGGAGAGCCCCGAACCTGGGTAAAGCGCGCCGGCGATCATGTCTACGCCACATCCCGCTTCCAGGCACCGGCGACGTTCTACTAGCTCCCACCATGATAAGCCATCCCTTGGCATATGTCGCACCCAACACCCGACAGAGATAGATATAAAAGCTTACTCAAACGTAAAAAAAAGTATAAATAAATAAATTGCAACAAGGTATTTTTGGGTTTTTTGGTTTATAGATCTGAAAATATATGATGGAAAATAGACCTGGGGACCATAGGTTTCACTAGAGGCTTCTCTCTTGAAGGCAAACAATACGGTGGGTGAACAAATTACTGTCGAGCAATTGATAGGAAAGCGCAAAGTTATGACGATATCCAAGGCAATGATTATGAATATAGGCATCACGTCCGTGTCAAGTAGACGGACTCCTGCCTGCATGTACTACTATTACTTCACACATCGACCACTATCCATCATGCATCTAGAGTATTAAGTTCAGAAGAACGGAGTAACGCCTTAAGTAAGATGACATGATTTAGAGGGATAAACTCAAGCAATATGATGAAAACCCCATCTTTTTACCCTTGATGGAAACAATACAATACGTGCCTCGCTACCCCTACTTTGTCACTGGGTGAGGACACCGCAAGATTGAACCCAAAACTAAGCACCTCTCCCATTGCAAGAAGAACCAATCTAGTTGGCCAAACCAAACCGGTAATTCGAAGAGAAATACAAAGATATCAAATCATGCATATAAGAATCCAGAGAAGATTCAAATAATATTCATAGATAAACTAATCATAAATCCACAATTCATCGGATCTCGACAAACACACCGCAAAAGAATATTACGTCGGATAGATCTCGAAGAACATCGAGGAGAACAAGGTATTGAGGATCAAAGAGAGAGAGAAGCCATCTAGCTAATAGCTATGGACCCGTAGGTCTGTGGTAAACTACTCACGCTTCATCGGAAGGGCAATAGAGTTGATGTAGAAGCCCTCCGTGATCGAATCCCCCTCCGGCAGGATGCCGGAAAAGGCCCCAAGATGGGATCTCACGGGAATAGAAAGTTACAGCGGTCGAAAAGTATTTTGGTGGGTGCTTCTGGTCATTTGGGAATATTTGGGAATTTATAGGCCAAGAATTAGGGTTAGAGGAGCTCCGAGGGGCCCACAAGCTCTCAGGGCGCCCCCCCCCCGGGGCGCGCCCCTGAGGCTTGTGGCCTCCTCAGGACTCTTCTGACTTCTTCTCCAAGTCCTACGTGTGTCTTCTGGTCCAAGAAAAATCATCGCGAAAGTTTTATTCCGTTTGGACTCCGTTTGGTATTCATTTTCTGTAGAACTCAAAAACAAGGAAAAAAATAGAAACTGGCACTGGGCTCTAGGTTAATAAGTTAGACCCAAAAAAATATGAAATAGCAAATTAATGCATATAAAACATCCAAAACAGATAATATAATAGCATGGAACAATCAAAAATTATAGATACGTTGGAGATGTATCAAGCATCCCCAAGCTTAATTCCTACTCGTCCTCACGTAGGTAAATGATAAAAATAGAATTTTTGATGTGGAATGCTACCTAACATATTTATCTGTGTAATTTTCTTTATTGTGGCATGAATATTCAGATCCATAAGATTCAAAACAAAAGTTTAATATTGACATAAAAACAATAATACTTCAAGCATACTAATAAAGCAATCGTGACTTCTCAAAATAACATGGCCAAAGAAAGATATCCCTACAAAATCATATAGTGTGGCTATGCTCCATCTTCATCATACAAAGTATTAAATCATGCACAACCCCGATGACAAGCCAAGCAATTGTTTCATACTTTTGATGTTCTCAAACTTTTTCAACTTTCACACAATACATGAGTGTGAGCCATGGATATAGCACTATAGGTGGAATAGAAGGAGATAGTCTCACATCAAGTAGGAGTATTAACGGGCTATGGAGATGCCCATCAATAGATATCAATGTGAGTGAGTAGGGATTGCCATGCAACGGATGCACTAGAGCTATAAGTTTATGAAAGCTCAAAAAGAAACTAAGTGGGTGTGCATCCAACTCGCTTGCTCACGAAGCCCTAGGGAAATTTGAGGAAGCCCATCATTGGAATATATAAGACAAGTTCTATAATGAAAAATTCCCACTAGTATAGGAAAGTGACAACATAGGAGACTCTCTATCATGAAGATCATGGTGCTATTTTGAAGCACAAGTGTGGTAAAAGGATAGTAGCATTGCCCCTTCTCTCTTTTCTCTCTCTCTTTTTTTTGTTTGGGCTTCTTTTGGCCTCATTTATTTTTTGTAAAGTCCGGAGACTCATCCCAACTTGTGAGGGAATCATAGCTTCCATCATCCTTTCCTCACATGGGACAATGCTCTAATAATGATGATCATCACACTTTTATTTACTTACAACCCAAGAATTACAACTCGATACTAGAAAAAAATATGACTCTATATGAATGCCTCCGGCGGTGTACCGAGATGCGCAATGATCAAGAGAGACATGTATAAAAATATGAACGGTGGCCTTGCCACAAATACTATGTCAACTACATGATCATGCAAAGCAATATGACAATGATGGAACGTGTCATAAATAACGGAACGGTGGAAGTTGCATGGCAATATATCTCGGAATGGCTATGGAAATGCCATATAGGTAGGTATGGTGGCTGTTTTGAGGAAGAGTATATGGTGGGTTTAATGCACCAGCGAAAGTTGCGCGGTACTAGAGAGGCTAGCAATGGTGGAAGGGTGAGAGTGTGTATAATCCATGGACTCAACATTAGTCATAAAGAACTCACATACTTATTGCAAAAATTTATTATCTATCAAAAAAAAGTACTACACGCATGCTCCTAGGGGGATATATTGGTAGGAAAACACCATCGCTCGTCCCCGACCGCCACACATAAGGAAAACAATCCATAAATAAATCATGCTCTGACTTCATCACATAATGGTTCACCATACGTGCATGCTACGGGAATCACAAACTTAAACACAAGTATTTCTACCAATCCACAATTACTCACTAGCATGACTCTAATATCACCATCTTTATATCTCAAAACAATCATAAGGAATCAAACTTCTCAAAGTATTCAATGCTCTTTATATGAAAGTTTTTATTATATCCCTCTTGGATGCCCATCATATTAGGACTAAATTCATAACCTAAGCAAGTTACCAAGCTGTTTAGAGAGACTCTCAAAATAATATAAGTGAAGCATGAGAGTTTAAAATTTTCTATAAAATAAAGCCACCGACGTGCTCTAAAAAGATCTAAGTGAAGCACTAGAGCAAAATTGCCTAGCTCAAAAGATATAGGTGAAGCACATACAGTATTCTAATAAATTCACGATTCATGCGTGTCCCTCTCAAAAGTTGTGTAGAGCAAGGATGATTGTGGCAAACTAAAAATCAAAGACTCATATCATACAAGACGCTCCAAGCAAAACACATATCATGTGGTGAATAAAAATATAGCCTCAAGTAAATTTACCGATAGACGAAGACGAAAGAGGGGATGCCTTCCGGGGAATCCCCAAGATTAGGCTCTTGGTTGTCCTTGAATATTACCTTGGGGTGCCTTGGGAATCCCCAAGCTTAGGCTCTTGCCACTCCTTATTCCATAGTCCATCAAATCTTTACCCAAAACATGAAAACTTCACAACACAAAACTCAACAGAAAACTCATGAGATCCGTTAATATAAGAGAATTAATCACCACTTTTTGGTACTCTTGTGAACTCATTATTTATTTATATTGGTGTAATATATACTGTATTACAACTTTTCCATGGTTCATACCCCCCGATACTACCCATAGAATCATTAAAATAAGCAAACAACACATAGAAAACAGAATCTGTCAAAAACAGAACAGTCTGTAGCAATCTGAAAACTTCGTATACTTCTGTAACTCCAAAAATTCTGAAAAATTAGGAAGACCTGGGAAATTTGTATATAAATCTTTTGTGAAGAATTCAGATCAAAATCACGTTTCTGTGATTTTCTAAAATTGTTTTACTGAGCGCAAAAGTTTCTGTTTTTCAGCAACATCAAATCAACTATCACCGTAAGCCATCCCAAAGGTCTTACTTGGCTCAAACACTAATTAAAACACCAAAAAAAATTACCACAGAGGTAATAATGCGTATTTATTGAAAAACAGAACAAAAAAACATAAAAATAAAATTGGGTTGCCTCCCAACAAGCGCTATTGTTTAACGCCCCCAGCTAGGCATAAAACATAGATCAAGGTATTGTTATCTTTGGTATGCAATCCATAAGTAGCCCTCATAATAGATTCATATGGCAACTTAATTTTCTTTATTGGAAAGTGTTCCATGCCCTTCCTTAATGGAAATTGAAATCTAATGTTTCCTTCTTTCATATCAATAATTGCACCAATCGTTCTAAGGAAAGGTCTACCAAGAATAATAGGACATGTAGGATTGCAATCTATATCAAGCACAATGAAATCTATGGGCATATAATTCCTATTTGCAACAATAAGAACATCATTAATTCTTCCCATAGGTTTCTTACTAGTGGAATCTGCGAGATGCAAATTTAGAGAACAATCATCAAATTCACGGAAACCTAGCACATCACATAAAGTTTTTGGAATCGTGGAAACGCTAGCACCCAAATCACACAAAGCATGGCACTCATAATCTTTAATTTTAATCTTAATATTAGGTTACCACTCATCATAAAGCTTTCTAGGGATTGAAACTTCCAACTCAAGTTTTTCTTCAAAAGATTTCATCATAGCATCAACGATATGTTTAGTAAAAGCTTTATTTTGATTATAAGCATGAGGATTATTCAACATGGATTGCAACAAGGAAATACAATCTATCAAAGAACAATTATCATAATTAAAGTCCTTCAAATCCAAAAGAGTGGGTTCATCGCTACTTAAAGTTTTGACCTCTCCAATCCCACTTTTATCAATTTTTGCATTAAGATATATAAACTCCGAATCATTGGGACGGCTTCTAGCTAAAGTTGCCTCATATCCAGTCCCATATTTATCAAGATTTATATTAGAAAACAAATATTCGATAGGAGTCACGCCAATCACTTTATGATCTTCATCATTATTATCACAAGAAATCGAAGAACACGCTTTTACAAACCAATCTCGCTTAGCACGCATCCTAGCGGTTCTTTCTTTGCACTCATCAATAGAAATTTTAATAGCTTTAAGAGATTCATTAATATCATGCTTGGGTGGCATAGATCTAATTTTCAAAGAATCAATCTCAAGAGAAATTCTATCAACGTTCCTAGCCAAATCATCAATCTTGAGCAATTTTTCTTCAACAATAGCATTGAAAACTTTTTGGGAATTAATAAAATCTTTAATATTGTTCTCAAGATCAGAGGTCATCTTATTATAATTTCTATAAGAATTGTTGTAGGATTTACCATAATTATTAGAGGAATTTCTAGGAAACGGCATAGGGTTGAAATTTCCTCTATACGCGTTATTACCAAAATTGTTCCTACCAACAAAATTCACATCCATAGATTCATTATTGTTCTCAATCAAAGTATACAAAGGCATATCATTAGGATCAATAGGATCACTCTTACTAGCAAACAATTTCATAAGTTCATCCATCTTTCCACTCAAAGTGTTAATTTCTTCAATCGCATGCACTTTTTTACTAGTAGAAGATCTTCCGGTATGCCATTGAGAGTAATTAGCCATAATATTATCTAGGAGTTTAGTAGCTTTTCCTAATGTTATTACCATAAAAGTACCTCCTACGGCCGAATCTAAAAGATTTCTAGATACAAAATTCAATCCGGCATAAACATTTTGTAGGATCATCCATAAACTTAAACCATGAGTAGGGCAATTTCTTATCATCAATTTCATGCTCTCCCAAGATTGTGCAACATGTTCATGATCAAGTTGCTTAAAATTCATTATATCGTTCCTAAGGGAGATGATCTTAGCAGGAGGAAAATACTTGGAAATAAAAGAATTTTTACTCTTATTCCATGAATCAATACTATTTTTAGGCAAAGATGAAAACCAAGTTTTAGCATGATCTCGTAGTGAGAACGGAAATAGCTTCAATTTAACAATATCATTATCCACATCTTTCTTCTTTTGCATATCACACAACTCAACGAAAGTATTTAGATGGGATGCGGCATCATAACTAGGAAGGCCAGAAAATTGATCTTTCATAACAAGATTCAGCAAAGCGGCATTAATTTCATAAGATTCCGCACTAGTGGTGGAGCAATCGGAGTACTAATAAAATCATTATTATTAGTATTGGAAAAGACACACAACTTGGTATTTTCTTGAGACATCGTGACAAAGCAAGCAATCTAGCACACGAGCAAATGAAAAGCAAACGAAAATACGAACGGAAGAAGGGTGAATAAAAAGGCAAATCTTTTTGTGTTTTTCTGAAATCATTTTAGAAGTGGGGGAGAGGAAAACGAGAGGCAAATGGCAAATAATGTAATGCAAGAGATGAGAGTTTATGGTGGGTACTTGGTAGTCTTGATGTAGATCCCACCGGCAATGGCACCAGAAATTCTTCCTGCTACTTCTTGAGCTTGAGTTTGTTTTTCCCTTGAAGAGGAAAGGGTGATGCAACAAAGTAGAGATAAGTATTTCCCTCACTCTGAAAATATATGATGGAAAATAGACCCGGGGGCCATAGGTTTCACTAGAGGCTACTCTCTTGAAGGCAAATAATATGGTGGGTGAACAAATTACTGTCGAGCAATTGATAGAAAAGCGCAAAGTTATGATGATATCCAAGGCAATGATTATGAATATAGGCATCACGTCCGTGTCAAGTAGACCGACTCCTGCCTGCATCTACTACTATTACTCCACACATCGACCGCTATCTAGCATGCATCTAGAGTATTAAGTTCATAAGAATGGAGTAAGGCCTTAAGTAAGATGACATGATGTAGAGGGATAAACTCAAGCAATATGATGAAAACCCCATCTTTTTACCCTTGATGGCAACAATACAATACGTGCCTCGTTACCCCTACTTTGTCACTGGGTGAGGACACCGCAAGATTGAACCCAAAACTAAGCACCTCTCCCATTGCAAGAAGAACCAATCTAGTTGGCCAAACCAAGCCGATAATTCAAAGAGAAATACAAAGATATCAAATCATGCATATAAGAATTCAGAGAAGATTCAAATAATATTCATATATAAATTGATCATAAATCCACAATTCATCGGATCTCGACAAACACACTGCAAAAGAATATTACATCGAATAGATCTCCAAGAACATCGAGGAGAACATGGGATTGAGGATCAAAGAGAGAGAAGAAGCCATCTAGCTACTAGCTATGGACTCGTATGTCTGTGGTAAACTACTCACGCTTCATCGGAAGGGCAATAGAGTTGATGTAGAAGCCATCCGTGATCGAATCCCCCTCTGGCAGGATGCCGGAAAAGGCCCCAAGATGGGATCTCACAGGAACAGAAGGTTACGGCGGCGGAAAAGTATTTTGGTGGACGCTTCTGGTCGTTTGGGAATATTTGGGAATTTATAGGCCAAGAATTAGGGTTAGAGGAGCTCCGAGGGGCCCATAAGCCCTCAGGGCACCCCCCCCGGGGGCGTGCCCCTGAGGCTTGTGGCCTCCTCGGGACTCTTCTGACTTCTTCTCCAAGTCCTACGTGTGTCTTCTGGTCCAAGAAAAATCATCGCAAAAGTTTTATTCCGTTTGGACTCCGTTTGGTATTCCTTTTCTGTAAAACTCAAAAACAAGAGGAAAACAGAAACTAGCACTGGGCTCTAGGTTAATAAGTTAGTCCCAAAAATAATATAAAATAGCATATAAATGCATATAAAACATCCAAAACAGATAATATAATAGCATGGAACAATCAAAAATTATAGATACGTTGGAGACGTATCACTGGACGGCCACGTCCACCTATGATGTCTACATGGTAGACACCCCGAAGGGAGACGATGGCACCCCCGGGAAGGATAACAGCAGGCCCACCGAGGAGCTGCCGAAGCGCCGCAGACAGCGCCGCCGCTCCATGGCGCGTCGAAGCCATACGAGCAACACGAACACCGGAGAAAATGCCACCCCGGATAATGCGGACAACCTTGACCCGGGCGCCGACAAACAACCACAAGTCAACCATGAGAAGCGTGAGGAGCATGAGGATCCACTCGATCCAGAACATCTCGATGACTCTGAAGACGACAACTACCTCCCCCTCACAGAAGAGGAGGTGAGTCTGGGCAACGAAGATTTCATTGTCCCCGAAGACCCGCTGGATCAAGAGCGGTTCAAGCGACAGCTTATCGCCACCGCGCTTAGCATGAAGAAATAGCGGCAGAAAATAAACGCCAAACAGGACACGATCAATGAGAGGTGGACTAAAGTCCTGGACATCGAAGAGGAGTACGGCCACAAGCAAAAGATGAAAAGCTACCCGAAGCAAAAGCTGCTGCCACAGTTCGATGATGAGGTCGTAGAGCCAGCACCTCCAATGTACACTCAGGCAGACCAACCAGACCGCCCCACTCGAGGACGGGATCGGATAGTTGACAAAGCCAAAAAACCTACCACCCACCCTCTCCGTCAAGGCAAGGAACCATTACGCTCAGGCTATGAGTACGACCTCCGCCGGGACCTAGATGCTTGGGCAGGCCTGGCAAGGTCCATTTACGGGCCCAAAAGGGACCCTCCTGCTAGACGGGACGGATACAAATCCTGGTTAGACCAAAATGGTAGAGCTCTGGAACTGCAACGAGCCCGGATTGCAGATGACCTCCGACGCGACGTCGCCCAAGTCAGGGGTGTCGCTCGCCCCCTTTGCTTCACAGATAAAGTGATGCAACACAAATTCCCAGAAGGTTTCAAACCTGTGAACATTGAGCCCTATGATGGGACAACAGATCCTACAGTATGGATCGAAGATTTTCTATTGCACATCCACATGGCACGAGGAGACGACCTCCATGCCATCATGTATCTACCATTAAAGCTCAAGGGTCCAGCCAGACATTGGCTGAACAGCCTTCCCGAAGACTCAATAGGGTGTTGGGAAGAACTCGAGGAGGCCTTTCAAGCCAACTTTCAGGGCACTTATGTTTGGCCCCCGGACGCCGACGACCTGAGCCACGTAATCCAGCAACCCGGCAAGTCAGCTCGGCAATTTTGGAACCGGTTTTTAACCAAGAAAAACCAAATCGTTGACTGCCCGGACTCCGAAGCAATAGCCGCCTTTAAGCACAGTATTCGGGATGAATGGCTAGCATGACAGTTCGGCCAAGACAAGCCGAGAACGATGGCCGCACTTACCTCCCTGATGACCCGCTTCTACGCCGGAGAGGACAGCTGGCTGGCCCGTAGAGGCACCAATCCTGATACCCCTGGCACCTCAGAAGTCCGGGACGGGAAGGGGAAGCCCCGAAGGAATAAGAACAAGCGCCGCCATAACGACGGCAAAACTGAGGAAACGGCAGTAAATGCCGGATTCCGTAATCAAAAGTCTGGGTCACGGAAAAGGCCCTCCAAAGGCAACCAGGATAGCCCAACCAAGCTGGACGCAATCCTAGATAGGCCCTGCTAGATTCATGGCACCACGGAGAAGCCCGCCAACCACTCCAACCGCAATTGTTGGGTGATAAAACAGGCCGGCAAGCTTCAAGCCGAAGACTCGGGCAAAAGCCCACGAAGCGAGGACGACGAAGAGCCCCGCAGGCCAAACAGTGGAGGCCAAAAACCCTTCCCTTCTAAGGTCAAGATGGTGAACATGATCTATGCCACCCACATACCAAGGAAGGAGAGGAAGCTTGTGCTGCAGGACGTATACGCCGTCGAACCCGTAGCGCCAAAATTCAACCCGTGGTCGGCTTGCCCAATCACCTTTGACCGCAGAGACCATCCGACCAGTATCCATCATGGAGGGTCAGCGGCCCTGGTACTGGACCCCATTATCGATGGGTACCACCTCACGAGAGTCCTGATGGACGGGGGCAGTAGCCTCAATCTGATCTATGCAGACACAGTGAGAAAATGGGGATCGATCTGTCAAGGATCAAACCCAGCAACACCTCTTTTAAGGGGGTTATTCCGGGCATAGAAGCCCGATGCTCACGCACGGTAACTCTTCAAGTGGTGTTCGGCTCACCGGATAACTTCCGAAGCGAAGATTTTATCTTTGATATCGCTCCATTCCGCAGTGGCTAGCATGCCCTCCTCGGCCGAACGGCGTTCGCCTAATTTAACGTCGTCCGGCATTATGCCTACCTCAAGCTGAAGATGCCCGGTCCCTCGGGCGTCATAACAATCAATGGCAACATGGAGCACTCACGCCGAAGACCAAGCCGTCGCCAATGGGCCGAAGTATCAACCCGCCGTTAAGGCCAAATGGGCACGACCCGATCCCCGTCATGGGAGCCCGCCTACGTTTGCTGCAAATAGGGGCACGCGCCCCATGGCATGCCCGTCTCCGTTGCGCTCTACGTGCCTCGTTAGCACAACTTCGCGCTCAAGATACCATGGGTTGCTGTGGGGACTGACATCGAACCCATATCCCCACGTATTCGGCTCAACCGAACTACGACATCCCTACGTCCTCAATGACCACGGATATGATTCCGGACTCGCTCAGCATCAAGCTATATTCGGCAAGGCTACATATTAAAAATCCCTACTATAGGCATCCCTCACCCGCACGCGATGTTCACGGACGACTAACTCAAACCCATCCATCATGCAGAAGTAGAGGCGCAGACGTGCAGCAGGGCACAGTTGAGGCTTCAACCCACGAATCAAGGCCCTGTGTAAACCTTTCTTTGTTAAAATTCTTTTCTCACTTATTGTAAAATGCCACAGCAGTTCGAATTGTACATATAGATGTCCCGAGCTTATGGAAGTTAAAAACACCTTTTACAGTGTTAAGGCATCAGAATCATCCAACCCTTCTTTCACCTTTTCCTTTTTTCTGCTCTTCGAACAGCTAGGCAGGCACACAATGCGTAGTAAATACAACTCGGCTAATCGACCGAGGGCTTGATATTTTTCCAATCAGCCTAACGTACCAAGTCCAGCACCACTTCTCGTTGTGTGCTCGGCGTCTTGGATATTGCATTATATGCATCGGTGCTGAACTATGTCTTGGGTCAATAGTTGGGTTGCCCGGCTCCTGTGCTTGCCTTCTTACATTCCGCACGTTCAACTAAGAAGGCAAAGGGAGAACCCCTGCAATTGTACTTCTGGTTAGTCCAGTTAAGTACCTCAGGGGAGAAAGCTGAAAACTGACCATCATAGTAAGTGAGAACTGGTCAGCGATCCGATGACAAGTGCTACAACTAAAAAATCATTGGAGATTTATCCATGGCATACACAGGGTTCGTCCTAGCACAAACCAAGTGGTCACTCGGGCGGGCCTTGGCACCCTTGTACACCGCAAAACCCTGGGGGCTAGTCATTAGTCCCCACTGTCAAGCTCCTATGGTGAAGTGAAAGCAATAAAGTCGCATAGTCCGATTGCCTGGTCTCTCTCTCGCACTACCGCCTTCGGGCACCAAGACATTGGCTAAGGGTAACAGTGCAGATACGAAACACCCCTTGTCCTATTAACTTGGGGGCTGAAGCCAATGACTGGTAACTTTCAGAATAATAAAACGGCCGCACAGGAGTCAAAATTAAACAGTAACATACACAACATACAAACGGACCGCACAATAAAGCAACATGTTTGGGTGACAACTAGACACAAAATCATTCAATGATTACATCCTTTGAACACTGACCCTCTATTGCCCGAGCACCTTCCATAACTTGGGCGAAGTACAACTCGGGGCGGCGGTGCTCCTTTCCAGCCGTCGGAGGACCAATGGACATATCCATCGGCTTGATCTTCGGCCAATGCACCATGGTCTTTGCGAAGGACAACCTCGCACCCTCAAGGCACGCGGATCACTTTACGATATCGATCTGCGGCAATGCTTCACGCAACCTCTGCACCAAGCCAAAGTAGCTGTCCAGAATAGGCTCATTAGGCCACAGCCGGACACAAAGATCCTTCAAGGCTGGTTCAGCCATCTGGTGCAGCTCCATCAACTGCTTCATTTGGTTGCTGAGGAGCTGAGGGTGTTCGGGCACCTTGAACTACGACCAGAAGAGCCACCGTTTCGAATCCTCCTCCTGCGCCGCGTAATGCTCCACTGTAGTAGCCACACTCTTCGGAAGCTCGGCGAAAATGCCTGTGGAGTGCCAGACCCGCATCAGCAAGGCGAACCTGTTGCCTCCAAACACACTCTGCAGTAAGTACTTCTTACCATCTGTGATTTGCCCCACTTGGCGGAGCTCTTCCCGGACACCTCGCACTTTGGTCCTCGCCTCCTGGAGCTCCTTCTCCGCCTTAGATAGATCGGAAGACCGCTCCTTCTGCTTCTGCTCAAGGGCCTCAAACTTCTTGATGGCATCCTTGAGCTCCACCTGCACCTCGGATACTCGAGCCTCGTGCTTCTCACCAGCGAGCTTGGCCTTCTCAAGCTCGGCCACCGCCTTTTCGGCGACCGCTTTCTCTGCGGCCGCCTCAGCCTCGGCCTTCTTCAGGGCCGCCTTCAAGACCTCTACCTCAGCGGCGGCAGCTGCAATATCCGCATATTGTATGATTAGCATGCAGTCTGGAAAGCAAGTATCCGGCAATACGCAATCATACATCTTAATAAGGGCTTTCCTTGAGCCTCATCAAGCCGCTTGTTGACAAGGTCAAGCTCTCTATCGGAGCACTTGAGCTTCCGATCCATCTCCTCTAGTGCCACGGCATTAGCAGCCGCGGCCAAGGAAGATGCCTATGACATCAAAAAGTTCACAATACTTTAAATATTGGCCTATAGAAATTGGACCCTCTGCAAGTTTCTTTGTAATTCTTACAGAGTCTCGGGGGCTGTCATACATACGGCTTACTCAAACATTAAAACTAAGGGCTAAAACCACTTTACGGGAAAAAGAGTATTACTTGACTTACCTCAAAGCCTGTTAGCAGGACTTGGACAGCGTTGTTTAGTCCAGATTGGACGGACCGAGCACCCTGTAAAACCGCACCCATAAGGGTGCGGTGCCCGTCGACGATGACAGAGTTGTTCACCAACTCCTCCAACACGTCCGGCCAGCCCGCCGCTGCCTGGTTGGAGTTGTTCGGTGCGGGCATCGAGCCCTCAACCCCTTCCCCGTCGTAAGGAGGAACTGGCACCTTTGAGGGCCTTGGGGGCTCAGGTGCGGACGGCTGAGGGGGTCCGGATGGTCCGGACTCCCCTCCCGCATTCGCCAGGGGGGCCACCATCCTGGCCCTTGGTGACCGAGGCGTTAGCCTTAGCCATGACCATGTCATCCTCCTTCCCCGTGTTCTCGCGGGGAAGGGTCCTTTGGGACAGCACCTCCCCGATTTCTTCAGGAATCAGGGGAGGTGCAGAGCGCGACGCCGACCCGCTGTCCGCCAGCTCGGCGGGCGGAGATGTCCCCTCTGAGGTCAGCTTGGTGGGGTGGCCACATGGTGGGCTGCGATACCAGACTGTTAGGCTCCATTTGTGAGGGACTGTTAGAAATAAAGCAATTAAAACATCCAAAGAATATACCTGGCAGCTGGGGGCTTGACCCTAGGTTCCCTGTCCGGAACCTTTTTGGACACTTCGGACTCCTCATCAGAGTCCGAGCTGTCAGGCAGGATCACCTTAGGCCGACACTGCCTCTTGGGGGCCTGAGGGAGTTGTACCTCCTCGACATCTTCGGACGCCGCCCTCTTCTTGGAGTGCGAGGAGGCGCTTTCCTCCTCGTCCTTGTCTTCGTCCCTGTCCTGAGCAGACGGGGCTGCAGCATCTCCGGACCGGGTGTCCGGACGAGCTCTTCGGCGGAGGCCCTCCCTGAACTCCAGTACATCCTTCTTGTTCTTGCCCTTCTTGTCGGGCGCCTTGAAAGGCACCACGACCAGCAACCTCTCTAGCTGGGCCGATCGGGGCTCTTCGGGCAGTGGCGCCGGACTGCTGATCTTCTTCGCCTTTCTGAGCTAGCCCTGCAAAAATTTGCAAAGGGAGGCTTAGACCAAATCGTGCATGGTATGATTATCCGAACACATGTCAGGCGAAAGACCACTCACCTCCCCCGGGGGGTTCACAGCGTCGAGGCCGATGTCCTCCTCCTTGGCCGGCCACGCCTCTTGAGGCTTGAACAGCAGACCCCATGCCTTGTCGTGGGTTGTGGCGAAGAGGTACTGCATGGTGGCCGGGTCTTCAGACTTGTACGCCCATATTGGGTTGGCCCTTTGCTGGCAAGGGAGGAGCTGGCGCTTGAGCATTATTTGGACCACGTTGGTCAGCTTGGCGTCGGTCTCCATCACGTTGACGAAGCACTTCTGCAACAGCTTCACGTCAGCAGTGGACCCCCAGTCCGGACTTTTTGTAGTCCATGAGGCCAATCTCGCCGGGGGTCCAGATCTGAATTCGGGAGCCGCTGTCCAGGCAGCATCACTTGGTTCGGTGATGTAGAACCACTCTTTTTGCCACACCTTGACGGTGTCAATGAACCTGCCCTCCGGCCACTGGACCCATGTCAGCTTGCTGATCATGGCCCCGCCGCAGTCCGCCTAGGCACCACCAACCTCCTTGGGCTTGACGTTGAACACCTTCAGCCACAGGCCAAAGTGCGGCTGGACTCGGAGGAGGGCCTCGCAGACGATAATGAAGGCCGAGATGTGGAGGAGGGAGTTGGGGGCTAGATCATGGAAATCTTGCCCGTAGAAGAACATCAACCCCCTCACGAAGGGATGTAGAGGAAATCCAATCCCTCGGATAAAATGAGGGAGGAATACAACCCTCTCGCCCGGCTTGGGCGTGGGGATGAGCTGGCCCTCTTCAGGGGCCCGATGAGCGATGTCGGCCGACAAGTAGCCGGCCCGCTTCAGCTCCAAGATGTCATTGTTGGTGACGATGGAGGCATCCCACTTGTCGTTTTCAATGGATCATGCCATGGGTGGGGAGGGCAGGATGGGATTCGCCGCGGAGCAGAAATACAAGGTGCTGGAGCTCTGGAGGATTGCGCAAGTGGCAACGGGAGGTAGAAGAAGGCGTAAGATGCTAACTGTAGTAGACCCCCTCTTTATAGGCCACGGAAGAGCCAAGGGTTCCTCTTTTCACGCTGTGGGCTTCTCCACTTCCCGATACTCTCGCGACATTATGCGCGGGTGGGGAATCAAAATCATTGATCATATCCCCCAAAAACAGGGCACGATCCCTGCCTTAATGAGACATGCCAATAGGGGGGCAGCCTCGAGCCGCGCATCGAGAACTGCCAGCCACTCGGCATTATGACCGGTCGTGACCCTTCGTTAAAGAGAAAAAAATTATCAGATAAGGGCACTATTCACACTAGAGCGATTTTTGCCTTCAGAGCTAGGTAAAATGGATGCTTCAGATTCCGAACACCACTTGACTCCGAGCATGTACAGGACACGCTGAAGAACTCGCCTCACAAGTCAAATACCATGAGGTGTGCAGATGCCGGACACAAGCCCTAGCGTTGGAGGCAAGTTCGGGGGCTACTGAGGGAGTCCTGGATTGAGGGGTCCTCGGGCTGCCGGCCTGTTGGCGATTGGGCCGGATTGATGGGCTACTATGGGGCCAAGCTAGAGTACGGATCCATGGTCGGATAAGGAATCTTCGGAGTCATGGTGTGCCCTCCAAGCCAAGATTAGGCAGGATATTTCCTTCCTTGTAACCGATCGCATGTAACCCTAACCCTGCTGGTGCCTATATAAACCGGAGGGTTTTACTCTTTAGGGCTAGAGCTACATCCATCACCTCATAGACTTAGGGTTTAGCTCACCTGATCTCGAGGTAGGTCTACTCTGTAACTACAACATACATCAAATACAATCAAGCGAACGTAGGGTTTTACCTCTTCGAGAGGGCCCGAACCTGGGTAAACACTGTGTTCATCGTCCCTTGTTCCCCATTGATCCTAGATCCACAGCTCGGGACCCCCTACCCGAGATCCGCCGGTTTTGACACCGACAGTTCCCAAAGCAGTTTACTCAAGATTACCTCTCAAACTACATAATTGGTGGGCATGCAAAGGTTAAAGTATTTCTACCAGAACACGATGACTATCTAGATGTGTTCATGAAGACAGTGAAGGATGGGCGGTCGGCCATCACAAGGGGTTGGACTAGCACTACTCCAGGATGCTGCTAACGCGACACTATGATCAGAGACCCTTTGACGACACTGTGTGCGATGCATTAATCGCAAACAGTGATGTAAAAAAACCGTCAAAAAAGATGCAAAACATTTGCGATGGCGGATACATCAAACACGGTTCAGATTTTAGTTGCGTGTGCGATGCTGGGCATACGGTTCAGTCCAATAAACTGTTTGCGATGAGGCAGAAGAACAGAAATGGGCAGCCAGATGAAGGTGTGTGTGATATACGGCACACAGTTCACTCAGATGAACTGTTTGTGATTAGGCAACACAAAAGAAACGGTCAGCCAGGTGAAGGTGTGTGCGATATACGGCATACAGTTCACTCGAATGAACTGTTTGCGTTGAACCAAGAGAACAGAAATGGTTCAACTTAACAAGATGTGTGTGATACGCGGCAAACAGTTCTGTAATCAGAAATGTGTGCGAAGACCGATAATAACACAGACAATTGCTGCTAATAAGACGTGTGTGTTGTGCGATGGGATTGCATACAGAACAACAACATATATATATACACACTTATAAGGACATGGTTGCATAACAAAATTAAACATCCAATTACATAGGTGGCTACTACACACAAGACATTTGCACACACCAAAGTAAACTATTACATGCATAATTACATAGGTGGCTACTACACACATGACATTTCCAGACACCAAAGTAAACAATATATTACATGCATAATTAACTAGGATAAACGATCATCTGATCATCATCTACTTCTTGTGACGCTTGCCGCTACTGCTCTGCTTGTGGCTCGATCCGGCCTCGTCGATTTCGGTAGCGAGGCACTTCCTCATGTCAACGATCCACCTGTGCATCTCGTAGCATGTGTACACGCTCTTGGCCGCGAACCTGAGGTGAGGTTCATCCAGTTGTCGCATCTAGGCCCCGTGCCAGGAGACGGGACTTGTTCTCTTAGCATCCTGCTTCATCTTTTCATAGTAGGGGTCGATGATGGCCGAGGCAAGTTCAACGAGGGAGTCATTCTTTGTGCTGCCCCAGACCCTGTAGTGCTCATGGATTTTGATAAGGTTCTTGCAGGCCAAGCCCGTAACTCTGAGAGCTTTTACATCGTCGGTGGTTTCCACCGTAGCGAACTTGTAGTCGGTGCTATTGACATACCTGGCAAAATAGTTGCAAGGTTCTGTGGCCATGCAGTAGTAGTAGTAGATGAGGACATGATGGCGCACGCACAATTGGGCGACGGCAACCTTCTGATCTTTGCCAGGAAGACCGGTGATGTACTGGAGGTCGATGCCGACCACCTTGTACTTGTCTCGAGCAAGCAACTGCTCCACGGTGTTGATGTAGTCCTCCACCACGGCCGGGTCGATGGTGTACACCATCGAGAGATCCGTCTTCCTCGCGTGGGTCTCCACTTTATGCTCGCCGAACTCCATTGGAGCGCCACTAGATATCCTCTCTGCTCTCTATGTGTCATCGTGGGTGTGCTTGTTGTGTTGTGGGGCGAGATTGAAAGGTTGAAGAGACTAAGGTTATAATGGCCGCGGGAATTAATGGGGAAGACGGACAGACTGGAATATCCGCACGCCCGGATGGTAGTTCTAATTTGCAGCGCGTAACTCCATCGTGCCGCATGTAACTGCATCGTGGCGACGCGCGCGGCGCAACCACATGCATATGGGGCCCCCAACGTGATCGTGCGCAGGCCCCAACCACTGGCAGAGCACGCACGCAGGGACGCGAGCAGAGCGCTCTGCAGCGCCTCAACGGCGAGCAACCATATATATGCTTATAGCAGTTGAACACGCAAGGAAAAGTTGTCCACAAGCCGAGCGTGTGGAGGTACGCAAGCAGAGCGCACCGACGGACACGAGCAGAGCGCACCATGGCGCCTAACAGTGAGCAGAGCACGCCGAGGGACATGAGTAGAGGCCGGCATAGTGATACATGGCAAATAAGATGAACTGTGCGAGCGATGGCAGAGACATCAAGCACGAATCAGATTAGAGTTGCGTGTGCGATACGTGGCATACAGTTGATCCATCCGAGATGTTTGTGATGGAATAAGCCGTGTATGTTGTGGGCAAACGCTTCCTGGTATATAACCATTTGCGATTGATGAATTCATCACCAACGGGCTACCTAGTGTGGTTCGTGTGCGATGTGATATGCTCTGTCTGCACAACATCTATGCTCTGTGTACAGAAGAACAACATATATATACTTGTAACAGGACATGATTGCAAAACCAAATTAAACATCCAATTACATTATATAACAAATACCATAAATATTGCAAGGTTCAAATTCCAGCATTACAAGGCCCAAATTCAAAGATTACAAGGTTCAAACTATTCAGACACATAAAATTCATCTTCTTCAGAATCTTTTTCATGCATTATTTCTGCGAAAGGATCAGCCACCGAGAAGTCATATAGTGGCTCGATACAGTGACTTCCGAATAATCTGTCATATGAAGTTACAAACTGAAATTCAGCTTGTGCAGAGCCTTTTCCATTCAGCTGTAGACGCCTGCGCTCTTTAGCAATCCATTCACTTCTGCACAGTAAATATAGGGCAAACCTCATTACCTTGAGCAACCTTGCTTTCTCAACAAAGAACCTGGTGAATTTAATTTTTGGTGTGGTGCCTCGGTACTCGTTAAAAGTAATTTCTGTGAGATAAAGATCAAGGCATTCAATGGGATTGTTATATTCCCCAACATTTTCTACTTTTGGGCCTGCTAGTATCTGCAAACAAAGACAACATATTAGTGTGTAGCTGTAGATTTGAACACTTTGGGCCTCTTTGATTTGCAAGATTTCTAAAATACACGAAAAGAGTGAAATGCCACCTTCAATCTTTCATGATAAACTTTTATCACGAAAGCATGTCGGGCGAAGGAATAAAACGCGTACAACACTAGCATCTCAAAAAAAATATGTATTGAAATCCTCCAAATTTCCTTTAGAAATCATTCTACATTTCTCATTGTAATCATGGGTAAAAGTAACAAAAAATTGAGCTCCATTGTGGTTAACAATTAACAGGAAAGGAGCATCACCTCGATGTATAGCTTCTCCGTGCAAGGAAAGCATCTAAGGAATCTAACAACTTCATCCAGATCGGGGCCGACGGATTGTAGTGCCAAGATCTTCACTGTGCGCAGAGGCCGGGTCAAGCTTGTGGGAATCATTTTCTGGATGACAGGCGAACATATAGATCAACAACAATTAGATAAAATGTGTTGTCCAATAATATATAAGAAGGAGAAGAAGAAGACTGTTGTACCTGAACGGATAATGATCCAGTAACAAGTTCGTTGAATTCAGCACACGAATAGCCCAACACTATCAATTTCGGTGCGTGAATGACCCTGATTCTTGCTAGACCTAATTTATCAAGTACATACAATCTCTCGAGGAAAGGCGCATTCTCAATGACAATATCGTGAAACACCTCAACTGACAGCCTTGGGCAGCGCCAGCAATGCACATAAATCGCACGGACATTCGTCGAGGTGATGTGGAGGCTACTGAACCCATCCATCGCATGAAGACGAAGGTACTCGACCGCCGTACAGCCAATGAGCAGGCGCTCCAAATCCTCCTTCGAGATGTGGACGGCAATGAGCTTGAGGTGCTTAAGTTTAGGGAGATGAAGAGCGCGCGTGGCATCAATCCTGGGGGAAATGCACCGCCTAAATGTAGCGCGGCGCAGCGTGGGCGCGAGGCGGAGCACAGATGGCGGCAGAGAGCAAGGACGTCTAGCATGAAGGCTGAGGTCCTCGACCCTATCCAGGGCTGGGGATAGGAACCATTAGTGCAACCTGGGTTCGGTCTTGTTGTGGGGACTGAGCCTGCCGATAGCAAGGCATCTGACCGGCCCAGGGTGCGTGGCGAGGACGTGGGGCAATGCGTCCAGGCGTTGCTGCTCCCCGCTGTAGAACTCGTGGTCGATGATGATGTCTAGGGGGGTGGTGTGCCAGAGGGGGCGCCGCCGCCGCGAGAGGACAATGGTCCGCACGCCATATTTGATGGGGAGTGGGATATGATGGTTACCAACATCTCGCCGGGGAGGCTGCTGATGAAGTCCATGTTCGCTGAAGGCTCTTGCGGTTCTGGCTCGACCCGCCCCCGCTTGTTGGCCAGCTCGTCCTCCATCTCATAGCAGGCGGCGATCATTGGCAGCGGTGCTTGTAGATGAGAATGGAGGACTATTCTACGTACCTTCCTGAGGCGGCCGAAACAAAAGTCCAAAACCAGCAATAAATTGCAGCGCTCGCAGCGTGCGCGGCGGACTGCTCACAGCCGTCCCGTCTAATCAAACAGTTGCCCATGATAGTAAATGGTTAGTTGAACGCCCACGGTTGGACTAATGCGACCATTTGCGATAATAACGTGCTGGCTATTTGTTAAAAACGCCTAGGAAAATCAATGTATAAAAAGGCGAAATGAACCCTGAATAATTTCATATGTTTAGCACAGTTGCATGTTGCCTCTGTAAAATAAATCAAGGCGGGAAGATAGAGTGTATGTCATTTCGCACACAGATCATGTGACCAAGCTCCCTCTCGGAACTATGAGGATTCTTGATAGAAGCTCTGGTTTGTATGAAAGAAAATATGGGTCAAAGCCTAGTTGAAAAGGGCAGCAATATCTAACCCGAGCTTACAGAAGGTACAAAAGCACGATGATTAATTGTTCATCAGGTTTACACAAAATCCAGATTGAACAGGACAATAACAACTAACTCAACCAAAGTTTTCGGGAGTCACAATCAAATGGATCAGTCTGATCCATAAAATCAAGATCCTGGACCAGAAAATCTACTGGTACATGAAGACAAGTTGTTCTAAATAGAAGCCGAGCACGTTCAGAAGCCCTTTTGTCCACCTGAAACTTCTTTTTATGTTGTTTAACGTGTCCATCCACGAGAAAGTTTTTGTTAAAAAACTTAATCCTCATGGACAATAGTACTCTCGCATTCAACAGGAAGAATGTGACAAACCTAGTGTTTGCATGGTTGGATCCATATCCTTCTAGCGTTATTGTCCTCAAACGAATGTCATGAGAACTAAGAAAATCACGGTGCTTCTTATGCCACCAATTGGTTATACCTTTTTGTCTATGTCCTTTAGCCTAAATAGACATGAAGACTGAAAACAGTTAATGTCTAAAAAAATAGTACAGCTGAACGGTTAGTTCTACACTACTAGGGAAAACCTTATACACAGAATATTACCAGCAGCGCGGTTTAAAATAAGGCGCTACTGCTACTTAACAGTAGCGCGTGCAGAAAAACCACGCTGCTGCTACACAAGTAGCAGTAGCGCGCTAGGAACAAAACGCGCTACCACTACAAATGCCACGACGTTGCCGCCATATTAGGTATAGTAGTAGCGCCTGTTTTGCAGACGCGCTACTGCTATTGAACTTAGCAGCAGCGCTTTTCGCTAGCCCACGCTACTGCTAAGTTTAGTCCACTCGTTGCAAATAAGTTTAGTCCCACCTCGCTCCGCGAACAGGGTGTTTACCACCTTAAATACATTACTTCTCTAACCATCACAACCAGTTGGTCTTCATTGAACTCTATGTGTAGGATCTGTGGCCGCAGTAGGAATCTTCGCCAGTTCTTAAACCGGGGAAGATTCCTATTGACAATTTAGATTCTACACAAAAAGATCATTGATGACCAATGTATTTTTGATTTTTTTACATGCTTACCTTAGCAGTAGCGCGTTTTGCAGAAGGCGCTGCTGCTACAGGCATAGCCGTAGCGCTTCTCCTGATAAACGCGCTACTGCTATGGAGTTTAGTAGTAGCGCTTTATCCTATCACGCGCTACTGCTAAGTTCAATTTTACCTTCCCCAACCGGCCGCCCCCACTCTCCCTCTCCACTCTCACTCCCCGGCACCCCCCGTCGTCCGCCGCCGCCGCCGTTCCCCGACCACCGTTGTCGCCCTCCGCCGCCGCCGCTCCTGCTCCTCCTCCACTGAGGTAGTCCCTCCATCCCTCCTCCTCCCTCCTCCTCCTCTCTCCTCCCTCCTCCTCCTCCATCCTCCCTACCGCGCCCCTCCCTCCACCTCCGGCCGCCCCCTCCTTCCTCCTCCCTCCTCCTCCGGCCCCCCCTCCTCCCCCCCTCCCTCCTTCTCTCCGGCCGCCCCTTCCTCCCCCCTCCCTCCTCCTCCGGCTGCCCCTCTCCTCCCTCCCTCCTCCTCTCACTCCTCCTCTCCTCCTCCTCCTCCTCCCTTCCCTCCTCCCTCCTCCTCCTCCTCCTACCCCCTCCTCCCTCCATCTCTCCTCAACCCTAAACTATTTTTTACTGTTCTTGTATAATGTAGTTTTTTTACTGTTTTTTAGTAAGAAAACTCATTATTTTTATTTATAGTAAGTGCTTAGTTGAACTAGTTGAATTAATAGAACTAGTTTATTTTTAGTAAGAAAATTTAGGTATACGAGATTTGATGATCTAATTAAAAATTTACTATAGAACTAGTTTATTTTTAGTAAGAAAATTAATAGAACTAGTTTATTTTTAGTAAGTGCTTAGTTGAACTAGTTGAATTAATATAACTAGTTGAATTTATGTCATTATCACTTTGTCATCAAAGAATGCTATATGAGATTTGATGATATAATTAAAATTTTACTCGGTGGAATATGCAGGCTTTGTAGAGTCGTGTCTCCTTGGAGTGATCGTCATCCGAGCTACCTCTACTTCCTCTACACCCGAGTCGGTGAGCTAAAAGTCCACCTCCTCCTTCTCCACTCCTCGGTGTTGAATAAAGTAGAACTAGGGTATTTAGTTATGCTTCTTAACCAAATGAAGTGTTCGGGTTATAAGATATATTGAAATTTTTTGTCAATATTGAACCATTGAAATGCAATGAGCACCAGTTTATGCTCATGTGCGAAGTGTTGATTCATTTCCGAGTGGCCTATGTTTTGCCGGAGTGTTGATTCATTTCCGTTCCGGCAAATTTCAGGCGCTCGATATGTCCTATTTTAGCAAAGGTCATGCCGGATTTTTCTGTGAATTTAAGCATGACTTGTGCTAGAATATGTAGGAAATATCGAGTGCCCCGGATTTGCTAGAAAGAGAATTAAACGACATTTCAAGTTGACTTTAAGTCTATCGGGGCTCCATACATGACAGTCAAAAAATCAGTGAGGGAGAGTCCCCACCATATATGAGAGAAGAAGAATGCCGACTGTTGTCGTGGGGGTCACTTCTCCTTCTTCTCTTTGTGCTAGACCTTTGTTATGCACTAGGGGAAGAAGGAGTAGCGACCATCATTGACGGTTGAAAAATCGGTGAGGGAGTGTCCACCATATATGAGAGAAGAAGAATGCCGACTGTTGTCATGGGGGTCGCTTCTCCTTCTTTTCCTTGTGCTAGATATTTGTAATGCACTAGGGAAAGTAGGAGTAGCGACCATCACCGACAGTCGCAATATCAGAGAGGGAGTGCCCACCATATACGTGAGATGAGAGTTTAGGAAGGAAGACTCGACAGACATAAAGTCAACCCGTTGCATATTGAGTAATAGTGATCTGTGTGTTGAGTTTCCTGGTAGTTGCCTTAGATCGATTTTCAATTAATGTTTCAACTATGAACATAGGAAATGTATGACGATGAAAGGGAATTCGTTATGTGCGAATACTGCGAAGACGAGCGCGGCCTGTGCGACAGGCCTCACCTAGTTGGTGGTAGGCGCTTCAGCATCGTGCTGGATGAGAACTTCGAATTTGATATAGTAAGTCACAACGACAAGTCTTTTTTCGTAATTAAGCATGACTTCTGCTTCTTTTGCTTCAACTTATAATTTTATTTTTTTACTATTCTACTAGCGTATCCCCTGCCATGCAAGAATGTATGTCTTGGATAAGATTGGTTTTAGTACTATGGAAAGAATGGAGGTAAAGAGAGTTCAGTTGAGGACCGAGCATGGTTATACTTTTGCCGTAAAATTATACAATGCCGACACCTACTCCTATTTTGAATGCAAAAATTGGAGAGCACTATGCAAGGCTTATCCATTTGAGCCTAATTTGCTTATCACCTTTGATATTCGTCCGGAAGATGAAATTGAAGGTAATATTGACATCTGGGTCGATGTGCAGACGCCTCCAGTTCTACCATTATGTGAGTTTCTCAACCATATTTATTAAGTAATTTATATTGTTTATTTAAAAATAGTTGACAACTAATTTCTATTGATAGCTTATTTCCATTCAAGCAAACCTGTCCGGCGTTTGGTAGACAGCACCTACTACTGTCCCGGGGTTGAACTAAACTGCGAGGAGATAGGTCATTATGTTTCATGGCTTGAGGATCTTGATACTGTCAAGACAGGTTATTTTCCTGGACTTCGAGATATTAGTACTCAAAACGTGCGACCACTAGTGTGCGTATTGAACTACGGCCACTTCTATTTAGGAAAGATGGTAAGATTTTTACTATTTGTCCTCGGTGCATCTTTTGCATACATTATTTTTTAAGCTAAACTTCATTGCTAAGTATGTTACTACGATGTTCTTCAACAGGGACTCCCGATGAGTGTTGTGCCTCATTGGATCGAGCCTAAAGGTTGCATGACAATGGTTAGCTTACGGCCAAGATATCCTGCATTGCACATGAGTGCATTCATCATTTCTCGAAGCGAGCAAGTCTTAATAGTCAAAGACTGGAGCAAATTTGTGAAGGATCACAGCAGAGAAGTATTAGGGGGCAGCAATCAGAAGTGCAGCCCACAATAAGGAGACAGGTTCATTTGCATGCTCCAAATGATGAAGCAGGAGTGCTACACATGTTTTATGCTATTTTACCTGAGAGAGAGCAGCAGGAGTGATTAGCTAGCTAGAATGAGTTTGAAGATGATGATGTGCTACACTATGACTATGATGATTAAATAGCTAGTGTTGGTGGTAATGACTATGATGATTATTATTAGCTAGTGTTGGTGGTGATTAGATAGCTACCGTAGCTAGTGTTGGTGGTGATTAGCTAGCTAGAATGAGTTTGAAGATGATGATGTGCTACACTATGACTATGATGATTAAATAGCTAGTGTTGGTGGTAATGACTATGATGATGATTAAATAGCTTATGTTGGCGGATTAGATTCAAGTGGAGGCAACATGTGGTGCACATCGAAAGTACTACTAATCCAAACTAGATCAAGTTTGGATTAGTAGTATACTTTCGACATGCACCACATGTTGCCTCCACTTGAACCTAATCCACCTTCATTTCACACACTATTATGGACATAATGATATAACAACCTCATAATTGGTACTGTACCAAAATTTGTATAACGGCGTATAAATACACTAAAAATAAATAAAATGAAAAACAGAATACTAGTAGCGCTAGACAGGAAACACGCTACTACTAGTTAGATTAGCAGTAGCGCTGGAATTAACACACGCTGCGGCTATATGTCTTAGCAGTAGCGTGTGTTACATGCACTACTAGTAGCGCGGGGCCCCGTGCTACTAGTATGCATTAAACCCGCGCTACTACTAGGCTTTTCCCTAGTAGTGCTAGTAAAGTATATCAATGTGCTTGATATCATCACCTCTATATACAAATTCTCCAGACATGGAAAGCATCGTAGCAAGCCAATAATCATGTTCAAATCAAAACACCACGTACTGATATGTAAGGTCTTGACAGAATCCAGCACCATTGATAGGGTACCCATGGACAAACTCTTCATTGAGCATAGAACATAATATTAGTACCAAAAGTGTACTCCAAGATTATATAAAACTTATGCGCATAAATGAAAAATGCAGCTTATGATTACAAAAGTGTTGATGATATAAAACTTACGCACACAAATGAAAAATGCAGCTTATGATTACAAAAGTGTTGATGATAATATACAGTACCTGAATAAGTGTGGAGCCAACCACTATCTTGTAACCTTCAAACGGATCAGGAATTACACCCAAGGTCTCCAGTTTAGGCGCAGAGACCACAGTTATTTGCGAAGGTGCATAACGATAATCAAGGAGCAGCCTTTGGAGTGAAGGGGCATCTTTGATGATGAGCTCCTCTCCTTTAAAGCAAATTCCAATGCTTACAAGGTGAGGCGACTTTATTTGGAGACAACGGATACGGATTTCTTTTCCAAAAACAAGCAGCAAGCACTCCAGGGCAGGGCAGCAAGAGTGGATGATGCTGTGCAGTGAGGCCTCCGATAGATCGACCACCACAAGTGCGAGTTTTTTTAGCAGTGGGAGTCGAAGCATTTGTACCAGATTGTCTGGTAGATGACATCGGGCCAAGATGGTGGTGTGGAGAGAGGAGGAAAACCATGAGATGGACATTGGTGGTGAGGGCACAGCTACAACGCTTGGTGGACAGCTATTTGCATAGTAATGGTAGAACTCAAGATGCTGGAGTTTTTCGAATTGACGGGATGTCAGCCAGGCATCCACCGTGCAGGGTATGTATAGCAGGCAGCATGCCAGGATGCATAGGCGTTGAACGGAGCCTTGGTGGGAGGAGATGATGGCTCCGTGGAGTTCAAAATCATGAATGGCAGATAGCCGGCGACAGTCGAGATTAAGAGGTGCGGCGCGCCACAGAGTGCACAACCGAGAAGCGAGGACCTGTGTGCAGTAGCCATCCTTGGTGGGGAGAAGGAAGATGATCTCCCCAAGGATGGCGTCCGGGAGATCGCTGATGCGGTCCGCCCGATATTCTATGGGTTCCTCAGATCCAGGGGCGTGGCCGCTTCTGCCCGCGCTGCCGGGTGTAGGATCTACAGCCGGCGGCGCCGCTGGCCGAAGCCTCATCTGTGTACATAGCAATCTGAAAAAAAAGGCAGAAACATACATGTAGGACATTCAAAATCAATTCTCAAGATTTAGAAGAAAAAAAGGCACAAACATATATGTAGGACATTCAAAATCAATTCTCAAGATCTGGCTATGAATTATTAGCACGCACGCTAACCCTAGTTGGATTATTAGCAAAAACATCATTTGTACAGAACAAACAATTAATCACTAACCATAGATACCATTCAAACAATCAATACACTACACGGATCTAACGAATCTTGCTCTGATTTCATGGACTGGGTGAACATAACCAAGGGTTTCTGTTCCCAACAAGAGGGGGGGGACTAACCGGTTTTCCGTTGGAGTCGGAGTCATTGCCGGAGTAGCTATGGACCTCCGGCTCCGGCTGGGGAGGCACGACGACGGCAACGAAGTCAAGGTCGCGCTGCTGCCCGCGCGAGACCTCGCCGGCGGCGACGGTAACCTCTGTGCCCAGCTTCATGCATTGCGCGGGTGCTTCACTAGCCCTGGCGTCGCCACTCCCATCGATGGTGCGCTTCGGCAAAATCCTAATACACTCCATGCGGCGGTGAAAACTATGGACGGGGTGTGCGGCCGCCTATTATGACCAGCGGATTAGGCGCGCCATTAATAAGGAGCAATGTGAGCGAGGTGGGCGGCGGTCAAAGGGCTGGCTCGCCTCCCGGTGAGCCTACGCAGCGGACTGCTGGCATGCCTACCGTCATTTCACACAGCTACTAGCACGCCCCACGGTGAGTGCGTAGTGAACACATGCGTGCCTCGGCCTCCTGGTCTGCCTGCTAGCATGCGTCTCGTCAACTCATGCATGCTCGTACGGCACACGGGACACGTGCGCGGCACGTATTATATTGATTTTTTCCTTTTTGATGATTAATTCTGCCGCTTTATTGCTTAACCGAAGCACGGCACGTACATTGTTGGTCTAACACACACGGTTCGAATGAAGAGTCCATTTGCGATATTGGTTGATAATTATTTATAATTTCCTGTATGTAAGAAGATTATATCAAAACTTGTCTCAAATTTGAAAAAAAAATAATCACAGTCAATTGGTGTCCATATGACACCAGGATAAGTTTCATGGATTTCAACTTAGTTTTGGATTTACTGGATTTTAAAATCAAGATTCTCGATGTTAGAAATTTTTGCATGGGGACTAAACATGCACCCAGGGACACGTACACATATGATTTTGCAATCCATTTTCGTGCACTATCATGTGTCTCATGTAGATCAAATTTGATTTTTGCACATTTAAATCCCTGGGAAATCAATCAATGTATAAAAAACAGACAAATGTTATCTATTTTTTTCAATTTTCAACACTAAACTCCTTTGGTCGCATAATGGCTACAGAAAAAGTTTGACATGCATCTTTGGGCCACATGCATGCGGTGGTCCTAGGACACTCACTCGCGTGGGCCTGTGAGGTCGTCGTCCAGCACTATGACATGCGATGAGAGAGGTTAATTTGACCAATGAGGATGGTCATTTTTTGGTTTTTGTTACGTACGGTAGGAGTATATATATAGTACGCATTGAAGAGGGTGGCCGGGAGCAATACTACGCATCATATAGGATAGTCACTCGCGTGCGATGCTTCCATCCATGGGCCCGTGAGGTTGTCCTCCATCACTTTGACCCAACAAGGAGGTTTCTTTTTGGGTTGTGTTGCGGTAGGAGTATATAGTACGCGTCGAAGAGGGGAGGGGGGGCCGGGGCAGCACATACTACACACACATCATGAACGATCTTGCTCTGTGTGGGGACTTTTCGGTTTCCGAGGCAGGTGCCACAAAGAAGTTGTGCATATTGGGTATTAAAAACATCACCAACACATTGGGCCATGTGCAGACGATGGTTGTCACTCATTCGCCTGAGACTCTTCCCTCCATGGGCCCACGAGGTCGTCATCCATCTAATATATGACACAACAAGAAAGGTAATTTGACGAACAAGGAGGATTATTTTCGGGTTGTGTTACGGTACGTAGGAATATATATTACGCGTCGAAGAGGGGAGGGGGCAACATATATATACTACATGTCATGAACCTCGGTTCGTGTGGGGGACTTAAAGGTTTCCGAGGCAGGTGCCACATCAAAGTTCTGCATATATATTAGGTATTCAAACATCACAACCACACATCTCCATACATGTGTTTGGCCCACAAGCAAGCGATGGCAGTTGTCCTCTAGCACTCACTCACGGGGTTATCGACGAGATGCTTCGTCCATCTCTGTGTGCCCGCTTGGTCAATCACTTCGAACGACAGCGATAGAGGTTAATTTGACTTATAATTAGGAGGGGATTAAATTTTGGTTCGTCTTATATGGTTCAGTACATGCAACTATACTTCGCGCGCATGTGTACGCATGAATCCCTCCCACCGGGTCGAAGTGGGGGGATGAGCACGCGAAGCGTCATGAACCAGATATGTGTGGGGACTGTGTGATTTTCGACGCATGCATGCGCCACATCAAAAATGTTGTTCTTTTGGTATTCAAAGATATATGCATGCATCACGCATGTCCATACATATGTTTGTGGCACATGCATGCAGTGGTTGTCTTTGGACACTCTCCCTTGCTTGGTTATATATCATCGACGGCCTATATATTAGTGGGCCCACGTGGACGTCCATCACTTCGACCAACAACGCGAGAGAGGTTACCAGGGTGGATTCTTCTTCTGTTGGTTCGCGTTACCGTATAGTCGTACGTCAATCATGGTGAGATTCGAGACCTAAGTTCGAGGGCTCGCATACACATGAATCCCTCTATACATAGCATACTACGTGTCGTGAACCCTCGCTCCATGTGGGGACTTTCCGGTTCCAAAAGAACGCTGCCACATCAAAGTTGTGCATTGGGTATATTCAAACACCACATGACACTTCATACATATATGTTTGGGCCACATGCATGCAGTGGTTGTCTTCAGGCACTCCCTCGCGTGGTTATCGGCGACAAGCTAGCCTATTTTGTGGGGCCGCGTGTGGAACGTCCATGCATGTCTTTGACCCAACAAACAAGAGAGGTTATACGACCAAGGTGGTGATTCTTCTTGGTCAGTCTTACAATATGCCTTGGTTAGATGCCCCCTCGCACCGACTCAAAGTGTGTGTGGGGGGCACAGTACTACTTCGTACTATAGATGAACCTCCGTGGGGTCGGGGATGTCTGGTTAATTTGTGATGCACATGTGCCACATCAAATTTGTGATTTGGTTATTTAAATATCACACCACATCCTTTTCACACACACACACACACAACGGGCCACCCGCAGGTGTGGTTCGTATGTGGTCTCACCCATCTAACACCAGAAGAACACATCTGTGGACCCGCACATGGTCCACATTTGATCGGAAGCAAAGGGGGGGTTGACCATGATGTACTCCTTTCGGTTTTGTGTTACGGTAGGGTGAGATGTCAGATTATCTATTTGGGGGCATGCGTTCATAGCTAGGATTCCCCTCCCGCCAACATGAACTATGTGTGTGTGTGTTTGTGGGGGGTGCCACATCAAAGTTGTGAATTTGGTATTTGAACATCAAACCACCCTTTTCATACATATATTTGGCCCACATGCAATTGTGTTCATGTTCTGACCCTTTCCCGCATTTATTTGGCCAAATTTATAAACAGCAGACGAGTCGGACGCAGCAACCGTCTGCGATTGGGTACGAAACAAACATGGTTCCCTAGGACTACCCGTGTGCCGCGCCCCTGCCCCTGTCACCCACATGATCACAGCAGATTGGGCTCCACGAGGCTCCCCTCCCCCTCTCGAAATATCTACTCCCTCACAATCTCGAAAATATCTACCCGCGTAGATGGTTTTTTGTTTGATAGCACATGATTAGTATGTCTGGACTGTGTGCGATGTCTGTTACTCCCGCTCTGCTTCAATCAGTAGATCCAAAGTTTCAGTAGCCCCGGCATTTTACTCCCACCTGCATCCCTCGCAATCTCAAAAATATCTGCTCGGCTGGAGTGTTTTTCTGTTTGATAGCACACGATTATTATGTTTAACCATCTGTGATGTTTGTTACTCCCGCCCCGCTCTACTTAAATCCCTTGATCCAAATTTTCGGTAGCCCCTCCATTTTACTCCCGCCTAGTAAAATTTTCAGTACCCGCGGCATTTCCTCAAACACCACCTTGGACCCCCTCCACACACACATCCCAAATCCTTCGCTCACCCCAAATCCCCCGCTCACACACATACACACCACCCCTCCCTCGCTCCAAACCTAGTTAATTAGGTCATCGTCGCCGCCGCCATGCTACCTCCATCGTCAACCTCTGCCAGTCTGCCTGTGCAGTTTACCCATCGATATACATACCCTCGCCGTCCTGAGTTTCTTAGATGACGCCTGCGAAATGCCCCCTTTCCCAGAGATCCCCATCCCCACCCCCCCTCCCCCACTCCGGAGCGTCATAGCCTAAGCTTGGCTACGCTTCCCAGGGAGCTCGAGGAGCGAATGGCCCAAAAGAGCATTACCGCGGCCTCTTCGCCCGACGTCGGCAAGGTGGCCACCGAGGAAGCTGACGATGATGACTGGACCTGGATTGAGCCTTTCAATCAGCGGGCTAGATTATTCTGGCATGTTGCGGATGCCGGCTACAACATCGAGGTCATCGACACTGACGGCTTGACGCGGGCTATGTCACAGATTAAGTTACCCACCCCCAACCCTTCAGGTTCGACAGCTGTCGATCTCATCGATGGCCCTGCCGCTGATCTCCTATGGCTCATTATGAACAATTTTCCATCCTTCATCGCCATGGAGCCCCTTTTGTCATTTCTGAAGGACACGTTCAGCGACGCTTGCTTGGGATCCTCAGCTGGCAAGTCAGACCTCATCGACGGCGACCACGAGGAGGAGCCAATCTGTGACAAGTGAGGAAACCCATGATTTGTTTTCTCGAACCCCTTTTGTAGTGAGAACCTGTCCAGTATTTATTGCTATATTTGGTTGTTTGCATTACGCCTTGTTTATTTCTACGGTTTATGGTTGTTCGGTTGTTCGTAGTTAGCATATGTCCAGTTTCAATTGCCATCTTTGGTTGTTCATAGTATGCCTTGTTTATTTCAGCTATTAACAGTGTGGTGTTATATATGTGCTAGTATGAACTGCGCAGTTCAATTTCATCAATACCAAATTTAACAATAGCTCTATGAATGACTATATTTGGTTGCTGTTAAGCATGTTGTACTCCCTCCGAATCTTTTTAGTTCGCATATAAGATTTTTCTAAAGTCAAGCCTCGTAAAGTTTGACCAACTTTATAGAACAAAATACCAACATTCACAATATGAAATAAATATCAGTACATGTGTCATGACTTAAATTTTCATATTGTATAACTTTAGGATGGTAGATGTTGATATTTTTTCATATAAATAAGGTCAAACTTTATGAAGTTTGACTTCAGACAATTCTTATATGCAGAGTAAAAAGGACCGGAGGGAGTATTTAACACGCCTTTCCATTTGATTTAACAATGGCACTGTTTTGGATACTCTAACTTAGCTAGAGGTTAGAGTTAGTTTCTAGCTCATGACAGTTAAAAGGGAGAGAGAGATTGGTGGAATAGTTGATTGTATTGCTTGAGCCTCGTGGGCATATATATAGGAGTACCTGGTCATCTTGGAGTACAAGTCAAGGTAGAATAAATCCTACGCTATCCTACATTTCCTAAATAACAATGATACTCAACAGTGACTAACCCTGAACTAACTCTAGCCAAAGAGGTGTTTGGATGACAGTGTTAGATTGACAATAAATGTACTAGGAGAACTAGCCCCAATCAGCACCTCTTGGGTGGGATAGTTGTTTTGGGTGGGTTAGACGCAACTAGCTCAAACTAGCCCTCATGTTTGGATACTTTAGGGCTATTTGAGCCCAAACTAGCTCAAACTAACTCTAACCCATGGATCCAAACAGGGCCAATAACTAATATACTTAGACCTGCACAATACAAGTTTGAATGACTACGTTTGCTTGTTTTTAAATATTAGGCATGTTGTAGTTAATAACACACCTTTCCACTTCTTATTTTTAAATATTAGGTTTTTAACAATTTAGTCTTGCACATGTAGGTCCTGCTGTCAGAGGTTTTGACCCACTATTTGACCCTTTTTGCATATGTGGAAATGAGTTGTCCATGAATATCAGTCAAGTCAAGAAACCCAGAAAGATTGTTATGATAAAGAAATTAGCGACAAAAAACAACAAGATCTTTGTCTACACAATGAAGAAGAGATCAGTTCACTACAGGATGGTACTAACTGTTATACCTTGTCTTTTTAATTCCTTTGCGCCATTTCAAATCTAGAGAAGATATTTATGCATATCCTTGTTTTCAGGCCTTTCCAAAGCAGTTCACTGATGATTACCTCTCAAACCACCTGTATGGTCAGGACGCGAGGAAGGTATTCATACAACACCCATGGTTCAATATTGAAGTGTTCCTGAAGAGGACGAAGGATGGACAGGCACTAGCCTAAAGTTGCAAAGACCTTCAACATCAATGAAGGCTCAATATTCGCCTTCCGCTTCGGCAGTTTTCCAGATGAGGTCCATCTGTCTATGTACCATCTATGATGCTAATTTCGAAAGGTTATAGATGTTGCATGTGAAACTAGGTGCTGGTGCAGTTGTGTAATGGGGTAGCTGAGTGCCGAAGCTATATGATGTTGTACTCTGATGTATTTCAATTATGAAATCCTGCTTCCTTAATATGAAATATATTGTGTGCTTAATATGAAATGTCAATTAGATCAATAAATGGATTATTAATAATAGGCCAATTAGCCTGCTAATTGGGTTTTTCTATTGCAAACGGCTATTGAGAAAACACCGTGGGCGATGACCTCAGGCAACGCACATAGTTTCTAGGAATAAACCGTGTTGGATCAATGAACGATCACACACGACATCCTCTTGAAAACTGTTTGTGTTAGGCCACCTTGCGCAAACGTTTACCACATAAAAAGTGAGTGTGATGGACAGCCTTTGCCACACAGTTTCTTCTACACACCGTGTGTGATGCATTCAGTAACGCAAATGATAAAATTGTTAATATCGTGTGCAATGGCAACGCTATCACAAATGATTTAATGGGGAAAATTGTGTGCGATGTACCTGCGAATGGAAACGTTTTCCTTGGAGTGACTGTGCGGGATGTATATAAGAATGGAAATGTACTTCTTGGATTAACTGTGTGGGATGTACATACTAACGGAAACATATTTCTTGGATTGAGTGTGTGGAATATACATATGAACGGAAACGTTTAGCCGGGACTGACTGTGTGGGATGTACTTACGACCGGAAACGATTTGGCCTGTATAATTGTATTTTTTTAGCACAACTATTTGTATAACCGTATTTGGTCGCTTGCCCGTTGCACACGACCTCATTTTGCCGAGCGTGTGTGCTAGGAGGGCCTATCCCCGACTGTTTCTGGATCGTGTGGGAAGGACCCCCCTATCACAGTCACTCACTTGACGACGGTTCAGAACGCCATCGCGGAAAGAGGTTAAAAACCATTTGTATAGCACCTCGTTGTACCAGTGTAGAGTCGTGCGTGCCTTCTGCATGAAGGAGGGCACAATATGGGCATTCCGCTTCACCCTGTTCAGCAACCAGAATGTATTTCGCCTCTTTCTTTATCGCCTTTAATAGTACAAGTATACAACTATGGATCATCATTCTTTATTTGGTGCTTATGTAATTCTTGAACATATGTACCTGTGAATCGAATAATGCATTGGTTGTTTGAACCTAATGGATATGAATAAAGCTATAGCATACTTTCAAATTCAAATCTGGTACAATTTTAAATAGCAGCAATTAAATTACGGTGAAATTATGCTCTACAGGTCGTTACGGCGCACACGGTCGGTAAAACACAAACATTTGTGATATACACCATAATCCGACAGGGTTCACAGAGAGGAAATGTGTGCGAGCATGCACACAGTTGCCGTTTGCAAAGCGTGTGTGATGTCAGACAATATCACAAACGGTGCGGGCAAACTAAATGTTTGTGATAGTTGCCTTATCATACACGATTGGCAATCATGAACTGTTTCTGATGTGGTACGCATCGTAAACGTTGCACCACAGAATAGTGTGTGCGATAGTTATCATGTATGATGATGTTACGATGGTCTGACATTTCGTAATCCTATCCAACACTCGTACGATGATTAGCTAATCTTCTTAATTAGTTATCACATACGGTTCTGGAAAAGTGAATGTGTGTGATTGTCTGCTTATCATACATGTTCTATAATCGTGAACTGTTTGTGATGGGCCATGCATCGTAAACGTAGCACTACAGAATACCGACTGCGATGGCAATGCGAGCACAAACGAGTAGCAAGGATGGAGCGTTTGGGATATTCGAAATATCAGAAACAATTTTATAGGGACAACTGTATGCATCAAGGCTCCCTATCCCCAATGGTTTCTGGGTCATGTGGGAAGGACCCTCCTATCGCACACACTCACTTGGTGATGGTTCAAAATGCCGTCGTGGAAAGGGGTTAAAAACCATTTGTATAGCACCTCGTTGTACCAGTGCTTCAAGCTAAAAAACACAGCACTCATAATTGCAAAGCTTAGTTGTTCAAATATGATTGTGATATGATACTGATATTAGTTAACAGACACATTTAATTGGTTAGCTAAAGGTCCCACTTGAGTTTTCAAATGCATGTTGCGACATATAGAGAGACGGCAGGAATTGCATTTCTTTGTCACTTGTTGACTGTACTTTCTTGTACATACCAAATCTTAGTTGTTATTTCAAAGCAAACACCGGTTGCTAAGTACCCTTTGCGTGGTATGCAGCTTCAAATCTGCCATGCCACTGCCACTGTCAACACTATACTCATCATGCTTACGGTTTCCCCATTTTTTGATGACCACGATCAGCCTACGTGATTCGTGTCTTAATAGCACTGCTCCACCCATCAAGCTAAACAAGCTTAGTTGTACAAATTCGAATCTGATATGATGCTAATATTAGTAAAACTGAGAAACGTTTAATTGGTCAGCTAAATGTTCCTACTTTAGTTTCGAAATGCATGTGAGCCACATATGGAGAGACCGGAAGGAATAGTATTTCTCTGTGCACTCTGGTTCATCATGGGTGGGAAACGCACATTGTATTATCTAAAATCTGCTTGCTCTTTGTTATCATGTTCCTCTTCTGTTCTTCTTAATAAGTATATTACTTCCTCCGTTCCTAAACTACCTTGGGTGCGTGCGTGTGTTGTGGTGGCATGCGTTTGTACCGGGTGTTGTTCATCGTTGGTTTATTTATAAAGCGGGGTGAAAGCCTTTTTCGATAAAACGGTCTTTTTAGATATTCCAATAAGAACTACATACGGATGTATATAGACATATTTTAGAGTGTACATTCACTCATTTTGCTCCATATGTAGTCTGCATTCGAATCTCTAAGAGACTTATATTTAGGAACGGAGGGAGTAGTATAGTATGTTCCCTGTCGGGAAGCGGAGCGGGGACATTTGCAGTCAACAGGTCTGTTGGGTCGCTTCAGATGGATGCTTTCAACTATTCTAGATGGTCTGCCATAATATCCGGGAAATGCTGGGAGCTATGTCATCTTTGAGAGTCTAGACTGATAGTAACAGTATTGTGCCTTCAGTTGAATAGAGCTGCCCCTTTTGGGGCCGAAGCCTTTCCGAACCCTTTCTAGCCGTACCGGTAATACAAGCCCATATGTTCCAGCTAGTTCCACTTTCCTGATTTTACTCGTGATGCTTAGGGTTTTCCCCTTTTATCTACACTACTATGATTTGCGTAGGTGCTTTCTGTCGTACTAGCAGTACTCCACCCTTCAAGCTAAACAACATAACACTCATAATTCCAAAGCTTAGTTGTTCATATATGATTGTGATATGATACTGATAATAGTTAACAGACACATTTAATTGCTTAGCTAAAGGTCCCACTTGAGTTTCCAGATGCATGTTGCGACATATAGAGAGACGGCAGGAATTGCATTTCTTTGTCACTTGTTGACTGTACTTTCTTGTCCATACCAAATCTTAGTTGTTATTTCAAAGCAAACATCGGTTGCTAAGTACCCTTTCCGCGGTTTGCAGCTTCAGATCTGCCATGCCACTGCCATGGTCAACACTATACTCATCATGCTTACGGTTTCCCCATTTTATGATGACCATGATCAGCCTACGTGATTCGTGTTGTAATAGCACTGCTCCACCCATCAAGCTAAACAAGCTTAGTTGTACAAATTTGAATCTGATATGATGCTGATATTAGTAAACCTGAGACCGGTTTAATTGGTCAGCTAAATGTTCCTACTTTAGTTTTGAAATGCATGTGAGCCACATATGGAGAGACTGGAAGGAATAATATTTCTCTGTGCGCTCTGGTTCATCATGGGTGGGCAACAGACATTGTATAGAAAGACTTGTAATATCTTCAATATGCTTGCTCTTCTGCTCTTCTTTAACATGATCCTCTTCTCTTCTTCTTTAATAAGTACAGTATGTTCCTTGTTGGGAAGAGTAGCAGAGACATTTGTGGTCGACAGGTCAGGTCGAGTTGTTCTTCCTTAGTATATTTTGAATCTGTCAGGTCAGGTCGAGTTGTTCTTCTTTACTATATGTTGAAGTTGTCATCTGCGAAGTATCCTTACTTCTGGAACTCTCATATTTTGAGTAGTAGGCCACATTATATTATTGCACACAAATTACAGCACACATGGCATCTCTCAGAAGAATTGCAGAGATAGCACGTAGGGGTTTACAGGGAGGCAGTATTGGATTAGAATCACTTCTGCATTACAAAGATAATCTCACTTATTTTTATGTTTTCATGCATGTCAGGTATTGAACATGATCAAAATGAATATGAGAATGGGCGCACGAGAGGAATATTGCAGAACAATCCACTGGCTAACAAACTTCGCATGGTGTAGGATGGCCTATCTTATTCACCCATCAAGGTGCTTGCTCTAACTTGGCAAGGTTGTATTGGTCGCACATATCTTGCATATGACCTCTTGCATTACTTCTACTTTGTTACACCACCATCTGCTTAGTTTAAGCATCATATATGAGTATATGCCATACCTATCCATTTTCTGTACCTATTCAATGTGTCATCATATTATGTTTTTTCAGTCAAATGTTGTTCTTTCGTAATAGATGTCCAAAAGGAAGAGGGTGAGTGCAGATCCTCAAGGAGTACAAACTAAGTATTTAGAAAAGGCAGTGAGATACATGTTAAATCAGATAGATCAGCAACCATAGAAAAGACAGGCCCAACTATACCACACTTTACCCCTACTCCACTGGCCAAAGCCCTATTAGAACTGTAGAGAGCCCAGCATCAAGTATTGTGTATAATATAAATTCAAAATTTGAACTCCTACATTTCTGCATGTGCCTTACCTTCTCTCTTGTATGAAAATTAATTTCAGATGAATCTCCTTTCTCAAAGGATCATAGGATCTCACAACAATACCGGGCACTTCATTGCTCTTGTCAGGACCTCTTGCCCTTTATCAGCATACTTACACTCATTGCTGTTTGATTATGTAGCATCACTGTAAATGTTCGCTCCCTTATCCTCACTTTGATCAAAATTATAAGATCTATATTTACTCTTACATAAATGTAGAATTAACACAATAGTTATGAAGTTCTGGATTGCTCATGTAAGTACCTGTTGTCATGTACTCCCTCAGTATCGAATTAATTGTTGCTCAATTGGATGTATTTAGAATTTAATAGTGCTAGATACATCCATTTGAGCGACAAGTAATAACGGACGATGGTAGTATTACTGTACTTGCATTGCGAGATAGTTGATTGTTGATATGTCGCCAACGTATCTATAATTTTTTATCGTTCCATGCTATTATATTATCTGTTTTGGATGTTTTATATGCATTAATATGCTATTTTATATTATTTTTGGGACTAACTTATTAACCTAGAGCCCAGTGCCAGTTTCTGTTTTTTCCTTGTTTTAGTGTTTCGCAGAAAAGGAATATCAAACGGAGTCCAAACGGAATAAAACTTTCGCGATGATTTTTCTTGGACCAGAAGACACCCAGAAGACTTGGAGTCCAAGCTAGAAGACCCACGAGGCGGCGGCAAGGGTGGAGGGCACGCCCTAGGGGGGCGCGCCCCCATACCTTGTGGCCCCCTCGGGAGTCCCCTGACCTACTTAATCTTCCTATATATTCACATATATTCCCAAACCATCAAAGGGAGCCACGAAAATACTTTTCCACCGCCGCAACCTTCTGTTCCCGTGAGATCCCATCTTGGGGCCTTTTCCGGCATCCTGCCGGAGCGGGATTCGATCACGAAGGGCATCTACATCAACCCTATTGCCCTTTCAATGAAGCGTGAGTAGTTTACCTCAGACCTACGGGTCCATAGCTAGTAGCTAGATGGCTTCTTCTCTCTCTTTGATTCTCAATACCATGTTCTCCTCGATGTTCTTGGAGATCTATCCGATGTAATCTTCTTTTGCGGTGTGTTTGTCGAGATCCGATGAATTGTGGATTTATGATCAGTTTATCTATGAATATTATTTGAATCTTCTCTGAATTCTTATATGCATGATTTGATATCTTGTAACTCTCTTCGAACTATCGGTTTGGTTTGGCCAACTAGATTGGTTTTTCTTGCAATGGGAGAGGTGCTTAGCTTTGGGTTCAATCTTGTGGTGTCCTCACCCAATGACATAGTAGGGATAGCGAGGCACGTATTGTATTGTTTCCATCGAGGATAAAAAGGTGGGGTTTACATCATATTGCTTGAGTTTATTCCTCTACATCATGTCATCTTACTTAAGGCGTTACTCCATTCTTTATGAACTTAATACTCTAGATGCATGCTGGATAGTGGTCGATGTGTGGAGTAATAGTAGTAGATGTAGGCAGGAGTCGGTCAACTTGACACGGACGTGATGCCTATATACATAATCATTGCCTTGGATATCGTCATAACTTTGTGCTTTTCTATCAATTGCTCGACAATAATTTGTTCACCCACCGTATTATTTGCCTTCAAGAGAGAAGCCTCTAGTGAAACCTATGGCCCCCGGGTCTATTTTCCATCATACTTGTTTCCGATCTACTATTTTGCAATATTTTATTTTTCAGATCTATAAACCAAAAAACCCAAAAATATTTAGTTATCTTTTATTCAGTTTTATCTATCTCTATCAGATCTCACCTTTGCAAGTGACCGTGAAGGGATTGACAACCCCTTTATCGCGTTGGGTGCAAGTGTTTGATTGTTTGTGTGTTTCTCCTACTGGATTGATACATTGGTTCTTAACTGAGGGAAATACTTATCTCTACTGTGCTGCATCACCCTTTCCTCTTCAAGGGAAAAACCAACGCAAGCTCAAGAAGTAGCAGGAAGAATTTCTGGCGCCGTTGCCGGGGAGATCTACGTCAAGCCTACCAAGTACCCATCATAAACTCTCATCTCTTGCATTACATTATTTGCCATTTGCCTCTCGCTTTCCTCTCCCCCACCTTTAAAATGATTTTCAGAAAAACACAAAAAGATTTGCCTTTTTATTCGCCCTTCTTCCGTTCATCTTTTCGTTTGCTTTCTATTTGCCAAATTTCCCGTATGGCTCAACCTCAGAGCTTTGATCCTTAATTTAGGAAGTTGGAACAGATTGAAAGTAATTCTAAAAGTCTCATGACTTTACAATATGAGTATAATAATCTCTTTAGAAATGAGCTTAAAGAACAAAAATCTATGATGGAGTATATTAATAAAGAGCTTGATGACATGTCTAAGGAGTTTTAAGGTTTGAAATCTCAGTTTGCTCATCTTGAAAATTCAGTGGGTAAAATTTCTGATAATCAAGCTACTTTAGTGAATAAGATGGCTGCTAAACCGAAGTCTTTAAATAATGATGAAGATCTTAAAGTGATTGATGTGACTCCTATTGAATCTTTGTTTTCTAATATAAATCTTGATAAAGATGGGACTGGAGATGAGTCAACTTTAGCTAGAAGGCGTCCCAATGATTCGGAGTTTTTAGATCTTGATGCAAAAATTGATAAAAGTGGGATTGGAGAGGTCAAAACTTAAAGTAGCAATGAACCCACTCTTTTGGATTTCAAGAACTTTAATTATGATAATTGCTCTTTGATAGATTGTATTTCCTTGTTGCAATCCATGTTGAATTCTCCTCATGCTTATAATCAAAATAAAGCTTTTACTAAACATATTATTGATGCTATGATGGAATCTTTTGAAGAAAAACTTGAGTTGGAAGTTTCTATCCCTAGAAAGCTTTATGATGAGTGGGAACCTACTATTAAGATTAAAATTAAAGATTATGAATGCTATGCTTTGTGTGATTTGGGTGCTGGCGTTTCCACGATTCCAAAAACTTTATGTGATGTGCTAGGTTTCCGTGAATTTGATGATTGTTCTTTAAATTTGCATCTTGCGGATTCCACTATTAAGAAACCTATGGGAAGGATTAATGATGTTCTTATTGTTGCAAATAGGAATTATGTGACCGTAGATTTTATTTTTCTTGATATAGATTGCAATCCTACATGTCCTATTATTCTTGGTAGACCTTTCCTTAGAACAATTGGTGCAATTATTGATATGAAAGAAGGAAACATTAGATTTCAATTTCTGTTAAGGAAGGGCATGGAACACTTTCCAAGAAAGAAATTTAAGTTTCCATATGAATCTATTATGAGAGCTACTTATGGATTGCATACCAAAGATGACAATACCTAGATCTATTGTGTTATGCCTAGCTAAGGGCGTTAAACAATAGCGCTTGTTGGGAGGCAACCCAGTTTTGTTTTTATGTTTTTTGTTTTGCTCCTGTTTTTGAATAAAATACACATTATTACCACTGTAGTAATTGTGTTTTAGTTTTTTAACTAGTGTTTGTGCCAAGTAAGACCTTTGGGATGGCTTACGGTGATAGTTTATTTGATCTTGCTGAAAAACAGAAACTTTTGTGTCCAGTCACAGAATTGTTTAAATTCACTGGAGCATGGGAAAACCCTCAATTTTTTACAAAATATTGATATACAAATTACCTATATTTTCCTAAATTTTAGAAATAATTGGAGTTACATAAGTATTAGAACAATTCAGATCTTCGCAGACTGTTCTGTTTTTGACAGATTCTGTTTTCTATGTGTTGTTTGCTTATTTTGATGAATCCATGGGTAGTATCGGGGGGTATGAACCATGGAAAAGTTGGAATACAGTAGATATTACACCAATATAAATAAATAATGAGTTCACAACAGTACCAAAAGTGGTGATTTATTTTCTTATACTAACGGATCTCATGAGTTTTCTGTTGAGTTTTGTGTTGTGAAGTTTTCAAGTTTTGGGTAAAGATTTGATGGACTATGCAAGAGCCTAAGCTTGGGGATGCCCAAGGCACCCCAAGGTAATATTCAAGGACAACCAAGAGCCTAATCTTGGGGATTCCCCGGAAGGCATCCCCTCTTTCGTCTTCGTCTATCGGTAAATTTACTTGAGGCTATATTTTTATTCACCACATGATATGTGTTTTGCTTGGAGCGTCTTGTATGATTTGAGTGTTTGCTTTTAGTTTGCCACAATCATCCTTGCTGTACACACCTTTTGAGAGGGACACGCTTAAATCGTGAATTTATTAGAATACTCTATGTGCTTCACTTATATTTTTTGAGCTAGGCAATTTTGCTCTAGTGCTTCACTTATATCTTTTTAGAGCACGGCGGTGGCTTTATTTTATAGAAATTGTTGAACTCTCTTGCTTCACTTATATTATTTTGAGAGTCTATCTAAACAGCATGGTAATTTGCTTTGGTTATGAATTTAGTCCAAATATGATGGGCATCCAAGAAAGATATAATAAAAACTTTCATATAAAGTGCATTGAATACTATGTGAAGTTTGATTCCTTATGATTGTTTTGAGATATAAAGATGGTGATATTAGAGTCATGCTAGTGAGTAATTGTGGTTTGGTAGAAATACTTGTGTTAAAGTTTGTGATTCTCGTAGCATGCACGTATGGTGAACCGTTATGTGATGAAGTCGGAGCATGATTTATTTATTGATTGTCTTCCTTACGAGTGCCGGTCGGGGACGAGCGATGGTCGTTTTCTACCAATCTATCCCCCTAGGAGCATGCGTCTAATACTTTGTTTTGATAGCTAATAGACTTTTCCAATAAGTATGTGAGTTCTTTATGACTAATGTTGAGTCCATGGATTATACGCACTCTCACCCTTCCACCATTGCTAGCATACCTAGTACCGCGCAACTTTCGCCGGTGCATTACACCCACCATATACCTTCCGCAAAACAGCCACCATATCTACCTATTATGGCATTTCCATAACCATTCCGAGATATATTGCCATGCAACTTTCACCGTTCCGTTTATTATGACACGCTTCATCATTGTCATATTGCTTTGCATGATCATGTAGTTGACATCGTATTTGTGGCAAGGCCACCATTCATATTTTTTATACATGTCACTCTTGAGTCATTGCACATCCCGGTACACTGCCGGAGGCATTCATATAGAGTCATATTTTTTTCTAAGTATCAAGCTGTAAGTAAATAAAAGTGTGATGATCATCATTTTTAGAGCATTGTCCCATGTGAGGAAAGGATGATGGAGGCTATGATTCCCCCACAAGTCGGGATGAGACTCCGGACGAAAAATAAAATAAAATAAAGAGGCCAAAGAGCCCAAAATAAAAAAAATGAGAGAAAAGAGAGAAGGAGCAATGTTACTATCCTTTTTCCACACTTGTGCTTCAAAGTAGCACCATGATCTTCATGATAGAGAGTCTCCTATGTTGTCACTTTCATATACTAGTGGGAAATTTTCACTATAGAACTTGGATTGTATATTCCAACGACGGGCTTCCTCAAATTGCCCGAGGTCTTTGTGAGCAAGTGAGTTGGATGCACACCCACTTAGTTTATTTTTGAGCTTTCATACACTCATAGCTCTAATGCATCCGCTGCATGGCAATCCCTACCCACTCACATTGATATCTATTGATGGGCATCTCCATAGCCCATTGATACGCCTAGTTGATGTGAGACTATCTCCTTCTTTTTGTCTTCTCCACAACCACCATATTCTATTCCACCTATAGTGCTATATCCATGGCTCACGCTCATGTATTGTGTGAAAGTTGAAAAAGTTTGAGAACATCAAACGTATGAAACAATTGCTTGGCTTGTCATCGGGGTTGTGCATGATTTAATACTTTGTGTGATGAAGATGGAGCATAGCCAGACTATATGATTTTGTAGGGATAACTTTCTTTGTCCATGTTATTTTGAGAAGACATGATTGCTTTATTAGTATGCTTGAAGTATTATTGTTTTTATGTCAATATTAAACTTTTGTTTTGAATCTTATGGATCTGAATATTCATGCCACAATAAAGAAAATTACATGGATAAATATGTTAGGTAGCATTCCACATCAAAAATTCTGTTTTTATCATTTACCTACTCGAGGACAAGCAGGAATTAAGCTTGGGGATGCTTGATACGTCTCCAACGTATCTATAATTTTTTATCGTTTCATGCTATTATATTATCTGTTTTGGATGTTTTATATGCATTAATATGCTATTTTATATTATTTTTGGGACTAACTTATTAACCTAGATCCCAGTGCCAGTTTCTGTTTTTTCCTTGTTTTAGAGTTTCGCAGAAAAGGAATATCAAACGGAGTCCAAACGGAATAAAACTTTCGCGATGATTTTTCTTGGACCAGAAGACACCCAGAAGACTTGTAGTGCAAGCCAGAAGACCCACGAGGCGGTGGCAAGGGTGGAGGGCGCGCCCTAGTGGGGGGGCCCTACCTTGTGGCCCCCTCGGGAGTCCCCTGATCTACTTCTTCTTCCTATATATTCACATATATTCCCAAACCATTAGAGGGAGCCACGAAAATACTTTTCCACCGCCGCAACCTTCTGTTCCCGTGAGATCCCATCTTGGGGCCTTTTCCGGCATCCTGCCGGAGGGGGATTCGATCATGGAGGGCATCTACATCAACCCTATTGCCCTTCCGATGAAGCGTGAGTAGTTTACCTCAGACCTACGGGTCCATAGCTAGTAGCTAGATGGCTTCTTCTCTCTCTTTGATTCTCAATACATGTTCTCCTCGATGTTCTTGGAGATCTATCCGATGTAATCTTCTTTTGCTGTGTGTTTGTCGAGATCTGATGAATTGTGGATTTATGATCAATTTATCTATGAATATTATTTGAATCTTCTCTGAATTATTATATGCATGATTTGATATCTTTGTAACTCTCTTCGAACTATCGGTTTGGTTTGGCCAACTAGATTGGTTTTTCTTGCAATGGGAGAGGTGCTTAGCTTTGGGTTCAATCTTGCAGTGTCCTGACATAGTAGGGGTAGTGAGGCACGTATTGTATTGTTACCATCGAGGATAAAAAGGTGGGGTTTACATCATATTGCTTGAGTTTATTCCTCTACATCATGTCATCTTACTTAAGGCGTTACTCCATTCTTTATGAACTTAATACTCTAGATGCATGCTGGATAGCGGTCGATGTGTGGAGTAATAGTAGTAGATGTAGGCAGGAGTCGGTCTACTTGACACGGACGTGATGCCTATATGCATAATCATTGCCTTGGATATCATCATAACTTTGCGCTTTTCTATCAATTGCTCGACAGTAATTTGTTCACCCACCATATTATTTGCCTTCAAGAGAGAAGCCTCTAGTGAAACCTATGGCCCCCGGGTCTATTTTCCATCATACTTGTTTCCGATCTACTATTTTGCAATCTTTTATTTTTCAGATCTATAAACCAAAAAACCCAAAAATATTTAGTTATCTTTTATTCAGTTTTATCCATCTCTATTAGATCTCACCTTTGCGAGTGACCGTGAAGGGATTGACAACCCCTTTATCGTGCATCTATTGGGGACTTGCGCATTTCTCCTACTGGATTGATACCTTGGTTCTTAACTGAGGGAAATACTTATCTCTACTGTGCTGCATCACCCTTTCCTCTTCAAGGGAAAAACCAACGCAAGCCCAAGAAGTAGCAATTGTCTAGCATTACTCTGCATCTTATCTGCCTGCCCTCCACTTTCTCCAAATTATCAGATCTACATTTACTCTTACCAAAATGTTGAATAAAGCCAATGCCGCTGCACACGGTTATGTCTGCATTCCTCTTGTCAATACCTTTTGCCTTGTAACGATGTACTTAATTAATAGCTATTTGCTTATGTATCATCACTCTGCACCTGAGTTTTATTATCCTCTATTTCTTCCAATATTGTTTGATCTATATTTACTCTTTACAAAATGTAGAATAAAGGCAACGTTTATAAAGAAGTTTATTTGGGGAATTTCTTGAATTATCCTTCCATCGACATGGAGAAGGGCTTTGTCCAGTCCGTGTTAACATGTAATGTAAGTTCATCCTTCTCAAGCCTTCAAACTTTGTTCTAGTATAGATTAGGATAGGCGTCATTTCCTCCACTGTTGTTTACTTTGGTGTTTTGTAACACCCTGGATTTTGGTCCTTTCTTTTTCATTTGAATTTCTTTGGATTTTTTATTTGAAATGCTTTTCTGTGGCTCTGTGGTCCTGAAACCTGGGAAGATCATCTCTTCTCAGGCTCCCAAGTGGCTTGTCATCTTCAAAACCATCTCAAGATCATGTCATTTCCCATCTTGGACCAATCCCAATATTCTTTTTATTGGGAATATTCCTTTTTCTATTAAAGGAATAATCCTTTTTCCCTAGGTTGTGAAGCAACCTACCTTTCTGTCTTCCACAAAATTCCCAAATAATTCTCATAAATTGTTTGGGTCATATCTACCACAGATATGTCAAAACCATTCCTTGGCATCATTAAAAATAATTCACAAATATTCATTCTTCAATTCTGTCCAGTGTGGCTTTTTGTGAAGGAAGTGACACCTATCTTTTCTTGATTGCTCCCAAACTTTTTGGGCATGCTATCACATCCAAATTATTGCCTCATGCCAAAATTCATCTCCATTTGCCAAGCCAATCTCCCTAAGCAATTTTTCAAAGTTTCTGTTCAAACAGAGGCCTTGTGAAGGAAGTACAAGCTAGGCATATTCAAATAAGTTGAAATTTTGCAAGATCATTCATGTGCTCATATCATGACTCTCCACCAATTTTAAGATCCATATAATAATCTATGTGAGCATACCATCCAATCTTGGTTTCTGCTCAGATTTTCAGGTTGTGAAGCAACTATATTTTATATTGCTTCATTATTGCTGAAAATTTACCAAGACATTCTCCTACCCATATAACTTATCTCCACAAAATTTGGGATCATTTCATTTATCCAATATTTCCCTAGAATTTTCACAAGTTTCTGTCTAGGGAGAAACTCTGTGAAGCAAGTACCATGGGTACTCATCGAAATGGCATGAAATTTTTATGACACACTCATATGCCTAAATCATCATGTCATGCCAATTTTTAGCCTAAGGAAACACATGATGTGAGTGCCTCATCAACATTAAGTTTCTGGACCATTTTGTTGGTTGTAAAGCAACTATAGCAAATATTGGTCCAAATCATCTCCAAATGCACAGGACTGTGGTTCTTCTAACCCTAAACCCCTGTGATAATCTATTTTATCTCTAGATCATTCCAGTTGCCCCTAGATTGTAGACCAAGTTTGCTGCAGCAAACTTTCAGTGATGAATCCTATCAACCCTTGGCTTCTTTTACTGAACCATCACCTCATACGTAACCCATCTTGGATGGACTACACGGGAGACAAGATGTGGCATGACAAGGCTTACCGCGTGCGCCTGTTCACACGGTGACCGCATAGCCAGGCATGCCATGGACGCGAGCTGGGCGTCACTTTGCTTCGGGCCCCTCCTCCCCGGCCGTTTCCCTCACGCCCTCGACACCTAGCCATGTCTAGGAGGTTCCTCTCGTCGTCGCCCTTCCCCTGGACCCCTCTTCCCCTCCGTATTCTTCCCCGGCGAGCCGTCCCCGTTGATGCACAGTGCGCGCCCGTGAGCCGCCGTCGTCTTCCCTCCCCTGGCCTCTTCCTCCTCGTGCCTTTGGCTCTACTCTGCTCCGTGACCTGTCCCTGCCCTCTCCCGTCGCCCTCCATGGCTCACGAGGCCCCAGTTCACACCAAATCTCCGGCCGGACTCGCTCGGCGGTGACCGGCTCGGGCACCCGTGCCCCAGCTATATATAGGCCTCCCCCGAGCCCTCCGAGCTCACCCACGACCTTCTCTCACTTCCAGAAGCCCCCCGTCCTCTCCCCGAAGCTCCAGCCCCCCCCCTCGCCGCCCAATGCTGCCACGGCCGCCGCCATCCTCCACCAAAATTTCGGCGAGCCGCAGCTCCTCCCTCCACTCCACCACCACCACCAGTCCTACCGCGCTCCCTGGAGCCTCCCCGCCGTTTCTTTCCTTCTCCGGTTACTTGTGGTTCCATGACCAGACTCGGCCGAAGCCGCCGTCCGCCGGCGTCGGAGTCTCCCTCCTCTCAGTCCTCTCCGACGGCCGTGCCCTGCAGGGATGGATGTGCCGCATCGCCACGAGCACGCCGGTGGTCGGAGCGCTCTCGGAGATGGCCGGAGCAGCCGACAACTAATAACCCACAAGTATAGGGGATCGCAATAGTTTTTGAGGGTAGAGTATTCAACCCAAATTTATTGATTCGACACAAGGGGAGCCAAAGAATATTCTCAAGTATTAGCAGCTGAGTTGTCAATTCAACCACACCTGAAAGACTTAATATCTGTAGCAAAATATTTAGTAGCAAAGTAGTATGGAAATAACAGTAACGGTGGCAAAAGTAACAGTAGCAGTTTTGTAGCAATTGTAAAAGTGGCAACGGCAAAGTAATGTAGCAAAGATCAATATGTGAAAAGCTCGTAGGCAATGGATCAGTGATGGATAATTATGTCGGATGGCATTCATCATGCAACAGTTATAACCTAGGGTGACACAGAACTAGCTCCAATTCATCAATATAATGTAGGCATGTATTCCGTATATAGTTATACGTGCTTATGGAAAAGAACTTGCATGACATCTTTTGTCCTACCCTCCCGTGGCAGTGGGGTCCTAATGGAAACTAAGGGATATTAAGGCCTCCTTTTAATAGAGAACCGGACCAAAGCATTAGCACTTAGTGAATACATGAACTCCTCAAACTACGGTAATCACCAGAAAGAATCCCAATTATTGTCACCTTGGGGTATGCGGATCATAGATCGTAGTAGGTGTCTACAACTTGCAAGATAGGATCAAGAACACATATATATTCATGAAAACATAATAGGTTCAGATCTGAAATCATGGCACCCGGGCCCTAGTGACAAGCATTAAGCATAGCAAAGTCATAGCAACATCAATCTCAGGACATAGTGGATACTAGGGATCAAACCCTAACAAAACTCACTCGATTACATGATTAATCTCATCCAACCCATCACCGTCCAGCAAGCCTACGGTGGAATTACTCACGCACAGTGGTGAGCATCATGAAATTGGTGATGGAGGATGGTTGACGATGACGACGGTGTCGATTTCCCCTCTCCGGAGCCCAAAACAGACTCCAGATCTGCCCTCCCGAGGAAGAACGGGAGGTGGCGGCGGCTCCGTATCGTGAAACACGATGAAATCTTCTCCTTTATTTTTTTCTCCCCGAACGTGAATATATAGAGTTGGAGTTTAGGTCGGAGGAGGTCAAGGGGACCCACAAGGTAGGGGGGCGCGCCCTAGGGGGGCGCGCCCCCACCCTTGTGGACACATGGTGGGTCCCCTTCGGTTGATTCTTTCGCCAATATTTTTTATATATTCCAAAAATATTCTTCTTAAATTTTCAGGTCAATCCGATAACTTTTATTTCTGCACAAAAATAACACCATGGCAATTCTGCTAAAAACAGCGTCAGTCCGAGTTAGTTCCATTCAAATCATGCAAATTAGAGTCCAAAACAAGGGTAAAAGAGTTTGGAAAAGTAGATACGATGGAGACGTATCAACTCCCCCAAGATTAACCCATTGCTTGTCCTCAAGCAATTCAGTTGACAAACTGAAAGTGACAAAGAAAAACTTTTACAAACTCTGTTTGATCTTGTTGTTGTAAATATGTCTAACTGATGTTCAGGTTTTCAGCCAAGATTATAAACTAACCATATTCACAATAACATTTAGGTCTCACATTTACTCATATCAATGGCATAATCAACTAGCGAGCAATAATAATAAATCTCGGATGACAACACTTTTTCAAAACAATCATGATATAGTATGATATAATGGTATCTCGCTAGCCCTTTCTGAGACCACAAAACATAAATGCAGATTACCTATGAAGACCAAGGACTGACTAGACATTATAATTCATGGTAAAAGAGATCCAGACACAGTCATACTCAATATCAATTAATAACAAAGCATACAAATGACAGTGGTGCTCTCTAACTGGTGCTTTTTATAAGAGGATGATGACTCAACAATAAAAGTAAATAGATAGGCCCTTCACAAAGGGAAGCAGAGATTTGCAGAGGTGCCAGAGCTCGAGCTTTTAAAACAGAGATGAATAAAATTTTGAGCGGTATGCTTTCATTGTCAACATAACAACCAAGAGATCTCGGTATATTCCATGCTAGATACATTATAGGCGGTTCCCAAACAGAATGGTAAAGTTTTTACTCCCCCTCCACCAACAATCACACTCCACGGCTGATCTGAAACAACGGGTACCGTCCATACCAACAACAGTCATGGGGGAGTTTTTTTTGAAATTTATTTTGATTTGATTTCGAGCATAGAACTGGGCATTCCGATTACCATCCACTTTCTCGTGAATGACAAGTGAATCAACACTCATCGTGAGAATAACCCACCTAACATGGAAGATACTGACAGCCCCTAGTCGCTACATGAGCGATTCGGGCATACAAAACAGAATATCATTTGAAGGTTTAGAGTTTGGCACATGCAAATTTACATGGAATGGCAGGTAAATACCTCATATAGGTAGGTATGGTGGAATCATATGGAACAACTTTGGGTTTAAGGAAGTGGATGCACAAACAGTATTCCCGCTTAGTACAAGTGAAGGCTAGCAAAAGACTGGGAAGCAACCAACTAGAGAGCGACAACGATCATAAACATGCATTGAGATTAACCAACATTGAATGCAAGCATGAGTAGGATATAAATCACCATGAACATAAATATCGTGGAGGCTATGTTGATTTTGTTTCAACTACATGCGTGAACATGTGCCAAGTCAAGCCACTTGAATCATTCATAGGAGGATACCATCCTATCATACTACATCATAACGATTTTAAAAGCATGTTGGCACACAAGATAAACCATTATACACTCCTAGCTAATTAAGCATGGCATGAGTAACTATAATCTATAATTGTCATTGCAAACATGTTTCATTCATAATGGGCTGAATCAAGAATGATGAGCTAATCATATTTACAAAAACAAAATAGGTCGAGTTCATACCAGCTTTTCTCCATCTCAATCATTTCATCATATATCGTCATTATTGCCTTTCACTTGCACGACTGAATGGTGTGAATAATAATAAGAGAGCACATGCATTGGACTAAGCTGGAATCTGCAAACATTTATTCAAAGGACAAGACAAGGTAATATGGGCTCCTTGTTAGATCAACAATAATGCATATGAGAGCCACTCAACATTTTCATCGTGGGCTTCTCCTTACGACCCAAAGAAAAGAAAAGAATTTCAAAGAAACACACTGAAATGTTTTTGGAGTTTTTGTTTTTCTGAAGAAAGTAAAACAAGAACGAGAAAAACTATTTACACGGGAAAGCTCCCAACAAGCAAAAGAAGAACGAGAAATCTTTTTGGGTTTTCTTTTAATACTACAACTAATTAAACTAGGAAGAAACTAGAACTAATTTTTTTGGATTTTCTCAAAGTTTTTCAAACTCACAAGAAGAAAGCGAGAAAAAGAATTAAACTAACATGGATAATACAATGAAAAAGTATGAACACCGATAACTGAAATGAGTGTGTGATCATGAATGTAATGTCGGTGAGAAATACGTACTCCCCCAAGCTTAGGCTTTTGGCCTAAGTTGGTCTATGCCCATGGCTGGCCTGGCGGATATCCAAAGTTGTAGTCGGGGTCGTACTGGGATGCAGCAGCTACTGCCTAAAGGGCTGCAGCGTGGAGTCAAGCGGCCTCCACCCCTCTCACATACTCGTTTGCCTCCTCTCTGGTTATGAAATATCGTTGTTTTGCCTGAAAGTTAAATAAGGCAGGAACAGGAAGGGTAATATGGATAGCATGCTGCCTGTCAATGATTAGTCGGTACAGGAGGGACTGTTCGTTCGTCTCAAGAAACTGGTAGCGTACCATAGCATTATAATCAAGAAAAGTGGGTGGTTACTCAATGTCATAATCCTTTATGGGTACCCCAAGATAATTAGCTAAACGGGTGGCATAAATCCCACCAAAGAGATCCCCATCTAAAGCATTGTTATGTAACCTCCTTGCAATAATAGCCGCCAAGTTATATCGTTTATCACCCATTACCGCACACTTGAGAACACTAAGATCTGATGCATAAAGGTGGCTATGATCATGTTTACCATTAATGCATCTGCCTATGAAGAGAGCAAAATAATGTATGGCGGGAAAGTGAATGCTCCCTATGGTGGCTTGTGCAATATTTCTAGTTTCTCCCACAGTGATGCCAACAAGGAAGTCACTATATTCAGTTTTGCGAGGCTCACTATGTATGCCCCATTGTGGAATTTTGCATGCATCATTAAAATCTTCTAGGTCCATGGTATATGATTTATCATAAAGATCAAACAAAACAGAATGCGTGATACGCGTGGATGTAAATTTAAACCTTCGCACCAAGGAATCAGTAAGGTGATATTATTGCCTGCACTTATCTGAAACGAAATCCTCAAGGCCAGCGTTTTGTATGTACGCATCAAATTCCTCCTTGAAATAGGCATGAATCATGAATTGATCCAAAGGCCATTCACAAGGCCGCACTTGAGCTTCCCTCGGTGGTTCTAAATCGGGCTCATGTATCGCGAGCCTCGGAGCTTTCTTACTTGAGGAACCACCCTGGTATATTCTCCTAAACATCTCTCTTCCTCCGAAAATTTCTGAAATTTTTAGTGACTCAAAATAAAAGTGAACCAAACTCAACAAGATTGATAGCAACTACTCCTACAAGTGTCTAGAAGCTATATCATGCATCAAAACTACTTTGGACCATATAAATTTGACATGCAAGCTCAAGAATAGGGTCACCACAGCAGCAAGAATTTGCAATATATAAAGCACTAGAACAAAAACTAATTGGACCAATGGAGGAATCACATACCGCAGAACAATCCCCCAAAACATTTTTGCAAATGGAGCTTTGCACAAGGAGATCAAAAATGGCAGCAAAATGAGCTAGAACACGGGTTTGAGCAACGGGATGATTTTTTCTGGAGGAAGACGAAGTGGATGGATGCTGGAATAAGTGAGGGGGCCCATATGGGACCCACAAGGCAGGGGGCGCACCCAGGGGGTAGGGCGCGCCCTCCACCCTTGTGGTCCACTGGTGCAGCCCCCTGGTGTGTTCTCAGTACCAAAAATTCTCAAATATTCTATAAAAAAACCATACTAAATTTTCAGGGAATTTGGAGAACTTTTATTTTCGAGACATTTTTTATTGCATGGATAATTCAGAAAACAGACAAATAATGGCATTTTTACTTTATTTAATCTAAATAACAAAAAGTAAAAAGTGGGTACAGAAAGTTGTGCTTTCTAAATTCATCCATCTCATGCTCATCAAAAGGAATCCATTAACAAGGTTGATCAAGTCTTATTAACAAACTTCTTTCAAATAACATGAAACCGGAGAATCTTCAAATAACACTAGGTTACCTCAACGGGGATATGCATGTCCCCAACAATAAGAATATCATATTTCTTCTTGACAGTAGGGAGGGGGAATTCAAAACCTCCAATAGTAATAGTTGAAATTTTTCCAATAGAATTGATACTATGAACTCGAGGTTGTTTCTTCGGAAAGTGTACCGTATGCTCATTACCATTAACATGAAAAGTGACATTACCCTTGTTGCAATCAATAACAACCCCTGCAGTATTCAAAAAGGGTCTACCAAGGATGATCGACATACTGTCATCCTCGGGAATATCAAGAATAACAAAGTCCGTTAAGATAGTAACATTTGCAACCACAACAGGCACATCCTCACAAACACTGATGGGTATAGCAGTTGATTTATCAGCCACTTGCAAAGAGATTTTAGTAGGTGTCAACTTATTCAAATCAAGTCTATGATATAAAGAGAAAGGCATAACACTAACACCGGCTCCAAGATCACATAAAGCATTTTTAACATAGTTTCTTTTAATGGAGCATGGTATAGTTGGTATTCCTGGATCTCCTAGTTTCTTTGGTATTCCACCCTTAAATGTATAATTAGCAAGCATGGTGGAAATTTCAGCTTCCGGTATCTTTCTTTTATTTGTAACAATATCTTTCATATACTTAGCATAAGGGGACATTTTCAGAATACCAGTCAAACGCATACGCAAAAAGACAGGTCTAAGCATTTCAGCAAAGTGCTCAAAGTCCTCATCATCCTTTTTCTTGGATGGTTTAGGAGGAAAGGGCATGGGTTTCTGAACCCATGGTTCTCTTTCTTTACCATGTTTCCTAGCAACGAAGTCTCTCTTATCATATCTTTTATTCTTAGGTTGTGAGTTATCAAGATCAACAGCAGGTTCAATCTCCACATCATTATCATTACTAGGTTGAGCATCATCATTAACATTATCACTAGGTTCATGTTCATCACCAGATTGTGTTTCAGCATTAGAAATAGAAATATCATTTGGATTCTCAGGTGTGTCTATAACAGGTTCACTAGAAGCATGCAAAGTCCTATCATCATTCTTTTTCTTTTTAGAGGAACTAGGTGCTTCAGTATTAGTTCTCTAAGAATCTTGCTCAACTCTCTTAGGATGGCCCTCAGGATACAGAGGTTCCTGAGTCATTTTACCACCTCTAGTCATAACTCTAACAGCATTATCATTGTTCTTACTATTCATCTCATTAAACAAATCATTTTGTGCTCTAAGTACTTGTTCTACTTGAGTTATTACCATGGAAGCATGTTTACTGATAAGCTTCAGATCATTAATAGTTCTACTCATATAATCATCTAAGCGATCAACCATATAAGCATTATGTTTCAATTGTCTACTAACATAAGCATTGAAATTTTCTTGTTTGACAATAAAATAATCAAATTCATCCAAGCATTGACTAGCAGACTTATTATAAGGAATATCACCTTCATCAAACATATAGAGAGAATTTACCTCTACTACCTGTGTCGGAATATTAAGGCCATGTATTTCTTCAATAGGTGGTAAATTATTAACATCTTCAGCTTTAATACCTTTTTCTTTCATAGATTTCTTTGCCTCTTGCATATCTTCAGGACTGAGAAATAGAATACCTCTTTTCTTCGGAGTTGCCTTAGGCGGTGGTTTAGAAAGAGTCCAATCATTATCATTGCTCAATATATTATTCAATAGTAATTCAGCTTGGTCAACAGTTTGTTCCCTGAAAACACAACCAACACAACTATCTAGGTGGTCCCTAGAAGCATCGGTTAGTCCATTATAAAAGATATCAAGTATTTCATTTTTCTTGAGAGGATGATCAGGCAAAGCATTAAGTAATTGGAGAAGCCTCCCCCAAGCTTGTGGGAGACTCTCTTCTTCAATTTGCACAAAATTAAATATTTCCTGTAAGGCAGCTTGTTTCTTATGAGCAGGAAAATATTTTTCAGAGAAGTAATATATCATATCCTGGGGACTACGCACACAACCAGGAGCAAGAGAATTAAACCATATCTTAGCATCACCCTTTAATGAGAAAGGAAACAACTTAAGAATATAATAGTAGCGAATTTTTTCCTCATGAGCAAACAGGGTGGCTATATCATTTAGTTTAGTAAGATGTGCCACAACAGTTTCAGATTCATAACCATGGAAAGGATCACATTCAACCAAAGTAATTAACTCAGGATCGACAGAGAATTCATAATCCTTATCAGTAACAAAGATAGGTGAAGTAGCAAACTTAGGGTCATATTGCATTCTAGCATTCAAAGATTTTTCTTTCAGCTTGGCTAACAATTTCTTAAGATCATCTCTATCATTGCAAGCAAAAATGTCTCTAGTAGTTTCTTCATCCATAACATAACCCTCAGGTACCTTAGCCAATTCATATCTAGGAGGAGAATCATACTCATTAGGTTCAATAATTTCATCAGTTTCAGTAATTTCATTCTCTCTAACCCTAGCAAGTTGTTCATCAAGAAATTCACCTAGCGGCACAGTATTATCAAGCAAAGCAGTAGTATCATCATAAGCATCATGCATAGCAGAAGTAGCATCATCAATTACTTGCGACATATTAGAATTACTAGCAAGTGTAGGTGTCACAAGCTTACTCAAAACAGAAGGTGAATCAAGTGCAGAGCTAGATGGCAGTTCCTTACCTCCCCTCGTCTTAGAGGGAAAAATCTTGGTTCTTGGATCTTTCAGATTCTTCATAGTGATCAAAAGATATAAATCCCAAGTGACTCAGAGAATAGAGCTATGCTCCCCGGCAACGGCGCCAGAAAAAGGTCTTGATAACCCACAAGTATAGGGGATCGCAACAGTTTTTGAGGGTAGAGTATTCAACCCAAATTTATTGATTCGACACAAGGGGAGCCAAAGAATATTCTCAAGTATTAGCAGCTGAATTGTCAATTCAACCACACCTGAAAAACTTAATATCTGTATCAAAATATTTAGTAGCAAAGTAGTATGGAAGTAACAGTAATGGTGGCAAAAGTAACGGTAGCAGTTTTGTAGCAATTGTAAAAGTGGCAACGGCAAAGTAATGTAGCAAAGATCAATATGTGAAAAGCTCGTAGGCAATGGATCAGTGATAGATAATTATGTCGGATGGCATTCATCATGCAACAGTTATAACCTAGGGTGACACAGAACTAGATCCAATTCATCAATATAATGTAGGCATGTATTCTGTATATAGTCATACATGCTTATGGAAAAGAACTTGCATGACATCTTTTGTCCTACCCTCCCGTGGCAGCGGGGTCCTAACGGAAACTAAGGGATATTAAGGCCTCCTTTTAATAGAGAACCGGACCAAAGCATTAGCACTTAGTGAATACATGAACTCCTCAAACTACGGTAATCACCGGAAAGAATCCCAATTATTGTCACCTTGGGGTATGCGGATCATAGATCGTAGTAGGTGTCTACAACTTGCAAGATAGGATCAAGAACACATATATATTCATGAAAACATAATAGGTTCAGATCTGAAATCATGGCACTCGGGCCCTAGTGACAAGCATTAAGCATAGCAAAGTCATAGCAACATCAATCTCAGAACATAGTGGATACCAGGGATCAAACCCTAACAAAACTAACTCGGTTACATGATTAATCTCATCCAACCCATCACCGTCCAGCAAGCCTACGGTGGAATTACTCACGCACAGCGGTGAGCATCATGAAATTGGTGATTGAGGATGGTTGATGATGACGACGGCGTCGATTTCCCTTCTCCGGAGCCCAAAACAGACTCCAGATCTGCCCTCCCGAGGAAGAACAGGAGGTGGCGGCGGCTCCGTATCGTGAAACCCAATGAAATCTTCTCCTTAATTTTTTTCTCCCCGAACATGTATATATAGAGTTGGAGTTTAGGTCGGAGGAGGTCCAGGGGACCCACAAGGTAGGGGGGGCGCGCCCTAGGGGGGCGCGCCCCCCACCCTTGTGGACACGTGGTGGGTCCCCTCCGGTTGATTCTTTCGCCAATATTTTTTATATATTCCAAAAATATTCTCTGTAAATTTTTAGGTCAATCCAAGAACTTTTATTTCTGCACAAAAATAACACCATGGCAATTCTGCTGAAAACAGCGTTAGTCCGGGTTAGTTCCATTCAAATCATGCAAATTAGAGTTCAAAACAAGGGCAAAAGAGTTTGGAAAAGTAGATACGATGGAGACGTATCAACAGCCGTCGCTAGAGTTCCTCTGCCTCGGCCGCACATGGGGAGAAGAAGGAGACAACAACGACTGGCCAGGCAGGCCCCACCGCCCGCACGACCCCACCCGTCAGCCTCAGGCGTTGACTCCGTTGGCCCTGATGACGTGGTAAGTGGAAATGTATTGCCGGAAATACGTTTTACAGGCTAGAAAGCGTATTTCCCTGCTTCTTTAGACGAAAATACGTTTTCACAACCCTGGAGATGCATTCTCTAAAAGATGATTTCTGTTTTTCAGCCAGGGGCTTGGTTTGTAAATATCTGTTTTATAGATTAGCCCTTAGACTTCAACCATCCGTATATTTTCAACCACAACTCCGAATGAGGTGATTCCAAAGCCCACTTCTTCGTCTCGTCGAGCCCATCATGTTGGTACCATTTTTGTAATGTTTTCACACAGTGAAAATAACCATTTTGCCCTTGCCCGTAAACAGCCCCCTTGGGGAGAGAACTGTTTCTGGCGAATCTTTCCGCGATCCTTTTGCACTTCGTCCCGGTGACCTCTTCATTCCCAGGCAAGCCACGACAGCCACTTGCATGATGGTCTTGTAGTAGCCATGGTTCCTACTTGAATATTAAAATTTGTTTGTGTGTGTTAATATTTTCTGAATGCCTTATATATATGCTTTTGAATCCATGCTTATCATTACGCCATGATCATTTGCATCTAGTTGGTTAAATGATTACTTGCTAATATTATAAATGTGCTATTCTGGTATTTATTTCTGATGCTAGTGATCATGCTATGTTCATCTGAGGTGTTGTTATTATACTTGTGCTATTTATGATCATCGGTATGCCATGCTCATTTGCATCTCATAGAATAAATGCCCTATTGTTGTTGATATGGTTAATGGTTATGTTGCTCATCCATGTTCATGTTGATATCATGCACATATGCTTTATTAGTGCATCATGCTATTTTATTATTATGGCTTAGCTCATCATTACATTCAAGTTTAACCGAACTTTAATCGAACTTGAACATCTGTTGGCTGAGTCATAGTGCCATCGAGACGAGCTGATCAGTGCAACCATATTTGCCTTTATGGGAAGGCCCTAATGCGGTCTATTGTCATGCCTCTCACCGGTGCCTCCAACTAGGGAAGGTTATGGGCGCGCGCTACCCTGATCAGGTAGGCGGACATAAGCCTTGTGTGCCTGTTGTTGTTGTATGGTACCATTGTCCCCATTTGGGACCGTTTTTGTTTTGCCACGACGATGGCCGTTGGATGTCCAGAGTGGCATTGGGGACACCCATGACTTAGCCCAAAGGGGAGTTTTTCGGAGTGGCCGGGAGAGTGTCATGCAATAGATCGGTTTTGTCGGAACATCGTTGGTCCACCCAAATGGGAGTATAAGGCCTTGGGTTCCGTAGTGTGGGTACAGTGTACTAACCTCTGCAAAGTGTATAATCTATCGATATCCATGCCCGCGGATATGGGCCCAGTTCGTAGTAGGTCACACTATGAGTCAACCGTAAGAATAACCTGACTAATAAACACCCTTGGTTCATTGAGGAAAGAAGTGGTTGATCTTTATGTGGTCACGGGAGGTTCACCATGGTATTCTTGATAATGATGAGATGATCTTATGAGGATCACAATGGTATTCTTGTTAATGATTGAAGTGATCCCGTGACCACGATGGTAAGTAAGAATGGCATATCTAGGGTGGTTACGAGGTAACCCCCGAACATAGTAAGTTGGTCAGTGTTATCTCTAAGCATGTTGCATGCTAGTATCATCATTATTCACATCTTGAGTAACATGTTCATGCCTTGCTCATCTGATATTGTTCTAGCGGTATCATGTTCACCATGTACATGTCATGCTGTTCTAGTTGTATCATGCTCATACTTGTTTAACCTGTAAATTCCATGTTGTTGTTTGTCTTGATTGCTTTTGGTTGATGTGAGCTTGCGAATACATTCAAAGTACTCACGTGGTGTGTCATGCCAGTTTGCAGGTCATGCCGTGATTGCTTGCTTGTCGAGGATCCTGAGTTTGCAAGCTAGGATAAGCATTCCAGCCAGAGTCCTTGCAGAGTGGAGTCCATCGTTGTCGTCGTCGTTCCGCTGCTAGAAGTTATTCTGCTGCTTTGAGTTGTTCTACTGCTAGCATAGAACCATCTGAGCAGGCATAGCGTCACCGCGCCGATGTAATTCCCCGTTATATCAGAACCCTTGTATCCATATCAATTGTAATAAGAGCTGATTTGTTCTATGCCAAGCAGTGTCATTCCAGAAGACTTGATCTCTGGGCTGGAATACGGGGTGTTCTGGTCTCTCTGAGCTGGGGTGCCACATGTTTACATCTGATTGGACGTTTGCAACAACTGCCAGTTTTAAATTGTAGTTGTAAAAACATGTTCCTTATGCAGAACAGATCCATTTATTTTCTTATTTGCCAATATAAAATGGGACGGAATTGTCAGCACCCTGACTATCGTTGCTTATATATTTGTGAAACATGTTACGTGTCTCCTTGTTTCTCTTTCAGAGTCATATCTCTTTTGCCAGGCAAAACTTTAGGGAAGATAGTGAGCCAAACCATCTTGAAGAGAGCGAGAGGACCCCAAGGTCATGTATTGATGAAGACAGTGAGTTGAAGCTACTCACCAGCAGCCGTCAGACAACCTCTGTGCAGTTGCTGCCTCAATCAGTTCGACTTCTTCAGTCACAACTTAAAGCGGAAAGGCTTGCTTCAGCTCAGCTCCGACTTGATGTCAATGATGTAAAGAAGACCTCAGAGGACAGCCATGCGCGCTTTCTTGCTACGCAGGTAGGGTTAGAGCATCTATCATTGACACAAATGAGGTCTTGTCAACTTGTTATGCTGCTTGTGGTGCACCTCCAGGGCAGGCCTAATGCCTTCTGAAGTGCTGTCAGTTTTGTATATTCTTTTGTTGGTGCGTTCATATGCACTGGTGGCGACCTTTGATGCCCAGTGTATGTAATCCGCGGTCTCGTTGCGCTTTATTATCACCGGTGGCGAACTTTGATGCCCAGTGGATGTAATGTGCCATAATTTCTTTATTGTATGGTCTAGGTTTATTCTTAGTTGGTATGCTAATTTAGGCCGGAAGCTTTAACGGATCGCAATGTTGTCGGTCTTCAGGCCGTCTCGTAACTCGCTATATATGGGCCGAAACGTGGGCCTATCATCTTGGGCCATTAGCAGGTATAAATATATAGTAGTTTTCCGCCTTTAACAAGCCGAGTAAAGTTCGGGCCAGCTGGGCCAGAGAATACCATGGGCTTTTAACAGGCTAAAAACTAGATTGGGCTAGCGTTGAGCCAAAAAAATTCATGGGCCAACACAGGCTGAAACTGTCTTAGGCCCATGTTTGGCCCAAATAGCAAACGAGTCGTTAACAGGCCAAAATGTATCTCGGGCCTTGTTTGGCCCAATAAAATTATGGGCTTTAACCAGGCCAGTATCAACGCGGGCCGTAGGCCCAACTATGTCACGGGCCATTAACAGATGGGTTGTAAGCAAGCCGGATTCAACGTGGGCTGTAATTAGGCCCAATTGTTACATGGGCCATTAACAGGCCGATAGGCACGTTGGGCTGAAATTTATCCATGAAGACTACGGGCCGTTAAGAGGCCTAAAGTCACTTCGGACAAGAAATAGCCTGGTTTCAGCATGGGCCGTTAAATGGACTAAAGTGAAACCGGGCCCACAATAGCCCAGATGCACCAAGGGCCGCTAACAGGCCGAAACGATTATCGGGCCGAACTGGTAAATGGGCATTTAACAGGCTGAAATACAAACCCGACTTAGAATGGGCCCAAAAGAACAGTGGCCTGTTAACGGGCCTGATCTGATATGGGCCGTAATTTAGCCCAAAACACGCAGGCTGTGAACGGGCTAGATCTGATATGGGCCTTAATTTGACCCAAAACATGGCAGGCTGTTAACGGGCCGGCCCACTAGTGTCTGAAAAAATATGGTGGGCCTTTAGCTGGGCCGGCCTTTTTACCTTAAATGGGCCATTGTTGGGTTGTGCCACGTGTTGACATATCATAGGCTTCTTCCGTCTAGTGTAGGGATGACATCTGTCCCAACGATGAGCTGGCACGTGGATCCTCCGGCGAATGAGAATTTTACACATGGAAAATCCCCATTGGTCCGGGCTATTAACGGGTTATCAGGTCCAAATCGGAACCCGGTAGCTTAACGCGACCCGTTACGGTGGATGCCACATGTCGGTTACCCTTGACGAAAACACTTCCATGACGCGCCATTTATCGTCATGGAAGTGGACACTTCCATGATGATAATTTTGGTATTGTCATGGAACACTTCTACGACAGCACAGGTATGACTATCTTCATTCTGTCATAAAATCGTCATGGATGTACATGCATGACAGAAAACGTGACCTACTGTGACAAACATGTATCATCATGAAAGTGGTTGTTTTTTGTAGTGGTATAGCCAGGAGCTCAAGGAGCATTTGGCAGCGGAGAAGCAAATCACGGCCACACGCGCGAATGAGGTCACGATGGCTTCCATTTGAGCCGACCCCCAGATCTTGGAGGAGCACCTCACTATCAAGGCCACCGTCGACGCCTCGCGCACCGACGCCGCCACGCAGTTGGCTGCTTTAAACGATAGTTCGTGGCATTTTCTCGAGGCCACCATCGGTGCCTTCGATGAAGATTACGAGATGTTTTCTCAGCATGCCCGTGCTTACTTCAACTCGAGAGCCAGTAGGTTGGTGCCCGGAGTGGGTCAGACAACTCACCACTACGAGAAGGGCACCCACGATGTGGAGGCCTCGCCCTCTTCCAAGTCCAAGGAGCCAATCGTCATCAATATCTCCGATGTTGAGGAGTAGCTTGTCTTATTAGCTCATGATGACCCACAAGTATAGGGGATCAATCGTAGTCCTTTCGATAATTAAGAGCGTCGAACCCAACAAGGAGCAGAAGGAAATGACAAGTGGTTTTCAGTAAGGTAATTTCTGCAAGCACTGAAATTGTCGGTAACAGGTAGTTTGATAGCAAGATAATTTGTAACAAGTAACAAGTAACAAGTAACAATAGTAACAATAAGTGCAGCAAGGTAGCCCAATCCTTTTGATGGCAAAGGACAGGCCGGTACGGTCTCAGATAATAAGTAAAACGTTCTTGAGGGCACACGGGAATTTCATCTAGTCACTTTCATCATGTTGGTTTGATTCGCGTTCGCTACTTTGATAATTTGATCTGTGGGTGGACCGGTGCTTGGGTGTTGTTCTTACTTGAACAAGCCTCCAACTTATGATTAACCCCCTCGCAAGCATTCGCAATTGAAAGTACATGTAGTCCCCATGTGTGGTTTTGGTAATTAAATGACAATCCTTATGGACTAATGTTTACATTGAGATATACATTTGAAGGTTAGTCCCATTAGAAAATGATTGAAAAATATTGGAAGACAACTCCTTTGAAGCAACAATTACATCGAGATGATCAAAATGGAGTTCATTGGAGTATCTGAAGGATTACATGTTGGGGAACGTAGTATTTCAAAATTTTCCTACGATCACGCAAGATCTATCTAGGAGAAGCATAGCAATGAGCGGGGAGAGTGTGTCTATGTACCCTCGTAGACCGAAAGCGGAAGCGTTTAGTAACGCGGTTGATGTAGTCGAACGTCTTCGTGATCCAACCGATCAAGTACCGAACGCACGGCACCTCCGCGATCTGCACACGTTCAGCTCGGTGACGTCCCTCGTACTCTTGATCCAGCTGAGGCTGAGGGAGAGTTTCGTCAGCATGACGGCGTGGTGACAGTGATGATGAAGTTACCGACGCAGGGCTTCGCCTAAGCACTACGACAATATGACCGAGGTGGAAATCTGTGGAGGGGGGCACCGCACACGGTTAAACAATCAACTTGTGTCTTTGGGGTGCCCCCCTCCCACGTATATAAAGGAGGGAGGGAGGAGGAGGCCGGCCAGAAGGGGGCGCGCCAGGTGTGGGGAATCCTACTAGGACTCCCCAGTCCAAGTAGGATTCCCCTCCTCTTTCCTATTCGTAGTAGGAGAAGGAGGGAAGGAGGAAGAGGGGAGAAGGAAGGAAGGGGGCGCCGCCCCCTCCCAGTCCAATTCGGACCAGCCCATGGGGGGGCGCACGGCCACCCCTTTGAGGCCCTTCTCTCCTTTCCCGTATGGCCCATTAAGGCCCACTACTTCCCCCAGCGAATTCCCGTAACTCACCGGTACTCCGAAAAATACCCGAATCACTTGGAACCTTTACGATGTCCGAATATAGCCTTCCAATGTATCGATCTTTACCTCTCGACCATTTCGAGACTCCTCGTCATGTCCGTGATCTCAGCCGGGACTCCAAACTATCTTCGGTCATCAAATCACATAACTCATAATACAAATCATCATCGAATGTTAAGCGTGCGGACCCTACGGGTTCGAGAACTATGTAGACATGACCGAGACATATCTCCGATCAATAACCAATAGCGGAACCTGGATGCTCATATTGGCTCCTACATATTCTACGAAGATCTTTATCGGTCAAACCGCATAACAACATACGTTGTTCCCTTTGTCATCGGTATGTTACTTGCCCGAGATTCGATCGTTGGTATCATTATACCTAGTTCAATCTCGTTACTGGCAAGTCTCTTTACTCGTTTCATAATGCATCATCCCGTAACTAACTCATTAGTCACATTGCTTGCAAGGCTTATAGTGATGTGCATTACCGAGAGGGCCCAGAGATACCTCTCCGATACACGGAGTGACAAATCCTAATCTTGATCTATGCCAACCCAATAAACACCTTCGGAGACACCTGTAGAACATCTTTATAATCACCCAGTTACGTTGTGATGTTTGATAGCACACAGAGTGTTCCTTCGGTATTCGGGAGTTGCATAATCTCATAGTCAGAGGAACATGTATAAGTCATGAAGAAAGCTATAGCAATAAACTTAACGATCATTATGCTAAGCTAACGGATGGGTCTTGTCCATCACATCATTCTCCTAATGATGTGATCCCATTCATCAAATGACAACACATGTCTATGGTTAGGAAACTTAACCATCTTTGATTAACGAGCTAGTCTAGTAGAGGCTTACTAGGGACTCGGTGTTTTGTCTATGTATTCACACATGTATCAAGTTTCCGGTTAATACAATTCTAGCATGAATAATAAACATTTATCATGATATAAGGAAATATAAATAACAACTTTATTATTGCCTCTAGGGCATATTTCCTTCAGTCTCCCACTTGCACTAGAGTCAATAATCTAGTTTCACATCGCCATGTGATTTAACACGAATAGTTCGCATCACCATGTGATTAACACCCATAGTTCACATCGCCATGTGACCAACACCCAAAGGGTTTACTAGAGTCAGTAATCTAGTTCACATCGCCATGTGATTAACACCCAAAGAGTACTAAGGTGTGATCATGTTTTGCTTGTGAGAGAAGTTTAGTCAACGGGTCTGCCACATACAGATCCGTATGTATTTTGCAAATTTCTATGTCTATAATGCTCTGCATGGAGCTACTCTAGCTAATTGCTCCCACTTTCAATATGTATCCAGATTGAGAGTCTGAGTCATCTGGATCGGTGTAAAAGCTTGCATCGACGTAACCTTTTACGACGAACTCTTTGTCACCTCCATAACCGAGAAACATTTCCTTAGTCCTCTTAGGTAACTAAGGATAATTTTGACCGCTGTCCAGTGATCTACTCCTAGATCACTATTGGTACCTCCCTGCCAGACTTATGGCAAGGTACACAATAGGTTTGGTACACAGCATGGCATACTTTATAGAACCTATGACTGAGGCATAGGGAATGACTTTCATTCTCTTTCTATCTTCTGCCGTGGTCGGGTTTTGAGTCTTACTCAATTTTACACCTTGTAACACAGGCAAGAACCCTTTCTTTGACTGATCCATTTTGAACTTCTTCAAAATCTTGTCAAGGTATGTGCTTTGTGAAAGTCCTATTAAGCGTCTCGATCTATCCCTATAGATCTTGATGCTCAATACTTAAGCAGCTTCACTGAGGTCTTTTTATTGAAAAATTCTTATTCAAGTATCCTTTTATGCTATCCAGAAATTCTATATCATTTCCAATCAGCAATATGTCATCCACATATAATATCAGAAATGCTACAGAGCTCCCACTCACTTTCTTGTAAATACAGGCTTCACCGTAAGTCTGTATAAAACCATATGCTTTGATCACTTCATCAAAGCGTATATTTCAACTCCGAGATGCTTGCACCAGTCCATAGATGGATCGCTGGAGCTTGCACATTTTGTTAGCACCTTTAGGATTGACAAAACCTTCTGTTTGCATCATATACAACTTCTTCTTTAAAAATTCCATTAAGGAATGTAGTTTTTGACATCCATTTGCCAGATTTCATAAAATGTGGCAATTGCTAACATGATTCGGACAGACTTAAGCATCGCTACGAGTGAAAAAATCTCATCGTAGTCAACACCTTGAACTTTGTCAAAAACCTTTTTGCGACAAGTCGAGCTTTGTAGATAGTAACACTACTATCAGCGTCTGTCTTCCTCTTGAAGATCCATTTATTCTCAATGGCTTGCCGATTATCGGGTAAGTCAACCAAAGTCCACACTTTGTTCTCATACATGGATCCCATCTCAGATTTCATGGCCTCAAGCCATTTCGCGGAATCTGGGCTCATCATCGCTTCCTCATAGTTCGTAGGTTCGTCATGGTCTAGTAACATGATTTCCAGATCAGGATTACCGTACCACTCTGGTGCGGAACGTACTCTGGTTTACCTACGAGGTTCGGTAGTAACTTGATCTGAAGTTTCATGATCATCATCATTAGCTTCCTCATCAATTGGTGTAGGCATCACGGGAACTATTTTCTGTGGTGAACTACTTTCCAATTCGGGAGAAGGTACAATTACCTCATCAAGTTCTACTTTCCTCCCACTCACTTCTTTCGAGAGAAACTCCTTCTCTAGAAAGGATCCATTTTTAGCAACAAAGATCTTGCCTTCGGATCTGTGATGGAAGGTGTACCCAACAGTTTCTTTTGGGTATCCTATGAAGACGCACTTCTCCGATTTGGGTTCGAGCTTATCAGGCTGAAGCTTTTTCACATAAGCATCGCAACCCCAAACTTTAAGAAACGACAGCTTAGGTTTCTTGCCAAACCATAGTTCATACGGTGTCGTCTCAACGGATTTAGATGGTGCCCTATTTAACGTGAATGCAGCTATCTCTAATGCATAACCCCAAAACGATAGTTGTAAATCGGTAAGAGACATCATAGGTCGCACCATATCTAATAAAGTACGGTTATGACGTTCGGACACACCATTACGCTGTGGTGTTCCAGGTGGCGTGAGTTGTGAAACTATTCCACATTGTTTCAAATGAAGATCAAACTCATAACTCAAATATTCACCTCCACGATCAGATCGTAGAAATTTTATTTTCTTGTTACGATGATTTTCCACTTCACTCTGAATTTATTTTGAACTTTTCAAATGTTTCAGACTTATGTTTCATCAAGAAGATATACCCATATCTGCTCAAAACATCTGTGAAGGTCAGAAAATAACGATACCCGCCGTGAGCCTCAACACTCATCGGACCGCATACATCGATATGTATTATTTCCAATAAGTTATTAGCTCGCTCCATTGTTCCGGAGAACGGAGTCTTAGTCATCTTGCCCATGAGGCATGGTTCGCAAGCATCAAATGATTCATAATCAAGTGATTCCAAAAGTCCATCCGAATGGAGTTTCTTCATGCGCTTTACACCAATATGACCTAAACGGCAGTGCCACAAAATAAGTTGCATTATCATTATCAACTTTGCATCTTTTGGCATCAATATTATGAATATGTGTATCACTATGATCGAGATTCAATAAACCATTTATATTGAGTGTATGACCATAGAAGGTTTTATTCATTTAAACAGAACAACAATTATTCTCTGACTTAAATGAATAACCGTATCGCAATAAACATGATCCAATCATATTCATGCTCAATGCAAATACCAAATAACATTTATTTAGGTCCAACACTAATCCCGAAGTTAGAGGGAGTGTGCGATGGTGATCTTATCAACCTTGGAATCACTTCCAACACACATCGTCACCTCGTCATTAACTAGTCTCTGTTCATTTTGCAACTCCTGTTTCGAGTTACTAATGTTAGCAACTGAACCAGTATCAAATACCCAGGGGCTACTATGAACACTAGTAAAATACACATCAATAACATGTATATCAAATATACTTTTTTTCACTTTGCCATCCTTCTTATCCGCCAAATACTTGGGGCAGTTCCGCTTCCAGTGACCAGTCCCTTTGCAGTAGAAGCACTCAGTTTCAGGCTTAGGTCCAGACTTCGGCTTCTTCCCGGGAGTAGCAACTTGCTTGCTATTCTTCTTGAAGTTCCCCTTCTTCCCTTTGCCCTTTTCTTGAAACTAGTGGTCTTGTTAACCATCAACACTTGATGCTCTTTCTTGATTTCTACCTTCGTTGATTTCAGCATCACGAAGAGCTCGGGAATCGTTTTTGTCATCCCTTGCATATTATAGTTCATCACGAAGTTCCAGTAACTTGGTGATAGTGACTAGAGAATTCTGTCAATTACTATCTTATCCGGAAGATTAACTCCCACTTGATTTAAGTAACTGTAGTACTCAGACATTCTAAGCACATGCTCACTGGTTGAGCTATTCTCCTCCATCTTGTAGGCGAAGTACTTGTCAGAGGTCTCATACCTCTCGACACGGGCATGAGTCTGAAATACCGATTTCAGCTCTTGGAACATCTCATATGCACCATGTCGTTCAAAACATTTTTGAAGTCCCGGTTCTAAGCCGTAAAGCATGGTGCACTAAACTACCAAGTAGTCATCATACCGAGCTTGTTAAACATTCATAATGTCTGCATCTGCTCCTGCAATAGTTCTGTCACCTAGCGGTTCATCAAGGACATAATTCTTCTGTGCAGCAATGAGGATAATCCTCAGATCACGGAACCAGTCCGCATCATTGCTACTATCATCTTTCAACTTAGTTTTCTGCAGGAACACATAAAAAATAAAACAGGGGAGCTATACGCGAGCTATTGATCTACAACATAATTTGCAAATACTACCAGGACTAAGTTCATGATAAATTAAAGTTTAATTAATCATATTACTTAAGAACTCCCACTTAGATAGACATCCCTCTAGTCATCTAAATGATCACGTGATCCATATCAACTAAACCATGTCCGATCATCACGTGAGATGGAGTAGTTTTCAATGGTGAACATCTCTATGTTGATCATATCTACTATACGATTCACGTTCGACCTTTCGGTCTCAGTGTTTCGAGGCCATACCTGCATATGCTAGGCCCGTCAAGTTTAACCCGAGTATTCCGCATGTGCAAAACTATCTTGCACCCGTTGTATTTGAACGTAGAGCCTATCACACCTGATCATCACGTGGTGTCTCAGCACGAAGAACTTTCGCAACGGTGCATACTCAGCGAGAACACTTATACCTTGAAATTTAGTGAGGGATCATCTTATAATGCTACCGCCGTACTAAGCAAAATAAGATGCATAAAAGGATTAACATCACATGCAATTCAATATGTGACATGATATGGCCATCATCATCTTGTGCTCTTGATCTCCATCATCGAAGCACCATCATGATCTCCATTGTCACCGGTGTGACACCTTGATCTCCATCGTAGCATCGTTGTCGTCTCGCCAACTATTGCTTCTACGACTATCGCTACCGCTTAGTGATAAAGTAAAAACAATTACATGGCAATTGCATTGCATACAATAAAGCGACAACCATATGGCTCCTGCCAGTTGCCGATAACTCTGTTACAAAACATGATCATCTCATACAACAAATTATATCACATCTTGTCTTGACCATATCACATCACAGCAAGCCCTGCAAAAACAAGTTAGACATCCTCTACTTTGTTGTTGCAAGTTTTACGTGGCTGCTACGGGCTTCGAGCAAGAACCGTTCTTACCTACGCATCAAAACCACAACGTGGTGTAGTGATTGCTTTTTGATCTTCTAAAAGAACCCTCTTCATTGAAACCGGTTCATTTAAGTGAGAAAGACAGACACCCGCTGGTCACCTTTAAGCAACGAGTGCTCGCAGCGGTGAAACCAGTCTCGCGTAAGCGTACGCGTAATGTCGGTCCGGGCCGCTTCATCTCACAATACCGCTGAACCAAGTAACAACTAGTAACGGCAAGCAATATGTATACACCCACGCCCACAACTCCTTTGTGTTCTACTTGTGCAAATAACATCTACGCATAGACCTGGCTCGGATGCCACTGTTGGGGAACGTGGTATTTCAAAATTTTCCTACGATCACGCAAGATCTATCTAGGAGAAGCATAGCAACGAGCGGGGAGAGTGTGTCTACGTACCCTCGTAGACCGAAAGCGGAAGCGTTTAGTAAGCGGTTGATGTAGTCGAACGTCTTCGCGATCCAACCGATCAAGTACCGAACGCACGGCACCTCCGCGATCTGTACACGTTCAGCTCGGTGACGTCCCTCGTACTCTTGATCCAGCTGAGGCTGAGGGAGAGTTTCATCAGCACGACGGCGTGGTGACGGTGATGATGAAGTTACCGACGCAGGGCTTCGCCTAAGCACTATGACAATATGACAGAGGTGGAAATCTGTGGAGGGGGCACCGCACATGGTTAAATAATCAACTTGTGTCTTTGGGGTGCCCCCCTCCCACGTATATAAAGGAGGGAGGGAGGAGGAGGCCAGCCAGAAGGGGGCGCGCCAGGTGTGGGGAATCCTACTAGGACTCCCCAGTCCAAGTAGGATTCCCCTCCTCTTTCCTATTCCTAGTAGGAGAAGGAGGGAAGGAGGAAGAGGGGAGAAGGAAGGAGGGGGGCGCCGCCCCCTCCCAGTCCAATTCGAACCAGCCCATGGGGGGGCGTGTGGCCACCACTTGAGGCCCTTTTCTCCTTTCCCGTATGGCCCATTAAGGCCCACTACTTCCCCCCGCGAATTCCCGTAACTCACCGGTACTCCGAAAAATACCCAAATCACTCGGAACCTTTCCGATGTCCGAATATAGCCTTCCAATATATCGATCTTTACCTCTCGACCATTTCGAGACTCCTCGTCATATCCGTGATCTCATCCGGGACTCCGAACTATCTTCGGTCATCAAATCACATAACTCATAATACAAATCGTCATCGAACGTTAAGCGTGCGGACCCTACGGGTTCAAGAACTATGTAGACATGACCGAGACATATCTCCGATCAATAACCAATAGCGGAAGCTGGATGCTCATATTGGCTCCTACATATTCTACAAAGATCTTTATCGGTCAAACCGCATAACAACATACGTTGTTCCCTTTGTCATCGGTATGTTACTTGCCCGAGATTCGATCGTCGGTATCATTATACCTAGTTCAATCTCGTTACTGGCAAGTCTCTTTAATCGTTTCGTAATGCATCATCCCATAACTAACTCATTAGTCACATTGCTTGCAAGGCTTATAGTGATGTGCATTACCGAGAGGGCCCAGAGATACCTCTCTGATACACGGAGTGACAAATCCTAATCTTGATCTATGCCAACCCAATAAACACCTTCGGAGACACCTGTAGAGCATCTTTATAATCACACAGTTACGTTGTGACGTTTGATAGCACACAAAGTGTTCCTCCGGTATTCGGGAGTTGCATAATCTCATAGTCAGAGGAACATGTATAAGTCATGAAGAAAGCTATAGCAATAAACTTAACGATCATTATGCTAAGCTAACGGATGGGTCTTGTCCATCACATCATTCTCCTAATGATGTGATCCCATTCATCAAATGACAACACATGTCTATGGTTAGGAAACTTAACCATCTTTGATTAACAAGCTAGTCTAGTAGAGGCTTACTAGGGACTCGGTGTTTTGTCTATGTATTCACACATGTATCAAGTTTCCGGTTAATACAATTCTAGCATGAATAATAAACATTTATCATGATATAAGGAAATATAAATAACAACTTTATTATTGCCTCTAGGGCATATTTCCTTCATTACATGCTTAGAGATATGGTTTGAGCCATAATGGATCATGATCTCGAGAGAATGATTAAAGAGAAGAATTTTACATATGGCTTGAAGATAGGATCATGATGAGCTCATATGTTGAGTCATGGATGATTATGTCTTGAAGCAAGTAATTCATGTGAAGAATTCATTGTGCCTCTCAAGAGATTGTGATGGAGCATGAAGAAGAACAAATGATGACCAATATGGTATTCATGGATAAACTCTATATGTTCATATGATAATTGAGATATTGGTAATCATGTCTTGAAGAAATGAAGCATAGTGAAGAATTCAATATGTCCTTCAAGACGTCAAGATTAAACATGGAGTAGAGATATCGGTTGACCAAGATGAAGCTCGAAGATTGAAGTGTAAATAATGTACCACACATGATCTTGTGTTATGGTAAGAAAGTGTCAATTGCACTTTGTGTACTAACCCATATTATGTCTTGTTTATGTTTATGAGGGTTAGGTTATTCTCATGGGCTTGCATCGAGAGAAAGATTCCAAGTGTCCATGAGAGGATGACATCAAGTGTTCATGATCATGGCTGACAAGGGCAAGTTCAAGATAACCATCCCGAAGGATTACATGCTTGAAGCTTGTGGATGATCACATGATGGACAAGTGAAGATGAATACAAAGCAAAGCTTCCCACATTGTGTATGGGGGAGCTACTTGAAGACTTCACCAATGTCTTGCCTTCAACTTGATCCAAGAAGAAACATCAACATCAAGCTCAAGTGAAAGGCTCGAGTCAAATGTATTAGTTTCTTTGGCGTTAGTGTTGTGGAGTGATGACCACCGAATAAACATATACACTCAAGTATGGATTCTCGATAGCTATGTAGTGTAGCTCTTTTATGATTCTTGAGTTATAGGGATCCCGCACTATTAAGAGGGGATCAAAGGGGTTAGTGATAGATTTTCTCAAGTCAACATCTTCTATTTCTACTTCCTCACATCATATTCCAACATAGGCATATTTCACTTCTATCCAATACAAATACAAATGCCTATACATCTACCAAAGAAAATCCAAAGCCAAATAGGTTCCCAAATACATGATAAAACCTTTGCATAATTTGCATCCTCCATTTCATTGATCTTGGGTGGTTCTCTATGTGAGGACCTGGGCTTTTTCCATAGCTTCAAAACGAGCCCAAGATCATCAAAATCGGAGTCCGGATGTGAAAGTTATGCATGTTTCAGTTTTGGGGTTCCTGCTGTTTTTCTATTGGCCGGACATCCGGGACTTGGCCGGATGTCCGGGCTGCCGGGTCGCCCCGGATATTTGGGATCCTCCCGGATATCCGGCTGTAGATGTGCAGAAACTGTGTTGATTTGCTGGTTGTGTCCGCCGGATGTCCGGCCCTTGGCCAGATGTCCGGGGCCTGAAAGTTTGCCGGATGTCTGGGCCTTCCCCGGACATCCGGGCCCCCTGTTTTTCTACTACGCCTGTGTACTTTGTGTGGTTTTTCTTCAGCCGCCGGATGTCCGGCCCTTGCCCGGATGTCCGGCCCGTCTCAGCCACTTACACTAAAACGGCTAGATTTCTTGGCTTGCTATATATACCCCTCTACCAATCCGGTAGAGGGTTGACCACTCCATTCAAAATATCCCATGAACACCTAGTGGCTCCCTCTCACTTCTCCTACACCAAATCTTAGATCCCGGAGAGATTCGTGAGAGTTCTTGAGAGATTTTCCAATCAAGTGATAGATCCACTCCCTCTCCCTCTCTTGACCAAAGGAATTCGTGATTTGAGCAAGTCTTGAGCATTTCCCCCTTGATCTTGTTACTCTTGGAGGTTGGAGACTCCTAGGCGGTAGGAGTGCTCCGGTGAGGAATCAACTTGTGATTTGTCCCCCGGAAAGTTTGTGAAGGTTTGGAGGCCGCCTCAAGGTCTACCACTAGTGGTTGGGAATCCCCTTCGTGGTGATATCTCAAGGAGAATAGGGTGAGCCTTCGTGGTGTTGGTGTGCCTTCGTGGTAACACCCATCCCTCCAATGGTGACTAGCTTCCCTCCAAGGAAGTGAACATCGGGATACATCCTCGTCTCCGTGACTTTGGTTATCCCTAACCCTAACTCCTTACTTGTGGTTTACTTTGGTCTCTTGACCTTGCATTCACTATATCTTGTTGTCCTCATTATATTGTGTTGGTTACCATATCATAGAGATTAATTAGGCCAACACTTTATAGTCCGCAATTCATACATGCTACTTTTGTTCTATCTTGTGCTTAGTGTGAATTGCTAGCTTGTAACATTCATTTCCATATCTTGTGACATAACTGTTGTAAGCTTGTATTGCTTACTTGTGGTTGTGTGTATTATTCATTTCCATATCTTGTGATATACATTGAGTAAGTTTGTGTAACTTACTTGTGCTTACTCATATCCTCGTTGTTCTCATCTTGTTTATCCTAAGTTGTTGGTGCACTTAGTGAGCCTAGTATATTTAGGATTTGTGCTTGAAAAGTATCCGCTTAGTTTATTTCCGCATTAGGATATAGCCAAATCCGTAAAAGATTTTAAAACGCCTATTCAGCCCCCCTCTAGGCGACATCGTGGTCCTTTCAGCAACTACGAAAGAAGTATTAAGATAAAATCTAACCATAGCATTAAACATATGGATCCAAATCAGCCCCTTACGGAATAGCGCATAAACTAGGGTTTAAGCTTCTATCACTCTAGCAACCCATCATCTAATAACTACTCCACAATGCATTCCCTTAGGCCCAAAGATGGTGAAGTGTCATGTAGTCGACGTTCATATAACACCACTAAGGGAATCACAACATACATATCATCAAAATATCGAACGAATACCAAATTCACATGATTACTTGCAACATGACTTCTCCCGTGGCCTCAAGAACAAAGGCAACTACTCACAAATAATATTCATGCTCAAGATCAGAGGGGTATTAAATAGCATAATGGATCTGAACATATAATCTTCCACCAAATAAACCATATAGCATCAACTACAAGATGTAATCAACACTACTAGTCACCCACAGGTACCAATATGAGGTTCCGGTACAAAGATTGAACACAAAATATGAACTAGGATTTGAGATGAGATGGTGCTGTTGAAGATGTTGATGAAGATTGGCCTCCCAAAGATGAGAGGGTTGCTGGTGATGATGATGGCTTCGATTTCCCCCTCCGGGAGGGAAGTTCCCCCGGAGGAATCGCTCCGCCGGAGGGCAAAAGTGCTCCTGCCCAAGTTCCGCCTCGAGACGGCGACGCTCCGTCCTGAAAGACCTCTCCTTATTTTTTGTAGGTCAAAAGACCGTATGTACCAAAAGATGGGCACTAGAGGTGGGCCGGGTGGCCCACTACCACTAGGGCACGCCTGGAGGGGCTGGCGTGCCCTGGTGTCTTGTGGCCACCTGGCAATCCCCCTCTGGTAGTTCTTTTCTCCAATATTTATTATATATTCCAAAATAATTCTCCGTAAAATTTCAGCTCATTTGGAGATGTGCAAAATAGGTATCTCTGACATAGCTTTTTCAGGTCCAGAATTCCAGCTACCGGTATTCTCCCTCTTTGTGTAAATCTTGCATATTATGAGAGAAAAGGCATTAGAATTACTCCACAAAGTGTTATAAAGCATAAAAACACTATAAACAACAGTAAGAAAACATGATACAAAATGGACGTATCAACTCACTATAAGGACCTATGTTCAGCTAGCTAGCTACGCCGGTTAAGCATGTTCGGTTTACCTGTTGCATGTGCTACTCCTGCCTTTTCTTAACAAATTCTGGTGAATTGTCCTATGTACTGTTACCATGTAATTTGATCCCCTAGTATATATGTTCTATATATCGTGCAATGTGGTGCTCACTTATTAACTATTTGGTTTATTTGTTGTCGTGTTCAGTTAACTGTTTGGTTCAATTTTGCAATGTGATGTTCAATTCTTGTGGGTGCAATTTTGTATTGTCTTCCATGTGAGAAATAAATCGAATTTGGCTGTACAAACTACATGAGAAACAAATACAATTGCTATATTTCCAAGTTGTTAAGCATGCTTGGCTTTGTTGACTGTCTAATCTTCTAGTATGTTATATATTGTGCAATGTGGTGCTTAGTTAATGTTTGGTTCAATTCTACAGTGCGATGTTTATCTGTTGTGGGTGCAATTTTGTATTGTCTTGCATGTGAGAAATAAATCAAATTTGGTTGTACTAAATACATGAGAAACAAATACAATTGCTATATTTCCAAGTTGTTAAGCATGCTTGGTTTAGTTAACTGTCTGATCTTCTATTAGGAGTATGTTATATATTATGCAATGTGGTGCTCAGTTAATGTTTGGTTCATTTGTTGTGGTGTTTAGTTAACTGTTTGGTTCGATTCTGCAATACAATGTTTAATTTTTGTGGGTACAATTTTGTATTATTACGCATGTGAGGAATAAATAGAATTTGGTTGTACTAAATACATGCGAAACATATGCAATTGCTATATTTCCTAATTCTTAGTCATGCTTGGTTTGGATAAATGGCTTTTTTATATGGCTCGAATTAATCTGTTGAATCTGCAATGTGTTTATTTTTCATCAACATATTTTACTGATAGTGTGCCAACCCTCACTTAACCTGATCAATAACTATCTTATATGTGTTGCAGGGAAACAATGGGAAGTATCGAGGTTGGCACATGCATGGTCCTTTGTCTAATAGCACATTATTGTGCAATTGCAGGAACCATTTTAATATGTAGATTTTTGACAATTTGGTCTTGCACATTTAGGTCCTGCTGTCAAAGGTCTTGACCCATTGTTTGACCCATTTTGCATATGAGGAAATGAGTTGGCCACGAATATCAGTCAAGTCAAGAAATTCAGAAAGATTGTTAGGATAAAGAAACTAGCGACGAAAAACAACAAGATCTTTGTCTGCACAATGAAGAAAACATCAGTGAACTACAGGATGGTACTAACTCTTATACCTTGTCTTTTTTATTCCTTTGCGCCATTTCCAAATTTAGAGAAGATACTTATGCATATCTTTGTTTTCGGGCCTTTCCAAAGCAGTTCACTGATGATTACCTCTCAAACCACCTGTATGGTCAGGAGACGAGGAAGGTATTCATACAACACCCATTGTACAATATTGAAGTCTTCCTCAAGAGGACGAAGGATGGACAGTCAATCATGCACAGGCACTGGCCTAAAGTTGCAAGGACCTTCAACATCATTGAAGGCTTAATATTCGCCTTCTGCTCCAGCAGTTTCCAGATGAGATTCATCTATCTATCTACCGTATATGATGCTAATTTCCAAAGGTTATAGATGTTGCATGTGAAACTTGGTGCTGGTGCAGTTGTCTAATGGGGTAGCTAGCTATATGCCTATATGGTGTAACTGAGTGCTGAAGCTATATGATGTTCTACTCTGATGTATTTCAATTATGAAATCCTGGTTCCGTAATACGAAAATGAAATATATTGTGTGCTTAATATGAAATGTCAATTTAATTAATAAATGGATTAATAATAATAGGCCAATTAGCCTTCTTATTGGGGTTTTCTATTGCAAACGGTTATTAAGACAACACCGTGGGCAATGACCTCAGACAACCCACACAGTTTCTAGAAAGTAAACGTGTTGGATCAGTGAACAATCACACACGACTTTCCCTAGAAAACTGTTTGCGTTAGGGCACCTTGCCCAAATGTTTTCCACATAAAAAGTGTGTGTGATGGACAGCCTATGCCACACAATTTCTTCTAGGCACCATGCGCAATGTATTCAATAACGCAAATGATAAAATTATTAATATCGTCTGCAATGGCAACGCTATCACATACGATTTGATAGGGAAAATTGTGTGTGATGTACGTGCGAACGGAAACGTTTGCCTAGGATTCACCGTTTGGGATGTACATACGAACGGAAATGTATTTCTTGGATTGACTGTGTGTGATGTACATACGAACGGAAACATATTCCTTAGATTGACTGTATGGGATGTACATACAAACAAAAACGTATGGCTTTGATTGACTATGTTAAAATATATATATAATGGTCTGAAAATATTTAGAGCACTTTTATATTTAATGTTATATAAACAGGACTAAAAAGGCCAAGTGGTGGAAGGCAACCTGGGACACCAAGGCCCAAGTGGAGGAGGCGCCTCACTTCCCTAAGGAAGGAGGCCGAATTGGAGTGGGGAAGAGTTTCCCTTTCCCCCTATGTCCGGTGCACCAAGGAGGGAGTCCTTCCCTCCTTGTGTGTTTCCCCTGCTTCCCTCCCAACCTATATATATTTGAGGATTTGTGCTCTTTTGAACACACAAGTTTGGAGCCTCCTCTAGTTCTAGTTCTAGTTGATCCTAGAGTGTCTAATTAGAGCTAGACAAATCCTTTAATCCTCATAATTAGAAGTCCAGTGTGGTTCTAATCTTCTCCCTCTAATTCTCCGGAAATGGTTTGCTTTGGAAGGCAAAGCGCTACCGGATCATGAAGGTTGTATGCTTGCACCAAGTAGAGAGGCCGTACTTTCAGTCTTTGGTTCGAGGGACTTTTCTTGGGCGGTTCGCGGGATCGTTTATCGACGGTTCGAGACTCCAAGTACGATCTACATCGACACGTTCTTATTCCGCTGCAACTCGATGACGGTAACGATCGTGATCAGAACCTGTTATGCATCTTCATATTGATCTTGGGTGTGCGTAGGCGTGAATTTTTTTTGTTTTCTACTACATTTCCCAACAATAAAGATTACCACATCACAACCTTACTGTTGGAGATGTACATGATGTATACGAAAATGTAGAGTTGTGTTAGGTATTGGAGATGGAAAGTGAGAGGAATCTTTTTTTTTCTCTTCTCTAATGGGTACATAAATTCGTACAGCGAATCAGGCATGTGCACACGAGGGAGGGAAGAGGAGAGAAACATTGACCTTTTGCATGCTTTAAACAAACATTTTCTATTCGTAGCTTTCTTTTTTTGTGGCAGCACGTGAGCATGGCGCCGTTGTGATAGAGCCCGGGATGAAGTGTGTGTCCAGTATAGAACCAGGAGGTACTTGCGCTAAGATAGAAACACGGTTGCCGCCCTTGTCCCATGTTGTTGGCCTGCAATGGTGATGTCGATCACTGGCTCACTTAGATCACGAGTTTGTGGATTTTGTTATAAGAGTGAGGGTTGAGAGTGAGCGGGGTGAATAATTTTTCTACTTTAAGGAATGTGGCAAATTGCATTTCATTAGAGATGACTTTGAAGCAAATTTCATGAGCGAGCGGTTTATATTTTTTTTTATCAAGTTGTACAATTCTTTTTGGTTAGGATAGAAAGATAAATGCATTGGTTGGTTGCTTCAAGAGTTAATAATGGAAACATGGCGTATCAGTTACATGTCCAACAATGGACATCATATTTTCTTTCTTGATAATGCACGGCATTTAACTGTATGTTAGAACGTGCAATGGCTCAGGAGACATTGGATCTACCTTCTTGGCTCGGGGGCGTTATGGTCGGTGCACAGCTCGTCCCCCTTGAAGGCGGTGGCGGATCAATTTGAACATGGGGGAGGGGATCAAGGCAGAGGTCGGGGCGATTGGTGGGGCACTCCTCCTTGGCGGTCCGTGGGAAAGTACAGTGTAAAGGAGAGAGGACGCCATGGCAAAAGTGAGGTGGACGTCATCCGGTTTTAAAGGAAAGGGCCCCAGCAAGAAATGTCCCGCTATGGTGGGCAACCGAGCGGGAAGGAGAGGGTCCAGTATAAAAAGAGAGAGGTGTGTCATGGGGTGGGGTGTTTGTGGGACCACATATTGGGGGAAACATGACGGATGGTACGGACAACTACATTTCTTCCCCACATATGAACTGGATTTGGGAGAGCCCGAACTATCTAGATGGTTGGATTTTGGGGAGCCCACTAGGCGCCCGTTTGATGTCGGAAAACGTCTAGACATATAAGGAGGAAATGAGCTTCGACCTTCCAGATGACCTTAATTATTTATTTGATTCATTTATATGGACTATAGCCCATAGCAACGCACGGGCATGCTACCAGCATGGTTAATAGTATAGTTAACTGTCGGCTATATGTTGTTGCCATGTCATCTATAGTCAAGCTTATAGCCAGAAAGTACAATAGTTAGACTGACCACAGTGCGAGTAACTTCAAGAGTAACATCGGGTCCAACTCAATAAATTTGCCTATGTGGCAATGAGTTAATAAGAAGAGAGAGGTAAATTGAGTAACTTAGCTAGTTACTCATTCTATGAGTAACATCACACATACCAAGATAAAATGAGTCTATAACCTAATAAATGAAGCTTTGCATGACACTACACATATATTACTACTACCCACTAGGAAGGTAATAACATAATCTAGGATAGCGTGTATGTTACTAGCGTAAGTTACTCTCCGTTGTGATTAGTCTTAGATGTAAACAAGTACTACTTTATTGATACATGGCTCACCTCCCTCTCTCACAAAGTCTCTAGGAGCACATGCTGCAGCCGGCTGTTAGTTGTAGCCCGCTTCTTTTCTCTTTCTGCCAACTAAGCAAAAAATATATTATTTAAAGTCTTATTGTACTTGCTCTAATAGTAATAATATGGAATTATGGATATCAATCAACACAGGTGATTACTGTTCATTCATCACTACTTTAACAAGACGGACAAGCACAAAGTAAATACGTTGAGCAATTAATAACACTAGTAGACATTGCACGCATGGCGTATTTTTACAGCAAAAGGCCTCTCTTGAAACGTTAACGAGTTGATGGGGAAGGTCAACTTTGACACGACACGTCCGTAAGCAAGCAAATACGAGTATACACGAGGCGTTGTACTGCACACGAGCACTGTCAGACGTACACATTTTTTTGTTAGGATAGTTCAAACATAAATAAAATCAAGTCTCCATTTCTTTTTTTGCGATAATCGATCCAAATCACGGTTACATGGCATCGACGGAGATGAGATGAACCATAGCGCTTGTTTGATGTCCAAAGCAAACCAAACGACCATGTTCCCCGAAGACGACGACGGCCACGGTCAGCACACTGGGCAATACGCTGCCATCCTCTTTCCGACTGGCAAGGCGGCCCTACCAGACAGACACCAGAGAGCTAAACCCCTGCAATCCCCCACCCACGCAACACAGCAGCCCTCCTCTCTCCTTGCTTTCTTCTCCAGCGGCTCCCCCCTCCCCACCTCCAAAATCAAGCCAAAGATGGGCAAAGGAAAAAAGAAGAAGGGGGAGGGGGAGGGGGAGGAGGAGCCAAGCCATCAGCGTCCAAGACCAAGAGTATGTACTGACCCTTAACCATCTCCTGTCTGTGCCATACGATGCTTAATTTTGGGGCGAAATATGTTTCTTTTGTCTGATTTTTTTTCCCCTTCTTCTTTCTTCGATTCGCTTTTTAGTTGTTCGTGGCGGTCGGAAATCACCCGGCGCAGTAGCATTCCCTCCGTCTACTACCTCGGGCATAGCGGTTTGTTTCCCCACCCCTCCTTGTGGTAGATGATCCACCTCCTTGTGCTTCTTTCTTGACAACAAAAAAGCCGCATCTCTTTTTTGTTTTCACCACAATGCAGCAATTAGAACGGCGGTCGGTTGATTAGGATATTTTGAATGGCACAGGTGAATGAGGAGCCATGCGAATCCTCGCAGCGAGGTGCGTCCCTCGAGTTATTTCATTCTACTGCCGAGGTTTATTGCTTCTTGATCTTGACACAAAAAGCTGCCTTTTTTCTCTGCTTCCGGCATACCGCGGCGATTATGGCGGCTCAGTTAGTTGGCGTGGAAATTCGGCGCACCGTGGTCCGGATTCTTTTTTTCTTTTTTCAACAACGCCGTGAACAGTTGCACGTATGATCCTACACTCAGAAAAGCTGCATCTTTCTTCCCGTTTCAAGCACTGCACAAGGCGTAGCATAACTCTGTCTCAAGGTTTGGTAAACCGACACTGGATTAGCCTGATCAAGCCTAACCCAACCAATGAAGTGATCCGGAAATATATTGATCTATTGGTTGAGCTCAATGATGACCAAGACCAAATCTGCTGCAAGTAAATTATATACTGCAAAATCGGCTTACCAATGTCAGTTCTTGGGCAGGGTACACTCTGAACTTCAATCTTTAATTCAGAAGATTCAAATACCAGCAAAAATCTTTTTTTTTCTTTTTTTCTTTTTCTTTTTGCTTGGTTGGCTGTTCAATGTAAATGCCTCACTGCTGATAATCTAGCAAGGAGAAATTTGCCGCACAATCCAAGCTGTCCACTTTGTGAGCTAGGCAATAAATCCACTATTCATCTCTTTGCTCAATGCCCTTTCACTGCTGGGGATTTTGTCTAACTAACTTCCAGCTTGGCTTCAACCTGAGACGAAGCATTGCTGATGGTTCTCTTCTGGATTGGTGGCTGCCTGCTACGGATCAAATTCCTCAGCAACGGCAGAAGGATTTCTCATCTCTAGTTATGCTTATTTGGTGGCATGTATGGCTGGAGCGAAATGGCAGGATCTTTAACCAGCATGCTACTACCTTCCTGGTCCTGGTCACTTGTGAGAAGATCATGGAAGAGCTGCCCATATGGCATCGCACGGGAAGCAAAGGTGTAAAGTGGTTTGACACTGGCTAGGTTCTCTGCCTAGTGTAGTTTAACATGTATAGCTGATCCTTTCGTCCTCCTAATTTTCTCTATAGTTTGGACTGTGGTTACATTCTCTGTACCTCGTACTTTTGTTCGTGGTTTCTCTAATGAATGAAAGCAGCTCCTGCTGTGTTTCGTCAATTTCTTTCCGTTTCCTGTTTTTGTTATGAGTTGCTGTTGGAATTTTTTCAGAACACTGTTCCCTGATCAATGCACTGTATAACCCGCTGCTGCAAATTTCATTTTTCCAGAACACTGTAACTTGGCGGTTAGACGGCAAGCCGGAGGATGTTCAGGCAAGCTTCGAGGCCGCACAAGATTACTTTAGGTACTGGTTTTTCTGTAGAGCACAATACAGGGTGAAGACAGGCAACAGGATGATCTATACATGCCCTCTGGATGGGACATTTTATTACTTAGTGAGGTACCGTGGCAGATTTGTTGTGTTCATCTTGGAGGTGCGACAGTATTGGCCCCTGGGAATATGGAATTCACACGGCTTCTTTCAGTCGGTTTGGCAGGATAACCGGGAGTTTTACATGGACAGCAACAACACGGTTTCCACCGGATTCGCACTCAACCACAAAGATGTTGCAGATGGGGGCGTTGAGCGTACAAAGATGGGAGTTTGGCCCCTGAGGGATGCACATGATGCCTTATCTAGTTACGAGGGCCCTGATCATCCGGAACCAAAGGGCTTTCGCGAGGCTTGGGATACTTACATAGTGTTCATTATGGAGACCAAATTCCTACAAATCATGCGCAAGTGTTGCAGACACATGAATGGCTTCGGTAGGCTCGGGCTCAGCGCACGGAATTTGATAGTGCAATGGAAGTCACTTTGCCAAATTGTTATGCAAGGCATAGAAGAAGGTTTCGACAAACAAGAAGACCTAGACCGAGCATATGAGCTGATGGGTACAATACTGATATACCACGTTGATGCTTGGACTACTGGCAAAATATTTTCTCATCCTCCCCTGCCTCCCAAGCCAAGGGAGGAAGTCTGGGCACCTATCGACGAAGGAGACGGTGATGGTGACATACAAAATCCGGATGCTGCGACTCCACTGCCGCAAGCACCATCTCGACCGCGGCGTCTCACATCTACCAAAGCATCTACCAAAGCAGGAGGAGGGCGGAAGCGCGGATCGATCCAGGTGGAGGATAAACATGGCAAACGGCCAAGAAGAGAGTGCACAGGGCTTAGAGGAGGCGGCGTTGGTGGCTCAGCCGAAGTCCCCCCTTGGTTCCTTGAATGGCGTCAAGATGTCTGCGATGAGGTAAACTTTGACATTCCCCTCAGTATTTCAATTTGACTCATTTTGGTTTATTTTTCCTCTCATAGTGCAATATGCTACATGTCTGCAGAAAGTATTGAATCGCCTAATTACCTCTGCAAATAAAGAACTTGGCCTCACGTTTGTGGATGCTCCGGTTCTTCATTTGAAGCAAACCGTCGAGAAGAAAATGCAAAGTCTTGAGCTGAAGAATGCAAGTAGCCAACTCAGTGATGTTGAAGACATCAGAGGTGGTGGTTTCATTGCCGATGGAGTTATCAGGCGGTACTTCGAAGGCCTCGCTCCAACGCTGCATAACCAAGTCAATCTGGTGCCCCCGGCAAGCTCGCTGGCTTTCGCCCATGATCCAAATGCGATGGATGTGGCACTCCTTGCGTCCTCAGAGATCAATATTCTACCGGTCAACGACAGCACTAGTGATGAGGCAGACATGGGATCTCACTGGTCCGTCATGGTTCTGTACAGACCCATCAACGGCGCGCCTCGATTGGTGCACCACGACAGCACCGAAGGTCGCATCAACAACGAAGCCGCAGAGCGCCTCGCCCGCTCAATCCGCAGAGTGCTGCCTCCCTTCCAAGCATCGGTCGTCGAGCACGTAAGCACTCCACTCCAGGATAACAGCGCCGATTGCGCGGTTTTCGTGATGGCAATTGCCAATTGTATTGCGCGTTGGCGGCAAAACAGTGACCATCAAGAACAGCCGCAGCAAGATTGGGTGGATACACTCATGGGGGATGTAGACCAGGATGTTGTCGCTCAGATGAGGAATTTGCTCCCTGGATTTCTGGAAGGACAGATGACAGTCGAAGAGCTGAACTCCCAGTGCTTCTTCAGTGGAGATGGAGTTGATGAGCAGGAGAAGAATGGTCCTCCATGATGGAGTTGAGCAACAAAGCTACTCCTGTGTAAAAGGCAACAAATGGTAAGTTCATTAATCTCCACTCAGGAGTTCAGGTTTGACCAAGGGGTTAATGACATATTTAATCCCTCTACTTTTCCTTTGGGCCCACCTTGATTCCTATATTGCTAAAAAAGGGCCAAACGGATCGGCCAACTCATAAATTTCTAGAAATTAATCTAGCAGTAAATTGAAAAACCTCCCATCTTTGTGGTCTGAATGTTGGTTCAGAGCTTACATAGTGGCTAATAGCAGAGGAGGCATCAGGGAGAAATGAAAATGCCAAACAACTACTCCATCGCTCCTTAACCCTTAAGTAAAGTACTCCCTCTGTAAAGAAATATAAGAGCGTTTAAAGAAATAAGATTGTCTGATCCTAGAGTAGCTGTATTGTACTACCGGGATCGGACGACCGGAGGAGTAGTCTTTGTAGTCATTTGTGGCCTGTCACGTTTTTGTCGGTCTAAATGCTCAATGCCTAGCTTGCGCGGGCAGGTGCCTCAGAACTTGGTCACTCTCTCCGAGTCCTTGGAACCAGGAATCTGTCAAGAACAATGAACTTTCTGGCCCAGCATAATCACACAATCAGGAATGAAGGGCACTTGGCATCATGTGACTGTTGGTCCTGCACACAAAATAGAAGCAGCAATAGAGATGGAAGCACCAGAATTCAGAACCAATGTCAATGAACAGTAAAATTAGGAACAAGCAACTAACCCAAGTGCAATGCCCTCCTATCATGTATAATATATAGTGCAGTCCTAAACAATTAACGTAGTGCACATTTTTTCCTTTGAGTCAAACTATTAACTGATCCTTGTTTGGTTTGGGATTCTAGCTATGTGGTGGCCTGGTGGGCGTTGTGTATTACTAGTAATGGTGGCGGCGGCTCCGTATCGTGAAACGCGATAATTCTTCCTCCCTGATTTTTCTCTTCGAATATGGGTATTTAAGGAGTTGGAGATAGGTTCCGCGGGGCCATCAGGTGGGCACAACCCACCTGGGCGTGCCAGGAGGGGGGCGCCCTGGTGGGTTGTGCTCACCCAGGCCCCCCCCCCCCCTCCGGTGGTTCTTGGCTCCAATATTTTTCTTTATTTGTAAAATAAATCTCCAAAAAGTTTCATTCCATTTCGAGAACTTTTATTTCTGCACAAAAACAACACCATGGTAGTTCTGCTGAAAACAGCGTCAGTCCGGGTTAGTTTCATTCAATTCATGCAAATTAGAGTCCAAAACAAGAGCAAAAGTGTTACGAAAAGTAGATATGACGGATACGTAACAACTCCCCCAAGCTTAAACCCTTACTTTGTAGGGTAACGCAGCAGAAAACAAAAAAATTCTGACCTACGCACCAGCCCAGGACCACTATGAAGACTGCATACAAGGTTTGATCTTTTCGTTACCGACTCGTAGCGCAGTGGAAGTAGAGTCGATGACGATCGGCGGTGCAGATCCCCGCAGCTAGGATTTACAACCTTCCAACCGCGAGGATGTACTCCCTCATCTGCCCCTCGGACAGCCCTCCGGGAGGCGGTCGAATAGTCCCCCGGACGGTGTCGCGGACAGCCCTTCGGGAGGACCCACAGAACTCGGACCGTCACTTGGACAGCCCTTCGGGAGGTACTCACGAACAGCCCCTCGGGCACTAAGATCGAAACTATGACCTCTCTACAGAGTTGCACACATACGGTGTCATCTATCCGGCAGGGCTTCGCCGTCCAGAACTAGTTCCCACCGGAACCCAGACAGCCTTTCGGCTCTACGAAACTATTTCGCGGGGAGGGAGAGAGAAGCCAGATCATTGCATGGCATGTGTATGTGAGAAGGAGTGAGTGTGGAGGGCTGCCCCTCCACCTCTATTTATAGGAAATCCCAAGGGGTAGGGTGGTTTTACAATAAAACCCAAAAGTACATGAATGAAGTCCTTCCACCAAGGGCATAAAGGTGAAACCAAGGAACAAGAGGGGCCCATGGTGGAGCCCCAAGTGTGGCCGGACACACCCCTTGGGGGGGCCCCATGAGGGCCTCCCAATCCATCCATGTCATCCCTAGATATTTTGGGATAAAGCCCAAACAAGTGGCTTTCCAAAAAGTAACCCAAAAAGCACTTTCACTATTCACGACGACATTTTTCAGCGTCCGTTCGAACTGAAAATATTTATGTGGGCTTAGAACATTTCTAGTACCCACTAAAATAATTTTCAACGCGTTCTGGAACAATTCCAGATTAGTGATTTTCATCTGCGAAAAGCATCTGAAGTGGTTCCGGCAGCTCCGGAACATTTCCGGTTTTTCTTCCAGAAAATTCCCAAAAGTTTCCAGAATGATTCTGGCACCCTCCAAGAATTATCGGGCATGTGCCGAAACCAATTTGACTTTATGGTATCCTCTGAAACAACTTTTCAGTTTCACCGGAACTCATCCGGTGACCTCTCTCTGCGGAAATTTTCCGCTGTCCAAAACTTTTCCGGTGTCCGAAACTTTTTCGGTGATTTTCTCTCAGACTCCCTGTCTAGTATTCAGCAGATAGATGACCCTTAAGCATGTGACCCTATAGGTTCGGTGAAGTATAGACATGACACGGAACCCCTTCCGATCAATGATCAACATCGGAGCCGTGGACACCCATATTGACCCCTATACCCACACGAATGAATATTCGAGTGAACCTCCAGTTGCCGTGTGTTATTCCTGTTGCTTCGCGATATGTTACAAATACCCGAGGTGAGACATGTTGGCATTCCCGTGGATCAACAACTTGTCCACTATGCTAGTTACCTCGTTACCGGTATTGTTCTCTTTTCTCGTTACCGTGTTCCGGCATGCCCGTGATCAAATCACAAAGTGTCTGGCCAGACGATGATGGATACCGTAACACCGAGAGGGCCCAGAGATATCTCTCCATCGTCGGAGGAGCAAATCCCAATCTCGAGCTATCAAGTTACTTGACATACTTTTCCATGAACCCGCAAGCCGTCGTAATAGCCACCCATTTACGGATGACGTTTAACAAACCCCAAAGTTCATGAATCAAGCATGAAGAAACTCGATACTCTCATGGTCTGAGGAATCATGCAAACGTTAACCATCTCTGTGTTATAAACCATTTAACTTGTGACGAATGTATCTCATAGCATAACATCAATTCGGGTCGATTCAACACAAATGTTCTTCTAACATTGTGCCCTCAAAGTTGCTGGCATAGACATGCCCATGATCAGGAAAACAGAACCATCATGCAACACTTGAGCCAGTCATAGAGGCTTGACTAGGAATACATTTTATCGTTTATTATCCCACACGTGCACATGAATTTCCCTCCAAGCCTCGTTTTATTTGCAGACTCGAGAATCATTGCAGTTATAGCATGGAACATAAACATAATTATGAACAGGGAGATAATCAATAACATTTATTATTGCCTCTAGGGCATATCTCCTACATACTTGTCCTCAAGCAATTCAGTTGACAAACTGAAAGTGAAAAAGAAAAACTTTTACGAACTCTTTTGCTATTGTTTACATAAATAAGCTTAAGTAGCACCCAGGTTTTCCGCAAAGATCATGACTAACCATGTCAGCAATAACTCTTAAAAATTATATGAACTCATATCAATGGCATAATCAACTAGCGAGCAATAATAAGATATCTCATATGACAACACTTTGTCAAAACAACCATGATATAATATGACAACAGTGGTATCTCGCTAGCCCTTTCTGAGACCGCAAAACATAAATGCAGAGCACCTCCAAAGTTCAAGCAGCGACTAAACATTGTAATTCATGGTAGAAAAGATCCAGTCATGATGCATCCAACATTAACTATACATAATGCATGAGGATGACAATAGTGCTCTCAGGTCTGGCGCTTATTTGAGAAGGTGATGGTTCAACATAAAATTAAATAGATAGCCCCTTCGCAGAGGGAAGCAGGGATTTGCAGCGATGCCAGAGCTCGGAGTTTTAAAACAGAGTTAAATGTAATTTTGGGAAATGCACCCTTCCTGTTTACTTCACGACCGAAAGTTATCAATATCTTCCATGCTAAACACATTAGTAGCAATTCCCAAGCGATAAAAGTAAAGGTTTACTCCCCCTCCACCAACAAACACACTCCACGGCTAGCCGAATCAACGGGTACCGTCCATGCCAACAATATTCCTGGGGGAGTTTTGTTTAATTATTTTTGATTTTTGATTTCGGGACTGGGAATCCCTTTTATCGCCCCTCTTGTGCAAGAACAAGTGAATAAACACTCATCATGATAATAAGCCGCTTAGCATGGAAGATACCGACTACCCCCTGTCGCTCTGTGAACAATTCAGGCACACAAAAATGGAAATTTATTTGAAGTTATTAGAGGTGGCACATGAAAATTTACTTAGAGCAGCAGGGTAATACCGCATATAACTAGGTAGGTATGGTGGACTCATCTGGAATAACTTGGGTTTAGGATTTTGATGCACAAGCAGTATTCCCGCTTAGTACAGGCGAAGGCTAGCAAATAGGTTGGGAAGCGGCCAGCTAGAGAGCGAAAACGGTCATGAACATGCGTTATGCATAATTAACATTGAATACTAGCATGGATATGAACACCATGAACATAAATATCATAGAGGCTATGTTGGTTTTGATTCAACTACATGCATGAACATGTGCCAAGTCAAGCCACTTGAAACATTCAGAGGAGGATACCATATCATCATACTACATCACAATCATTTTAATGCAACGTTGACATCCAAGATAAATCATTATCCACTCCTAGCTACTTAAGCATGGCATGAGAAACTATAATCTCTAATTGTCATTGCAAACATGTTTGATCATAATATGTTGAATCATGGATACTAGGTTAAACATATTTACAAAAACAGAACAAGTTGAGTTCATACCCGTTTCTCTCTGCCAGAGCCAGTTCATCAAATATCGTCATTATGGCCTTTCACTTGCACGACCGAATAATATGAAAATAATAATAGTGCAAGAGTGTCGTGGACTAAGCTGGAATCTGCAAACATTTTATTCAAAAGGAGAAGACAAGGTAATATGGGCTCTTTGTTAGATCAACATCAATGCATATGAGAGCCACTCAACATTTTCATCGTGGTCTTCTCCTTGGTACGACTCAATAAAAAGAAAATAAATTTAGAGAAACACACTGAAATATTTTTGGACTTTTTAGTTTTTCTTGAAGAAAGCAAATTAAAGAAGGAAAAACAAAAACAAGAAAAACTATTTACACGAGAAAGCTCCCAACAAACAAAAGAAGAATCGAGAAATCTTTTTGGGTTTTCTTTTTAATACTACAACTAATTAAACTAGAAAAAAACAAAAAGAAGCAGGAAATATTTTTGGGTTTTCTCAAAGTTTTTAAAACACACAAGAAGAAAGCGAGAAAATAAATCTAGCATGGATAATACAATGAAAAAGTGTGAACACCGACAACTGGAATGAAATATGTGAACATGAATGTAATGTCAGTGGAAATACGTACTCCCCCAAGCTTAGGCTTTTGGCCTAGCTTGGTAATCACCACTCGTAGTAGCCATCCGGTCCCACGTTGAAGTGCTGTCGAGCGGGCACCTAAGCGTCCCACTCCTGAGGCTCCTCCTCTGCCTCCGCCTGGGCGTTCCGGTAGGCAATAATGTCCTCAGGCATGATCCGGTATCCGCCCCTGGCAATAGAATCAAACAAAGCAGGTGCAGGCAACGGAATAATATCACGGGAATCCACACTAAAAACCAGGTTGTAAGGAATATTATTAATAGAATTATCAATATCAGTGAACTAGTGATCCGTCATCGCCTGGTGATCTAAATAAACCTTGGGTAAACGATAATCATGTTGGCGGATCTGAACGTTAAAATGACTCGCTAAACGAGTAGCATAAATACCGCCATGAATTTTACCCTTGGTTTTGTTAAGGTGCAGGCGACGTGCAACGATAGCCCCGAGGCTAAAGGTGTTATCGCCATATAATGCACGGCGTAAAATAGCAAAGTCAGGGGCACTGAGTGTACCGACCTTCTCTCTAGCAATTAAGCACTTCGCGATAAATAAAGCAAAATAATGCACAGAAGGAAACTGCAAGCTAGTGGTGGTAACACTCGATACTCCTCTCTCATATCCCACTGACAGAGTACGATAAAAGTCCTCAAACTCTGTAGGCCTAGGCTTTCTTATTTCCCCGTCAGAAGGGATCAAGCATATATCACAAAAATCAGTAAGTGGTATCTGACGGGTTTCAGCATATAAATTAAACTGCACCTCAGGGGGGTTATTCTTACTCAAAAAATGAAAATTTTGCACAAAGGAATTTGTAAGGAGATGGTATTGTCCACACTCAGCTGCGATGAAGTTAGTGAGCCCAGCATTAGCAGCAAATTGTGCAAACTCTTGACAGAATCCGGCTCCATCCATGAAGGGGTTATGCGGCCATTCGCACGGCCGCACCTCCGCCCTTCTCCGAGTATGGAGGTCATTGTCCGATGATTCCCCAATGACTCCCTTGGCACTTTTGTTGGAGGCAAACTTCCTAAAGAAACTCATCTTGTTCCTATAAATAAAATTCTAAAAAATTTAGTCCACAAATTTTTTTGTCAACAAAACTTCACAAGATTGATAGCAACTACTCATAAGCATGCATAGAGGCTATATTGAGCATTCAAACTACTTCGAACTCTAAGAATTCAACATGCAAGCTTATCTACAGCAGCACCAAGAGTAGCTAATTATTCAAAATACAAACCACTAAAGCAAAAACTAATTGGACCAATGGAGGAGTCACATACCAAGTAGCAATCCCCCAAAACAGTTTTGGAAACGGAGCTTCGAACAAAGTGATCGAAATCCACGGGTTTGAGAGCAAGAACACGAGAGAGAGAGAGAGAGAGAGAGAGCAATGGTGATTTTTTCTGAAGGTAGGAGATGACAAGGGCTAAAGAGATAAGTGAGGGGACCACAACCCACCAGGGCGCGCCTGGGGCTGCTAGCGCGCCCAGGTGGGTTGTGCCCACCTGGTGCACCCCCCTCTGATGTTATTTGCACTAAAAATTCAGAAATATTCAGAAAAAAATGTATTAAATTTTCAGGATATCCTGAGAACTTTTATTTTTTGGTCATTTTTTTGCACGGAAAATCCAAAAAACAGGATAAACATGGCATTTTATTTAACTAAGAAAAACAGAGAACAAAAGATAAGGACAGAAGGGAGTGCGTACTAAATTCATCAAATTCATGCCTCTAAAAAATGATCCATTAATAAGTTTGATCAAGTCTTATTAACAACCACCTTGGATTAGCATGAAACCGAAGAACTTTCGTAAAACACTAAGTTACCTCAACGGGAATATGCATGTCCCCAACAATAAGTATATCATATTTCTTTTTGGCAGTAGGTGAAGGTAGTTGAAAACTTCCAATAGTGAGTGTCGGAGATTTTTCAATAACACTAATACCATTCACTTGGAATTGTTTCTTCGGAAAGTGCACCGTATGCTCATTACCATTGATCTGAAAGGTGACCTTGATTTTATTGCAATCAATAACATCTCCTGCAGTATTCAGAAAGGGTCTACCAAGGATAATCGACATGTTGTCGTCCTCGGGCATCTCAAGTATAACAAAGTCAGTTAAGATAGTAACATTTGCAACAACAACGGGCACATCCTCACAAATATTGATAGGTATGGCAGTTGATTTATCAACCATTTGCAAAGATATTTCAGTAGGTGTGAGTTTATTCAAATCAAGTCTTTTGTATAAAGAGAAAGGCATAACACTAACACCAGCTCCCAAATCACACAAAACAGTTTTAACATAATTTCTTTTGATGGAGCAAGGTATAGTTGGTATTCCCGGATCTCCAAGTTTTTTAGGTACTCCATCCTTAAAAGAATAATCAGCAAGCATGGTGGAGATTTCAGCTTCAGGTATTTTCCTTTTATTAGTGATGATGCCTTTCATATATTTTGCATAAGGGGCCATCTTTAAAATATCAGTCAAGCGAGTGCGCAAAAAGACTGGCCTAAGCATTTCAGCAAAGCGTTCAAATTCTTCATCATCTTTTTTCTTAGTTGATTTAGGTGGAAAGGGCATGGGTTTTTGAACCCATGGTTTTCTTTCTCTTCTATGTTTTCTAGCAATAAAGTCTCTTTTATCATATTTTATTTTTAGGTTGTGGGTTATCAAGATCAACAGTAGGTTCTATCTCAACATCATTGTCTGGTTCTTTATCATTGTTTGGTTGGGTGTCTTCATGAATATCATCATTATATTTTTCATTATCACTAGGTGAATGTTCATTACCAGATTGAGTTTTAGCATCTGAGATAGAGACATCGTTATTAACTTCAGGAGGTTTTTCTACTTCAGGTTCACTAGAGGTATGCAAAGTCCTATCATTTTTATTTTTCTTTTTCTTTTTAGAAGGACCAGGTGCATCAGTGTTAATCCTTTGAGAGTCTTGTTCAATTCTCTTAGGGTGTCCCTCAGGATAAAGTGGTTCCTGAGTCATTCTACCTCCTCTAGTCATTACTCTAACAGCATGATCATTCATATTATTATTCATTTCATCAAGCAACTCTCTTCGAGATTTAGCAACTTGTTCTAACTGGGTATAAACCATAGAGGCATGTTTTCCTACACCTCTAACATCATTAGTGATTCTAAATAACAAGTCACTCAAGCGAGCAATCATATCAGAGTTATATTTTAATTGTTTCAAAACATTTTCATTGAAGTGATCTTGTTTTCTAATGTAGTTATCAAACTCATAAAGGCATTGACTAAGATGTTTATTGTAAGGGATATCACCTTCATCAAATTTCATTAAAGAGTTTACCTCTACCACCTTTGGTGGTGGTGTGTCAAGCCCATGTATTTCTTCAATAGGAGGTAAATTTTTTACATCTTCAGCTTTAATACCTTTTTCCTTTATACATTTCTTTGCCTCTTGCATATCTTTAGGACTGAGATATAAGATACCCCTCTTCTTCGGAGTGGGTTTAGGCGGTGGTTCAGGAAGAGTCCAATCATCATAATTTTTTAATATATTATTCAATAATTCCTCAGCTTGATCAACAGTTTGTTCCCTGAAAATACAACCAGCACAACTATCTAGGAAGTCCCTAGAAGCATCGGTTAGTCCATGATAACCCACAAGTATAGGGGATCGCAACAGTTTTCGAGGGTAGAGTATTCAACCCAAATTTATTGATTCGACACAAGGGGAGCCAAAGAATATTTGCAAGTATTAGCAGTTGAGTTGTCAATTCAACCACACCTGGAGATTAATTATCTGTAGCAAAGTGATCAGTAGCAAAGTAATATGATAGCTTTGATAGTAGTAGCAACGGCAATAGTAACAATAACAGTGATAGCAATGATTTTGTAGCAAGTGTAACAATAACGATAGCAGTAGTAACTTAGCAAGAACAATATGAGAGAAATTCGTAGGCATTGGATCGGTGAATTCGTTGGATGATATTCATCATATAACAGTCATAACTTAGGGCGATACGGCACTAGCTCCAGTTCATAAATATAATGGAGGCATGTATTCCATAAATAGTCATACGTGCTTATGGAAAGAACTTGCATGACATCTTTTGTCCTACCCTCCTGCGGCAGCGGGGTCCATATGGAAACTAAGGGATATTAAGGCCTCCTTTTAATAGAGAACCGGAACAAAGCATTAACACATAGTGAATACATGAACTCCTCAAACTACGGTCATCACCGGGAAGTGTCCCGACTTCTGTCACTCCGGGTTTGCCAGATCATAACACGTAGTAGGTGACTATAACTTGCATGATCGGATCAAGAACATAAATATAATGGTGATAACATAAACTGTTCAGATCTGAAATCATGGCACCCGGGCCCAAAGTGACAAGCATTAAGCATGGCAAAGTCATAGCAACACCAATCTCAGAACATAATGGATACTAGGGATCAAGCCCTAACAAAACTAACTCGATTACATGATGAATCTCATCCAACTCCTCACCGACCAGCGAGCCTACGAAGGAATTACTCACTCCCGGTGGGGAGCATCATGGAATTGGCGATGGAGAAGGGTTGGTGATGACGAAGATCGAAGATCCCCCTCTCCGGAGCCCCAAACGGACTCCAGATCTGGCCTCCCGATGAAGAACAGGAGGTGGCGGCGGCTCCATCTCGTGAAACACGATAATTCTTTCTCTCTGATTTTTTTCTCCAAAAATGTGATTTTATAGTGTCAGGGTTGAGGTCTGCGGGGCCACCAGGTGGGACAACCCACCTGGGCGCGCCAGGAGGGGGGCGCGCCCTGGTGGTTTGTTCCCACCCAGGTGCCCCCCTCCGGTGGTTCTTGGCTCCAGAAATTCTCTTTATTTGTATAAAAAAATCCTTGCAAAGTTTCGTTCCAATCCGAGAACTTTTATTTCTGCACAAAAAAGAACACCATGGTAGTTCTGCTGAAAACAGCGTCAGTTCGGGTTAGTTTCATTCAAATCATGCAAATTAGAGTCCAAAATAAGAGGAAAGCGTTAGGAAAAGTAGATACGATGGAGACGTATCAACTCCCCTAAGCTTAAACCTTTGCTTGTCCTCAAGCAATTCAGTTGATAAACTGAAAGTGGAAAAGAAAAACTTTTACGAACTCTTTTGCTCTTGTTTACATAAATAAGCTTAAGTAGCACCCAGGTTTTCAGCCAAGATCATGACTAACCATGTCGACAATAACTCTTAAAAATTATATTAACTCATATCAATGTCATAATCAACTAGCGAGCAATAATAAGATATCTCAAATGACAACACTTTGTCAAAACAACCATGATATAATATGACAATAGAGGTATCTCGCTAGCCCTTTCTGAGACCGCAAAACATAAATGCAGAGCACCTCCAAAGTTCAAGCAGCAGCTAAACATTGTAATTCATGGTAGAAAAGATCTAGTCATGATGCACCCAACATTAGCTACACACAATGCATGAGAATGACAATAGTGCTCTCAGGATCTGGCGCTTATTTGAGAAGGTGATGACATAACATAAACGTAAATAGATAGTCCCTTCGCAGAGGGAAGCAGTGATTTGCAGCGGTGCGAGAGCTCAAGTTTTTAAAACAGAGGTAAATGAAATTTTGAGAAATGCACCCTTCTTGTTTACTTCGCGACCATTAGTTATCGGTATCTTCCATGCTAAACACATTAGTGGCGGTTCCCAAGCGATAAAAGTAAAAGGTTTACTCCCCCTCCACCAACAATCACACTCCACGGCTGGTCCGAAACAACGGGTACCATCCATACCAACAACAGTCCTGGGGGAGTTTTGTTTAATTATTTGAAATTTGAGTTCGGGACTGGGAATCCCTATTACCGCCCCTCTTGTGCAAGGACGAGTGAATAAACACTCATCATGAGAATAACCCGCTTAGCATGGAAGATACTGACTACCTCCTATCGCTCTATGAACAATCCAGGCACACAAAAAAAGATAATTATTTGAAGTTTTTAGAGCTGGCACATGCAAATTTACTTAGGACGGCAGGGTAATACCGCATATAGGTAGGTATGGTGGACTCATCTGGAATAACTTGGGTTTTAGGATTTTGATGCACAAGCAGTATTCCCGCTTAGTACAAGCGAAGACTAGCAATTAGGTTGAGAAGCGGCCAGCTAGAGAGCGAAAACGGTCATGAACATGCATTATGCATAAGTAACATTGGATACTAGCATGAGTAGGATATGAACACCATGAACATAAATATCATCGAGGCTATGTTGGTTTTGATTCAACTACCTGCATGAACATGTGCCAAGTCAAGCCACTCGAACATTCATAGGAGGATACCATATCATCATACCACATCACAATCATTTTAACGCAATGTTGACATCCAAGATAAATCATTATCCACTCCTAGATACTTAAGCATGGCATGAGAAACTATAATCTCTAATTGTCATTGCAAACATGTTTGATCATAATAGGCTAAATCATGGATACTAGGTTAAACATATTTACAAAAACAGAACAAGTCGAGTTCATACCCGTTTCTCTCCGCCGCAGCCAGTTCACCAAATATCGTCATTATTGCCTTTCACTTGCACGACCGAACGATATGAAAATGATAATAGTGCAAGAGTGCCATGGACTAAGCTGGAATCTGCAAACATTTTATTCAAAGGAGAAGACAAGGTAATTTGAGCTCTTTGTTAGATCAACAATAATGCACATGAGAGTCACCCAACATTTTCATCGTGGTCTTCTCCTCGGTATGACTCAATAAAAGGAAAAGAAATTCAGAGAAATACACTGAAGTATTTTTGGAGTTTTTGGTTTTCTGGAAGAAAGCAAATTAAAGACAAGAAAAAACGAGAAAAACTATTTATACGGGAAAGCTCCCAACAAGCAAAAGAAGAGCAAGGAAATCTTTTTGGGTTTTCTTTTAATACTACAACTAATTAAACTGGAAAGAAAAACCGAAAAGAAGCAAGGAACATTTTTTGGATTTTCTCTAAGTTTTTCAAACACACAAGAAGAAAGCGAGAAAATAAATTTAGTATGGATAATACAATGAAAAAGTGTGGACACCGACAACTGGAATGGAATGTGTGAACATGAATGTAATGTTGGTGGGCATACGTACTCCCCCAAGCTTAGGCTTTTGGCCTAACTTGGTAAAGGAACCTACGTAGTAGTCAGAGTGGTAGCTCACGGGGGCTCTTGGTGCAGCCTCCTCAGCCTGCCGAGCGGCCACCACCCATGTGTTGTGTGCACGGGCCTCACTCTCAAGAACAAAATATCTTTCCTTGTTGTGAACATCAAAGAGAGCAGGCGCAGGCAAAAAAGGTTTCCACAACGGACTTTTTATTAAACAACAAGTTATATGTAAAATTATGGGCTTCACCACTAAGGATCCTATGACGTTTCATAGCGTCAAAGTCCAAGTACTGCGTGGGTAGGATGGGGTCATAAGGCCAAGGTGAAACACCCATCTCCCTTGCTAAACGTGTGGCATAAATTCCACCATAAAAATATCCACTACCAGCGTTATGTTGCAACCTGCGTGCAACAATCGCTCCAAGGTTATAACTTTTGTCACCGGTGAGAGCGGTGCATATGAGGCTCAAGTCAGGAGCACAAAGTGTACTACAATCTTGTTTGCCTACAATGCATTTTCCATTAAATAGTGCAAAGTATTGAATTGAGGGAAAATGAATGCTCTTTATTCTACCTTGCGTCACTCCTCTAGTCTCACCATAGCAAAGGCTAGTCAAGAATATCTCAAACTCCGATCTTGGCGGTTCATCTAACGAACCCCAAAATAGAATTTTGCAGTAGTTAGAAAATGTCTCTAAGGGTAGGGTGAAAGGATAGTCGTACAGTTTAAACGACACTCTAGACTCGCGAGGATGGAATTTAAATTCTTTAGTAAATGATTCAGTGAGGCTGAGGTGTTGGTTGCACTTATTTGCAATGTAGGGACCGAGCTCGGCATTATGAACATATTGCTCAAATTCTTCTTTAATACCAATGCGCACCATAAAATCATTGCAAGGCCATAAACATGATTTGGTGGCTGCATCTCGTATGGAATTTTCACTTGGTTCAACATAAGACCGACGAACAGAGCTGCTACTAGAGGATGCCTCCGAGGACCTCCTCCTCAAAGAACTCCTTCAAAATAGGTTCATCATATTTGCCTACAATTTTTTGGAAAAAAAATCCAAATTTTGTCAACAAAACTTTACAAAATTGATAGCAACTACTAATAGGGATGCATAGAGGCCATATTAAGCATTCAAACTACTTAGAACTCTAAGAATTCAACATGCAAGCTCGTCTACAGCAGCACCAAGAGTAGCTAATTATTCAAAATATAAACCACTAAAAGAAAAACTAATTGGACCAATGGAGGAGTCACATAACAAGTAGCAATCCCCCAAAACAGTTTTGGAAATGGAGCTTCGAGCAAAGAGATCGAAATCCGCGGGTTTGAGAGTAAGAACATGAGAGAGAGAGAGCAATGGTGAATTTTTTTCTAGAGGTAGGTGATGACATGGGCTAAAGAGATAAGTGAGGGGGCCCACGTGGGGACCACAAACCACCATGGTGCGCCTGGGGGTGCTGGCACGCCCAGGTGGGTTGTGCCCACCTGGTGCACACCCCCCCCCCCCTCTGATGTTACTTGCACCAAAAATTCTTAAATAATAAAAAAAACGTATTAAATTTTCAGAGCATTCTGAGAACTTTTATTTTTGCGTCATTTTTTTATTGCACAGAAAATTCAGAAAACAGACAAATCATGGCATTTTATTCTATTTACCTAAGAAAAATAGAAAATAAAAGTAAAGGACATAAGGTAGTGCTCACTAAATTCATCAACTTCATACCTCTAAAAAATGATTCATTAATAAGGTTAATCAAGTCTTATTAACAACCACCTTCGATTAGCATGAAACCGAAGAACTTTCGTAAAACACTAAGTTACCTCAACGGAGATATGGATGTCCCCAACAATAAGCATTTCATATTTCTTTTTGGTAGTAGGTAGAGGTAGTTGAAAACTTCCAATAGTGATTGTCAGAGATTTTTCAATAACATTAATACCATTCACATGGAATTGCTTCTTCGAAAAGTGCACCGTATGCTCATTACCATTGATAAAAAGTGACCTTGCTTTTATTGCAATCAATAACAGCCCCTGCAGTATTCAAGAAGGGTCTACCAAGGATAATCGACATGTTGTTGTCCTCGGGCATCTCAAGTATAACAAAGTCAGTTAAGATAGTAACATTAGCAACAACAACGGGCACATCCTCACAAATACCGATAGGTATGGCAGTTGATTTGTCAGCCATTTGCGAAGATATTTCAGTAGGTGTGAGTTTATTCAAGTCAAGTCTTTTATATAGAGAGAAAGGCATAACACTAACACCAGCTCCTACATCACACAAAGAGGTTTTCACATACTTTCTTTTGATGGAGCAAGGTATAGTTGGTATTCCCGGATCTCCAAGTTTTTTAGGTACTCCATCCTTAAAAGTACAATTACCAAGCATGGTGGAGATTTCATCTTCCGGTATTTTTCTCTTGTTGGTGATGATGTCTTTCATGTATTTTGCATAAGGAGGCATTTTTAAGATATCAGTCAAGCGGGTACGCAAAAAGACTGGCCTAAGCATTTCAGTAAAGCGTTCAAATTCTTCATCATCTTTCTTCTTAGTTGATTTAGGCGGAAAGGGCATAGGTTTTTGAACACATGGTTCTCTCTCCTTACCATGTTTTCTAGCAACAAAGTCTCTTTTATCATATCTCTTATTCTTGGGTTATGGGTTATCAAGATCAACAGCTGGTTCTATTTCAACATCATTGTCTGGTTCTTTATTATTTGTTTGAGTATCTTCATGAACCTCATCATTATCTTTTTCATTATTAGAAGGTGAGTGTTCACTACCAGATTGAGTTTTAGCATCAGAAATAGAGACTTCATTATCATTATCAGGAGGTTTTTCTACTTCAGGTTCACTAGAGACATGCAAAGTCCTACCATCTTTCTTCTTCGTTTTCTTTTTAGAAGGACTAGGTGCATCAGTGTTAACTCTTTGAGAGTCTTGTTCAATTCTTTTAGGGTGTCCCTCAGGATAAAGTGGTTCCTGAGTCATTCTACCTCCTCTAGTAATTACTCTAATGGCATGATCCTTGATATTATTATTCATTTCATCTAACAACTCTCTTTGAGATTTAGCAACTTGTTCTAATTGAGTTTGAACCATAGAGGCATGTTTCCTACACCTCTAACATCATTGGTAATTCTAAATAACAAGTCACTCAAGCGAGCAATCATATCAGAATTGTATTTCAATTGTTTCATAACATTTGCATTGAAGTGATCTTGCTTTCTAATGTAATTATCAAACTCATATAAGCATTGACTAGGCTGTTTGTTATAAGGGATATCACCTTCATCGAACTTTAGTAAAGAATTTACCTCTACCACCTTAGGTGGTGGTGGTGTTTCAAGCCCATGTATTTCTTCAATAGGAGGTAAATTTTTAACATCCTCTGCTTTAATACCTTTTTTCTTCATAGATTTCTTTGCCTCTTGCATATCTTCAGGACTGAGATATAAGATACCCCTCTTCTTCGGAGTAGGTTTAAGTGGTGGTTCAGGGAGGATCCAATCATCATAATTTTTCAATATGTTATTCAATAATTCTTCAGCTTGTCCAATAGTTCGTTCCCTGAAAACACAGCCAGCACAACTATCTAGGAAATCCCTAGAAGCATCAGTTAGTCCATTATAGAAGATATCAAGTATTTCATTTTTCTTAAGAGGATGATCAGGCAAAGCATTAAGCAATTGGAGAAGCCTCCCCCAAGCTTGTGGGAGACTCTCTTCTTCAATTTGCACAAAGTTAAATATTTCCTGTAAGGCAGCTTGTTTCTTATGAGCAGGAAAATATTTTTCAGAGAAGTAATAAATCATATCCTGGGGACTACGCACACAACCAGGAGCAAGAGTATTATACCAAGTCTTAGCATCACCCTTTAATAAGAACGGAAATAATTTGAGAATATAATAATAGCGAATTTTCTCATCATGAGCAAAAAGGGTGGCTATTTCATTCAACTTAGTAAGGTGTGCCACAATAGTTTCAGTTTCATAACCATGGAAAGGATCAGATTCAACCAAAGTAATTAACTCTGGGTCGACAGAGAATTCATAATCCTTATCATCAACAAAGATAGGTGAAGTAGCAAACTTAGGATCACATTTCATTCTAGCATTCAAAGATTTTTCTTTCAGTTTGCATAATAATTTCTTAAGATCATCCCTATCATTGCAAGCAAGAAAGTCTCTAGTTGTCTCCTCATCCATAACATAGCCTTCCGGTATCTTAGGCAATTCATATCTAGGAGAACTAGATCTAATAGGTGTTTCAAGATTTTCAGTTTCAAGCTCTTCATCAGTTTCAACAATTACATCAGTTTCAGCATTCTCAAAAGCCTTAGTTCTAGCAAGTTGTTCATCAAGAAATTCACCTAGTGGCACATTATCATCAAGCAGGGTACTAGAATCATTAATGACTTACGACATATCAGAATTAATAGCATGTGGTGGTGTTGCAAGTCTACTTATAACAGAAGGTGAATCAAGTGCAGAGCTAGATGGCAGTTCCTTACCTCCCCTCGTCTTAGAGGGAAAAATCTTAGTCTTAGCGTCCTTCAGATTCTTCATAGTGATAATTTGATAATAATCCCAAGTGACTCAACAAATATAGCTATGCTCCTCGGCAACGGCGCCAGAAAAAAAGGTCTTGATAACCCACAAGTATAGGGGATCGCAATATTTTTCGAGGGTAGAGTATTCAACCCAAATTTATTGATTCGACACAAGGGGAGCCAAAGAATATTTGCAAGTATTAGCAGTTGAGTTGTCAATTCAACCACACCTGGAGATTAATTATCTGCAGCAAAGTGATCAGTAGCAAAGTAATATGATAGCTTTGATAGTAGTAGCAATGGCAATAGTAACAATAACAGTGATAGCAATGATTTTGTAGCAAGTGTAACAGTAACGATAGCAGTAGTAACTTAGCAAGAACAATATGAGAGAAATTCGTAGGCATTGGATCGGTGAATTCGTTGGATGATATTCATCATATAACAGTCATAACCTAGGGCGATACGACACTAGCTCCAGTTCATAAATATAATGTAGGCATGTATTCCGTAAATAGTCATACGTGCTTATGGAAAAAAACTTGCATGACATCTTTTGTCCTACCCTCCTGTGGCAGCGGGGTCCATATGGAAACTAAGGGATACTAAGGCCTCCTTTTAATAGAGAATCGGAACAAAGCATTAACACATAGTGAATACATGAACTCCTCAAACTACGGTCATCACCGGGAAGTGTCCCGACTTCTGTCACTCCGGGGTTGCCGGATCATAACACGTAGTAGGTGACTATAACTTGCAAGATCGGATCTAGAACATAGATATAATGATGATAACATAAATGGTTCAGATCTGAAATCATGGCACCCGGGCCCAAAGTGACAAGCATTAAGCATGGCAAAGTCATAGCAACATCAATCTCAGAACATAATGGATACTAGGGATCAAGCCCTATCAAAACTAACTCGATTACATGATGAATCTCATCCAACTCCTCACCGACCAGCGAGCCTACGAAGGAATTACTCACTCCCGATAGAGAGCATCATGGAATTGGCGATGGAGAAGGGTTGGTGATGATGAAGATCGAAGATCCCCCTCTCCGGAGCCCCAAACGAACTCCAGATCTGGCCTCCCGATGAAGAACAGGAGGTGGCAGCGGCGCCGTCTCGTGAAACGCGATAATTCTTTCTCTCTGATTTTTTTCTCTGAAAATATGATTTTATAGTATCAGGGTTGATGTCTGCGGGGCCACCAGGTGGGGATAACCCACCTGGGCGCGCCAGGAGGGGGGCGCACCCTGGTGGGTTGTGCCCACCCAGGTGCCCCCCTCCGGTGGTTCTTGGCTCCAGAAATTCTCTTTATTTGTATAAAAAAATCCTCGCAAAGTTTCGTTCCAATCCGAGAACTTTTATTTCTGCACAAAAAACAACACCATGGTAGTTCTGCTGAAAACAGCGGCAGTCCGGGTTAGTTTCATTCAAATCATGCAAATTAGAGTCCAAAACAAGAGGAAAATCGTTAGGAAAAGTAGATACGACGGAGACGTATCAGTCCATTATAGAAGATACCAAGTATTTCATTTTTCTTTAGAGGATGATCAGGAAAATCATTAAGCAATTAGAGAAGCCTCCCCCAAGCTTGTGGGAGACTCTCTTCTTCAATTTGCACAAAGTTAAATATTTGCTGTAAGGCAGCTTGTTTCTTATGAGCAGGAAAATATTTTTCAGAGAAGTAGTAAATCATATCCTGGGGACTACGCACACAACAAGGAGCAAGAGTATTGTACCATATCTTAGCATCGCCCTTCAATGAGAACGAAAATAACTTGAGAATATAATAGTAGCGAATTTTCTCATCGTGAGCAAATAGGGTGGCTATATCATTTAATTTAGTAAGGTGTGCCACAACGGTTTCAGTTTCATAACCATGGAAAGGATCAGATTCAACCAAAGTAAAAACTCTGGGTCGACAGAGAATTCATAATCCTTATCATCAACAAAGATAGGTGAAGTAGCAAACTTGGGATAACATTTCATTCTAGCATTCAAAGATTTCTCTTTCAGTTTGCATAGTAATTTCTTAAGATCATCCCTATCATTGCAAGCAAGAAAGTCTCTAGTTATCTCCTCATCCATAACATAACCTTCAGGTATCTTGGGCAATTCATACCTAGGACAGCTAGGTCTAATAGGTGTTTCAAGATTTTCAGTTTCAAGTACTTCATCAGTTTCAGCATTCTCAATATCTTTAGCTCTAGCAATTTGTTCATCAAGAAATTCACCTAGTGGCATATTATCATCAAGCAAGGTACTAGCATCATCATGAGTATCATTCATAGCAGAAGAAGCATCATCAATAACTTGCGACATATCAGGATTAATAGCATGTGGTGGTGTTGCAAGTTTACTCAAAATAGAAGGTGAATCAAGTGTAGAGCTAGATGGAAGTTCCTTACCTCCCCTCGTCTTAGAGGGAAATATCTTAGTCTTGGTGTCCTTCAGATTCTTCATAGTGATAAATAGATAATAATCCCAAGTGACTCAACAAATATAGCTATGCTCCCCGGCAACGGTGCCAGAAAAAGGTCTTGACAACCCATAAGTATAGGGGATCGCAACAGTTTTCAAGGGTAGAGTATTCAACCCAAATTTATAGATTCGACACAAGGGGAGCCAAAGAATATTTGCAAGTATTAGCAGCTGAGTTGTCAATTCAACCACACCTAGAGATTAAATATCTGCAGCAAGGTGATCAGTAGCAAAGTAGTATGTGTAACAGCAATAGTAACGGAAACAGTGATAGCAATGATTTTGTAGCAAGTGTAACAGTAACAGCAGCAGCAGTAACTTCGCAAGAGCAATATGTAGGAAATTCGTAGGCATTGGATCGGTGAATTCATTGGATGATATTCATCATATAACAGCCATAACCTAGGGCGATACAAAACTAGCTCCAGTTCATAAATATAATGTAGGCATGTATTCCGTAAATAGTCATACGTGCTTATGGAAAGAACTTGCATGACATGTTTCGTCCTACCCTCCCATGGCAGCGGGGTCCATAAGGAAACTAAGGGATATTAAGACCTCCTTTTAATAGAGAGCCGGAACAAAGCATTAACACATGGTGAATACATGAACTCCTTAAACTACGATCATCACCGGAAAGTATCCCGACTATTGTCACTCCGGGGTTTATGGATCATAACACGTAATAGGTGAATATGACTTGCAAGATCGGATCTAGAACATAGATATAATGGTGAAAACATAAACGTTTCAGATATGAAATCATGGCACCCGGGCCCAAAGTGACAAGCATTAAACATGGCAAAGTCATAACAACATCAATCTCAGAACATAATGGATACTAGGGATCAAGCCCTAACAAAACTAACTCGATTACATGATGAATATCGTCCAACTGCTCACCGACCGGCGAGCCTACGAAGGAATTACTCACTCTCGGTGGGGAGCATTATGGAATTGACGATGAAGGAGGGTTGGTGATGACGAACATCGAAGATCCCCCTCTCCGGAGCCCAAAACGGACTCCAGATCTGGCCTCCCGATGAAGAACAGGAGGTGTCGGCGACTCCGTACCATGAAACGCGATAATTCTTCCTCCCTGATTTTTTTCTCCGAATATGGGTATTTAAGGAGTTGGAGATAGGGTCTGTGGGGCCACCAGGTGGGCACAACCCACCTGGGCGCGCCAGGAGGGGGGGCGCACCCTGGTGGGTTGTGCTCACCCAGGGCCCCCTCCGGTGGTTCTTGACTCCAGTATTTTTCTTTATTTAATCTCCAAAAAGTTTCATTCCATTCCGAGAACTTTTATTTCTGCACAAAAACAACACCATGGTAGTTCTGCTGAAAACAGCGTCAGTCCGGGTTAGTTTCATTCAAATCATGCAAATTAGAGTCCAAAACAAGAGTAAAAGCGTTAGGAAAAGTAGATACGACGGAGACGTATCATCATGTCATGTGCCTGGTCCGACACACGGCTAAACGGGTCGTGTCAGGCCCACGATACGCCTCGGGTTGTGTCTGGACGATGCCCACGTGCCGACACTGCACGACCCTTTTTATTACCTTTTCTATTTATTTTTATTTTTTTTAAATGCCCAAAAAGCAAAAATATGTCCAAAACAGCCCAAAAGGCCAAACAGCACGCGGGCCGACCGACACACGTGGCGTGCCAGGCACAGCCTGTTTATAAACGTCCCGCCGTGGGCCTTGTCGTGCCAGACATGTTTAAGCGTGGGTCGGGCCGTGCCGACCCAGATGGCCAGGTCGAGGAGATGCTACTAATTTTACACTCTAGTCATGTATCAGTTTGTCTAAAAAAAGTCATGTATCAGTTGTGAAACAACTTTTTTTAAGAAGTAGCCACGCATTCATTAAACAAACTTGATACAAAGAATACATACGTGGACAGCCATACAGACAAGTAGAGAGGCTTGTGATCTGAAGATCTGCACACACGATCCCAACACAAGAAATTTTACAGCATGATCATTGGAGATCAATGTGCCTTGCCTTACCGTCGTCCCCAAACAAACTCCGCCGCCGCCATGGCTTCGCCGGAGAGAGAAGAAAACTGCCGCCACGCCTAGATCAGGAAGAACATCATCACAAACAAGCCTGCTTTTTGAGCCGATTAAACGGTCCGCCGCACATGACGGAACCGAGTCTTTATGCGCGTCAGCCAGGGATCATTCCCATATGAGCCTGATCCCAACGTCGTCGACTTCAACTAATGCAATTGGAGAAGATGGATGTCGCTGCACCCCTTTGCACATCCTGCTTCAGATCCTTAGCACACTCTGCCATGGCCGCAAATGATGCCACCCAGGGTAACGCCGAACACCAGCCAACACAACCTAAAACCACCAGATCCAATGCCTGACGACACAAAGAGGCCACCTGCTTCCCACCATCGTCGATTGGAACATTGCCGGGGTTGGGAAGAAACAGGGCCAAATTATTCTGACGCGGCTTCGATCCCGCCACCGATGCGACGCCTCTATGAAGAACAAAGCACAACCCAAGTACTCGTCGCAGCAGCAACGCCAAGGGTCCCCTCCGCCTCCTGTCTTCAGAGCGACTGCTGGAGGGGTAGAGGACCCATGGCCGTGCCGGCGAAGATGGGGGCAGAACGGTCGTCTCTCAGATCAACTTTCCCAGGGGTGAGAAAGGAACGTGGGGCGAAGCAGTTGTGAAACAACATTGTTCCCTATGGAGGGTCGAAATCTAAGTGCTCATTCAAACTAGAAAGAAAAAGGAAAAAATACACACACAAAAAAAGCTTACGCGAATCTTAATGTAATCAATGATATAGGACTTAGATGTGCAATACTTATAGTACATATAGTGCTTAGCAAAACTGAAAAAGAAAAAGAAAAATCCCCGAATTGAACTCGAACAGTCTGGGCATTGGACTCCCACGCCCAGAAGCCGCTCGAATCCCATCCAAGAATCTCAAGGCCAGAGCCACTGATCCATCGCCAAACCCCTCAAACATCTTAATTCGGGCCTCGGAACCCTAGATTTCCGCCAGCGATCCGTCCATCGAGCCAGCCACTAATCCCCTCTTGGATCAGGGAGTACCCAATCCGCCCCCTTTTGGAGGGGAGGCGCTGCTAGAGATCCTCTGCTCCCGATCCACAAAGAGATTCCAGCAGAAAGAGTAGCGTCGATCTTGGTCAACCGATCGAGGGCCACAATCTCCGGCGACATGGGGAAGCCTCTGACCTACGAGATACTGGAGAAGCCGGCGAGCAGCGGCGTGATAGCCCTCTGCTCCCTGATCTGGTTCCTCATCCAGAAGAGGGGCATCGGGTACGCGGACGTGGGGCTGAGCTACGAGGCGGCCATAGAAGGGGGGCAGTACTGGCGGCTCATCACCGCCGCGTTCTCGCACGTCAGCGTGGTGCACCTGGTGTTCAACATGAGCGCGCTGTGGAGCCTCGGCGCCGTGGAGCAGCTGGGGCAGGCCAACGGGCTGGGCGTCCAGTACTACCTCCACTATACGCTCGTGCTGGTGGTGCTGTCCGGGCTGCTTGTGCTCGGGATCTACCACGTGATGATCCGGAGGTTCAAGGTGGACTACTTCCGGAGGGTGACCGCCGTGGGCTACTCGTGCGTCGTCTTCGGGTGGATGACCATCCTCGCCGCCAAGCAGCCGTCGTCCAAGCTCAACCTCTTCGGGGTCCTCTCGCTGCCCATCAGCTTCGCGCCGTTCGAGTCGCTGATTTTCACGTCCATCATGGTTCCCCAGGCCAGCTTCATCGGCCACCTGTCGGGGATTATTGTTGGTTACTCAATTGCCTGGGGCTTGATCCATGGGATGAATAACTACTGGGCCATCACAATGCTCGGGTGGATCGTGCTTGTGTTCGTGTTGAGCTTGAAGCGCACAGGGTCTTTGGAAATGAGATTTATCGAAATTGAGCCAGTTACGGATCCCTCGCTGCCGTCTGTTGGTTTGGTCGCCTCCAGAAATGGCAGGGCTCTGCAAATGGACATGCTGCCCGGAAGAGGAGTTGCAGATTTTGTATGACCTTCAGTGTGGAAGAGCTGCTCACTGAAATGTTTGATAGGTCTTGTTTCAGCTTGTAAAATTGTATCATGTTGACTCAACCCTATACTTTCAGTTTTGAGAATCTGGTGTTATGGGTTTCTTTCGTCATCTCAGATGTGACAGTTCCTTTTTCTCAACTTCCAGATGCATGTTCATTTCGAACAGAAAGGAATCCTTTTTGTGAAGTAGCATGTAAAGGAATGGGAATCATGTAGGAAAAGAACAACTGAATTTGTGCTGTACATATCAGATTGTTTCTATCCTAATGTGTAGATTCATCAAGTTATAAACCAAGATATTGGTTTTCATATGGATGATATAGCTCGGATGAAGAACTGATATGCTCCTATTTGTTTCGAAGTGTGGGTAGTGAATCGTTGCCTGTACAAGTATAGGACAGTATTGTTCTGCCAGCCATTGCCATTTTGTGTTTTGAAGTGTGGATAGATTTTGTTTCAGTACGTAAAATTGTACACCATGTTAACACAATGCTATACTTCCAGTTTTGGAAATCTGGTGGTATGGGTTTCTTTGGTCATCTCAGATGTGAGGGAGTTCTTTTATCTCGACTTGCAGTGCATGTTCATTCGAACAGAACGGATCCTTTTATGGAGGATATCATGTAAAGGAATGAGAAGCATGTAAAAAAGAACAACTGAGTTTGTGCCGTGTATATCAGATTGTTTCTATTCTAATGTGTAGACTCAAGCTATAAACCAAGATATTGCTTTTCATATGGATGATATAGCTTGGATGAAGAACTGATATGCTTCTTTTGAAGCATCCATAGTGAATTGTTGCCAATACGGACATACATCAGACTTGTTCTGCCAGACACTGCCGAGTCGCCCCCTTTGCATCAATGTGTTTAGACGATTCTGATGCTATTCTTGTATACCATTCAATTAATCAAGGAAGTTCCAAGTACAGATGTGTATGAACTTATGCATGAAAGAAACGCTAATATATACTTCTACTGGATGCATGCTTTCTTTTTCATTACCTGAGAGGCTGAATCCTAGCAGGCGTTTGTATATGCTGATTACAGGAGCAACATAAAAAATTGTATGCAAATCGAGTGAGAACTCCTCAGCAACAAACAGTTGCTTGTATTATGCAATAAATTTGGACCCTCTTTATTCTATCAGCAAAGGTAATGTTCTGGGTTTACAAAAGGAAGTACATCACAGACCATGTACATTACACGCACAACATTGCATTTCAGGGCCAAGGCCAAGTTTTTGAATTTTGAGGGTAAGTTGAATTGTCTGTCCTGCTGTTACATAGGAATGATCTTACGTGGTCAATTCAATCAGTTTCCCTCACACGAGACAAGAAACACTTCAATTATCATTTATTTGCAGCAACTATAACACAATGTCCGTGTCAAATCCCAGTTTCTCCTTGGAAGAACTGAAGATTTGGGGGGCTTCAAAGCTCATCCTGAACAAGAAACCAGAATGTTATAAGCCACATATTATCTAATTCACCAGTTAGAACTATTAAATGAAAGAATGAGATGCTTCACAACTTACATGGTAGTCATCCCAGTGATCTCTGTTGCGCTGAAACACGAGACAAAAAGTATGTCAGTAAATCATGCATTCATGTATATATGATGTCTTACAGTCACAGTTTCACCGTACGATACATTTGTATATGACACTACAGCACAAGGCAACACACCACGGCCTTCAAGAATACCAGTATTAGAACATATCCAGTTATACTACTACTTGTTTACCATATTAGCAATGTCTCAAGCACTTGGTTTTTGCAATATGTTGATATATTCCATCAGTCAATAGGCGTGTTTAGGGAATCAACGAATAAGACTTCAAAGAGTTCTAGGGTGGTAGTCAGAAGTTGATACTTCGAAGAGTTCTAGGGTGGCTTCAGGAAGAAAGCGAACGGTATGTCAGCTTACTCTTTTGTATCTGTCCTTGTAATGGTCCCTGCCACGGTGTCGATCACCCCTCTCTCTCCTCCGTCGCTCTCCTTCCTCCCTTGCTTGTTGAGCTTCCTGTACACAAGCAGTTATGTTTAGCTTCTTTCACAACGACAGTTATTCTTTTGTGGTTCTGCCTCAAGTACATCAAAAAATGGCCAGTAACAGTTGCTAATTGAAGATTTTAACCTTATCTTCTCTAGCTTTCCTCTCCTTTTCAGCTTCTTCAAAAGCCTCCTTTTCAGCCTATAATATACAGAAAAGTAAGACACTGCTTACGAGATATCAGCAGCATGGGTTAATTCAGTAAACATGAGCGGTTACCTCCTTATTTGCACCCCACGTTTCATCGGCAACCTGTTTTGCATATTCCGGGTCATCGCAAATGAGGATGTTGTCAAAAACTGAACCGGCTTTTACCTGCACATGAGTAAGCTCTAAGTCAATATCAAATGTGTTTCATTCAGAACAACCAATAGTTGTGATGGAACATGTATCTCCAGAAAACCACTAGATGTAACATATGGTACCTGCCAAACTTCAACTCCAATGTACTTCAAAGGTTTCAGTACATATAAATCTGGATCATCCTCAAACTCTGCAGAAGTGCAACAGTTCATGGTTTAAGGTTCTTTCAAATTTTGACAAGAGGCTTACTTCAAAATCAAGTGTCGAGTCCAATACCACTTCTCCTATTTGCTTACCTGGGTTATCAATCCATGGGATCTTCCATTTACCCTTGTAGTTGGGGTTCTTAATTTTCTGTGAGCAGAAAATGTTAGAACATGAAGTCTACCAAAGAAATAAAGTAGGATGAACGACTGATGGACAAACAACAAGACAAACCTTGCGCTTCCATTGTCCTTTGTATGCTGGATTCGGTATCCTTCTAGGTTTCCATATGCCATCATCATCATCGTCCCACGTGTCAGGCTGATTAAGAACACAACATGCATATATTTGTCATTATGTGGTATTGTGGTGTGCTTAGTTGTACAGAGCTTCATCGTAAGAATTTTTCTTTAGATGTGCTAGGACATCCACAGTTTATGTGAGGGTAACTAAAATGCTTCAAATGCAGAACATTTTCAGCAAGACCAAATATGTAGAGCCAGATAAAGTGGTTAAATGGGTCAACTTCATGCTAATAAGTTAGCACTGAATGATGCATTACAGAATAAGTCAAGACCACATATAATATGGAATATGAAGTGCAGTAACTTAATGTTTGATGGCTTGAGTTTCACTAAGATAGGAACTTGCATACCTTTTTATCCTTTGGGTCAGGAATCTCTCTTGGAATAGAATCATAGCCCTGGCCAAGGTAGATGAGCCGTTACAAAACAATTTGCTACACTGTAAAATAATCAAATTCACATAATAATGTATGGGCACACAAACCTCAGGTTTAACTGCATCTGGATCCTCAATGTACTCTCTGTCATCCCAATCCTTAGGCTGCAAAAAGGCATATCAGTTAGATGATTCTCTCATTGTAATGTTCCTAGTTGTAGTACAGTTCCATTTTCCAAAAAAGCGAGCTACCTTTTTGGCACCAACATCCTTAATTTTACGAGGAGGCAAGATGTCCCAATCAGTGTACATGCTCCCAGATTCTCTTTCACGGTTATCAACAAGTAAACTATAAGATGCGTCGGGCCTAAGAATGAATGTGTAAACATGCGTCAGCCTGTCAGTTTCGCATTGTAGATCTTTCTTGATAGGGTAGTTCTGCCCCTGGTAAGAGAGTATAAGATGCAGCTTCTTTGTTTGAGTCCCACATATATCTGGCCCAAACATCAGGCTGCATAAGATAACATGAGAAAGTTAGCAGGCATAAGTCAGCAGTAGACTAGTAAAACTGAGCAAACAAGCAGTTTATATTTATTCATTTTGCATGGATGGACATTCAGAAGCCATGGCATCTAGATGAACTTGTACAATATAACAAATTAAGTGAGATAGATCTTTGTTCAATCATCAACTATATGAACATCCAAATCACATGGACAAAACAGGGATATGATCTGTTTACTAACAGCTACTGTGGATCTTCTGTAAGAATGGGAAATTCCATAGGACATAAGTATGCAATGACATACCTGTATGGAGTGTCTCCACTATATTTCTTCTGGTTGACATAACCAGACATTAGCTTAATATAGCCGCCACCACATTCAATTTCCTGCTCAAACTTTATGGAATACTGAACCACCAATGTGCGGCCCTTGTTACTGAACTCTGGGATCTTGGCGGAGATAGCAAAATGCCTAGCATCTATCGTTGTTTGAATGCCTAGAACACGCGAATAAAACAAAAGGATCAGACAGCATCCAGAATTAAGTTGTCATAAGCAAGAGTTTGTTTGACTTGCGACCAAACCATCATCATCATCAATTAAACAAGAACTATGAGGGATGAGAAAGCAAACCTTTGTCATCAGGATCCCCAGAATATTTTCCTGCCGTGTGCTTGAATGTACCGGCTTTCCCTTCGCTCCTTTTCCAATCGGATTTCACCCAACGAGTCTCCCAACCATCTGAAACATACAATCATATGAGACAACTAGAAACCAGCAGTGACTTAATCAAACTCATGTATTGGACAAGGCATCGCAGCTAATTCAAGCAAACCACCAGGCCATGTCAGCAATTCACTGGCCACTCCATCACACTGATGCTCCCCATGAACACAAGCATCAGTCCAACTTAAATACCACTAGTTCCCAATCCCACTTCCCACCCAGTGTGAAGGCTGAAGGAACTAATTATTTCACCTGGAAACCTCACTACATCACTCACCTCCAGCCACTTAATTACTTGCTTAGTCAGTCCTTCAAAAGAAGTCAACATCCTTTGTGAACCAAAAACGATGAACAGGGGAAGCAAAAATTCCCAAGGACATGAACAAAATACTGGTCAATCCGGGGGGGGGGGGGGGGGGGGGGGGGCGACACAGGAATTTTTTTCAGGCGCCCATCAATCACTCGCCCAAAATGGAATTTGGGAGCAGCGAATCCAGTTCAATTCACAAGGACCAGTACAGAAATAGCAGCAGGGACAATACGGAGCACGCAGACACCTCCGAAACTGGTAACTAAGCAACAAGTCTACTCTAGACTGAGCTGGGGAAGTGGGAATACTACCTTCGAATCGCTCCTCGAAGATGACCTCCCCGGAGGCGAGGAGGAGCAGCGACGAGAGGGCGAGGAGGCGGTGCAGGAGCTGGAGCTGGAGCTGGCGGTCGCCCCGCCGGCGGCTGCTACCCATCGCCGGTGGCTCACCGGAGACGAGGAGTAGGTAGTGGCTACCAGCCGTGCTGCTGCTTCTGCTGGGCTTTCCAGTGCCAAGGGAATATTTGTAGCGCGCGGGGTGCCGCAACAGCCCGCGGATGTGGCGCTTATTCACGGTATTGCCCCACCGGCCCGACCAACCAAGTAATCGGGTGATGGGAGCGTGGTGGCATCCTTGTGAATTCGCGACGACCGGGGGCCGTTTGCGGGGGCGAGTGTGGGTGTGGACCGGAGCGGCGCGGTCTTCCCCGTCCCGGGTCGCCAGCGGACGCCGGCGACGACCCGTCAAAGTCCACGGTGGTGGACCCGCGACCGCGAGGGAGGGACGTCCCCACCTGGGCGCCGGCCCCACTTTTAAACGCGGCAGCAAATGAAGCTCGGCGAAGCCCCGATGCCAGCCAATGGGGGGCCGCCACGTCGTCGCACTGACGTGTTTCGCGCTTTTGTCGACGTGCTGCTGCTGCCCCGCCGGACTGGAGACGCTCGTCGTGCGCCGTGCTGGCGCCGTCACCGGTTGTCGCGACTCGTGGTGCTCTGCGCCGTGTCTTTGGCGCACGCCGCTCGGTAGAGAGGTCGACCGACCGGCAGGCGAGTCCGAGCCGATAGGCCCCCGGAACGGGTCGCGCCGCGGTGCTCGAACAACCAGCGCGGCAGCTCAGTCAGTCAGCCCAGCTATGTGTGTGCAATTTTCTAGTGACGGCGGCTACGTAAGTCATACCCTTTTTTTTATTTGAGAGAGATACTATGCTTGTCATTACAGGTTGGGCATGCATAAGCCAGCTATCTACAAGGATGGGTTTCAAACAGTTTATAACTAGTAACAGCTTATTTTCAGCGATGAATGAATACTATAGTATCTGCACTAGCTCATGGTTTGAAGTCAATAATAAATTCCACTACATAATTCTGATAGAAAAATAAAAACAGTTTTTGTGTTACATTTTCACGTTACAAAATGTGAGTTTACACCATCTGACAAATAAATGCAATTGTGATTCTTACATATTTCAAACAGCTAGAGACTAGAAAGCGTCCAAAGATTCATGCAAATCGGGGCATCTTAGCAGCATATGATAAACAGCACAATTGCTTATTGGCAGAACAAAGTATAATATAGAAATATAAACCATTTGTTGGAATTAACGGGCCATGTCTTAGGCCTTGGCCCATTTACATTTCAAAAAATGGACAGAAATGAAAGGGGTAAATGGGCGGTACCATCTACCACATAAATTGAGATAAGGATCACTCATGTAGTTTAAATAGTGTTAATGTATTTAATAATATTTATGAAATTTCAAAAAAGTGTTTACCTAGTGACGGCGGCTACGTAACGTAAGTCATACTGCTCTTTTTTTTATTTGAGAGAGATATACGTACTATACTTGTCATTACAGGTTGGGTATGCATAAGCCAGCTGTCTATAAGGATCGTTTCAAACAGTTTATGACTAACAGCTTATTTTCAGCGATGAACGAATGCTATAGTATCTGCACTAGCTCATGGTTTGAAGTCAACTATAAATTCCACTACATAATTCTGATAGAAAAAAAAACAGTTTTTTCTGTTACATTTTCACGTTACAAAATGCGAGTTTACACCATCTGACAAATAAATGCAATTGTGATTCTTACATATTTCAAACAGCTAGAAAACGGAAAGCGTCCACAAGATTCGTGCAAATCGGGGCATCTTAACAACATGTGATAAAACAACACAATTGCTTATTGGCAGAACAAAAATATAAACCATTTGTTGGAATTAACGGGCCACATCTTAGGCCTTGGCCCATTTACATTCCAAAAATGGACATAAATGAAAGGGGTAATGGGCGGTGCCATCTACCACATAAATCGAGATAAGAATAGCTCATGTAGTTTAAATAGTGCTGATGTATTTAAAAAATATTTATGCAATTCAAAAAGTGTTTACGTATTTTAAAAAAATGTTCATGTAATTTTGAAAATTATCAAAGATTTTAAAAGAAGGTTCTTGTAATTTTATATGTGTCGCTCATTTTAAAATATTCATGCAATTAAAAAGTGTTCACATTTATTTTTAAAATGTTTGTATAATTCAAAATTGCTTGTATTATTTACAAAAATGTTAACATATATTTTTAAAAAGTATATATATATTTTTAATGAAAAAATAAACCGACATAGTGAAATACAAGAAAAAGAAAATCCAAGAAAAAAATGCAATAAAAACCAGAGAAGAGAAAACAAAAAAAAAAGTACAAACCGGAGAAGAACCTGAACAGGGAAATGAATCTGGAAAATAAGAAACACGAATGGTTGGCCCATGTAATTTGTGGGAGTGAAGCAAGTGATCTACAAAAAATTGCCATCAATTGCAAAATATTTCTCATATATTAAATATTCCTTTTGTGGCAATAAGTGTCTCACAAATTCAAACCAATACTTTTTTCCTCTTCCATAAATCATGAAAATTTATGGAGATGATATTTGTCTCCACATTTGCATCTATTCTAAAGGTTGGTTCCATTTGAATTATGGAAGATACTATTTCCCTATTTTAAAAAGTGACTTTTATGCAAAAGTGTTGTTCTGATTGCGACCTCATGTGAGCTTGGGTGAACAATAAAATAAAAAATTCAAAAAAATCTTACCTTTTTTTGTTCCAAACATTTATAAATTTTTCATTGCTTGCAAAGCTTCATCATGAAATGACAATCATGGAAGACGTGAACAAAAAAACAAAATTGATGATCCAAAATGCTTTTGAAAATAACATTCTGGAGCATTGATTTTGTTGCCATGTTTTCCACGAATGTCATCCGGTGATGAAACATTGCAAGTAATCAAAAATTTGTCACACAAAAAATTCAGATTTTTTTTTGAATTTTTCCCCATTTTTTTTCTGATTTTACTATTTGTCCGAGCTCACATGAGCTCGGGATCAGAACAACCCATCCACTTTTATGTCACATTACAAGGCAACTATTATTTCATTAATTTCATAAATCCCAAATAATTCATGGACCTTCTCCTAGCCATATGTTGCCAATATGTGCAAAGACTTGAGGTTTTTTTTTTGCAGGTAACCAGGGAGTTTTATTCAATGTCAATGGGATTACAATCGACCAATACAAGATCAGAGATAAAAGCTGGACCACGCCACAACCAACAAGCGTGCTATGGGTCATGAAAGCATAATTAGCCAAACAATGTGCTATCCTGTTCTGATCTCTCAAAAGCTTCAGATGTTTAAACTCCCTAACCGCTAAGAATTTTTTAATCTCCTTGACTAAATTCCAATACTCTGACTTGAGAAGCGAAGTGTGTGATAGAGAAGACAACACTACCTTAGAATCTGACTGCACCAAAATCAGAAGATTTGACCATTGAAGAGCAAGGTTCATCCCTAGCATAATTGCTTGAATTTTGGCTTCTAGGGCATTGTTGCAATAGAAGAGCACTTGGCAAGCAGTGAAGATCACTCCTCCTGCGTATCTCCCTAGCCGAGGCATCCTCAGTACTGAAAGAACCGTCGACCGTGAGTGCCAACCAGTTCGCCAGCGGGGGCGGAAAAGAGGGGGCGGCTTTGGAGGCTTTGCACCCTCAGTCCATCTTGTGTCCATCACCGGGGATTTTCCCTTTCATAATACCCTCGACAAGAAGTAACTTAGCGTTAGTAACTGAGGTGAGGTAGCTGTAGAGAAATTTTGAGACACCGTTGAGACATCGGAACTGGTGGGACTTCTTTTCCATGCATCAAATCATTTTGCAAATTGCAAAGACTTGAGGTTGCGTAGTTCAATCAATGAGCAGAGCATCCATTTCCTTTTTCTTCCCAAAATGGCACCTCATGAACCAATTATATTTTCCACCGTTCCATTGCATCTAAGTTTTGGACACATTATTCAATAGCTCAAAATGTCAAACTAGGCTGAAGGATGGCTCCAGGGGAAGTGATATTGACCATTTGCCAAGTAACAAACACCTACTGGTAGTGTATGTCCTAGTGATGATTTGGACGGGGTATCCTTGCAAAGGATGCTTCGTTGTATGGGTAAAGTGTACAATCTCTGCATAGTCTAAAACTATCCGAGTAGCCGTATCCACCATCGAGTCCGTATAAGTCACATTATTCAGTCTTTGTCGAACCTGGAGGGTTTTCTTTTGCGAAAAAAAACTTGGACAGATGTTGAGCATGTGAAACAGAGATGAATGGCAATGTTAAGAAATACAGGTGTTAGCCATCGAAGGGCTATGGAAATATTGAACTCGGTGATCATGATAATATGGTTATGGTCTTGAAAGGATCTTGAGTTTGACTTGAATTATTACAAACTTATATATGTATGTTTTATCTCTATCATACCTGCTAGATAAAGTTTACTAAGCTTGCTATGCCATGATAGCTAGAATTGCTATGAATCCTCATAAAATGTTTATGCCATGGTTTGCTCTGCTTACTTATATATGTTATTTGGTTATCTACTTTAAAAGTACTCATTGGCTCGTTGCTTTGGCCAGATCCATCTGAGGAACCGTCTTCCACTAGCGTGAAGCGAGAATGTTTGGTTGTTAGGAGAGTTTCCCAGCCAGTTTCATGTGGAGTGCTCTTGCACCAAGTATGTCCTGCCCCTAGTTGTTGTCTTTCGTTGCCGTTAAACGCCCATATGTGACGTTGGTATAATAAGCAGACCATAATGGCTTTGTAAACCTTGTTTTAGTACCATGTTGTAAAGTGTGCGCAAGCGTGGTTCCTTGGCTGGTGTGTGCGTCTCACAGATCTGCGAATTGGTGAGTTACAAGTTATCGATACGACCCTATAAGAGGGAGGTATTCCTCTTGAGAGAGTCACCACTCAAAACACCCTTATGTTCTGTTATGCGTTTACCGTCGCCGAGTGCCGATCCTCTTCGTGCAGCGGTGTGAGGACGCAACAATAGTCTTCGACGATCGACGACCTGCACGGTATTCGGGTGCAAACATTTCTTGGAAGTTCTCGCACGACTGCTTCACCTTCTTCTGCGGCCTCATCTTCGTACAATACTAACTGACTCCCTGCCGTCATCTTCATAAACAACCCCGCTGTAAGAGAACTTCACCACACGATGGTTGCTTGTGGTTATCTATGAAACTAGGGTTTGTCTCCTTCATAGATGCCATGCTAGTTGTCTTCTGCCCCCACAAACTTTATTCCTCTTACAACCGGGATCCACTCGTCCAATCAATCCACAATGCACCAAAAAGCTCCATTTCTATGGAGCCAGGAGCGTATCTTCAGAGATATCCATTTCCAAATCCCACACGGAAAGGAACCAAGCGTGTTTCTCGTGGCTTGGGCGCATACGGAAGCACATGAGAATGGCGTGGAGTCGTGTCCGACTCAGCTGTACGGACTACCGGAACTGCCTGGATCGGACAGAAGTAGCAACGCCGGAGAAGCCAAGCGATCGAAGCAACAGCATCCCAGCTTGCGAGCGCAGCAGATTAAGAAGCTGCCCGGTTGAGCTACTCGATCGACACCTGCGAAGCAAAGCAGAGCAGAGAACTCAACAGGCAATAAGAAAGAGAGATCGTGAGAATATGAGGAAGCTGGTGAGGGCGTCGCTGCTAGGCGCCCTGGGGCTGGCCGAGCTGCTCGTCAGCGCGGTCGTCCACCTAACCTACGGGTTCTACCTCTTCACCACCGCCATCCGCCGCGACATCTCCCGGCTGGCCGGCGTGCGGAAGAACGCCGTCGTCGGCGACGGCCAAGCGGAGGCCGTGCTCGACGGCGCGGTGCCGCCGATCGTGCTGGTCCACGGAGTCTTTGGGTTCGGCAAGGGCGTACGTGGCCTACTCTAGTCTCAACTCTCAAATGCCTACACGACCTGTGAATCTCTTGCATCTTAGCATTTTGGTTGTCTCAGAGGATGGCCGGGATGTCGTACTTCGCCGGCGCGGAGGAGAAGGACGACCGGGTGCTAGTGCCCGATCTGGGCTCGCTCACAAGCATACACGACAGGTAGTCGATGCATCAATTTGCTAGCTGACTAGCTAGCATAACATTCCGTACGATTTGAGCACAAGCATGTAAACACGTTTAACGTTTGGTTTCAGGGCCCGGGAGCTGTTCTACTACCTGAAAGGAGGCCGGGTGGACTACGGCGAGGAGCACAGCAGGACCTACGGGCACTCCCGCTTCGGCAGAGCATACGAGCGCGGTGAGAATTGATGGACAGACAGACAGACAGACAGACAGACAGACAGACAGACAGACAGACAGATAGATAGATAGATCATCCCTTCCTTGGTCTCTGATTGCAATTTGCATGGATTGCTTGTGATTGATGAATTTCAGGGCACTACCCAATGTGGGACGAGGAGCACCCAGCCCACTTCGTCGGCCACTCGGCCGGCGCGCAGGTCATCAGGCTCATGCAACAGATGCTCCATGACAAGGTACATAGTCACTCACACGCAGTGAAAACTTCTTTAGGAATACAACCAGTTGGTAGTTAATTGATCAAGGGAAGAGCTAGGCCAAGCGATACGTGCAGTCAAGATTGTGACAACCCTAATAGGGTGTGGCTAGGTTAACCAAGTCATATAGGGTGTGGTCAGGTCTCAATGGATTGAGACTTGACCAAGTCTAAGTCAAATGATATAATAACTAAAAGAAGAAAGAAAAAAGAATATACGAATCTCCATGCAACATCAAAGAAATATAATATCGTTTGAGACATAACGAAGTCTCAGTTGACTAAGACTTGACGAAACTATAGTACATAGAAGAGAAAGTAAAAAGAAAAAAAGAAAAAAATTGCACGGATCTCCCCGCAAGATCAAAAAAATATAGCATCAACTGAGACATAACAAAACTGACCGTAATAAACACGTTTTTATTAGATAACATGTTGTTAGGGTTTGTTAGGATTGCCGGAAGAGAGGAGAGGGTTTGTTAGGGTTGTTGGAGGAGATAATGACGTGAGAATCATGCATGCATGCAGCACATGTAGCCGGTGACTATTGTATATGCATGTTTTCCATTTAGAGATTAGGGATTACTAGACCTCAATTCGACATAGACTTAATAAAGTCTCACTCGATGCTATATTCGTGAGATCTTATATGAAGATCCATGTAAAATTTTCTTTTTAAGTTTTTTTCCTTTCTTTATATGCTATGACGCTTGACTCATACTTGATTAAGTCTTAATCGACTGAGATCTAGCCACACCCCTTGCCGGCTAGCACACACACAAACACTCACAAGTTGTATCATCGATCTCTCCAGGCATTCGACGTGTACGAGAACACCTCCGAGAACTGGGTGCTGAGCGTCACCTCCCTCTCTGGCGTGCTTAATGGTTCCACGGCAGCCTACCTCGGCGGAATACGGTGAGCCCCCTTCTGCCTCAAGATTACTTTCCTCCGCTCTAATTAGTGTCGTACGTCTATAATGTGGCAGGCCAGAAGATGGCCGGTCTCTGAGACGCGTTTGCCTCGCCCAGATCTATCGGGTGGGCAGCACCCTGTACCACTGGCTCGACGTGCCCTGGATCAAGCGCTACTACGACTTCGGCTTCGATCACTTCGGCATGTCGCGGCACGCGATCGGCGTGTCGGGTCTAGGCAGCCTCCTCGCCGGGGCCATGGGGCCGTTCGCCACAGGAGACTGGATCCTGCCGGACCTCACCATCCAGAGCGCCGCGAGGATCAACGCCGGTGTGCGCACGTTCCCCGACACATACTACTTCAGCTACTGTACGAGGCGGACGACCAAGGTGCGCGGCGTCACCGTGCCGTCCGGCGTGCGGTGCATTCACCCGCTGGTGTTCGTACATGCCATGCAGATGTGCCGGTGGCGCCACCCCGCCGCCGAGCCCCCCTACAAAGGTTACAGGTTGGTCATCTTAGATGGTGCTCCTACATTTGGGGTTCGGTGATGTTCAAAATTGGACCCATTTTTGCGTGGCTTTGCTGTTACTGGGTCAGAATTAGTTAAGTCTCACTTTGGACGTGATGGTAGGGATGAAGATTGGGAGGACAATGATGGTGCATTGAACACCATCTCGATGACGCATCCTCGGATTCCGGTAGAACATCCGAGCATCTTCGTTGAGGATGAATCAGATTGCCATCGACTTCAACCGGGAATCTGGTATGACATATCACAATCTATATCTATACCTACTATTAAAGGGAATAGGTATTCTTGGTTTGGTTTAGTCCTTTTCGTTTGGTTTGAGTGCAGGATAAAGTTTTGTACTGTTGGCTCGTACACACGCTAAGCGATCTGAGCCAGGTACTTGTATTTGATGGGTCTTTTATGGGCTTTCATAGAGACCGCGGAAAATAATTGGGTCAAAATAAGTCAACATTGTTGGAATTGAACACAGGACCTCCTGTCTAGAGCTCTTCGATGTAACAACCAACGACCTATGCACCTTTCACATTTACTAATCCCAACTCGCTCTAAATATATGAATGGCAGTCATCATGTTTAGGGCAAGCTAATTAAGCGAATGAGCTAATTAAAGGAAGGATTGTGGGCTTAAATAAATATTTAAACGGTTGTGGCTAATTAAAGAAAGGATTATGGGTAAATCGGTGGAATAACTAAAAGAAAGATTGTGGTCTTAATAAATTCTACATGAAGGATTTGAGGTAAAAAGGTAGGTAATTAAAAGGAAGGATATGTAGACTTCAATATGTTGGGGCTACTAAATTAGAAAAGGAAGGATTTGATTCCTGACTAAAACGGATGAGGACGTCATGATAATTAATGAAATGATTATACTTAAATGCCATTAAAAAATATTATACTTAAATGGAATCAGTGAGAGATTATGCCCGACAAAGAAAATATTAACACGGCTAAATTGCATCGTATTTTTTTATGTTCATTTTGTAGAAGGATGCTGCGTTTCAGCATGTTCTTCATAGTGGATCCGGTGCTGTGGGACATTATGCTTGCACAAAACATCAATTTTTCCCGTTGCAACGCACGGGCATATGTGCTAGTCAAGTCTATGTGATGTGACACGATTTTGTATTCCGTTCTAGACGGGCTCGTTTGGGATTGTGGAATGACAAATATTTTTTAGTGAAAACCTTGTTCTATTTTCTGCGGAAAGCATTTTTCTTCTTCTGAAAACCTTATTCTACTTTCTACAGAACCAGTGGCGGATCTAGTAGGGTTGCCACGACACGCCTCTAAAATGCAATCCAATTTTTAATATACAATAGACACTAATCATATAAGAATTTAATGTTGTTTGAGAAGTATTTGCTAGGATTATGATGATATTTGGACCAAATTGCACTATCCACCAATGTGCATAGGCTTTATGAAATTTCTCTATCACAAAACAAGAGCATTTACATTCTTGTGTTTTTGTTGTGGCAATGCAAACTCAGGTATTACAAGATCGTGGAGGCAGATCACATGACGTTTGTGATGAACCGCCCTAGAGGAGGCGTGCAATTCGATCTCATATACGACAACATCTTTAGGAACTGCAGGAAAAATGTGTTTAGGACGGCCCCACTTACGCTACCAAATCAAAACTCGACCTAGGTTAACATCTTTGCTTATCGTACTTACATAATACATGATACTGGATGTACAATTTCTGCAACTTGGTAGGACTTGAGGCTCTCCTCGAAACTGTTGGCAATGTGATATGTGTGCAATATATGTTTTGTATACATGTTCTAAGTTCACACGTACCTTTCAACACGGCCCCCTATTAATAGTATGGATTTCCTACGACCAAAGAAATAAAAACGTCGGAAACACCATCTTCTGTCTTTTCCTTCCAGAGGGGAGCCTAACCGTCTTGTGCCACTTTTGAATATGCATGTTTAGCTCAAGCACATGGTTAGTCCGCAAATTACGTTGTCATCAACACCAAAACACTTAGGCAGGGAAATGCCCTTTCAGTGATAACACCCATCCCTCCAACGGTGACTAGCTTTCCTCCAAGGAAGTGAACATCGGGATACACCTTCATCTCTGTGTCGTCGGTTATCCCTAACCAAACTCCCTACTTGTGGTTTATTTTGGTCACTTGACGTGCGTTTATTGTAACATGTTGAACATACTACATTACATTACTTGTCTCACTTTAGCAATTGTTTAGGCTCAACTCTATATTCCGCATTGCCTAAACTTCATAATAATCAATTAAAATTTGTAATTGTATCTATTGACCCCCCCCCCCCCCTAGGTCCATCCCAATCCTTTCAATTTTTATTAGAGCCTCATGCTCTGTCTTGTGGCTTAATCGCCCTAGAGCGAGATGACTGGGAAGAGGGATGTGCAAGATACGAACCATGTGGCACTTTTTGATTCCGGAAAGGAAACATCCTCGAGACAGCTAGAGGATAAGCATTATACCTCCACGGAAGTCGTAGACTTGTTGGATAAACAAGCCCCTGGATTGAAGATCATTGTTGAAGAGGCTGTAGCGGAAAGGCTTGCAAGTGGTGGGAGTCCTAATGGAGTCTCCATCGGCCCCGGAGTGAAGGAAAGTCCGCCGATGACTCAACAAGTGCTCTCCTTTCCTCTCCCCGAAGTAACCATGATGAAAATGGGTGGGATTACCTTAATGCACTTCAGGCAATTCCAAAAGAACCTATGATAAAGTATCAAGGTAACCCTCCCATTTATAATGTAAAGGGGAAGCTCTTTGGCTGGGAATTTTGAAATGCAGGATCATATTAGGTAAGCTTCGAAGATGTGGAAGATTATCGCCACTGGATTCTACCCCATTGATCCAACAACCTATCTCCTCGAGAAGCCTATGATGATCAACTCAAAGACTTTGCATGCATTTTAATAAGGAAGGGCTTGCCGGAGAGTATGAAGGAGCCACGGATTTGTCGCCATGTCTCAGTATCGTTGTCGTCGTCGCCCTCTGCCACAAGATTTTGGAGCACGTGCTCCTAAGATGGATCCCGACGTGTTCGACTCTAAGAGTTTGTGACGGTTCTGTGCTCGCATGCATTGATTTGACCGCGTGGTGATATATATGCAAAGAATATGCACGTGGTCGGCTACCTCCATACATGCATGCCATGTTGTATTTCAGTTCCCCATGACAATGATATGTGGATGCTTTCATGCAGCTTCGTCTCCGTCAGCAAAAGGGTGGCGACAATCGACAACAAATGGTGTGTCTTTGTCTTGGTGGCTCTTCAAGCATCGGGTCTCGAGCTCCGGGGTGAAACCCTAGGTCGATGGTTGCACCTGGCGATCGCGATGTTTCACATGTGTGTCCTTGTTGCAGTCATTGCTTCACATTCTGCTCATGTCATTGGAGCTGGAATTTTACTTGAAACTCGCGAGCTAAACGAATAGCTCATGACTCGGCTCGACTCGACTCGAACTCGATGACTAACGAGTCGAGCCGAGTCAAGTTTTGATCTAAGCTCGTTAACAGAACAAGTTTAACGAGTTGAGCTAGCGAGTTACTTATTTAGCTCATTAAGTTTGTTAATTAAAAGGGACACAAGATAAGTACTAATACTGTTGTTGATTGTTATCATTTATGAAGTGTACCAAGTGTTCCTTTAGTGTAAATTGTTGATTGTTGCGATCTGGGAAGAAATGTACGAGTCTACGAATATATTTTGTAGATTAATTGCATACATAATGCATGCATTTTGTTATTCTGGTCTATAGCGAGGTTGACGAGTTAAACGAGCTGTCCCGTGAGTTACACAAATCGAGCCGAGTTTGAATCTGAGCTCATTATGTTTACGAGTCAAACCGACCTAATTAGTTATCTTAATGAGCTCTAACGAGTCGAGCCTTGGCTGGACTTGAATTCCATCCTTACTAGTGCTCTCCGGGTAAAAACTCAAGATCTGACCTGCAACAAATTTAGGGGCTTTGTTTACAAATAACCTTTTCCCTAGCTCGTGGGTCGTTGTTGTCAGTTTATTGCAAATTGTTGGCTTTGTCGGCCTTTTCTTCTTATTATTTTTATGACTGACTGTGTACACATTTTATGTCTTGACTGGATCTTGATATACTATATCATTGTAAAGGTTGGGTGTAATTGTCATAATCTTATACTTCCTCTGTTTTTAAATATAAGTCTTTTTAGAGATTTCAATATGAATACTCCCTCGGTTTCTAAATGTAAGTTTTTTTTAGAGATTTCAATTTAGGAACCGAGGGGATATTAATATACTCATAACAAAAAAAATCGATTTTCTGGAGATTCAAGTAGCCGACAAAGGGCCCGGAGCCGAACTGCCGCAGCAAAACTCCACCCAGATTCCTCTTCACTCCACGCCGTCCCTCTTCCCCCTCTCCCCGATCGCCGTCTCCATCCTCCCGCCGCCGCCGCCATGGACGGCGTCATCGGCCAGGTAAACAATCTCCGGCCTGTCGTACTCCGCCTGCTTCCCCATCTCCTTTTCTCTGACGTGCTGTGGCGTGCCCCAACGATCGCAGATCTTGGAGAAGCAGGTCCTGTCGGCCGCGAAGGCGGTCGAGGACAAGCTAGACGAGCAGATCGCCGCGCTCGAGCGGCTCGACCCGGACGACATCGAGGCGCTCCGCGAGCGCCGGATGCTGCAGATGCGCCGCGCGGCCGAGCGCCGGGCCAAGTGGCGGGCCCTGGGGCACGGCGAGTACACGGAGGTCCCCGAGAAAGAGTTCTTCTCCGCCGCCAAGGCCAGCGAGCGCATGGTGTGCCACTTCTACCGCGACAACTGGCCGTGCAAGGTGCGCTCCATTCTTGGCTAACTTCTTTTCATTTCATTCCTGTACAGAAAATGTTTAGATCGGATTGTTTAGATGTGGATCTCGTGGTAAATCATCTTCGAATGGCGATGATAATGCCGTGCCTTTCGCAGATCCGGATATCTTGAGCTGGGTTAATGCTTTCGTTTCGACCTGGTTCTTTACCCAACCCCTGAAATTGCTGTGGGATCTGCAATACGGATGTCGGCTGCTCCATTTGTACTGCACAAGCCATGCTCTTTAACTTAGCACTTCTCACTCCTTCCAACTTAAGTTACTTGCCATTTATGAGTTTAATGGAACTTGAATAATTGTTTGGCCGGCCCACTCACAAATGCTTGGTGTCCGATTATTATTTATGGAGTCCAACATCCTTGTGTTTGCGAAAATGCGCGAGGGCTGCTGCCCTAGAGGTGAGGGCCATACTTGTTGGATGAATTTTATCTGTTAGGTGGACCTGCTAGTGCCATTACGTACTACTTCTATTCACATTTAGATTTAGATGTCATATCGGGATTTGGCACAAGAACTAAGGAGAGAGTTGAAAGACAGTACTAACGCTCAAGAAAGTCTATACTAATATGGTACCAAGCAAACCCTCAAAAAAGTTCATACTAATATGGTACGAAGCAAAGTCTGGAACATGGAGAGGTTGTAGTAGTCCAGGGTACTAAGTGTGCTCGGGTTTATTGATTCGACAAGCGTGGCATTGCTTGACGAAGTCAAGAATGTCTTATTTCATACCAGACCAATGGAAAAGGAGCTTAATCCTTTTATATGCAGCTCTACGGCCTGAATTCCCACCCAACTCTGAATTATGTACCGCACCTCTTCGGAGGATTGTAACTGAACTTCTACCTTTTCAATGAAAGAAACGCAAAGGTCTTTTGCGTTTTCTTGGAAAAAAACTCTGAATTATGTAGTGCAGAGATTAATTTGTTTCTGATGGCATTGTGTGAACCTACAATGACTCTGTTTTTATATTGGATCACTCCTTGCTTGAAATTATAATTGGAAAGGGAGTCCAGGCTAGTCGTCAGCTGGGTGATCAGATCTTTGCATCTCTGATCCTGGTTGTAGCTAGCAACCACTTCAGCAATCCAAGCTGCTTCTGCAGTACTAGCAAATAGAGTGCGATTTGTGCTGAACTCTAGAGAGAGCAACGGCTACTCTGTTTTGTTGCCTTATTTATATTTAATGGTATAGTTATAGCCCAGTAATTTGACCAATAGCTTGTGTAGAATGCCCTCTCTCAGTTTCTGCTCTTGGATGTACTCGCGACTCTGTTGAACTGTTCTGGTGATCAAGGAAGAAGTGGCAAAATAGTGTTTCCATTTTTGTTAATGCTTCAATGATGGCCATTGCCTCTTTATCACAAGTGGAGAAAGCAGATGCCCTAGGAACAATTGTTTTGCTGAAAAAAGAGATAGGCCTGCCACCGTGCATGAGGACTGCATGAATACCATAAGCACATGTCTCTGCATCTACTATAAATTGTTTTGTAAAGTCAGGCAGGGCTAACACACGTGCTTGAGTCATTTTATGTTTGAGTGTTGAATGCATCTTGCTGTTGAAAATTGCCCTTTTCAGGACTGTGAAAAGAGGTTTGCATTCTGGATGAATCTCCTATGTTAACCAGGGAGGCTTAAAAAACTTACGAGCTGAGTAATATTTTTTGGGGGTGGCCAATTGATAATTGCTTCAAAATTTCAATGGATCAGTAACAGCTCCATCTCCAGAGAGAGATTTAGGGGGATTTGGGAGGGGTTTGCAATGATTCACTCTTGGCTTTGTGCATATCCAGAGCGTGTCCACTTGTGCATGTGTTTAGAAGTCAAAACTCAGCCCTGACTTCATCTCAGAACTATTTGAGTCCTTAAAGAATTTTCCTTCTAGAAGCTGAAGCTATTGTTGGGATGCTATGCTGGAAAGTTGAACTGAACTTGATCATCTCGCAACATGAAGAGTGCTGGAGATGCCAAGATACAGCTTGGTGAATTTTTAGGTTTTCTTTTACGATTTTTTATAATAGGGTTTGGACAAAGTTCACTTTTGTTGGTTTCTGTTTTATAATTTTAGCTGTAGAATTTTGAACAAAACAAGTGGCTGGTTTGAACACTAGAGATCAAGGATATGGCAAGGAAGGTTGGATTAAATTTCGAGAATTTTTGAAAGAAAAATATATGTGAGACATTGTCATGTAGATTGTTTGAGAATTTTGGTTCATGTCAATTTTTTAACATAAGCTTGAACCATTTTTTTCTTCTTGAATGCACATCTAAGTGTGCCATAGTGACTCAGAAGAACGCTGTGACGGCGCTGCAAGTATTTGTTCCTATTTAGTGCCTTTATGTTGTTTTTGTCATGTGGAGCTGATGATAGCAGTGTTATTTAGCTGAAACTTGCATTGTCCAAAAGTATTTTCTTACATCTCTCCTCTATTGGGCTACAGGTTATGGACAAACACATGTCGATTCTTGCAAAACAGCATGTAGAAACACGGTTTATCAAAGTCCATGCTGAAAAGGCTCCCTTTCTGACCGAAAAACTAAGGGTTGTTGTGCTCCCAACTCTTGCTCTAGTGAAGAATGCCAAGGTTGAGGATTATGTGGTAAGACTGCTCTTCACAGTTTGTTCTTCAGTCATGTGAAAAATGTCATTATGTGTAATGTAATTATTATTTCTGCTACTACCAGGTTGGATTTGATGAGCTGGGTGGTAAAGATGACTTCAGCACTGAAGATCTGGAGGAACGTATTGCAAAGGCTCAAGTGATCTTCCTCGACGGAGAGGGACCTGCAAATCCTTCCAAGCAAGCTGCTGCCAGCAAGCGAAGCGTTCGACAATCAGATGTTGGCAACTCAGACTCTGACTAGTTTTGTTCCTGTATTGAAGGCGTGTGCCAAGGATTTATATATATAGGATTTACGCCAAGCTGTTTTTTTTTCTCGAATACTTTACGCTGTTATGCTATCCTTACTAGTAATAGGAAAGAAGTTTTGTGTGGCGATGGCGATTTGAACCGCAATTGTCACTGTTGTAGATTGCTCTCGCGTTTACCATGTGTCCATACCTGGTTTGGTTTGTTTATTTCAGCGAAAATGTTTTTCGTTGCTACTCCCTCCATTCCATAATGTAGTGAGCTCATGTTTTTCGAGATTTAACTTTGACCATAAATTAGACCAATAATACATAATTTATTTTACTAAAAAAATTATACCTTTGAAAACTTCTTTCGAATACGAATTCAAAGGTATATGTTATGCTCCCGCCTCAATCGATCATGTTGGTTAAATTTATAGTCAAAGTTAAATCTCAAAAAGCGTGGGCACACTACATTATGGAATGGAGGGAGTAACAAAACTTTTCTTGCTCCATGTGATTGCCAGTAAACCGATGAATTTCTTGACAAGCAGAACAAATGATACCCTGATTCGTGATACTATTGCTTGTGGATTGAAGTTATGATCAGTTACAAAAAGGCATCTAACTATGTGCTCTTGTAAAATGTCACATTGCTTATATCTACTGTATAACGACTTTGCCTGGGCTGGGCACCCGCTGTATAGTGCACATCAATAGATTCTGTACAACAAAGCTGCATCTGCTGGGGCACGGCATTCCCTTTGCCACATGAAAAAGTGACATTTTCGGCACTGATGTGGTCTTTAAGATATGTTTTTGATCACTGATTCCATTGCAACATACACATATAAACAACAAAATTATAATACTACAATGCTAAAAAACACTCAAGGCTTATCCATGCATATGATTTTAAGTTGAATATTTAAAGCGACATCGATGGTCAAAGACTCGAGACATTTATCAAATGTCACTTTTATGTGTGGAGGGTGTACAATGCTTTAGATTACATTGGTTGAATGATGTTGCACAAGAGGAAAAGAACTTCGCGGATCTCGTTGGTACGTGTTGTTATTTGGACCCGAACTATAACAAAGTTAGTTATCCGTCTGTAAGAAAGTTTTCCCTAATGCTCTCTAGTTGGTGTCATAACACGTGCTGAGACTGGAATATCTTCAGCCAAATTTCCTTCTGTGGCGGTCCAAATGTCAATATTCAAATAAAACTGATCTCTGATGGCTTTGGCTTCACTGATGGCCTCTTATAAGAAAAGGCAAGCATTCACAAATACATAAAGTACTTTTTTTGTTTTGCTACACTGCATACACACTATATGCTTTGAATTGTTTCTACTTACATGTCAGATATATTAAATAAACTGATGAATTTCGTGTCAGACACAAAATTTAAGGTAAACAAGTGAATGCTAAAAAAGTAAATACAGTAGCATGGATAAACTTGATCATAGGCTATGATGAAAGGTGTTAAGGTTGTTGAAAAAAATATAAATTTAAAGCTCACCGTTACATTCTAATTAACAATAGCATATAGGTCATGAGCTAAATTACTAAAGGTGAACTGTGATTGCCAAGTGAAAGAAACATTAACCTAGAGAAGTAACTTTTGAAAGGGCATAATCTTCAGTTGTATTTCTACCATGGACTGTCAATATTTCTGAAGTTTCCTTGTGTTGTAGTATCTACCATAGGTTTGATTTGCTTCTACACCCCATAAATCTTCTCTAATGATTTTGATTTTTCTTTGTCATCTTTATAGGTGTGAAGTTCAGTTCACTGAACTGGAAAGGCTTCTAAATGCTAAGGTAGTTCCTAATTTTCTGGTTATACAAGTTTGGTATTTGCACAATATTCTAGTTGTGATCACTGCAACATTCTATTTTTGTCCATTGAACTGCAAGCATATAGAACTGGGCACCGAATAGTTGGCTAGAGGCGCGTGTGGTCGTGGCCCCTAACCCACCCACATTCGAGCCTTGTGCTCTGCAGGGGTGCTCACAGTTGTTCTCTTTTAATTAAAAAGCCACAGGGGCTAGTCTTCAACATATGATCTACAAAAAAACCTTGGGGTCCTTGTTGATCTAGAAAAAAGAACTGCAAACATATAACCATACCCAGATATGTTTCTAGATTGTGACCTTCACAATGGCTGATAGAGCAGAGATAGAACTTTGCACTCCTTATGCAAAAGAAGTGGACAAATACTGTTTCAAGGATTTGATTGAAGAGTTGGGACATTTGCATTCCGAGGTCTCACATCTTAGTCCCTGCTCTACTATTTAAGTATGTTACCGAAGGACAGTGGCTCAAGATTTTATCTTGAAGACCTCTCAGGGCATCACGGTCGACCATCTTCATTAGTTTGTCAACCTATGGGAGAAGCTATCTCATGTTCACCTAATACCTGACATGCCTGATTCCATCACTTGGAAGCTCACCAAGGATGGTCATTATTCAGCGGCAACGGCTTACAGTACGCAATTTCTTGGTTTAGTTGACACAGACTTGCCTTAGATTGTTTGGAGAACTTGGGCTCCCCCAAAATGCAAGTTTTTCGCTTGGCTAGTCATCAACAATAAATCTGGACGGCGAACCGGCTTCAGAAGCGGGGACGGCCTAATTGCAACCTGGCCCCCTTTGTAAGCAAGTTCAGGAATTGGTGGCTCATCTTCTTTTCAAATGTCGCTACATGGTTAGAGTTTGGAGCATGATTAAAGTGTGGCTAGGCCTTCATGACATTTACCCGCATAACTGGGGCATTGTTGACACGGTGAAGACTTGGTGGAGCACCAATGCCTCCAGGATGACGCAATCTCAACGACCTCTTACCTCCCTTATGTTACTCGTCTCATGGGAAATCTAGAAAGAGTGGAATGCTAGGGTATTTCGTAATGTCGCAGTGCCTGTTCGAGTTTTTTTTAGCTAGAATCAAAGACGAGGTGGCGTTATGGTGTCTGGCCAGTGCGAAACATTTGTGCAATATCATGCCGCGAGAGTGATATGTTGTATTTGGTTTGGCCGAGACCCCTAGAACTCCTAATTCAATGAAAATGGCAAATCTTTTGCCTTGTTTCAATTTTTTATCTCCGAGGGCAACTAATTTTTATTTGCACAATACACATTAATAACTACATTGCAGAATAAGTCTAACTACCAAAAAAAAAGAATCCGATGAAATAGCAAAAGAATCACAAAGGCGTCTATCCAAATCTTCAGTCAAAATCTTGTATTTCATCGACGATGTTGGTCGTCTTTGTGCTAGTGAGGTATCTTTTACATTCATTGGTTCTAATGTTTCATGTAACGCCTTAAAGTTTTTATCTTGTTAATAACGTGAATGTGAATTTATTCAAAATAATTGATGGCATGGAAGAATACCCTCTCTACGTCTGACTTGTGCTACAGACATCTTTGGACACTAATGAAAAAGTGGCTTCCATGTTGAAGGGGATGTTGAAATATATTGCCTGCCTCCCTCCATCAGTTCGGACTTTTGGATGAGTTGGCTGGAGCATGAATTCAATATGGTATTCGAGCCAAGAGGTCTTGAGTTGAAAACCCTGCCAACGCAGTATTAAAATAAAAATATTCTACGGCCTACATCGATCCCACGTCTAAGGACTACATAAGTCTAGACGTGAGGGGGAGTGTTGAAATATATTGCCCACCTCTCTCCATCAGTTCGTGGGAGAACGTCGTACCCAGCTATGGGCAACGACTTCGTGTTATATGGATCGGGGCGCAACTCCCGGATAGCGTACATGATTTGAGTACATCGTTGGGATCCTAACTTGAGGTCCAAGAGATAGACTAGAGAGAGAGAGAGAGTTACAAGAGATAAGAAGAAAATCATAACAACCCTAGTCTATAGCTGCGGTTGGAGTTGGACTTCTGGCCATGACATGTTGCACCCAAACCATGTTATGGTTACGTTGCTTAACACCCTCCCTTAATCACAACTTGGTCAAGTTGAGATTATGCTTGAACTCTTCAAAGCTCCTTGTAGACAATGCCTCTGTGAATCCATCTGCAACTTGGTCTCATGAATGCACAAAATGGATTTCCAATTGTCTGTTGGCAACTCTTTCTCTGACCAAATAGAATTCTATCTCAATGGGTTTTATCCTTGCATGAAACATTGGATTAGCAGATAAATAAGTGGCACCTAGGTTGCCACACCATAGGAATGGAACTTTGGTATGCTTCACACCAAGTTCTCTTAACATGGACTGAACCCAAATAATCTCTGCTGTAGCATTTGCTAATGCTTTATACTCCGCTTCAGTGCTTGATCGTGATATAGTAGCCTGTTTCTTTGCACACCATGATATCAAATTTGGTCCAAAGAACACTGCAAATCTACCAGTAGAGTGTCTATCATCTACACATCCTGCCCAGTCAGAATCAGAAAATGCACTGACAAGATTAGATGACGACTTGCTGAAGGTAAGACCAAGATTCATAATACTTTTCACATATCTCACTATGTGTTTAGCGGCAGTCCAATGAACTGTGGTGGGTGCATGAAGAAACTGGCATACTTTGTTAACAGCAAAAGATATACCAGGTCTGATTAAGGTTAAGTATTGAAGTGCCCCTACTAGACTTCTGTATCTAGTACTATCGTCTTGATTCAAGAGATCTCCCTCTTCAAGTGACAATTTTTCTGTGCTTGAGTTGATGAGGGTTTGCATCCTGTAAGCCAACTCTTCTTACCAGATGAGTAGCATATTTTTCCTGAGAGAGATGAAGGCCATCTTCATGTTTCTTTACCTCAATACCCAGGAAGAAATGCAAATCCCCCAAATCCTTGAGAGCAAACTCAACACTTAGGTCTTTTAACAGTCCTTCCACTACTTCATCAGATGAACTTGTGACAATGATATCATCAACATAAATAAGCACAAATACAGATGTATTTGACTTATTACAGATAAATAGAGATGTATGAGACCTAGAAGAAATAAAACCAAGTGCTTACAATTTCTGACTGAGACCTGAGTACCATGCTCTAGGAGCCTGCTTCAGTCCATATAGGGCTTTGTCAAGCTTGCACACATGGAAGGGTTTATTTTTGTTCTCAAAACCAGGAGGTTGTTTCATGTATACTTCCTCTTCCAGGACACCATGAAGAAACGCATTCTGCACATCTAGTTGTCTAAGGCTCCATCCCCTGGAAACAGCAATAGACAGCAAAAGGCGGATAGTGGCAGCTTTAACAACAATACTAAATGTGTCCTCATAATCTATGCCATACCGTTGTTTGAAACCTTTTGCAACAAGCCTGGCCTTGTAGCGATCTATGGTTCCATCAGACCTTCTATTCTGTAAACCCACTTGCAATCGATTAAATTTTTACCTTGCCGTGGGGAAACAAACTAAATGCCACGTTTTATTTTTCTGAAGTGCCATGTACTCTTCTTCCCTAGCCTTTTTCCACCGTGTATCACTGAGTGCCTCCTCAAGAGTGCTCGGTTCACCTGTAGAGCAAGCTAGACCAAACTTAGTTATCTGCTTATAATTGACAGGTTGAATTACCCCTTTTTGTAGTCGTGTACGCGAAGGAGCAGATGGAGCAGCGCTGTTATTTGCCGTAGAAGATCCAGCCCCTGGACCTGGCGATCCCGAGGCAGACAGCCCTGCGCGCCCGATGCGTTGTCTGCTGCGGCGACAGGATCTTCTGTGGCGTTTGATGACAGCGGGCATGTGGTTGTAGGAGCAGAAGATCCCGAGCCGCGCCTGTGATCCGCAGCAGGCCCATATGGCGTAATGATTGCATGGCCCCAGGCGAATCGATGCCAGATCGTGCGCCTGTTGTAGGTCTGGGCGAATCCGCGCTGGATCGTGCACCGGGAGGCCCACCTGTCGGCTGGCGGCGCTCGTAGTGGCGGGGTCCGCCCACGGGCCAGCGAGCCACAGACTGCCGCATGTCATCAGGAGATTGGCGCAGGTTGGAGACCGCGGCTGACCCAGTTAGGGAGGCTCACATGGCAGTCGTTTTCTGGCTGCTGTCGTGCCTGGCAGACGATGTGGGATCCGACGCGCTGCCGCCCTGCTATAGCATGGATCCCATGGTGGATTCGTTGACGCGCTGTTGGGGCATCGATCCCGAGCCGGATTTGTCCCCCGTGTCGCGGCACAGCAAATATGGCCCGTTTGGACGGGTTTCACCACTGCTTTGGACGGTTTCTTCACTGTTTTCTTCAGCATTTGCATGTGCATGAGCACAAGACTCAAGTACATGGTTATGAGATTAGTCAATATTTGATCATCACAATTATTTCCCCCTTGATCAACACCGGTGAGACTAGATGGTAGGAGAAGAATTTCTTGATGAAGTAGAGCACCGGCATCGGGATGAAGATTTGCGAAAGGAAATTTTGTTTGATCAAACACGACACCTCGAGAGATATAAACATGACCCGTGGGAATATCAAGGCACTTGACACCTTTGTGTTGAGCACTATAGCCAATGAACATACACTGTTTGGACCTAAACATGAGTTTACGATCATTGTAGTTGTAGGGACAAAGGTTGGGCCAACAGACACATCCAAACACACGAAGAGATGTGTAGTCTGGTTTGGTGTGAAGAAGCCTTTACATGGGAGTTTCATTGTTAATGACACGACTGGGTAGCATATTGATGATGTGAATGGCAGTGAGAAAAGCCTCGTCCCAAAACTTGAGGGGCATGGAGGCGCCGACTAGAAGGGAAAACCCAACTTAGACAATGTGTCTGTGTTTTCGTTCAGCTGTCCCATTTTGTTGATGGGCATGAGGACACGAGACATGATGAGATATGCCTAGTTTTTGGAAAAATGAGTTTAATTTCTCATATTCCCCTCCCCAATCAGATTGGAGAGTAATGATTTTGCTATCTAATTTCCTTTCAACGATAGCTTGGAAATTGAGAAAAATTTGGCAAACATCGGATCGTTTCTTAAGGAGATAGATCCACGTAAACTTGCTATAGTCGTTAATGAAACTCACATAATATGTATGTCTACCAACAGAAGAGGGGGCAGGCCCCCAAACACCAGAAAAGATGAGTTGCAAAGGTTTGGTAGAAATACTAATAGAAACTGGATAAGGCAATTGATGGCTATTGGCTCTTTGGCACGAATCATAAATTGTTTCAACATCATGATCTCCAACATATGGGAGTTTATTTTTCCTAAGCAAACGCTCAACTCAAGAAAAAGATGCTTGTCCTAATCGATCATGTCACTGATACGTCCAACGTATCTATAATTTTTGATTGTTCCATACTGTTATATTATCATTCTTGGATGTTTTACAATCATTTTATAGCAACTTTATATCATTTTTTGGGACTAACCTATTGACATAGTGCCCAGTGCCAGTTGCTGTTTTTTACTTCGCAGAATATCGGTACCAAGCGAAGTCCAAATGCCACGAAACTTTTTGGAGATTTTTTTGGACTAGAAGACAACTTGGGAGCCAAGGAAGCACCTGGGGGAGGCCTGTGGGGTCGACAAGACACCAGGGCGCACCAGGAGGCCCAGGCATGCCCTGATGGGTTGTGGGGCCCACAGGGGTCTCCCCCATCGCCTCTCAGCTCTATAAATCCTCAGAAATTCTAGAAACCCTAGGGGAGCAGACAAAACACAATTTCAGCCGCCGCAAGTTCCAGAACCACGAGATCCAATCTACACCATCACGGAGGGGTTCATCATGCTCATTGGTGCCTCTCCGATGATGCGTGAGTAGTCCACCATAGACCTACGGGTCCGTTGGCAGTAGCTAGATGGCTTTCTCTCTCTCTTTGATTCTCAATACAATGGTCTCTTGGAGATATATTTGATGTAATGACTTTTGCGGTGTGTTTGTTGGGATCCGATGAAGATCGAGTTTATGATCAATTTCTATCCATGAATATTATTTGAGTCTTCTTTTGATCTCTTATATGCATGATTACTTATAGCCTCGTATTTCTTCTTCGAATCTTTGGTTTAATTAGGCCAACTAGATCGATTTTTCTTGCCATGGGAAGAGGTGCTTTGTGATGGGTTCGATCTTACGGTGTCCTCACCCAGTGACAGAAGGGGTAGCGAGGCATGTATGTATCGTTGCTATTAAGGATAACAAGATGGGGTCTATTCCTACATGAATAGATCTTGTCTACATCATGTCATCGTTCTTATTGCATTACTCCATTTCTCCATGAACTTAATACACTAGATGCATGCTGGATAGCGGTCGATGTGTGGAGTAATAGTAGTAGATGCAGAATCATTTCGGTCTACTAATCTTGGACGTGATGCCTATATAATGATCATTGCCTTGGATATCGTCATGATTATTTGATCTTCTATCAATTGCCCAATAGTAATTTGTTTACCCACCGTATGCTATTTTCTCGAGAGAAGCCACTAGTGAAATCTACAGCCCCCGGGTCTATCTTTTACCCCATTTGTTTCCAGATCTATTATTCCAAAAACCCAAAAATACCTTGCTGCACTTTTTATTTGCATCTTTTATTTCGTGTTTTATTCAGATCTATTTATCCAAACTCATACTATTTAATCTATCTTTTTACCGAGGAGGGATTGACAACCCCTCTTACGCGTTGGGTTGCGAGGTTTTGTTCTTTGTGTGCAGGTATCGTTTACATAGTGTTGCTTGGTTCTCCTACTGGTTCGATAACCTTGGCTTCATAACTGAGGGAAATACCTACCGTAGTTGTACTGCATCATCCCTTCCTCTTTGGGGAAATACCGATGCGGATACAAGCAATCAGTCACCATGTTGATGACACTTTGGTGGCACTAAAACTTCTTTATTGAATCTTCTAATCTCCAGAATCAACGGGTAAAGCCCATGAACGCATCTACCTTGATACAACACCTTCCTCATTGCCTGATCCTTGATCAAAAAGAAGAAAGGGTGAAATTCAAGAAATACATGATTATCAATGGCAATGCGGTGGACGGAAAGAAGATTCTTAGTGGCACTAGGAACATGCACAATTCTTTTTAAATGGATTTTTCCATGAGGGGTTTTAATAATTGAGTGAGCAATATGACCAATCTTCATACCTTCTCCACTGGCGGTGTGGATGTGATCTTGGCCGCGGTATTTTTCCCGCATGGTCACCTTCTCCAGCTCACCGGTGATGTGGTTGGTGGCACCGCCGTCGACGTACCAGTTGGTATCGACGCCATACGAAGCTTCAGCAGCCCCGGCCACCTTTTCATCTTGGGATGACTCATCGTCTTCATCAAACCGGTACCAACAATCCTCTGCGGAGTGGCCTAGCTTACCACAGATTTGGCAGCAAATAGCATCAGGGTGCGATTTGTTGGTGGAGCCGTTCGGACGCCGGCCCTTAGTGTTGGAGTAGGACGGCCGACCGCCGCCGCCGCGCGCATTGCCGTTGCCGCTAGTGTTGCCCCCGCCAGAGCCCTTGCTCTTTGTGCGAGGAGGGTCGCGAGGACAGGAGCCACCGCTACGCCCGTGAGTAGCAACGTTCGCCGAGGATTTGAAGCTGCCGCCGGTCCCAGCCCCTTGGAAGAGGGCCACTCTTTGATCAAAGTTGCTCATCTAAGCAAACAACTCTTCAAGAGTGACCAGAACGATGCGGGCGTCTAGGGCAGAGACCAATGGCTGGTACTCCATATCCAGGTCATTGAGGATGTAGGAGATGAGTTCGTCTTCGTGCAAGGGCTTGCAGGCCGCCGTGAGCTCGTCAGTGAGAGATCGCATATGCGCAAAAACGCATATGCGTGAAAAAGGTGGCCATAGATTGCGTGCCCTTCTGCGTGTTGGTGAGTGCCACCCGGATGTTGTTGACACGGGATAGCGAGGTCTACGAGAACATCCTCGCCAGCACCGACCAGAGCTCTTGTGCATGGGCGATCGAGGTGACCTTCACGAGCACTTCCTTCGAGAGGTTATTCAGGAGATATCCTAGTACCTGCTGATCCTCTCGGATCTACACTTGGTGAAGAGGATTGGGGATGGACTCCTCCTTGCCATCCTTGTCCTTGGCAACGACGACTTTGGACGGCTCAGGCATGCTCTCATCTACATACCTGAAAAAACCAGCACCTCAAAGCTGTGGCGTGATCGGAGTGCGCCATAGGATGTAGTTGGTGTGGGTGAGGCGCTCGGTGACTTGGCCGGAAAGGGTTGGGAGGGAGGCGCTGGAGGAGGCCATGGTAGGAGGTTTCTGGCAATGGAGGAGGAACTAGATGAGATGAAAGAGTCAGGCTCTGATTACCATGTGGGAGAACGTCGTACCCAGCTATGGGCGACGGCTTCGTGTTATATGGATCGGGGCGCAACTCCCGGATAGCGTACATGATTTGAGTACATTGTTGGGATCCTGACTTGAGGTCCAAGAGATAGACTAGAGAGAGAGTTACAAGAGATAAGAAGCAAATCTTAACAACCCTAGTCTATAGCTGCGGTTGGAGTTGGACTCCTGGCCGTGACATGTTGCACCCAAACCATGTTATGGTTACGTTGCTTAACAGGGGAGACCAATGGCTGCTATTCAAGAGTTTGTGGGGCGTTGAGTCGGTGATAACTTAACTGGGTATGTTCTTATTCCTCCTGCCATGTGATTCATTTCACTCCAAACTTTTAGGATTATTTTGTACTCTGATAACCCACAAGTATAGGGGATCGCAACAGTTTTTGAGGGTAGAGTATTCAACCCAAATTTATTGATTCGACACAAGGGGAGCCAAAGAATATTTTCGAGTATTAGCAGTTGAGTCGTCATTTCAACCACACCTGGAGATTAATTATCTGCAGCAAAGTGATCAGTAGCAAAGTAATATGATAGTTTTGATAGTAGTAGCAACAGCAATAGTAACAGTAATAGTGATAGCAATGATTTTGTAGCAAGTGTAACAGTAACGATAGCAGTAGTAACTTGGCAAGAACAATATGAGAGAAATACGTAGGCATTGGATCGGTGAATTCGTTGGATGATATTCATCATATAACAGTCATAACCTAGGGCGATCCGACACTAGCTCCATTTCATAAATATAATGTAGGCATGTATTCCGTAAATAGTCATACGTGCTTATGGAAAGAACTTGCATGACATCTTTTGTCCTACCCTCCCGTGGCAGCCGGGTCCATATGGAAACTAAGGGATATTAAGGCCTCCTTTTAATAGAGAACCGGAACAAAGCATTAACACATAGTGAATACATGAACTCCTCAAACTACGGTCATCACCGGGAAGTGTCTCGCCTTCTGTCACTCCGGGGTTGCCGGATCATAACACGTAGTAGGTGACTATAACTTGCAAGATCGGATCTAGAACATAGATATAATGGTGATAACATAAACGGTTCAGATCTGAAATCATGGCACCGAGGCCCAAAGTGACAAGCATTAAGCATGGCAAAGTCATAGCAACATCAATCTCAGAACATAATGGATACTAGGGATCAAACCCTAACAAAACTAACTCGATTACATGATGAATCTCATCCAACTTCTCACCGACCAGCGAGCCTACGAAGGAATTACTCACTCCCAGTGGGGAGCATCATGGAATTGGCGATGGAGAAGGGTTGGTGATGATGAAGATCGAAGATCCCCCTCTCTGGAGCCCCAAACGGACTCCAGATCTGGCCTCCCGATGAAGAACAGGAGGTGGCGGCGGCTCCGTCTCGCGAAACGCGATAATTCTTTCTCCCTGTTTTTTTTCTCCGAAAATGTGATTTTATAGTGTCAGGGTTGAGGTCTGCGGGGCCATCAGGTGGGGACAACCCACCTGGGCACGCCAGGAGGGGGGCGCCCTGGTGGGTTGTGCCCACCCAGGTGCCCCCCTCTGGTGGTTCTTGGCTTCAGAAATTCTCTTTTATTGTATAAAAAGTCCTCGCAAAGTTTTGTTCCAATCCGAGAACTTTTATTTCTGCACAAAAAACAACACCATGGTAGTTCTGCTGAAAACAACGTCAGTCTGGGTTAGTTTCATTCAAATCATGCAAATTAGAGTCCAAAACAAGAGGAAAAGCATTAGAAAAAGTAGATACGACGGAGACGTATCAACTCCCCCAAGCTTAAACATTTGCTTGTCCTCAAGCAATTCAGTTGATAAACTGAAAGTGGAAAAGAAAAACTTTTACGAACTCTTTTTTTCTTGTTTACATAAATAAGCTTAAGTAGCACCCAGGTTTTCAGCCAAGATCATGACTAACCATGTCGACAATAACTCTTTAAACATATATTAACTCATATCAATGGCATAATCAACTAGCGAGCAATAATAAGATATCTCAAATGACAACACTTTGTCAAAGCAACCATGATATAATATGACAATAGTGGTATCTCGCTAGCCCTTTATGAGACCGCAAAACATAAATGTAGAGCACCTCCAAAGTTCAAGCAGCGACTAAACATTGTAATTCATGGTAGAAAAGATCCAGTCATGATGCACCCAACATTAGCTACACACAATGCATGAGGATGACAATAGTGCTCTCAGGATCTGGCGCTTATTTGAGAAGCTAATGACACAACATAAAAGTAAATAGATAGTCCCTTCGCAGAGGGAAGCAGTGATTTGCAGCGGTGCCAGAGCTCAAGTTTTTAAAACAGAGGTAAATGAAATTTTGAGAAATGCACCCTTCTCGTTTACTTCGTGACCATTAGTTATCGGTATCTTCCATGCTAAACACATTAGTGGCGGTTCCCAAGCGATAAAAGTAAAGGTTTACTCCCCCTCCACCAACAATCACACTCTACGGCTGGTCCGAAACAACGGGTACCGTCCATACCAACAACAATCCTGGGGGAGTTTTGTTTAATTATTTGCAATTTTGAATTCGGGACTGGGAATCCCTATTACCGCCCCTCTCGTGCAAGGACGAGTGAATAAACACTCATCATGAGAATAACCTGCTTAGCATGGAAGATACTAACTACCTCCTATCGCTATATGAACAATCCAGGCACACAAAAAAGGATATTTATTTGAAGTTTTTAGAGGTGGCACATGCAAATTTACTTAGGACGGCAGGGTAATACCGCATATAGGTAGGTATGGTGGACTCATCTGGGATAACTTGGGTTCAGGATTTTGATGCACAAGCAGTGTTCCCGCTTCGTACAGGCGAAGGCTAGCAATTAGGTTGAGAAGCAGCCAGCTAGAGAGCGAAAATGGTCATGAACTTGCGTTATGCATAAGTAACATTGGATACTAGCATGAGTAGGATATGAACACCATGAACATAAATATCATAGAGGCTATGTTGGTTTTGATTCAACTACATGCATGAACATGTGCCAAGTCAAGCCACTCGAACATTCAGAGGAGGATACCATATCATCATACTACATCACAATCATTTTAACGCAATGTTGGCATCCAAGATAAATCATTATCCACTCCTAGCTACTTAAGCATGGCATGAGAAACTATAATCTCTAATTGTCATTGCAAACATGTTTGATCATAATAGGCTGAATCATGGATACTAGGTTAAACATATTTAAAAAAAGAGAACAAGTCGAGTTCATACCCGTTTCTCTCTGCCACAGCTAGTTCACCAAATATCATCATTATTGCCTTTCACTTGCATGACCGAACGATATGAAAATGATAATAGTGCAACAGTACCGTGGACCAAGCTGGAATCTGCAAACATTTTATTCAGAAGGAGAAGACAAGGTAATTTGGGCTCTTTGTTAGATCATCAGTAATGCATATGAGAGCCACTCAACATTTTCAGTGTGGTCTTCTCCTCGGTATGACTCAATAAAAGGAAATGAATTTCAGAGAAACATACTGAAATGTTTTTGGAGTTTTTAGTTTTTTCTTGAAGAGAGCAAATTAAAGACACAGAAAAATAAAAACGAGGAAAACTATTTACACAGGAAAGCTCCCAACAAGCAAAAGAAGAACAATGAAATCTTTTTGGGTTTTCTTTTAATACTACCACTAATTAAACTAGAAAGAAAAACTGAAAAGAAGCAGGAAATATTTTTTGGATTTTCTCAAAGTTTTTCAAATGCACAAGAAGAAAGCGAGAAAATGAATCAAACATGGATAATACAATGAAAAAGTGTGGACACCGACAACTGGAATGAAATGTGTGAACATGAATGTAATGTCGGTGGGCATACGTACTCCCCCAAGCTTAGGCTTTTGGCCTAGCTTGGTAATCACCACATGTAGTAACCGTCGGGTCCCACCTCGAAGTGTTGTGGAGCGGGCACCCGAGCGTCCCACTCCTGAGGCTCCTCCTCTGCTGCGGCCTGGTTGTTTCGGTAGGCGATGATGTCATCTAGCATGATCCTGTATCCGCCCCTGGCAATAGAATCAAACAAAGCAGGTGCAGGCAACGGAATAATATCACGGGTGTTCTCGCTGAAAACCAGGTTGTAGGGAATATCTATAGTGATGCTCTCGCCATCAATAAAGTGATGATGTGCCATAGCCTGGCGATTTAAATAAACCTTGGGCAAGGGATAGTCATGCTGGCGTATCTGGGCGTTAAAGTGACTTGCTAAGTGAGTAGCATAAATACCGCCATGAATTTTACCCTTGGACCTATTAAGGTGAAGGCGACATGCCACAATAGCTCCTAAGCTATAAGTGTCATCGCCGTGTAGTGCACGACGTAAAACAGCGAAATCGGGGGCACTAAGTGCGCCAACCTTCTCTCTAGCAAGTAAACACTTCATAATAAATAGAGCAAAATAATGCACAGAAGGAAACTGCAAGCTAGTGGCGGTGACACTCGACACCCCTCTCTCATCTCCCACTGACAGAGTACGATAAAAGCCCTCGAACTCGGCAGGCCTAGGCTCCCATATTTCCCCGTCAGAAGGGATCAAGCATATGTCACAAAATTTAGTAAGTGGTATCTGATGGTGTTCAGAATAAAGATTAAACTCCACCTCAGGAGGGTTATTCCTACTCAGAAAATGGAAACTTTGCACAAAGGAATTTGTGAGGAGATGATACTGTTCATACTCAGATGCGATGAAGTTGGTGAGGCCGGCATTAGCAGCAAATTGTGCAAACTCTTGGTGGATTCCGGCTCCATCCATGAATGGGTTATGCGGCCATTCGCACGGCCGCACCTCTGCCATTCTGCGGGTGCGGAGGTCATTGTCCGACGACTCCCCAATAAACCCCTTGGAGTTCTTCTTGGAAGCAAACTTCCTAAAGATACTCATCTTTTTCCTATGAATAAAATTCTGAATTTTTTAGTCTACAAAAATTTTCTCAACAAAACTTCACAAGATTGGTAGCAGCTACTCATAAGGATGCATAGAGGCCATATCAAGCATTCAAACTACTTAGAACTCTAAGAATTCAACATGCAAGCTCATCTACAACAGCACCAAGAGTAGCTATTTATTCAAAATATAAACCACTAAAGCAAAAACTAATTGGACCAATGGAGGAGTCACATACCAAGTAGCAATCCCCCAAAACAGTTTCGAAAATGGAGCTTCGAGCAAAGAGATCAAAATCCGTGGGTTTGAGAGCAAGAACACGAGAGAGAGAGCAATGGTGATTTTTTTCTGGAGGTAGGTGGTGACATGGGCTAAAAAGATAAGTGAGGGGGCCCACGTGGGGACCACTACCCACCAGGGCGCGCCTGGGGGTGCTGGCGCGCCCAGGTGGGTTGTGCCCACCTGGTGCGCCCCCCTCTGAAGTTATTTGCACCAAAAATTATTAAATATTAAGAAAAAAATCGTATTAAATTTTCAGAGCATTCTAAGATCTTTTATTTTTGGGTCATTTTTTATTGCACGGAAAATTCAGAAAACAGACTAAGCATGGCATTTTATTTTATTTAACTAAGAAAAACAGGAAGTAAAAGTAAAGGACAGAAGGTAGTGCTCACTAAATTCATCAACTTCATACCTCTCAAAAATGATTCATTAATAAGGTTGATCAAGTCTTATTAACAACCACCTTCGATTAGCATGAAACCGAAGAACTTTCATAAAACACTAAGTTACCTCAACGGGGATATGAACGTCCCCAACAATAAGCATTTCATATTTCTTTTTGGTAGTAGGTAGAGGTGGTTGGAAACTTCCAATAGTGATTGTCGGAGATTTTTCAATAACATTAATACCATTCACTTGGAATTGTTTCTTCGGAAAGTGCACCGTATGCTCATTACCATTGATATGAAAAGTGACCTTGCTTTTATTGCAGTCAATAACAGCCCCTGCGGTATTCAAGAAGGGTCTACCAAGGATAATCGACATGTTGTCGTCCTCGGGCATCTCAAGTATAACAAAGTCAGTTAAGATAGTAACATTAGCAACAACAACGGGCACATCCTCACAAATACCGATAGGTATGGCAGTTGATTTGTCAGCCATTTGCAAAGATATTTTAGTAGGTGTGAGTTTATTCAAGTCAAGTCTTTTATATAGAGAGAAAGGCATAACACTAACACCAGCTCCTAAATCACACAAAGCGGTTTTCACATAATTTCTTTTGATGGAGCAATGTATAGTTGGTATTCCCGGATCTCCAAGTTTTTTAGGTACTCCATCCTTAAAAGTATAATTAGCAAGCATGGTGGAGATTTCAGCTTCCAGTATTTTTCTCTTGTTGGTGATGATGTCTTTCATGTATTTTGCATAAGGAGGCATTTTTAAGATATCAGTCAAGCGTGTACGCAAAAAGACTGGCCTAAGCATTTCAGCAAAGTGTTCAAATTCTTCATCATCTTTCTTCTTTGTTGATTTAGGTGGAAAGGGCATAGGTTTTTTGAACCCAAGGTTCTCTTTTCTTACCATGTTTTCTAGCAACAAAGTCTCTTTTATCATATCTTTTATTCTTGACTTGTGGGTTATCAAGATCAACAGCTGGTTCTATTTCAACATCATTGTCAGGGTCTTTATCATTTGTTGGAGTATCTTCATGAACCTCATCATTATCTTTTTCATTATCAGAGGGTGAGTGTTCATTACCAGATTGATTTTCAGCATCAGAAATAGAGACTTCATTATCATTAACAGGAGGTTTTTCTACTTCAGGTTCACTAGAGGCATGCAAAGTCCTACCATCTTTCTTCTTCTTTTTCTTTTTAGGACTAGGTGCATCAGTGTTGACTCTTTGAGAGTCTTGTTTAATTCTTTTAGGGTGTCCCTCAGGATAAAGTGGTTCCTGAGTCATTCTACCTCCTCTAGTCATCACTCTAACAACATGATCATTGATATTATTATTCATTTTATCTAACAACTCTCTTTGAGATTTAGCAACTTGTTCTAATTGAGTTTGAACCATATAGGCATGTTTTCCTACACCTCTAACATCATTGGTAATTCTAAATAGCAAATCACTCAAGCGAGCTATCATATCAGAATTGTATTTCAATTGTTTCATAACATTTGCATTGAAGTGATCTTGCTTTCTAATGTAATTATCAAACTCATATAAACATTGACTAGGATGTTTGTTATAAGGAATATCACCTTCATCGAACTTTAGTAAGGAATTTACCTCTACCACCTTAGGTGGTGGTGGTGTTTCAAGCCCATGTATTTCTTCAATAGGAGGTAAAATTTTAACATCCTCTGCTTTAATACCTTTTTCCTTCATAGATTTCTTTGGCTCTTGCATATCTTCAGGACTCAGATATAAGATACCCATCTTCTTCGGAGTAGGTTTAAGTGGTGGTTCAGGAAGGATCCAATCATCATAATTTTTCAATATGTTATTCAATAATTCTTCAGCTTGTTCAATAGTTCGTTCCCTGAAAACACAACCAGCACAACTATCTAGGAAATCCCTAGAAGCATCGGTTAGTCCATTATAGAAGATATCAAGTATTTCATTTTTCTTAAGAGGATGCTTAGGCAAAGCATTAAGCAATTGGAGAAGCCTCCCCCAAGCTTGTGGGAGACTCTCTTCTTCAATTTGCACAAAGTTAAATATTTTCTGTAAGGCAGCTTGTTTCTTATGAGTAGGAAAATATTTTTCAGAGAAGTAATAAATCATATCCTAGGGACTTCGCACACAACCAGGAGCAAGAGTGTAACACCCCCATGTAATAAGCATTGTGACACTCTGCTAAGTATGCCAAGTCATCTTCATTTGCAGTGCCTAGTCATAGTGGTTAATCAAAACAATTCAAATCCCTCTCTGAAAATCAACTCAAATTCAAAAGTGCAAAATAAAGTTGCTCAAAACTTGTGGGAAAAATGTTCACCTTATAGAAAATAATCCAAAACTATTTGTTGTTAAGGAACACAACATCATCATCAATCCTAAATGGGCTAAAGTATTTTAGCAGAGCCAAAACAGCACTGAAAATGCTATTTTCATTTTTAGAAAAATCCCAAAAGAATTCCAAAAATGCCCAAACTTTTTGTGGCAGTGCTGGATATTGCATTGTGCTAAGGTGAGCAAGTTTCACAATTTTGCAAACTCTTTTGGTAGTTCAAATTAGTGCAAAGGCCCTGCTGTAAAAAGAAAAGGCAGAAATGGGAAAAAGAAGAAGGGAAAGGCTACTGTGCACTGTCTTAAGTGCACAGTGCCAGAAACCCAGCCCACCAGGCCCATCACCCTCCTTCTCTCCCCTGCGTGTCGACGCCACTGTGGCCGAGCGCGCGCTCGCCGGCCGCAGGCCGACACCGTGACGCCCACCGACGCTACAGGGCCGGCGAGGGGATAAGAACGTCGCCGCTGCCTCCCCTGACAACCCTATCCACTTCTCCCTCTCTTCCTCACTCACCATCGCCGCTGCTTCCCTCCCCCTCTCTCTGATCCGAGCGCCATCGCCGCCGTTCTCCATCGTCCACGCAGCCACGGCCACTGCATTGCCTCGCCGTTCTGTCCGTCGACTCCGTTGACCTCATTTACCTCGTCCCCGACCACAAGCGCGAGCAGGAGAGCTGTGCATCGCCGGCAAGCCGTCTTCTTCCTCCTCGGATCCCGACGCTTCGCCACTGCCTATCCGCTCCATTCTGCTGCTCCTAAACTTCCAAGGGCCATCGACGTGCCGCTGTAGGAGAAATGCCCTAGAGGCAATAATAAATGTTATTGATTATCTCCCTGTTCATAATTAGGTTTATGTTCCATGCTATAACTGCTATGGTTCTCGAGTCTACAATAACCACGAGGCTCGGAGGAAGACTCATATGCACGTGTGGAATAATAAACGGTAAAATGTATTCCTAGTCTGGCCTCTGAGACTAGCTCAAGTGTTGCATGATGGTTCTGTTTTCCTGATCATGGGCATGACTATGCCGGCAAATTTGAGGGCACAATGTTAGAAGAACATTTGTGTTGAATCGACCCGATTGATGTTATGCTATGAGATTCATTCATCACAAGTTAATGGTTAATAACACAGAGATGGTTAATTTTTGCATGATTCCTCAGACCATGAGAGTATCGAGTTTCTTCGTGCTTGATTCATGAACTTTGGGGTTTGTTAAACGTCATCCGTAACTGGATGGCTATTACGGCGGCTTACGGGTTCATGGGAAAGTATGTCAAGTAACTTGATAGCTCAAGATTGGGATTTGCTCCTCCGACGATGGAGAGATATCTCTGGGCCCTCTCGGTGTTACGGTATCCATCATCGTCTGGCCAGACACTTTGTGATTTGATCACGGGGATGCCGGAACACGGTAACGAGAAAAGAGAACAATACCGGTAACGAGGTAACTAGCATAGTGGACAAGTTGTTGATCCACGGGAATGCCAACATGTCTCACCTCGGGTATTTGTAACATATCGCGAAGCAACAGGAATAGCACACGGCAACTGGAGGTTCACTCGAATATTCATTCGTGTGGGTATAGGGGTCAATATGGGTGTCCACGGCTCCGATGTTGATCATTGATCGGAAGGGGTTCCGTGTCATGTCTATACTTCACCGAACCTATAGGGTCACACGCTTAAGGGTCATCGATCTGCTGAATACTAGACAGGGAGTCTGAGAGAAAATCACCGAAAAAGTTTCGGACACCGAAAAAGTTTCGGACAGCGGAAAAGTTCCGCAGAGAGAACACCAGATGAGTTTTGGTGAAACTGAAAAGTTGTTTTGGGGTATTCCATTAAGTCAAATTGGTTTCGGCACATGCCTGATAATTCTTGGAGGGTGCCAGAATCATTCTGGAAACTTTTGGGAATTTTCTAGAAGAAAAACCGGAAATGTTCCGGAGCTGCCGGAACCGCTTCAGATGCTTTTCGCAGATGAAATCACTAAACTGGAATTGTTCCAGAACGCGTTGAAAATTATTTTAGTGGGTACTGGAAATGTTCTAAGCCCACATAAATATTTTCAGTTCGAACGGACGCTGAAAAATGTCGTCATGAATAGTGAAAGTGCTTTTTGGGTTACTTTTTGGAAAGCCATTATTTTGGGCTTTGTCCCAAGATATTTTTGGGGGTGACATGGATGGATGAGGCCCCCTTGGGGGGCCCCTACAAGGTGTTGGCCGACCACAATGGGGCTCCTCCTTGGAGCCCCCACTTGTCTCTTGGTTTCACACTTGTGCCCTTGTGGAAGGACTCCATTCATGTGGTTTTTGGGTTTTTGTGAAAAACTACCCTACCCCTTGGGATTTCCTATAAATAGAGGTGGAGGGGCAGCCCTCCACACTCACTCCTTCTCACATACAAGTGCCATTGCAATGATCTGGCTTCTCTCTCCCTCCCAGCGAAATAGTTTCGTAGAGCCGAAAGGCTGTCTGGGTTCCGGTGGGAACTAGTTCTGGACGGCGAAGCCCTGCCGGATAGATGACACCGTATGTGTGCAACTCTGTAGAGAGGTCGTAGTTTCGATCTTAGTGCCCGAGGGGCTGTTCGTGAGTGCCTCCCGAAGGGCTGTCCAAGTGACGGTCCAAGTTCTGTGAGTCCTCCCGAAGGGCTGTCCGAGTGACCGTTCGAGTTTCGAAGGTCCTCCCGAAGGGCTGTCCGCGACACCGTCCGGGGGACTATTCGACCGCCTCCCGGAGGGCTGTCCGAAGGGAAGACGAGGGTATACATCCTCGCGGTTGGGAGGTTGTAAATCCTAGCTGCGGGGATCTGCACCGCCGATCGTCATCGACTCTACTTCCGCTGCGCTATGAGTCGGTAACGAAAATGATCAAACCTTGTATGCAGTCTCCATAGTGGTCCTGGGCTGGTGCGTAGGTCGGAAAATTTTTGTTTTCTGCTGCGTTACCATACAGTGGCATCAAGAGCCGTGCTATGCGTAGATGCAGGTTGCGATCTAGAATACATAGTGATGTATGGGTGTTGCACAATATAATTAGGTAGTAGATGAGTTCTATTACTGAAAATTATTTGTGCGGGTAGCAGATGAAATCTGTTACCCGATGTTCTTGTTGCTTCCCTGGAATTTGCATATTTCTGATCTTGATAACAGCATGGTGGAGTTTCAATGTTCTGGCAATCCGCGATCCTGATTGATCAACGAAGTGCTAACAGTTCATTGAATTCCACCGTAGTTAAAAAGAAAGATGAAATTTCGCAGACGAAAGGGCAATGCAGATTTGATCTGCACGGGGGTCATGCGTATGACGAAGTTTAGTATGGGGCTCGAGATTTTATTATCTCGGTTTTCATACACCCTGGAAAGTTAATCTAGCGACTTGAATTATCATACTTGATGATGGACGTTGGTAGCTTTGGTTTGTTTCGAAACCTTAGAAGCCACGTAAAACCAGTTTTTGCATGAACCGATTAGAGGCGTCTAACTTGGTTTTGCGGGAGGGTTTGCATGTGCATGTGATGTGGTATAGCAGTGCTCATAATAATTTGATTATGTATGAGATGACTATATGATGTAAATTGATTAACATGACCTGCGTGTCATGATTTGGCATGATGGCTGGAGCCATATGATTGCACTTTAATGACCTGCGTGTCAACCTTAAGTATTGAATTTATTTTATCTGCTATGGAGATAGCAATATTATCTGGTGCATCGACAAGGTGGTGGCAATCTTCGCGAAGGTGAACACCGACGTGAGTGCCGGAGACGAAGAAATGAAAGACTTCTTCGTCAGGAAGGGCTATACCATATCATGCTATTATGAATTGCCTGAGATGTTTATCCCTTATGATGCACCCTTTTTGATTGCGCGGTAGTCGCTTTTTATTAGGGTGATCTCTCACAAAAATATCAAGTAGTTAGTGTTCTCCCAAGTGTAGCACCGTCACGGCACCTAACTTTTCGGGGTATCACAGGATCTCCCTGGGTGCGAACGATTAGGGATGTGTGAGACGGGTGAGTTGAGACCTCACAGCGAGATCACTTGGTTGTCTTGACGTTCTGGAAGGATCTCCCTGAGCTCGGAACACGCCCATCGAAAGATGAACAAGAGTCACATAGAGATGTGATCGGCAAGTTTGCCTACCGATTGAAGTTCGCGCCATCGGTGTTCATCTCGTTCAATGGCGTTGAATGGAAATGCGGATCTTGTATCACTCACAATCTATTATGAGAGATATTGATTTGAGTGGGAGCGCACTGTTGAATTAACTTGTTTAATTCTCAGTGCAATTAATTATGAACTCTGTCTAAGTGTGATTTGCATAATAGTTGTAGAATTATGCCTCGCGTTTCCACCTTCCCTATTAAAATTGAATAGCTGTTAAATATCTGGTTAAAACTTTACGGTTGGTAACGTAATGTGAGTATTGTCCTCAAGAGTGCTGAGAAGGACTTTGCCCTATCGCATACTTTCGGTATTCTCTCGCTTATGCTATGGATCATGTGACTGTCGTCCTTCGATCCAAAAGCTAGAATTCTGTTTCAGTCAAGTGCAATATGTTTGCTTCCATGAGACCCGAACTTCGAAAGTTTGGATAGTTATGTGATATTCATGGAATCTGAAAATCATTTTCAGAGACAGACAAAGGCTAAAAGATATGAGATATCCGAAGCAATGTTTGTTTGCAAACTATTAGTAAAGGAGTTTTACTATGCATTAGACTGATAAGAGAGGGATCCAGGAGAACGCCTTTCATATGATGAAAGGTGAATAAAAACTTAAAGAGAAAGGAAGTGTCCGAAGGGTGTTAGTGAAACTTTCACGCCTAGGAAGTCCAGGGCTAACGCCACTCTTAAGTTGGGTGCTTCTTCTGGAAGTAGGAGAAATACTAAAAGTTAAACTGTTAGAAGTATAATGGAAATAAGAAAGAAGACTGGAATATCCAGCTCATGTATGAATGTCATACAGGTTTTTGATGTATAGAAGGCTGGTCAAAGATATAGTTCTTGGGAATTATGATTAAATTGCTAATCACTGATTCTTGGGTATTGTGAGTTAATCACAAAGATACCCGCTCGATTGCTTTCTGTTGCAACTCGATGTAAGAACTACTATGGCCTGAAAGACTAGCCAGGAATGAGGTTTAGGTATACACAGGGAACATAGTAAATGTTACTATACCTTCCATCGGTGTATTACCGTCTGTATTTATTTTCATAATTCATTTTAGAGTTTCACACTCTAGCCCTTTGCATAAGGTATCTTGCAAGAAGGTTGTTCATAAGAGAACTTTTTATGTTCGGTGTTATGAATAACATAAGGGCCATACTTTCATTATGAATAAGATGTATGTTATGAATAATGATAATAATATATTACCTCTGGATTTACATTCATAATTCATTTTAGAGTTTCATACACTCTAGCCCATTGCACAATGTTTGTTGCAAAAGAGTTGTTCATAAGAACAACAATTGTTGTTTAGTATTATGAATGAACATGAAGGGCCATACTTCCATCCAAGATGGGATGTATGTTATGAATATTGATAGTAATATGATACATCCATAACACTGACGCTAAATGTCGTAAGACTAAGAGAATACCACACAAGTGTGGCACTGCATTTGGTCACATTGGAGAAACCCGCATGGATAAATTCCATTATGATGGATTTTAAAGTCGTTTGATTTTGAATCATCTGACACTTGCAACTTTCCTCCGAAAAGTAAAGTGACTGAAATACCGTTCACAGGCCATAAGGAACGAGCAAAGAACTTATTGGTGATCATATATTTTGATGTATGTAGTCCGATAAATGTTATTGCAAACAGTGGATTTATCTATCTTCAGAAATGACTCAAGTAGATATATGTATATTTACTTGATGAGACGTAAGTCTAGATCTTTTGAATTCATTCAAAAGGTTTTCAACAATGAAGTAGAAGTTATTGTAACAAGAAAATTCTGTTTCTACAATTCGATTGCAGAAAGGAATATTTGAGTTAAAAGTTTAGCGAATGTCTGATGAGTTTTGAAAAGAGTTTCATAACTTACACCTCCCGGAACACCACTGTGAGTGAAAAGTCCGTGAAGATGTAATCGAACCATTTATGACATGGTAAGATCAAAGATGACATAAATAAATTTGCCATTATCCCTTTTAAAAGGTGATGCTTTAGAGACTGCGGCTTTTACACTGAAAAGAGCTCCATCGGGTCTGTTGAAATGACACCATGGTATGGTACGCCCAACCATGTTATATCTTTTCTTAACATTTGGAATATGGGGCTTGTGTAAAAGGTTACAAACCTATTCCAAATCAGACAAGTGCTACTTTGTAGGTTATCCCAAGCAATTGGGTATTCCTCCCTCACTATACCGAGGCAAATAGGTTTGCCACAAAGAACGGTATGCTTTTTGAAGAAAATGGTTCTTTCAAAAAGGTGAGTGGGAGAATAATGCAACTCGACGAGTTAACCAGTATCTCCGTCATCAGGTCAAAGGAAAGAGACCTTGGAAGTAATTCCAGTGTTTCCTACTGCGACTGATACGGAAGTCTCTACAATAAAATGTATGGACTTCGGTCAAACTTGCAGCTAAACCACGTAGGCAAGGCTCGTGCAAACCTCTCAGGTGCGCAGACGAGATATTGTTGTCAAACAACAGTATACCTACGATACACAAGGAAGCGTTGATGGGCCCTGACTCCGAAATTGGCTGAATGCCAATACAACCCGAGTTAGTTTCCATATAAGTGATTCAAGATTAAAACCTTGATACACCTTTCGGAAGACTTAGAGTCTAACGAATATTTATGGAACTTAAAACTGATACGGATAAAAATGTTTTATCCATAAAGCTCGACTTGTTGAAATAACAAGTTCAAGGAGTTGACTGCGATGAGGTTGTTTCACCGTAGCGATGCTTAAAGTCAGTTCGGGTTGAACTAGCAATTAATACATATTTCAGTCATGAGATATGAAACATGGATGACAATAGGATTTCCATATGATGGAAATGAAACCAAGGACTTGCATGTGTTACAGTCCAAGGTATTTTGTCATTCCAGAGGATGCTAGTGAGTGTGCAAACTTCAGAGTTCCAGCAATGGACAGAAGAGAGCATAATGGAGTTGGAATCTTCGTGTTTTGATGAAATGGTCAAAAGGGTTTGACTTCATCAATGGGTAACGAAGATGCTTGTGATTCAAGAAAGTAAGTGGGAGCATAATAAATTTCTAAAAAACGTTGTGTGCTTGACACATTGTTAATTGGAAATAAATTTCTTGACACGAATTAGGACTTCATTTGAAAATAGTTTTTCGATGAAGTGCTTGGGCTAAATAGCCTTTATATTAGGCATGATGATCTATGGAGATAGATTTACCTAATGGGGCTGAGCAAAGATACATATTGACAAGATGCTAAAACCTTTTAGCATTAAAAACGTCAAGGAGTGATTCTTGCCGAAGTCACATGGAAAGAGCTTATGCAAGACTTGGTGTCCCAAAACACTGATGAGCAAAATACATGATGGAGATTCCACACACTCTTGTGTTTGGATTAATCATGTATTCCATGGTATGTAAAAACAACCAGATATGTCCAATACTCCCAAAGTTGTTGCGAGTATAGATACCAAAGTGATCAAAAGTTCTGATCATGGGAAAACAGTGAGAAAGGGTCTTTGAGTACTATAGTAGCACTGATGACATGTTTTCTCGCAAGCGGAGATCATGAAGAGTTCGTTGTAAAAGGTTACATCGATACAGTCTTCATCCATGCTCCAAGCGATTTTCGATTTAAATTGAGGGTTTTGTGTAACACACAATATGGTGGCACGGTAGTTGGAAATTGTTCCAAACAAGTTACTGTGGCGAATTCTATAACAGAGGCAAAGTATGTTGCCGCTTTTAAAAGCGACAAACAAGATGCTGAATCATATAGTTCTTTCATGAACTTAGTATGGTTCCAAGAAGGCTTTGGTCAATGGGACACTACTGTAGGTAGTTGCTCCATAACTCGGTCTGAGGAATCCAGGTTCGACCTGTGATTCACATACATACGAAGCAAAGTCCACACAAAATATGAATTTTGTGAAAGCGTGAAAACGCGAGGATACGCAAAGATACACACGGAGCTGAAGTCGTCAGATCCGTTGGACATCAGGCTATACCACATGCGAAGCATATTTACACCGGTGTGCCACAGGTGTAAAGTGCATTAGCATTAACTAGATTATTGACTCTAGTGCAAGTGGGAGTTTGTAGGAGAAATGCCCTAGAGGCAATAATAAATGTTATTGATTATCTCCCTGTTCATAATTAGGTTTATGTTCCATGCTATAACTGCTATGGTTCTCGAGTCTACAATAACCACGAGGCTCGGAGGAAGACTCATATGCACGTGTGGAATAATAAACGGTAAAATGTATTCCAAGTCTGGCCTCTGAGACTAGCTCAAGTGTTGCATGATGGTTCTGTTTTCCTGATCATGGGCATGACTATGCCGGCAACTTTGAGGGCACAATGTTAGAAGAACATTTGTGTTGAATCGACCCGATTGATGTTATGCTATGAGATTCATTTGTCACAAGTTAATGGTTAATAACACAGAGATGGTTAATGTTTGCATGATTCCTCAGACCATGAGAGTATCGAGTTTCTTCGTGCTTGATTCATGAACTTTGGGGTTTGTTAAACGTCATCCGTAACTGGATGGCTATTACGGCGGCTTACGGGTTCATGGGAAAGTATGTCAAGTAACTTGATAGCTCAAGATTGGGATTTGCTCCTCCAACGATGGAGAGATATCTCTGGTCCCTCTCGGTGTTACGGTATCCATCATCGTCTGGCCAGACACTTTGTGATTTGATCACGGGGATGCCGGAACACGGTAACGAGAAAAGAGAACAATACCGGTAACGAGGTAACTAGCATAGTGGACAAGTTGTTGATCCACGGGAATGCCAACATGTCTCACCTTGGGTATTTGTAACATATCGCGAAGGAACAGGAATAGCACACGGCAACTGGAGGTTCACTCGAATATTCATTCGTGTGGGTATAGGGGTCAATATGGGTGTCCACGGCTCCGATGTTGATCATTGATCGGAAGGGGTTCCGTGTCATGTCTATACTTCACCGAACCTATAGGGTCACACGCTTAAGGGTCATCTATCTGCTGAATACTAGACAGGGAGTCTGAGAGAAAATCACCGAAAAAGTTTCGGACAGCGGAAAAGTTCCGCAGAGAGAACACCGGATGAGTTTTGGTGAAACTGAAAAGTTGTTTTGGGGTATTCCATTAAGTCAAATTGGTTTCGGCACATGCCTGATAATTCTTGGAGGGTGCCAGAATCATTCTGGAAACTTTTGGGAATTTTGTGGAAGAAAAACCGGAAATGTTCCGGAGCTGCCGGAACCGCTTCAGATGCTTTTCGCAGATGAAATCACTAAACTGGAATTGTTCCAGAACGCGTTGAAAATTATTTTAGTGGGTACTGGAAATGTTCTAAGCCCACATAAATATTTTCAGTTCGAACGGACGCTGAAAAATGTCGTCATGAATAGTGAAAGTGCTTTTTGGGTTACTTTTTGGAAAGCCATTATTTTGGGCTTTGTCCCAAGATATTTTTGGGGGTGACATGGATGGATGAGGCCCCCTTGGGGGGCCCCTACAAGGTGTTGGCCGACCACAATGGGGCTCCTCCTTGGAGCCCCCACTTGTCTCTTGGTTTCACACTTGTGCCCTTGTGGAAGGACTCCATTCATGTGGTTTTTGGGTTTTTGTGAAAAACTACCCTACCCCTTGGGATTTCCTATAAATAGAGGTGGAGGGGCAGCCCTCCACACTCACTCCTTCTCACATACAAGTGCCATTGCAATGATCTGGCTTCTCTCTCCCTCCCAGCGACAAAATTTAGTTTCGTAGAGCCGAAAGGCTGTCTGGGTTCCGGTGGGAACTAGTTCTGGACGGCGAAGCCCTGCCGGATAGATGACACCGGATGTGTGCAACTTGTAGAGGGGTCGTAGTTTCGATCTTGTGCCCGAGGGGCTGTTCGTGAGTGCCTCCCGAAGGGCTGTCCAAGCGCGTCCAAGTTCTGTGAGTCCTCCCGAAGGGCTGCTACGAGTGACCGTTCGAGTTTCGAAGGTCCTCCCGAAGGGCTGTCCGCGACAACGTCCGGGGGGACATCGACCGCCTCCGGAGGGCTGTCCGAAGGGAAGACGAGGGTATACATCCTCGCGGTGTGGGAGGTTGTAAATCCTAGCTGCGGGGATCTGCACCGCCGATCGTCATCGACTCTACTTCCGCTGCGCTACGAGTCGGTAACGAAAATGATCAAACCTTGTATCAGTCTCCATAGTGGTCCTGGGCTGGTGCGTAGGTCGGAAAATTTTTGTTTTTTCTGCGTTCCATACAGTGGCATCAGAGCGTGTATGCGTAGTGCAGGGTGCGATCTAGAATACATAGTGATGTATGGGTGTTGCACAATATATTAGGTGTAGAGTGAGTTCTATTACTGAAAATTATTGTGCGGGGTAGCAGATGAATCTGTCCCGATGTTTTGGTGCTTCCCTGGAATTTGATATTTGATCTTGATAACAGCATGGTGGAGTTTCAACTGTTCTGGCAATCCGTCGATCCTGATTGATCAACGAAGTGCTAACAGTTCATTGAATTCCACCGTAGTTAAAAAAGAAAGATGAAAATTCGCAGACGAAAGGGCAATGCAGATTTGATCTGCACGGGGGTCATGCGTATGACGAAGTTAGTATGGGGCTCGAGATTTTATTATCTCGGTTTTCATACACCCTGGAAAGTTAATCTAGCGACTTGAATTATCATACTTGATGATGGACGTTGGTAGCTTCGGTTTGTTTCGAAACCTTAGAAGCCACGTAAAACCAGTTTTGCATGAACCGATTAGAGGCGTCTAACTTGGTTTTGCGGGAGGTTTGCATGTGCATGTTGATGGGTATAGCAGTGCTCATAATAATTTGATTAGTATGAGATGACTATATGATGTAAATTGATTAACATGACCTGCGTGTCATGATTTGGCATGATGGCTGGAGCCATATGATTGCACTTAATGACCTGCGTGTCAACCTTAAGTATGAATTTATTTTATCTGCTATGGAGATAGCAATTATTGGTGCATCGACAAGTGGTGGCAATCTTCGCGAAGGTGAACACGAAGTGAGTGCCGGAGACGAAGAAATGAAAGACTTCTCGTCAGGAAGGGCTATACCATATCATGCTATTATGATTGCTGAGATTGTTTATCCCTTATGATGCACCTTTTTGATTGCGCGGAGTCGCTTTTATTAGGGTGATCTCTCACAAAAATATCAAGTAGTTAGTGTTCTCCCAAGTGTTAGCACCGTCACGGCACCTAACTTTTCGGGGTATCACGGATCTCCCTGGGTGCGAACGATAGGGAGTGTGTGAGACGGGTGAGTTGAGACCTCACAGAGATCACTTGGTTGTCTTGACTTCTGGAAGGATCTCCCGAGCTCGGAAAACGCCCATCGAAAGATGAACAAGAGTCACATAGAGATGTGATCGGCAAGTTTGCCTACCATTGAAGTTCGCGCCATCAGTGTTCATTCGTTCAATGGCGTTGAATGGAATGCGGATCTTGTATCACCACAATTATTATGAGAGATATTGATTTGAGTGGGAGGCAATGTTGAATAACTTGTTTAATTCTCAGTGCAATTAATTATGAACTCTGTCTAAGTGTGATTGCATAATAGTTGTAGAATTAGGCTCGCGTTTCCCCTTCCCTATAAAATTGAATAGCTGTTAATATCTGGTTAAACCTTTACGGTTGGTAACGTAATGTGAGGATTGTCCTCAAGAGTGCTGAGAAGGACTTTGTCCTATCGCATACTTTCGGTATTTCTCGCTATGCTATGGATCATGTGACTGTCGTCCTTCGATCCAAAAGCTAGAATTCTGTTTCAGTCAAGTGCAATATGTTTGCTTCCATGAGACCCGAACTTCGAAAGTTTGGATAGTTATGTGATATTCATGGAACTGAAAATCATTTTCAGAGACAGACAAAGGCTAAAAGATAGAGATATCCGAAGCAATGTTTGTTTGCAAACTATTAGTAAAGGAGTTTTACTATGCATTAGACTGATAAGAGAGGGATCCAGGAGAACGCCTTCATATGATGAAAAGGTGAATAAAAACTTAAAGAGAAAGGAAGTGTCCGAGGGTGTTATGTGAAACTTTCAGCCTAGGAAGTCAGGGCTAACGCCACTCTTAAGTGGGTGCTTCTTTGGAAGTAGGAGAAATACTAAAAGTTAAACTGTTTAGAAGTATAATGGAATAAGAAAGAAGACTGGAATATCCAGCTCATGTATGAATGTCATACAGGTTTTTGATGTATAGAAGGCTGTCAAAGTATATAGTTCTTGGGAATTATGATTAAATTGTATTCACTGATTCTTGGGATTGTGAGTTAATCACAAAGATACCGCTCGATTGCTTCTGTTGCAACTCGATGTAAAGAAACTATATGGCCGAAAGAATAGCCAGGAATGAGTTTAGGTATACACAGGGAACATAGTAAATGTTACTATACCTTCCATCGGTGTATTACCGTCTGTATTTATTTTCATAATTCATTTTAGAGTTTCACACTCTAGCCCTTTGCTAAGGTATCTTGCAAGAAGGTTGTTCATAAGAGAACTTTTATGTTCGGTGTTATGAATAACAAGGGCCATATTCATATGAATAAGATGTATGTTATGAATAATGATAATAATATATTACCTCTGGATACATTCATAATCATTTTAGAGTTTCATACACTCTAGCCATTGCACAAGTGTTGTTGCAAAAGAGTGTTCATAAGAACAACAATTGTTGTTTAGATTATGAATACATGAAGGGCCATACTTCCATCCAGAGTGGGATGATGTTATGAAATTGATAGTAATATGATACATCCATAACCCTGACGCTAAATGGCGTAAGACTAAGAGAATACCACACAGTGTGGCACTGCATTTGTGCACATTGGAGAAACCGCATGGATAAATTCCATTATGATGGATTTTTAAGTCGTTTGATTTTGAATCATCGACACTTGCAACTTTCCTGAAAAGTAAAGTGACTGAAATACCGTTCACAGGCCATAAGGAACGAGGAAAGAAACTTATTGGTGATCATATATTTGATGTAGTAGTCCGATAAAGTTATTGCAACAGTGGATTTATCTATCTTCAGAAATGACTCAAGTAGATATATGTATATTTACTTGAGTGAGACGTAAGTCTAGATCTTTTGAATTATTCAAAGGTTTTCCAACAATGAAGTAGAATGTATGTAACAAGAAAATTCTGTTTCTACAATTCGATTGCAGAAAGGAATATTGAGTTACAAGTTTAGCGAATGTCTGATGAGTTTTGAAAGAGTTTCATAACTACACCTCCCGGAACACCACTGTGAGTGAAAAGTCCGTGAAGATGTAATCGAACCATTTATGACATGGTAAGATCAAAGATGACATAAATAAAATTTGCCATTATCCCTTTTAAAAGGTGGATGCTTTAGAGACATGCGGCTTTTACACTGAAAAGAGCTCCATCGGGTTGTTGAAATGACACCATGGTATGGTACGCCCAACCATGTTATATCTTTTCTTAACATTGGAATATGGGGCTTGTGTAAAAGGTTACAAAACTATTCCAAATCAGACAAGTGCTACTTTGTAGGTTATCCCAAGCAATTGGGTATTCCTCCCTCACTATACCGAGGCAAATAGGTTTGCCACAAAGAACGGTATGCTTTTGAAGAAAATGGTTCTTTCAAAAGGTGAGTGGGAGAATAATGCAACTCGACGAGTTAAACCAGTTATCTCCGTCATCAGGTCAAAGGAAAGAGACCTTGGAAGTAATTCCAGTGTTTCCTACTGCGACTGATACGGAAGTCTCTACATAAAATGTATGGACTTCGGTCAAACTTGCAGCTAAACCACGTAGGCAAGGCTCGTGCAAACCTCTCAGGTGCGCAGACGAGATATTGTTGAAACAACAGTATCACCTACGATACCAAGGAAGCGGTGATGGGCCCTGACTCCGAAATTGGCTGAATGCCAATACAACGAGTTAGTTTCCAATAAGTGATTCAAGATTAAAACCTTGATACACCTTTCGAAGACTAGAGTCTACGAATATTATGGAACTTAAAACTGATACGGATAAAAATGTTTTATCCATAAAGCTCGACTTGTTGAAATAACAAGTTCAAGAGGTGACTGCGATGAGGTTGTTTCACACGTAGCGATGCTTAAAGTCAGTTCGGGTGAACTAGCAATTAATACATATTTCAGTCATTGAGATATGAAACATGGATGACAATAGGATTTCCATATGATGGAAATGAAACCAAGGACTTGCATGTGTTACAGTCCAAGGTATTTTGTATATCCAGAGGATGCTAGTGAGTGTGCAAACTTCAGAGTTCCAGCAATGGACAGAAGAGAGCATAATGGAGTTGGAATCTTCGTGTTGATGAAATGGTCAAAAGGGTTGACTTCATCAATGGGTGAACGAAGTGCTGTGATTCAAGAAAGTAAGTGGGAGCATAATAAATTTCTAAAAACGTTGTGTGCTGAACATTGTTAATTGGAAAAAATTTCTGACACGAATTAGGACTTCATTTGAAAATAGTTTTTCGATGAAGTGCTTGGCTAAATAGCCTTTATATTAGGCATGATGATCTATGAGAATAGATTTACCTAATGGGGCTGAGCAAAGATACATATTATTAAAAACGTCAAGGAGTGATTCTTGCCGAAGTCACATGGAAAGAGTTTTTGCAAGACTCGGTGTCCCAAAACACTGATGAGCAAAATACATGATGGAGATTCCACACACTCTTGTGTTTGGATTAATCATGTATTCCATGGTATGTAAAAACAACCAGATATGTCCAATACTCCCAAAGTTGTTGCGAGTATAGATACCAAAGTGATCAAAAGTTCTGATCATGGGACAACAGTGAAAAAGGGTCTTTGAGTACTATAGTAGCACCGATGACATGTTTTCTCGCAAGCGGAGATCATGAAGAGTTCGTTGTAAAAGGTTACATCGATACAGTCTTCATCCATGCTCCAAGCGATTTTCAATTTAAATTGAGGGTTTTGTGTAACACACAATATGGTGGCACGGTAGTTGGAAATTGTTCCAAACAAGTTACTGTGGCAAATTCTATAACAGAGGCAAAGTATGTTGCCGCTTTTAAAAGCGACAAACAAGATGCTGAATCATATAGTTCTTTCATGAACTTAGTATGGTTCCAAGAAGGCTTTGGTCAATGGGACACTACTGTAGGTAGTTGCTCCATAACTCGGTCTGAGGAATCCAGGTTCGACCTGTGATTCACATACATACGAAGCAAAGTCCACACAAAATATGAATTTTGTGAAAGCGTGAAAACGCGAGGATACGCAAAGATACACACGGAGCTGAAGTCGTCAGATCCGTTGGACATCAGGCTATACCACATGCGAAGCATATTTACACCGGTGTGCCACAGGTGTAAAGTGCATTAGCATTAACTAGATTATTGACTCTAGTGCAAGTGGGAGTTTGTAGGAGAAATGCCCTAGAGGCAATAATAAATGTTATTGATTATCTCCCTGTTCATAATTAGGTTTATGTTCCATGCTATAACTGCTATGGTTCTCGAGTCTACAATAACCACGAGGCTCGGAGGAAGACTCATATGCACGTGTGGAATAATAAACGATAAAATGTATTCCTAGTCTGGCCTCTGAGACTAGCTCAAGTGTTGCATGATGGTTCTGTTTTCCTGATCATGGGCATGACTATGCCGGCAACTTTGAGGGCACAATGTTAGAAGAACATTTGTGTTGAATCGACCCGATTGATGTTATGCTATGAGATTCATTTGTCACAAGTTAATGGTTTATAACACAGAGATGGTTAATGTTTGCATGATTCCTCAGACCATGAGAGTATCGAGTTTCTTCGTGCTTGATTCATGAACTTTGGGGTTTGTTAAACGTCATCCGTAACTGGATGTCTATTACGGCGGCTTACGGGTTCATGGGAAAGTATGTCAAGTAACTTGATAGCTCAAGATTGGGATTTGCTCCTCCGACGATGGAGAGATATCTCTGGTCCCTCTCGGTGTTACGGTATCCATCATCGTCTGGCCAGACACTTTGTGATTTGATCACGGGGATGCCGGAACACGGTAACGAGAAAAGAGAACAATACCGGTAACGAGGTAACTAGCATAGTGGACAAGTTGTTGATCCACGGGAATGCCAACATGTCTCACCTCGGGTATTTGTAACATATCGCGAAGCAACAGGAATAGCACACGGCAACTGGAGGTTCACTCGAATATTCATTCGTGTGGGTATAGGGGTCAATATGGGTGTCCACGGCTCCGATGTTGATCATTGATCGGAAGGGGTTCCGTGTCATGTCTATACTTCACCGAACCTATAGGGTCACACGCTTAAGGGTCATCTATCTGCTGAATACTAGACAGGGAGTCTGAGAGAAAATCACCGAAAAAGTTTCGGACACCGAAAAAGTTTCGGACAGCGGAAAAGTTCCGCAGAGAGAACACCGGATGAGTTTCGGTGAAACTGAAAAGTTGTTTTGGGGTATTCCATTAAGTCAAATTGGTTTCGGCACATGCCTGATAATTCTTGGAGGGTGCCAGAATCATTCTGGAAACTTTTGGGAATTTTCTGGAAGAAAAACCGGAAATGTTCCGGAGCTGCTGGAACCGCTTCAGATGCTTTTCGCAGATGAAATCACTAAACTGGAATTGTTCCAGAATGCGTTGAAAATTATTTTAGTGGGTACTGGAAATGTTCTAAGCCCACATAAATATTTTCAGTTCGAACGGACGCTGAAAAATGTCGTCATGAATAGTGAAAGTGCTTTTTGGGTTACTTTTTGGAAAGCCATTATTTTGGGCTTTGTCCCAAGATATTTTTGGGGGTGACATGGATGGATGAGGCCCCCTTGGGGGGCCCCTACAAGGTGTTGGCCAGCCACAATCGGGCTCCTCCTTGGAGCCCCCACTTGTCTCTTGGTTTCACACTTGTGCCCTTGTGGAAGGACTCCATTCATGTGGTTTTTGGGTTTTTGTGAAAAACTACCCTACCCCTTGGGATTTCCTATAAATAGAGGTGGAGGGGCAGCCCTCCACACTCACTCCTTCTCACATACAAGTGCCATTGCAATGATCTGGCTTCTCTCTCCCTCCCAGCGAAATAGTTTCGTAGAGCCGAAAGGCTGTCTGGGTTCCGATGGGAACTAGTTCTGGACGGCGAAGCCCTGCCGGATAGATGACACCGTATGTGTGCAACTCTGTAGAGAGGTCGTAGTTTCGATCTTAGTGCCCGAGGGGCTGTTCGTGAGTGCCTCCCGAAGGGCTGTCCAAGTGACGGTCCAAGTTCTGTGAGTCCTCCCGAAGGGCTGTCCGAGTGACCGTTCGAGTTTCGAAGGTCCTCCCGAAGGGCTGTCCGCGACACCGTCCGGGGGACTATTCGACCGCCTCCCGGAGGGCTGTCCGAAGGGAAGACGGGGGTATACATCCTCGCGGTTGGGAGGTTGTAAATCCTAGCTGCGGGGATCTGCACCGCCGATCGTCATCGACTCTACTTCCGCTGCGCTACGAGTCGGTAACGAAAATGATCAAACCTTGTATGCAGTCTCCATAGTGGTCCTGGGCTGGTGCGTAGGTCGGAAAATTTTTGTTTTCTGCTGCGTTACCATACAGTGGCATCAAGAGCCGTGCTATGCGTAGATGCAGGTTGCGATCTAGAATACATAGTGATGTATGGGTGTTGCACAATATAATTAGGTAGTAGATGAGTTCTATTACTGAAAATTATTTGTGCGGGTAGCAGATGAAATCTGTTACCCGATGTTCTTGTTGCTTCCCTGGAATTTGCATATTTCTGATCTTGATAACAACATGGTGGAGTTTCAATGTTCTGGCAATCCGCGATCCTGATTGATCAACGAAGTGCTAACAGTTCATTGAATTCCACCGTAGTTAAAAAGAAAGATGAAATTTCGCAGATGAAAGGGCAATGCAGATTTGATCTGCACGGGGGTCATGCATATGACGAAGTTTAGTATGGGGCTCGAGATTTTATTATCTCGGTTTTCATACACCCTGGAAAGTTAATCTAGCGACTTGAATTATCATACTTGATGATGGACGTTGGTAGCTTCGGTTTGTTTCGAAACCTTAGAAGCCACGTAAAACCAGTTTTTGCATGAACCGATTAGAGGCGTCTAACTTGGTTTTGCGGGAGGGTTTGCATGTGCATGTGATGTGGTATAGCAGTGCTCATAATAATTTGATTATGTATGAGATGACTATATGATGTAAATTGATTAACATGACCTGCGTGTCATGATTTGGCATGATGGCTGGAGCCATATGATTGCACTTTAATGACCTGCGTGTCAACCTTAAGTATTGAATTTATTTTATCTGCTATGGAGATAGCAATATTATCTGGTGCATCGACAAGGTGGTGGCAATCTTCGCGAAGGTGAACACCGACGTGAGTGCCGGAGACGAAGAAATGAAAGACTTCTTCGTCAGGAAGGGCTATACCATATCATGCTATTATGAATTGCCTGAGATGTTTATCCCTTATGATGCACCCTTTTTGATTGCGCGGTAGTCGCTTTTTATTAGGGTGATCTCTCACAAAAATATCAAGTAGTTAGTGTTCTCCCAAGTGTAGCACCGTCACGGCACCTAACTTTTCGGGGTATCACAGGATCTCCCTGGGTGCGAACGATTAGGGATGTGTGAGACGGGTGAGTTGAGACCTCACAACGAGATCACTTGGTTGTCTTGACGTTCTGGAAGGATCTCCCTGAGCTTGGAACACGCCCATCGAAAGATGAACAAGAGTCACATAGAGATGTGATCGGCAAGTTTGCCTACCGATTGAAGTTCGCGCCATCGGTGTTCATCTCGTTCAATGGCGTTGAATGGAAATGCGGATCTTGTATCACTCACAATCTATTATGAGAGATATTGATTTGAGTGGGAGCGCACTGTTGAATTAACTTGTTTAATTCTCAGTGCAATTAATTATGAACTCTGTCTAAGTGTGATTTGCATAATAGTTGTAGAATTATGCCTCGCGTTTCCACCTTCCCTATTAAAATTGAATAGCTGTTAAATATCTGGTTAAAACTTTACGGTTGGTAACGTAATGTGAGTATTGTCCTCAAGAGTGCTGAGAAGGACTTTGCCCTATCGCATACTTTCGGTATTCTCTCGCTTATGCTATGGATCATGTGACTGTCGTCCTTCGATCCAAAAGCTAGAATTCTGTTTCAGTCAAGTGCAATATGTTTGCTTCCATGAGACCCGAACTTCGAAAGTTTGGATAGTTATGTGATATTCATGGAATCTGAAAATCATTTTCAGAGACAGACAAAGGCTAAAAGATATGAGATATCCGAAGCAATGTTTGTTTGCAAACTATTAGTAAAGGAGTTTTACTATGCATTAGACTGATAAGAGAGGGATCCAGGAGAACGCCTTTCATATGATGAAAGGTGAATAAAAACTTAAAGAGAAAGGAAGTGTCCGAAGGGTGTTAGTGAAACTTTCACGCCTAGGAAGTCCAGGGCTAACGCCACTCTTAAGTTGGGTGCTTCTTCTGGAAGTAGGAGAAATACTAAAAGTTAAACTGTTAGAAGTATAATGGAAATAAGAAAGAAGACTGGAATATCCAGCTCATGTATGAATGTCATACAGGTTTTTGATGTATAGAAGGCTGGTCAAAGATATAGTTCTTGGGAATTATGATTAAATTGCTAATCACTGATTCTTGGGTATTGTGAGTTAATCACAAAGATACCCGCTCGATTGCTTTCTGTTGCAACTCGATGTAAGAACTACTATGGCCTGAAAGACTAGCCAGGAATGAGGTTTAGGTATACACAGGGAACATAGTAAATGTTACTATACCTTCCATCGGTGTATTACCGTCTGTATTTATTTTCATAATTCATTTTAGAGTTTCACACTCTAGCCCTTTGCATAAGGTATCTTGCAAGAAGGTTGTTCATAAGAGAACTTTTTATGTTCGGTGTTATGAATAACATAAGGGCCATACTTTCATTATGAATAAGATGTATGTTATGAATAATGATAATAATATATTACCTCTGGATTTACATTCATAATTCATTTTAGAGTTTCATACACTCTAGCCCATTGCACAATGTTTGTTGCAAAAGAGTTGTTCATAAGAACAACAATTGTTGTTTAGTATTATGAATGAACATGAAGGGCCATACTTCCATCCAAGATGGGATGTATGTTATGAATATTGATAGTAATATGATACATCCATAACACTGACGCTAAATGTCGTAAGACTAAGAGAATACCACACAAGTGTGGCACTGCATTTGGTCACATTGGAGAAACCCGCATGGATAAATTCCATTATGATGGATTTTAAAGTCGTTTGATTTTGAATCATCTGACACTTGCAACTTTCCTCCGAAAAGTAAAGTGACTGAAATACCGTTCACAGGCCATAAGGAACGAGCAAAGAACTTATTGGTGATCATATATTTTGATGTATGTAGTCCGATAAATGTTATTGCAAACAGTGGATTTATCTATCTTCAGAAATGACTCAAGTAGATATATGTATATTTACTTGATGAGACGTAAGTCTAGATCTTTTGAATTCATTCAAAAGGTTTTCAACAATGAAGTAGAAGTTATTGTAACAAGAAAATTCTGTTTCTACAATTCGATTGCAGAAAGGAATATTTGAGTTACAAGTTTAGCGAATGTCTGATGAGTTTTGAAAAGAGTTTCATAACTTACACCTCCCGGAACACCACTGTGAGTGAAAAGTCCGTGAAGATGTAATCGAACCATTTATGACATGGTAAGATCAAAGATGACATAAATAAATTTGCCATTATCCCTTTTAAAAGGTGATGCTTTAGAGACTGCGGCTTTTACACTGAAAAGAGCTCCATCGGGTCTGTTGAAATGACACCATGGTATGGTGCGCCCAACCATGTTATATCTTTTCTTAACATTTGGAATATGGGGCTTGTGTAAAAGGTTACAAACCTATTCCAAATCAGACAAGTGCTACTTTGTAGGTTATCCCAAGCAATTGGGTATTCCTCCCTCACTATACCGAGGCAAATAGGTTTGCCACAAAGAACGGTATGCTTTTTGAAGAAAATGGTTCTTTCAAAAAGGTGAGTGGGAGAATAATGCAACTCGACGAGTTAACCAGTATCTCCGTCATCAGGTCAAAGGAAAGAGACCTTGGAAGTAATTCCAGTGTTTCCTACTGCGACTGATACGGAAGTCTCTACAATAAAATGTATGGACTTCGGTCAAACTTGCAGCTAAACCACGTAGGCAAGGCTCGTGCAAACCTCTCAGGTGCGCAGACGAGATATTGTTGTCAAACAACAGTATACCTACGATACACAAGGAAGCGTTGATGGGCCCTGACTCCGAAATTGGCTGAATGCCAATACAACCCGAGTTAGTTTCCATATAAGTGATTCAAGATTAAAACCTTGATACACCTTTCGGAAGACTTAGAGTCTAACGAATATTTATGGAACTTAAAACTGATACGGATAAAAATGTTTTATCCATAAAGCTCGACTTGTTGAAATAACAAGTTCAAGGAGTTGACTGCGATGAGGTTGTTTCACCGTAGCGATGCTTAAAGTCAGTTCGGGTTGAACTAGCAATTAATACATATTTCAGTCATGAGATATGAAACATGGATGACAATAGGATTTCCATATGATGGAAATGAAACCAAGGACTTGCATGTGTTACAGTCCAAGGTATTTTGTCATTCCAGAGGATGCTAGTGAGTGTGCAAACTTCAGAGTTCCAGCAATGGACAGAAGAGAGCATAATGGAGTTGGAATCTTCGTGTTTTGATGAAATGGTCAAAAGGGTTTGACTTCATCAATGGGTAACGAAGATGCTTGTGATTCAAGAAAGTAAGTGGGAGCATAATAAATTTCTAAAAAACGTTGTGTGCTTGACACATTGTTAATTGGAAATAAATTTCTTGACACGAATTAGGACTTCATTTGAAAATAGTTTTTCGATGAAGTGCTTGGGCTAAATAGCCTTTATATTAGGCATGATGATCTATGGAGATAGATTTACCTAATGGGGCTGAGCAAAGATACATATTGACAAGATGCTAAAACCTTTTAGCATTAAAAACGTCAAGGAGTGATTCTTGCCGAAGTCACATGGAAAGAGCTTATGCAAGACTTGGTGTCCCAAAACACTGATGAGCAAAATACATGATGGAGATTCCACACACTCTTGTGTTTGGATTAATCATGTATTCCATGGTATGTAAAAACAACCAGATATGTCCAATACTCCCAAAGTTGTTGCGAGTATAGATACCAAAGTGATCAAAAGTTCTGATCATGGGAAAACAGTGAGAAAGGGTCTTTGAGTACTATAGTAGCACTGATGACATGTTTTCTCGCAAGCGGAGATCATGAAGAGTTCGTTGTAAAAGGTTACATCGATACAGTCTTCATCCATGCTCCAAGCGATTTTCGATTTAAATTGAGGGTTTTGTGTAACACACAATATGGTGGCACGGTAGTTGGAAATTGTTCCAAACAAGTTACTATGGCGAATTCTATAACAGAGGCAAAGTATGTTGCCGCTTTTAAAAGCGACAAACAAGATGCTGAATCATATAGTTCTTTCATGAACTTAGTATGGTTCCAAGAAGGCTTTGGTCAATGGGACACTACTGTAGGTAGTTGCTCCATAACTCGGTCTGAGGAATCCAGGTTCGACCTGTGATTCACATACATACGAAGCAAAGTCCACACAAAATATGAATTTTGTGAAAGCGTGAAAACGCGAGGATACGCAAAGATACACACGGAGCTGAAGTCGTCAGATCCGTTGGACATCAGGCTATACCACATGCGAAGCATATTTACACCAGTGTGCCACAGGTGTAAAGTGCATTAGCATTAACTAGATTATTGACTCTAGTGCAAGTGGGAGTTTGTAGGAGAAATGCCCTAGAGGCAATAATAAATGTTATTGATTATCTCCCTGTTCATAATTAGGTTTATGTTCCATGCTATAACTGCTATGGTTCTCGAGTCTACAATAACCACGAGGCTCGGAGGAAGACTCATATGCACGTGTGGAATAATAAACGATAAAATGTATTCCTAGTCTGGCCTCTGAGACTAGCTCAAGTGTTGCATGATGGTTCTGTTTTCCTGATCATGGGCATGACTATGCCGGCAACTTTGAGGGCACAATGTTAGAAGAACATTTGTGTTGAATCGACCCGATTGATGTTATGCTATGAGATTCATTTGTCACAAGTTAATGGTTTATAACACAGAGATGGTTAATGTTTGCATGATTCCTCAGACCATGAGAGTATCGAGTTTCTTCGTGCTTGATTCATGAACTTTGGGGTTTGTTAAACGTCATCCGTAACTGGATGGCTATTACGGCGGCTTACGGGTTCATGGGAAAGTATGTCAAGTAACTTGATAGCTCAAGATTGGGATTTGCTCCTCCGACGATGGAGAGATATCTCTGGTCCCTCTCGGTGTTACGGTATCCATCATCGTCTGGCCAGACACTTTGTGATTTGATCACGGGGATGCCGGAACACGGTAACGAGAAAAGAGAACAATACCGGTAACGAGGTAACTAGCATAGTGGACAAGTTGTTGATCCACGGGAATGCCAACATGTCTCACCTCGGGTATTTGTAACATATCGCGAAGCAACAGGAATAGCACACGGCAACTGGAGGTTCACTCGAATATTCATTCGTGTGGGTATAGGGGTCAATATGGGTGTCCACGGCTCTGATGTTGATCATTGATCGGAAGGGGTTCCGTGTCATGTCTATACTTCACCGAACCTATAGGGTCACACGCTTAAGGGTCATCTATCTGCTGAATACTAGACATGGAGTCTGAGAGAAAATCACCGAAAAAGTTTCGGACACCGAAAAAGTTTCGGACAGCGGAAAAGTTCCGCAGAGAGAACACCAGATGAGTTTTGGTGAAACTGAAAAGTTGTTTTGGGGTATTCCATTAAGTCAAATTGGTTTCGGCACATGCCTGATAATTCTTGGAGGGTGCCAGAATCATTGTGGAAACTTTTGGGAATTTTCTGGAAGAAAAACCGGAAATGTTCCGGAGCTGCCGGAACCGCTTCAGATGCTTTTCGCAGATGAAATCACTAAACTGGAATTGTTCCAGAACGCGTTGAAAATTATTTTAGTGGGTACTGGAAATGTTCTAAGCCCACATGAATATTTTCAGTTCGAACGGACGCTGAAAAATGTCGTCATGAATAGTGAAAGTGCTTTTTGGGTTACTTTTTGGAAAGCCATTATTTTGGGCTTTGTCCCAAGATATTTTTGGGGGTGACATGGATGGATGAGGCCCCCTTGGGGGGCCCCTACCAGGTGTTGGCCGGTCACAATGGGGCTCCTCCTTGGAGCCCCCACTTGTCTCTTGGTTTCACACTTGTGCCCTTGTGGAAGGACTCCATTCATGTGGTTTTTGGGTTTTTGTGAAAAACTACCCTACCCCTTGGGATTTCCTATAAATAGAGGTGGAGGGGCAGCCCTCCACACTCACTCCTTCTCACATACAAGTGCCATTGCAATGATCTGGCTTCTCTCTCCCTCCCAGCGAAATAGTTTCGTAGAGCCGAAAGGCTGTCTGGGTTCCGGTGGGAACTAGTTCTGGACGGCGAAGCCCTGCCGGATAGATGACACCGTATGTGTGCAACTCTGTAGAGAGGTCGTAGTTTCGATCTTAGTGCCCGAGGGGCTGTTCGTGAGTGCCTCCTGAAGGGCTGTCCAACTGACGGTCCAAGTTCTGTGAGTCCTCCCGAAGGGCTGTCCGAGTGACCGTTCGAGTTTCGAAGGTCCTCCCGAAGGGCTGTCCGCGACACCGTCCGGGGGACTATTCGACCGCCTCCCGGAGGGCTGTCCGAAGGGAAGATGAGGGTATACATCCTCGCGGTTGGGAGGTTGTAAATCCTAGCTGCGGGGATCTGCACCGCCGATCGTCATCGACTCTACTTCCGCTGCGCTACGAGTCGGTAACGAAAATGATCAAACCTTGTATGCAGTCTCCATAGTGGTCCTGGGCTGGTGCGTAGGTCGGAAAAATTTTGTTTTCTGCTGCGTTACCATACAGCCGCTCGGTGAGCTCCTCCGCCTCCTGCTCCTCCCCGTTAACCCCTTGTGCGCTGTAGCTAGCTCACCGTCGAGCCCGAGCTCTGGCCGCCGCTGTGCACTTTGCCGCCGTGGCCACAGTCGTCGTCGTGCTCGTCCGAGCCCAGCATCGAGCTCTTGGAGCTCGTGCGAGTCCAACGAGCATGCGTACGTGCCTCCCCGTGCCCTATAGCTCCGGTTCCATCACTGCCCGAACTCCGACGCCCGCTCCGCCGCTAGCCGTCGCCGTCTCCGGTCGTTTCCGGCCGTGCCACCACCACCACTCGACACGGCATCGAAGGGCCGTTCGAACAAACCCAGCCGCACGCTAAATGGGGCTGTATAGCGCGTTTCCGAGCAGCTCCGGCGATCGGCCGCCGCGTTTTTGGTCGCCGGAGCTATTTTCGGCGCCGCCGCCGATGTGGACGCGTGGGGCCCACCCCCTGGGAGACTGCCAGTGGGCCCCAGCGCCTCTGTTGACCACGTTGACTCTGGTCAACATGGTTACTGTTCACCCGCTATGTATGACAAGTGGGCCCCACCGTAATTTAGTCAAATTAAAATGTTTTTATAAATAAAAGTAATTAGTTTAGTTAGTTAGACACTGAATGGTGGGGCCTACTAACTAATTAACTCTGTTTAGTTTCAATTAAACTCAGCTAAATCCCTGTCACTGACATGTGGGGCCCACAGGTCAGTTTGACCAGTCAGCGTCTCTGTTGACTGCTGACGTCATCCCCACGCAATGCTGACATCATAATTCCTTTTCTGTTAATAAAAATAGTTTCAGAAAACTGTCTAAATCTTTATAAATTCATAACTAATAAACCGTAGCTCGGATCGAAAAACTTTCTGCATGAAAGTTGATCAGAACGACGAGACGAATTTGATTGTGTCATCTGTTTCCATGTCGGAACCCTCTACGGACGTGAACCCGCAACTTTCTCTCCGTTTCCGGTAGATGAATAGTGCATATACATCGAATAATAAATCCAACTTAAATACTAAAATAACTAAAATGACTTAGACATACTTTAGGCAACCCTGCACTGCATCCTAGGTATAGCATGCTCTGTGTTGCAATATTGCTGTGTATTTATTTGTTTCCTCCCCCTCTTCTCTCTCGGTAGACCCCGACGTCGACGTAGCTCCCGAGACCGATGCAGCTCCGGAGGTCGACTACGCCCCTGACGACCAGACACTTGCCGCCGAGCTTCCAGGCAAGCACCCCCCTTTTGAGCATATCAATATCGCCTATTCTCTTCTCTCTTATGCTTGCATTAGAAGTTACTGCTGCTACTGTTATCCTATATCTGTTGCATAGCCTGTTTATTGTAACCTGCTATTGTTACCTACCTGCTCATCCTAAACTGTTTAGTATAGGTTGGGTAGAGGCCCATCAGAGACCCCCACTGTATCCTGACTGCCCCGCTGGATTATCAGAAGACCCGATCAACGGGATCGAAGACCAGGCCCCGGCACCGCACACCACTTCCCCTTAGTTGCTCGACACTACTGGGTTACTATCGAGTGCCGAGGGTGATACCTCGCCAGCACTTCTGATGATAACCTTGTAGGTTAGTTATTCGGTCGTGGTCAGTGAGGGTGATTCCTCCTACACCACCCCCGATAACGACACCGTCGCGCAACTCCTCAAGAGTGGACCTCGAGGGTGATTCCTCCTTCGTTCACCTTGATGTTTACGTCAGGTGGGAATCCAACGAGGGTGATGCCTCAGATTCCTTCTTGATGTGGTAGCCACACGGATGCCTTTACATTACTGTTGATACTGTTTATTCTGGATAAAGGCGGGTCGGCCCTGAGGGGTACCCGCACGAGATTATGATGAGAGTGATGTGGAGTCGGGTGTACCTGGATGGTGCCCGAGAGCTGAACACGAGGCGTGGCCGGGCATTCTTAGCCCTTGCCGCAAGTCCTCGAGGTGGGGCGATGGGGTCACATCTTTTGTGAGTCTCTGCTCGTTACCGCACTACCAACACACTAATGGTTTGGATATGTGATCCGAGGGGCCTCTGGCCTGATAGCACTAACCATCACGTGGGCATAGTATGTGCGTTCTGCGTCGTATACTTCAGCCGGAGCTTAATAGACGTCAGCAACTGAGCGGCGCGCGCTGGGTTGGACTGGTAACGCCCTGCGCTTGTATAAGGGGGACTAGGTCTCCTCACCGGCCGCGTATGCAACGTGCAGGAGTTCCCGGGGCGAAGGCCCAAGACCCCCGGGTGCATAGGTTTAGTCCGGCGTGCTGACCTCTCTGTTAAGTATTCGGTCGGGTTGCGGCGTGTTGCTTGGACAAGGCCGGGCATGACCCAGAAAAGTGTGTCCGGCCGGAGTTAAGCGAGCATGGTGGGTAAGTTGGTGCACCCCTGCAGGGAAGAACTAATCTATCGATAGCCTGTCCTATGGTAATGGACACTCGGAGTTGTATCCTGATCGGTACAACTAGAACTGATGACTTGAGATGATAACTGGATAGTATGGCTCTGGGATTGCTTTCTCGCAGGGAGTCAAGGAAGAATCTCTGGGCGAGGTTGATGACAATACTATTACTTTACATTATGTTATTCTGCACTATTCTAATGCTGCAAGACTGATGAAGATGCTGAAGATGCTAGTCTTCGATAGGACTAGGCTTTCCCCTCTGCTCTGGCATTTCTGCAGCTCAGTCCACATATACAGCCCTCCTTTGAAAATGTTGCATATGTAGTGTAGATCCTTGCTTGCTGAGTACTTCGGATGAGTACTCACGTTTGCTTTGCTTTCCTTTTCTCCCCATATCCATTTGTCGCGACCAGATGACGGAGCCCCTAAGCCAGCTGCCCCTGCCGACGGCTACTACTACTACTACTACCCTCCCGGCGAGTACTACTACGAGGAGCCGACCGACGACCAGGAGTAGGTTCGGAGGGTCCTAGGTAGGAGGCCTACGCCTTTCGATCGTAGTGTTTTATTTTGCCCCACCTTTCTAAAGGCCTATCTGTAACTCTGTTATATCTGTACCCAGATATCTGATGCTTCCGCGGACACTTGTATGCCATCGAGCTATGTAATCGAGCCCTCGAGGCCCTGGCTTGTAATATAAAGCTTGTATGACTTTATTTATGTTTTAGGGTTGTGTTGTGATATCTTCAAGTGAGTCCTTAGGCTTGATCGCGTGTATGGTTAGTGCACGATTAAGCCGGGGTCGTCACAAAGAGTATTATACCAAGTCTTAGCATCACCCTTTAATGAGAACGAAAATAATTTGAGAATATAATAATAGAGAATTTTCTCATCATGAGCAAAAAGGGTGGCTATGTCATTCAACTTAGTAAGGTGTGCCACAACAGTTTCAGTTTCATAACCATGGAAAGGATCAGATTCAACCAAAGTAATTAACTCTGGGTCGACAGATAATTCATAATCCTTATCATCAACAAAGATAGGTGAAGTAGCAAACTTAGGATCATATTTCATTCTAGCATTCAAAGATTTTTCTTTCAATTTGCATAATAATTTCTTAAGATCATCCCTATCATTGCAAGCAAGAAAGTCTCTAGTTGTCTCCTCATCCATAACATAGCCTTCTGGTATCTTAGCCAATTCATATCTAGGAGAACTAGATCTAATAGGTGTTTCAAGATTTTCAGTTTCAAGCTCTTCATCAGTTTCAATATTCTCAAAAGCTTTAGTTCTAGCAAGTTGTTCATCAAGAAATTCACCTAGTGGCACATTATCATCAAGCAGGGTACTAGCATCATCATGAGTATCATTCATAACAGAAGTATCATCATTAATATAAGAATTAATAGCATGTGGTGGTGTTGCAAGTCTACTTATAACAGAAGGTGAATCAAGTGCAGAGCTAGATGGCAGTTCCTTACCTCCCCTCGTCTTAGAGGGAAAAATCTTAGTCTTAGCGTCCTTCAGATTCTTCATAGTGATAATTTGATAATAATCCCAAGTGACTCAACAAATATAGTTATGCTCCCCGGCAACAGCGCCAGAAAAAGGTCTTGATAACCCACAAGTATAGGGGATCGCGATAGTTTTTGAGGGTAGAGTATTCAACCCAAATTTTTTGATTCGACACAAGGGGAGCCAAAGAATATTTGCGAGTATTAGCAGTTGAGTTGTCAATTCAACCACACCTGAAGATTAATTATCTGTAGCAAAGTAATCAGTAGCAAAGTAATATGATAGTTTTGATAGTAGTAGCAACAACAATAGTAACAGTAACAGTGATAGCAATGATTTTGTAGCAAGTGTAACAGTAACGATAGCAGTAGTAACTTAGCAAGAACAATATGAGAGAAATTCGTAGGCATTGGATCGGTGAATTCGTTGGATGATATTCATCATATAATAGTCATAACCTAGGGCGATACGGCACTAGCTCCAGTTCATAAATATAATATAGGCATGTATTCCGTAAATAGTCATACATGCTTATGGAAAGAACTTGCATGACATGTTTTGTCCTACCCTCCCGTGGCAGCGGGGTCCATATGGAAACTAATAGATATTAAGGCCTCCTTTTAATAAAGAACCGGAACAAAGCATTAACACATAGTGAATACATGAACTCCTCAAACTACGGTCATGATACGTCTCCAACGTATCTATAATTTTTTATTGTTCCATGCTATTATATTATCTATTTTGGATGTTTTATATGCATTAATATGCTATTTTCTATTATTTTTGGGACTAACCTATTAACCTAGAGCCCAGTGCCAGTTTCTGTTTTTTCCTTGTTTTTTAGCTTCGTGGAAAAAGAATACCAAACGGAATAAAATCATCGCGATGATTTTTCTTGGACCAGAAGACACCCAGGAGACTTGGAGATGAAGTCGGAGGAGCCACGAGGCGGCCACAAGGGTGGAGGGCGCGCCCAGGGGGTAGGGCGCGCCCCCTGCCTTGTGGCCCCCCCGTGGCCCTCCTGACCTAATTCTTTCGCCTATATATTCACATATGTTCCCAAACCACCAGAAGCATCCACGAAAACACTTTTCCACCGCCGCAACCTTCTGTACCCGTGAGATCCCATCTAGGGACCTTTTTCGGCACCCTGCCGGAGGGGGATTCGATCACGGAGGGCTTGTACATCAACCCTATTGCCCTTCCGATGAAGCGTGAGTAGTTTACCTCAGACCTACGGGTCCATAGCTAGTAGCTAGATGGCTTCTTCTCTCTCTTTGATTATCAATACCATGTTCTCCTCGTTGTTCTTGGAGATCTATTCGATATAATACTTTTTTGTGGTGTGTTTGTCGAGATCCGATGAATTGTGGATTTATGATCAGATTATCTATGAATATTATTTGAATCTTCTCTGAATTCTTTTATGTATGATTTGATATCTTTGTAATTCTCTTCGAACTATCGATTTGGTTTCACCAACTAGATTGGTTTTTCTTGCAATGGGAGAAGTGCTTAGCTTTGGGTTCAATCTTGCGGTGTCCTTTCCCAGTGACAGTCTCCTATGTTGTCACTTTCGTATACTAGTGGGAATTTTTCATTATAGAACTTGGCTTGTATATTCCAATGACGGGCTTCCTCAAATTGCCCTAGGTCTTTGTGAGCAAGCGAGTTGGATGCACACCCACTTAGTTTTCTTTTGAGCTTTCATAAACTTATAGCTCTAGTGCATCCATTGCATGGCAATCCCTACTCACTCACATTGATATCTATTGATGGGCATCTCCATAGCCCATTGATACGCCTAGTTGATGTGAGACTATCTCCTTCTTTTTGTCTTCTCCACAACCACCATATTCTATTCCACCTATAGTGTGATACAACTCCGTCGTATCTATATTTTTTGATTGTTTCATGCCAATATTATACAACTTTCACATATTTTTGGCAACTTTTTATATGATTTATTGGACTAACCTATTGATCCAGTGCCCAGTGCCAGTTCCTGTTTGTTGCATGTTTTTTGTTTCACAGAAAATCCATATCAAACGAAGTCCAAATGCAATAAAATTTTACGGAGAATTATTTTGGAATATTTGTGATTTTTGGGAGTTGGAATCATCGCAAATAGAGGCCCACACACACCACAAGACACCTGGGCGCGCCCCAGGCCCCAGGCGCGTGGTGATGTCTTGTGCTCACCTCGTACGTCGGTTGGAGCTCTACTTCGGGCGCAAGGAAGCTTATATCCGGAAAAAAATCATGTTAAAATCTCAACGCAATCAGAGTTACAGATCTTCGGGAATATAAGAAACAGTTTTCGGCCAGATCTGGGGAACACGAAACAGAAGAGAACAGAGAGGGAGATCCAATGTCGGAGGGGCTCCTGCCCCTCCGCCGCCATGGAGGCCATGGACCAGAGGGGGAACTCTCCTCCCATCTAGGGGGAGGCCAAGGAAGAAGAAGAAGGAGGGGGCTCTCTCCCCCTCTCTCCCGGTGGCGCCGGAGTGCCGCCGGGGCTAGGATCGTGACGGCGATCTACATCAACAATCTTGCTACCGTCTACACCAACTTTCTCCCCCTCTATGCAGCGGTGTAACACCTCTTCTCCCCGCTGTAATCTCTACTTAAACATGGCGCTCAACTTTATATATTATTTCCCAATGATATTTGGCTATCCTATGATGTTTAAGTAGATCCGTTTTGTTCTATGGGTTAATCATGATCTTGGTTGGTATGATTGTATATTTTATTTATGGTGCTGTCCTATGGCGCCCTCCGTCTCGCGCAAACGTGAGGGATCCCCGCTGTAGGGTGTTGCAATATGTTCTTGGTTCGCTTATGGTGGGTTGCGAGAGTGACAGAAGCTTAAAC